>OY855909.1:38905614-39505614 GCA_963693305.1 Meandrina meandrites | reverse complement strand
GTGCACTATACACGGTACACTGTACTCTGCACTATACACGGTACACTGTACTCTATGCCCTGTGCACTAAACACGGTACACTGTACTCTGTGCACTGTGCACTATACACGGTACACTGTACCATGTGCACTGTGTACTATACACGGTACACTGTACTCTGTGCACTGTGAACTATTAACGGTACACTGTACTCTGTGCACTATACACGGCACACTGTACTCTGTTCACTATACACGGTACACTGTACTCTGTGCACTGTACACCATACACGGTACACAGTACTCTGTGCACTATACACGGTACACTGTACTCTGTGCGCTGTGCACTATACACGGTACACTGTACTCTGTGCACTGTGCACTGTGCACTATACACGGTACACTGTACTCTGTGCACTATGCACTGTGCACTATACACGGTACACTGTACTCTGTGCACTGTGCACTATACACGGTACACTGTACTCTGTGCACTGTGCACTATACACGGTACACTGGACTCAGTGCACTGTCCACTATGCACGGTAAACTGTACTCTGTGCACTGTGCACTATACACGGTACACTCTACTCTGTGCACTATACACGGTACACTGTACTCTGTACACTATACACGGTACACTGTACTCTGTGCACTGTGCACTGTACACTATACACGGTACACTGTAATCTGTGCACTGTGCACTATACACGGTATAGTAGTATATACGGTATATACACGGTATATACACTGTACTCTGTGCGCTGTGCACTATACACGGTACACTGTACTCTGTGCACTGTGCACTGTGCACTATACACGGTACACTGTACTCTGTGCACTGTGCACTATACACGGTACACTGTACTCTGTGCACTGTGCACTATACACGGTACACTTGACTCAGTGCACTGTGCTCTATACACGGTACACTGTACTCTGTGCACTGTGCACTATACACGGTACACTCTACTCTGTGCACTATACACGGTACACTCTACTGTGTGCACTATACACGGTACACTGTACTCTGTGCACTGTGCACTGTGCACTATACACGGTACACTGTACTCTGTGCACTGTGCACTATACACGGTATAGTAGTATATACGGTTTATACACGGTATATACACTGTACTCTGTGCGCTGTGCACTATACACGGTACACTGTATTCTGAGCACTGTGCACTGTGCACTATACACAGTACACTGTACTCTGTGCACTGTGCACTATACACGGTATAGTAGTATATACGGTTTATACACGGTATATACACGGTATATACACTGTACTCTGTGCGCTGTGCACTATACACGGTACACTGTACTCTGTGCACTGTGCACTGTGCTCTATACACGGTACACTGTACTCTGTGCACTGTGCACTATACACGGTACACTGTACTCTGTGCACTATACACAGTACACTGTACTCTGTGCACTGTGCACTATAAACTGTACACTGTACTCTGTGCACTATACACGGTACACTGTACTCTGTGCACTGTGTACTATACACGGTACACTGTACTCTGTTCACTATACATGGTACACTGTGCACTGTGCACTATACACGGTACACTGTACTCTGTGCACTGTCCACTATACACAGTAGCCTGTACTCTGTGCACTATCCACGGTACACTGTACTCTGTGCCCTGTGCACTATACGTGGTACACTGTACTCTGTGCACTGTGCACTATACACGGTACACTGTACTCTGTGCACCGTGCACTATACACGGTACACTGTACTCTGTGCACTGTGCACTATACACGGTACACTGTACTCTGTGTGCTGGGCACTATACATGGTACACTGTACTCTGTACACTATACTTGGTACACTGTACTCTGTGCACTGTGCACTGTGCACTATACACGGTACACTGTACTCTGTGCACTGTGCACTATACACGGTATAGTAGTATATACGGTATATACACGGTATATACACTGTACTCTGTGCGCTGTGCACTATACACGGTACACTGTATTCTGAGCACTGTGCACTGTGCACTATACACAGTACACTGTACTCTGTGCACTGTGCACTATACACGGTACACTGTACTCTGTGCACTGTGCACTATACACGGTACACTGGACTCAGTGCACTGTGCTCTATACATGGTACACTGTACTCTGTGCACTGTGCACTATACACGGTACACTGTACTCTGTGCACTATACACGGTACACTGTACTCTTTGCACTATACACGGTACACTGTACTCTGTGCACTATACACGGTACACTGTACTCTCTGCACTGTGCACTATGCACGGTACACTGTACTCTGTGCACTGTGCACTATACACGGTACACTCTACTCTGTGCACTGTGCACTGTGCACTATACACGGTACACTGTACTCTGTGCACTTTGCACTATACACGGTACACTGTACTCTGTGCACTGTGCACTATACACGGTACACTGTACTCTGTGCACTGTGCACTATACACGGTACACTGGACTCAGTGCACTGTGCACTATGCACGGTACACTGTACTCTGTGCACTGTGCACTATACACGGTACACTATACTCTGTGCACTATACACGGTACACTCTACTGTGTGCACTATACACGGTACACTGTACTCTGTGCACTGTGCACTGTGCACTATACACGGTACACTGTACTCTGTGCACTGTGCACTATACACGGTATAGTAGTATATACGGTTTATACACGGTATATACACGGTATATACACTGTACTCTGTGCGCTGTGCACTATACACGGTACACTGTACTCTGTGCACTGTGCACTGTGCTCTATACACGGTACACTGTACTCTGTGCACTGTGCACTATACACGGTACACTGTACTCTGTGCACTATACACGGTACACTGTACTCTTTGCACTATACACGGTACACTGTACTCTGTGCAATATACACGGTACACTGTACTCTCCGCACTGTGCACTATGCACGGTACACTGTACTCTCTGCACTGTGCACTATACACGGTACACTCTACTCTGTGCACTATACACGGTACACTGTACTCTGTGCACTATACACGGTACACTGTACTCTGTGCACTATACACGGTACACTGTACTCTGTGCACTGTGCACCATACACGGTACACTGTACTCTGTGCACAATACACGGTACACTGTACTCTCTGCACTGTGCACTATACACGGTACACTGTACTCTGTGCACTAGACACGGTACACTGTACTCTGTGCACTACACAGCTGGCTTTTTGCGCTGCTTGCAAAAGCCGACCCAAAATTGTGGTTTGAAACCAAACTCGTGGAATTCGATCCCAAGGGTGTTTTTTCGTTTCGCCCCGATGGGGAATCTCAAAAAAAAGAGTTTTGAACGCAATTGGACGACCGTCGTCAACCCAGCGTTTTCCGCTACTTGGTAAATTCACCCCAAAATGGTGGTATGAAACCGACCTCGTGGAATTCGATCCCAAGGGTGTTTTTTCGTTTTACCCCGATGGGGATAGTCGAAAAAACGAGTTTTGAACGCAATTGGACGACCTTCGTCAACCCGGCGTTTTGCGCTGCTGGGAAAAGCCCACCCAAAATGGTGGTATGATGCCGACCTCGTGGAATTCGATCCAAAGGGTGTTTTTTCGTTTCGCCCCGACGGGGAAACTCGAAAAAACGAGTTTTCAACGCAATTGGACGACATTCGTCAACCCGCCTTTTTGCACTGCTTGCCAAAGCCCAACAAAAATGGTGGTATGAAACCGACCTCGTGGAATTTGATCCCAAGGGTGTTTTTTTGTTCCATCCCGATGGGGAAACTCGACAAAACGAGTTTTCAACCCAATTGGACGACCTTGGTCAAACCGGCGTTTTGCGCTGCTTGGAAAATCCCAACCAAAATGGTGGTATGAAACCGACCTCGTGGAATTCGATCACAAGGGTGTTTTTTCGTTTCGCCCCGATGGGGAAACTCGACAAAACGAGTTTTGAACGCAATTGGACGACCTTCGTCAACCCGGCGTTTTCCGATGCTTGGTAAAGCCCAGCAAAAATAGGGGTATGAAACCGACCTCATGGAATTCGAACCCAAGGGTGGTTTTTCGTTTCGCCCCGATGGGAAAAGTCGAAAAAACGAGTTTTGAACGCAATTGGACGACCTTCGTCAACCCGGCTTTTTGCGTTGCTGGGAAAAGCCCACCGAAAATGGTGGTGTGAAACCGACCTCGTGGAATTCGATCCAAAGGGTGTTTTTTCGATTCGCCCATATGGGGAAACTCGAAAAAACGAGTTTTCAACGCAATTGGACGACCTTCGTCAACCCGGCGTTTTCCGCTCCTTGGTAAATCCCTCCCAAAATGGTGGTATGAAACCGACCTCGTGGAATTCGATCTCAAGGGTGTTTTTTCGTTTCGCACCGATGGGGAAACTCGACAAAACGAGTTTTGAACGCAATTGGACGACCTTCGTCAACCCGGCGTTTTCCGCTGCTTGGTAAAGCCCAGCAAAAATGGTGGTATGAAACCGACCTCGTGGAATTCGAACCCAAGGGTGTTTTTTCGTTTCGCCCCGATGGGAAAACTCGACAAAACGAGTTTTGAACGCAATTGGACGACCTTCGTCAACCCAGCGTTTTCCGCTGCTTGGTAAAGCCCAGCAAAAATAGTGGTATGAAACCGACCTCGTGGAAATCGATCCCAAGGGTGCTTTTTCGTTTCGCCCCGATGGGGAAAGTCGAAAAAACGAGTTTTGAACGCAATTGGACGACTTTCGTCAACCCGGCGTTTTCCTCTGCTTGGTAAAACCAACCCAAAATGGTGGTATGAAACCGACCTCGTGGAATTCGATCCCAAGGGTGTTTTTTCGTTTCGCTCCGACGAGGAAAGTCGAAAAAACGAGTTTTCAAGGCAAATGGACGACCTTCGTTAACCCGCCTTTTTGCACTGCTTGCAAGGGCCCAGCAAAAATGTTGGTATGAAACCGACCTCGTGGAATTCGATCCCAAGGGTGTTTTTTTGTTTCGTCCCGATGGGAAAACTCGACAAAACGAGTTTTCAACCCAATTGGAAGAACTTCGTCATCCCGGCGTTTTCCGCTGCTTGGTAAAGCCCACCCAAAATGGTGGTATGAAACCGACCTGGTGGAATTCGATCCCAAGGGTGCTTTTTCGTTTCGCCCGGATGGGGAATGTCGAAAAAACGAGTTTTGAACGCAATTGGACGACCTTCGTCAACCCGGCGTTTTCCGATGCTTGGTAAAGCCCACCCAAAATGGTGGTATGAAACCGACCTCGTGTAATTCGATCCCAAGGGTGTTGTTTCGTTTCGCCCCGATGGGGAATCTCGACAAAACGAGTTTTAAACGCAATTGGACGACCTTCGTCAACCCGGAGTTTTGCGCTGCTGGGAAAAGCCCACCGAAAATGGTGGTATGAAACCGACCTCGTGTAATTCGATCCAAAGGGTGTTTCTTCGTTTCGCCCCAATGGGGAAAGTCTAAAAACCGAATTTTCAACGCAATTGGACGACCTACGTCAAATCGGCGTTTCGCGCTGCTTGGAAAATCCCACCCAAAATGGTGGTATGAAACCGACCTCGTGGAATTCGATCTTAAGGGTGTTTTTTCGTTTCACTTCTATGGGAAAAGTCCAAAAAACGAGTTTTGAACGCAATTGGACGACCTTCGTCAACCCGGCTTTTTGCGCTGCTGGGAAAAGCCCACCCAAAATGGTGGTCTCAAACCGACCTCGTGGAATTCGATCCAAAGGGTGTTTTTTCGTTTCGCCCATATGGGGAAACTCGAAAAAACGAGTTTTCAACGCAATTGGACGTTTTTCGTCAACCCGGCGTTTTCCGCTCCTTGGTAAAGCCCTCCCAAAATGGTGGTATGATAACGAACTCGTTGAATTCGATCCAAGGGTGTTTTTTCGTTTCGCCCCGATGGGGAAAGTCGAAAAAACGCGTTTTGAACGCAATTGGACTACGTTCGTCAACCCGGCTTTTTGCCCTGCTTGGAAAAGCCCACTCAAAATGGTGGTATGAAACCAACCTAGTGGAATTCGATCCCAAGGGTGTTTTTTCGTTTCGCCCCGAAGGGAAAAGTCGAAAAAACGCGTTTTAAACGCAATTGGACGACGTTCGTCAACCCAGCTTTTTGCCCTGCTTGGAAAAGCCCACTCAAAATGATGGTATGAAACCGACGTCGTGGAATTCGATCCCAAGGGTGTTTTTTCGTTTCGCCCCGATGGGGAAAGTGGAAAAAACGCCTTTTGAACGCAATTGGACGACGTTCGTCAACCCGGCTTTTTGCCCTGCTTGGAAAAGCCCACTCAAAATGGTGGTATGAAACCAACCTAGTGGAATTCGATCCCAAGGGTGTTTTTTCGTTTCGCCCCGAAGGGGAAAGTCGAAAAAACGCGTTTTGAACGCAATTGGACGACGTTCGTCAACCCGGCTTTTTGCCCTGCTTGGAAAAGCCCACTCAAAATGGTGGTATGAAACCCACCTCGTGGAATTCGATCCTAAGCGTTTTTCTTCGTTTCGCCCCGATGGGGAAAGTCGAAAAAACGCGTTTTGAACGTAATTGGACGACGTTCGTCAGCCTGACTTTTTGCACTGCTTGGAAAAGCCTACTCAAAATGATGGTATGAAACCGACCTCGAGGAATTCGATCCTAAGGGTGTTTTTTCGTTTCGCCCCGATGGGGAAAGTCGAAAATACGCGTTTTGAAGGCAATTGGAATACGTTCGTCAACCCGGCTTTTTGCCCTGCTTGGAAAAGCCTACTCAAAATGATGGTATGAAACTGACCTCGTGGAATTCGATCCCAAGGGAGTTTTTTCGTTTCGCCCCGATGGGGAAAGTCGAAAAAACGCGTTTTGAACGCAATTGGACGACGTTCGTCAACCCGGCTTTTTGCCCTGCTTGGAAAAGCCCACTCAAAATGGTGGTATGAGACCCACCTCGTGGAATTCGATCCTAAGGGTTTTTCTTCGTTTCGCCCCGATGGGGAAAGTCGAAAAAACGCGTTTTGAACGTAATTGGACGACGTTCGTCAGCCTGACTTTTTGCACTGCTTGGAAAAGCCTACTCAAAATGATGGTATGAAACCGACCTCGAGGAATTCGATACCAAGGGTGTTGTTTCGTTTCGCCCCGATGAGGAAAGTCGAAAAAACGCGTTTTGAACGCAATTGGACGACGTTCGTCAACCCGCCTTTTTGCCCTGCTTGGAAAAGCCCACTCAAAATGGTGGTATGAAACCGACCTCGTGGTTTTCGATCCGAAGGGTGTTTTTTCACTCAAAATGATGGTATGAAACCGACCTCGCAAAATTCGATCCCAAGGGTGTTTTTTCGTTTCGCCCCGATGGGGAAAGTCGATCCCAAACGCGTTTTGAACGCAATTGGACGACGTTCGTCAACCCGGCTTTTTGCCCGGCTTGGAAAAGCCCACTCAAAATGGTGGTATAAAACCGACCTCGCGGTTTTCGATCCGAAGGGTGTTTTTTCGTTTCGCCCCGATGGGGAAAGTCGAAAAAACGCGTTTTTAACGCAATTGGACGACGTTCGTCAACCCGGCTTTTTGCCCTGCTTGGAAAAGCCCACTCAAAATGGTGGTATAAAACCGACCTCGTGGAATTCGATCCTAAGGGTGTTATTTCGTTTCGCCCCGATGGGGAAAGTCGAAAAAACGCGTTTTGAACGCAATTGGACGACTTTCGTCAACCCGGCTTTTTGCCCATCTTGGAAAAGCCCACTCAAAATGGTGGTATGAAACCGACCTCGTGGAATTCGATCCTAAGGTTTTTTTTTCGTTTCGCCCCGATGGGGAAAGTCGAAAAAACGCGTTTTGAACGCAATTGGACGACGTTCGTCAACCCGGCTTTTTGCCCTGCTTGGAAAAGCCCACTCGATATGGTGGTATGAAACCGACCTCGTGGAATTCGATCCTAAGGGTGTTAATTCGTTTCGCCCCGATGGGGAAAGTCGAAAAAACGCGTTTTGAACGCAATTGGACGACGTTCGTCAACCCGCCTTTTTGCCCTGCTTGGAAAAGCCCACCCAAAATGGTGGTATGAAACCGACCTAGTGGAATCGATCCCAAGGGTTTTGTTTCGTTTCGCCCCGATGGGGAAAGTCGAAAAAACACGTTTTGAACGCAATTGGACGACGTTCGTCAACCCGGCTTTTTGCCCTGCTTGGAAAATCCCACTCAAAATGGTGGTATGAAACCGACCTAGTGGAATCGATCCCAAGGGTGTTGTTTCGTTTCGCCCCGATGGGGAAAGTCGAAAAAACGCGTTTTGATCGCAATTGGACGACGTTCGTCAACCCGGCTTTTTGCCCCGCTTGGAAAAGCCCACTCAAAATGGTTGTATGAAACCGACCTCGTGGAATTCGATCCTAAGGGTGTTATTTCGTTTCGCCCCGATGGGGAAAGTCGAAAAAACGCGTTTTGAACGCAATTGGACGACGTTCGTCAACCCGGCTTTTTGCCCTGCTTGGAAAAGCCCACTCAAAATGGTGGTATGAAACCGAAATTGTAAAATTCGATTCCCAGGGTGTTTTTTCGTTTCGCCCCGATAGGGAAAGTCGAAAAAACGCGTTTTGAACAAAATTATACGACCTTCGTCAACCCGGCTTTATGCGCTGCTTGGAAAAGCCCACCCAAAATGGTGGTATGAAACCGAAATTGTAAAATTCGATTCCCAGGGTGTTTTTTCGTTTCGCCCCGATAGGGAAAGTCGAAAACACGCGTTTTGAACAAAATTATACGACCTTCGTCAACCCGGCTTTATGCGCTGCTTGGAAAAGCCCACCCAAAATGGTGGTATGAAACCGCAATTGTAAAATTCGATTCCCAGGGTGTTTTTTCGTTTCCCTCTGATGGGGAAAGTCGAAAAAACGCGTTTTGAACAAAATTATACGACCTTCGTCAACCCGGCTTTATGCGCTGCTTGGAAAAGCCCACCCAAAATGGTGGTATGGAACCGAAATTGTAAAATTCGATTCCCAGGGTGTTTTTTGGTTTCGCCCCGATGGGGAAAGTCGAAAAAACGCGTTTTGAACAAAATTATACGACCTTCGTCAACCCGGCTTTATGCGCTGCTTGGAAAAGCCCACCCAAAATGGTGGTATGAAACCGCAATTGTAAAATTCGATTCCCAGGGTGTTTTTTCGTTTCCCTCTGATGGGGAAAGTCGAAAAAACGCGTTTTGAACAAAATTATACGACCTTCGTCAACCCGGCTTTATGCGCTGCTTGGAAAAGCCCACCCAAAATGGTGGTATGGAACCGAAATTGTAAAATTCGATTCCCAGGGTGTTTTTTCGTTTCGCCCCGATGGGGAAAGTCGAAAAAACGCGTTTTGAACAAAATTATACGACCTTCGTCAACCCGGCTTTATGCGCTGCTTGGAAAAGCCCACCCAAAATGGTGGTATGAAACCGAAATATTAAAATTCGATTCCCAGGGTGTTTTTTCGTTTCGCCCCGATGGGGAAAGTCGAAAACACGCGTTTTGAACAAAATTATACGACCTTCGTCAACCCGGCTTTATGCGCTGCTTGGAAAAGCCCACCCAAAATGGTGGTATGAAACCGCAATTGTAAAATTCGATTCCCAGGGTGTTTTTTCGTTTCCCTCTGATGGGGAAAGTCGAAAAAACGCGTTTTGAACAAAATTATACGACCTTCGTCAACCCGGCTATATGCGCTGCTTGGAAAAGCCCACCCAAAATGGTGGTATGGAACCGAAATTGTAAAATTCGATTCCCAGGGTGTTTTTTGGTTTCGCCCCGATGGGGAAAGTCGAAAAAACGCGTTTTGAACAAAATTATACGACCTTCGTCAACCCGGCTTTATGCGCTGCTTGGAAAAGCCCACCCAAAATGGTGGTATGAAACCGCAATTGTAAAATTCGATTCCCAGGGTGTTTTTTCGTTTCCCTCTGATGGGGAAAGTCGAAAAAACGCGTTTTGAACAAAATTATACGACCTTCGTCAACCCGGCTTTATGCGCTGCTTGGAAAAGCCCACCCAAAATGGTGGTATGGAACCGAAATATTAAAATTTGATTCCCAGGGTGTTTTTTCGTTTCGCCCCGATGGGGAAAGTCGAAAAAACGCGTTTTGAACAAAATTATACGACCTTCGTCAACCCGGCTTTATGCGCTGCTTGGAAAAGCCCACCCAAAATGGTGGTATGAAACCGAAATTGTAAAATTCGATTCCCAGGGTGTTTTTTCGTTTCGCCCCGATAGGGAAAGTCGAAAAAACGCGTTTTGAACAAAATTATACGACCTTCGTCAACCCGGCTTTATGCGCTGCTTGGAAAAGCCCACCCAAAATGGTGGTATGAAACCGAAATTGTAAAATTCGATTCCCAGGGTGTTTTTTCGTTTCGCCCCGGTAGGGAAAGTCGAAAAAACGCGTTTTGAACAAAATTATACGACCTTCGTCAACCCGGCTTTATGCGCTGCTTGGAAAAGCCCACCCAAAATGGTGGTATGAAACCGAAATTGTAAAATTCGATTCCCAGCGTGTTTTTTCGTTTCGCCCCGATGGGGAAAGTCGAAAAAACGCGTTTTGAACAAAATTATACGACCTTCGTCAACCCGGCTTTATGCGCTGCTTGGAAAAGCCCACCCAAAATGGTGGTATGAAACCGAAATTGTAAAATTCGATTCCTAGGGTGTTTTTTCGTTTCGCCCCGATGGGGAAAGTCGAAAAAACGCGTTTTGAACAAAATTATACGACCTTCGTCAACCCGGCTTTATGCGCTGCTTGGAAAAGCCCACCCAAAATGGTGGTATGAAACCGAAATTGTAAAATTCGATTCCCAGGGTGTTTTTTCGTTTCGCCCCGATAGGGAAAGTCGAAAAAACGCGTTTTGAACAAAATTATACGACCTTCGTCAACCCGGCTTTATGCGCTGCGTGGAAAAGCCCACCCAAAATGGTGGTATGAAACCGAAATTGTAAAATTCGATTCCCAGGGTGTTTTTTCGCTTCGCCCCGATGGGGAAAGTCGAAAAAACGCGTTTTGAACAAAATTATACGACCTTCGTCAACCCGGCTTTATGCGCTGCTTGGAAAAGCCCACCCAAAATGGTGGTATGAAACCGAAATTGTAAAATTCGATTCCCAGGGTGTTTTTTCGTTTCGCCCCGATAGGGAAAGTCGAAAAAACGCGTTTTGGACAAAATTATACGACCTTCGTCAACCCGGCCTTATGCGCTGCTTGGAAAAGCCCACCCAAAATGGTGGTATGAAACCGAACATTACAACTTCACGCCGGTTTAAGTGTGTCTTTCTGAAATGGGTGATACTGCTGGATTTTTTTGCTTGAAGGCTCAGTTTATTCCTTTGGGCATTACCTTCGGCAGTTGCTGAAAACGTGTCGGACACTTTCGGTTTTATTCGTTTCGAAAAAGGTGAGATATTTTGGAAGAAGACCAGGAAACAGGCGGAAGCGACTTCAAAAGACTGGAACAATAGCGCAATTAAGCTACCTTGAGTGAACGGAGTTGCGAACGTATCCTTTTGTTCTTAAACTTGTAAATGAACTCCAGATGTAATCTGCAGACATTTCGTGGATTCGTTTTTTTTGGCGGTGTATTTTGAGCTTTCATATGTCTTTACCAATAAAGAGCGTTTTGATAGCTTTAAAAAGAGATCTTGAACGAGTT
Source organism: Meandrina meandrites (assembly GCA_963693305.1). NCBI lineage: Eukaryota > Metazoa > Cnidaria > Anthozoa > Scleractinia > Meandrinidae > Meandrina > Meandrina meandrites. The sequence goes on along the minus strand of OY855909.1, from coordinate 39,493,992 downwards.
ACTTTGATCGCCATAGGGGAGATTAGTTTTGTTTATTGCCGAACGGCGGGCCCGATTCGCGAAGTTAATTATTATGCGTAGCCATGATCTTCTGACTCACGTTTTGTTCAACGCAGCGCGCGTTGAATCGAATGCCTAGATCGTTTTAATGACTTTAAACTTTTCCTCTTGGCTACAAGTATTTAATCAAAGGAGTTCTAAAAGCATATAAAAGAGATATAAATGAGAATTCATTTCTCTGCACAACCCGAGTGAGTGGTTTGTTTACAACTCGGGCGCGCGGGCCCGCTAACCTTTGAAGTGTTGTCTTGAACGTCTTTGAAGTAGTCTGTTCCCCCAGAATAAAAGAAAAATTATTTTATCAGTTTTATTTCCGAACAACAAAGCAATTAAAACCTTGCATTATGTGTTTGTGAACGTGGGGAGCTCTATCTCTGGCCACGAATTAAGCCTTGCGTGCGCGTATTGTTGAAATTCCGACAGTCGCCACGCTAACACACGAGTATACGCGCCGGTTTTTTGTTTATTTTCCGTCAAGAATCATCAAGCTTACTATAAATATTACTTTTGCTTAATCGTGTGCCACGCCAAGTTTTTGTTTTAGACAGTCATTTACTAATTGAAAAGAAACGCATTTCTTTTATTGTTCGATTCGAATGAGTGCACTTAAATAAACTTCATCTTTCTTATGCAAATACGGCCATGTTGTGATTCCATAAATAGTGCAAGCATTTAGGCCATGTTTCTCCGGTAGTTTCTGCACCAGAAGATTCATCCATAATCTTGCTGATTTTGCGGCATAACTAGTTAAACGCAGCTGTAACATGTACGATCGATTTGTTATTAGCAATATCTGTTGTATACAAACAAACTCACAGCTGAAATTTTGCTTCGGCGGCGCGGTGGAATGGTTTCAATTGTCCGGAACCGACCAATGGCGTGCCGTGTCTTGTTCATTGTCACTTGCCTAAATGTCACTATAGTCACGCAAAAATCACGTTCGGCGCTGCCGATCGATCGATGTAGAAAGATTTTACGCAAAGAAGAGTAAAATTTGAAGCCCGAGAAACACGAAACAAAAGAAAAGAGCCAAAGAAAGACCAGCTATCAACTTCGAAGTCGGGTTTCAACACTTTCCTGCCTTTGTTTATGCTTGCATGTGTCATGACTCTTATCAAAAACCTGGCACGATAAAATCGCTTTTCGTTCCTTCCTTGAATAAAATGTCTCAGAAAACTAAGAGGAAAGTGTACAGTTATTAAAGAGCTCTGATTTATTTCTATGTGGTATTTCTTTTGAAATGATTGCTCGCTTTGGTTGCATCGAAAATATTTACATCCGGTTATACGCGAGCTAGCTTTGCGCGCGTCCACTCGCTGTTAAAAAGTTTGCGGTTTTAAAGTCGATCAATTATAGACTAATTATCCACGCATTGAAAGGCATAGAAAATAAAATCAGTCAAGCAGATTCCCAGGAGATTTTATTCAGTCTGTTAAAAGAAATACATCTCACCTACATCAAAGCGGTTGCGCTCTTCACGATCTTCGGAAGGATGCCGGCTAGTCGGCAAATGCATCGGAATGAATAAGCAATGAGTTTAAACAATAGCTTGAATATATGAATGCTTAATAACCTCAAAATTTGAGGTACACATTTAAACCGGCGTGAAGTTGTAATGAAATTGTAAAATTCGATTCCCAGGGTGTTTTTTCGTTTCCCTCTGATGGGGAAAGTCGAAAAAACGCGTTTTGAACAAAATTATACGACCTTCGTCAACCCGGCTTTATGCGCTGCTTGGAAAAGCCCACCCAAAATGGTGGTATGAAACCGAAATGGTAAAATTCGATTCCCAGGGTGATTTTTCGTTTCGCCCCGATGGCGAAAGTCGAAAAAACGCGTTTTGAACAAAATTATACGACCTTCGTCAACCCGGCTTTATGCGCTGCTTGGAAAAGCCCACCCAAAATGGTGGTATGAAACCGAAATTGTAAAATTCGATTCCCAGGGTGTTTTTTCGTTTCGCACCGATAGGGAAAGTCGAAAAAACGCGTTTTGAACAAAATTATACGACCTTCGTCAACCCGGCTTTTTGCGCTGCTTGGAAAAGCCCACCCAAAATGGTGGTATGAAACCGAAATTTTAAAATTCGATTCCCAGGGTGTTTTTTCGTTTCGCCCCGATGACGAAAGTCGAAAAAACGCGTTTTGAACAAAATTATACGACCTTCGTCAACCCGGCTTTATGCGCTGCTTGGAAAAGCCCACCCAAAATGGTGGTATGAAACCGAAATTGTAAAATTCGATTCCCAGGGTGTTTTTTCGTTTCGCCCCGATAGGGAAAGTCGAAAAAACGCGTTTTGAACAAAATTATACGACCTTCGTCAACCCGGCTTTATGCGCTGCTAGGAAAAGCCCACCCAAAATGGTGGTATGAAACCGAAATTGTAAAATTCGATTCCCAGGGTGTTTTTTCGTTTCGCCCCGATGGGGAAAGTCGAAAAAACGCGTTTTGAACAAAATTATACGACCTTCGTCAACCCGGCTTTATGCGCTGCTTGGAAAAGCCCACCCAAAATGGTGGTATGAAACCGAAATTGTAAAATTCGATTCCCAGGGTGTTTTTTCGTTTCGCCCCGATAGGGAAAGTCGAAAAAACGCGTTTTGAACAAAATTATACGACCTTCGTCAACCCGGCTTTATGCGCTGCTTGGAAAAGCCCACCCAAAATGGTGGTATGAAACCGAAATTGTAAAATTCGATTCCCAGGGTGTTTTTTCGTTTCGCCCCGATAGGGAAAGTCGAAAAAACGCGTTTTGAACAAAATTATACGACCTTCGTCAACCCGGCTTTATGCGCTGCTTGGAAAAGCCCACCCAAAATGGTGGTATGAAACCGAAATTGTAAAATTCGATTCCCAGGGTGTTTTTTCGTTTCGCCCCGATGGGGAAAGTCGAAAAAACGCGTTTTGAACAAAATTATACGACCTTCGTCAACCCGGCGTTATGCGCTGCTTGGAAAAGCCCACCCAAAATGGTGGTATGAAACCGAAATTGTAAAATTCGATTCCCAGGGTGTTTTTTCGTTTCGCCCCGATAGGGAAAGTCGAAAAAACGCGTTTTGAACAAAATTATACGACCTTCGTCAACCCGGCCTTATGCGCTGCTTGGAAAAGCCCACCCAAAATGGTGGTATGAAACCGAAATTGTAAAATTCGATTCCCAGGGTGTTTTTTCGTTTCGCCCCGATGGGGAAAGTCGAAAAAACGCGTTTTGAACAAAATTATACGACCTTCGTCAACCCGGCTTTATGCGCTGCTTGGAAAAGCCCACCCACAATGGTGGTATGAAACCGAAATTGTAAAATTCGATTCCCAGGGTGTTTTTTCGTTTCGCCCCGATAGGGAAAGTCGAAAAAACGCGTTTTGAACAAAATTATACGACCTTCGTCAACCCGGCTTTATGCGCTGCTTGGAAAAGCCCACCCAAAATGGTGGTATGAAACCGAAATTGTAAAATTCGATTCCCAGGGTGTTTTTTCGTTTCGCCCCGATGGGGAAAGTCGAAAAAACGCGTTTTGAACAAAATTATACGACCTTCGTCAACCCGGCTTTATGCGCTGCTTGGAAAAGCCCACCCAAAATGGTGGTATGAAACCGAAATTGTAAAATTCGATTCCCAGGGTGTTTTTTCGTTTCGCCCCGATAGGGAAAGTCGAAAAAACGCGTTTTGAACAAAATTATACGACCTTCGTCAACCCGGCTTTATGCGCTGCTTGGAAATGCCCACCCAAAATGGTGGTATGAAACCGAAATTGTAAAATTCGATTCCCAGGGTGTTTTTTCGTTTCGCCCCGATGGGGAAAGTCGAAAAAACGCGTTTTGAACAAAATTATACGACCTTCGTCAACCCGGCTTTATGCGCTGCTTGGAAAAGCCCACCCAAAATGGTGGTATGAAACCGAAATTGTAAAATTCGATTCCCAGGGTGTTTTTTCGTTTCGCCCCGATAGGGAAAGTCGAAAAAACGCGTTTTGAACAAAATTATACGACCTTCGTCAACCCGGCTTTATGCGCTGCTTGGAAAAGCCCACCCAAAATGGTGGTATGAAACCGAAATTGTAAAATTCGATTCCCAGGGTGTTTTTTCGTTTCGCCCCGATGGGGAAAGTCGAAAAAACGCGTTTTGAACAAAATTATACGACCTTCGTCAACCCGGCGTTATGCGCTGCTTGGAAAAGCCCACCCAAAATGGTGGTATGAAACCGAAATTGTAAAATTCGATTCCCAGGGTGTTTTTTCGTTTCGTCCCGATAGGGAAAGTCGAAAAAACGCGTTTTGAACAAAATTATACGACATTCGTCAACCCGGCTTTATGCGCTGCTTGGAAAAGCCCACCCAAAATGGTGGTATGAAACCGAAATTGTAAAATTCGATTCCCAGGGTGTTTTTTCGTTTCGCCCCGATGGGGAAAGTCGAAAAAACGCGTTTTGAACAAAATTATACGACCTTCGTCAACCCGGCTTTATGCGCTGCTTGGAAAAGCCCACCCACAATGGTGGTATGAAACCGAAATTGTAAAATTCGATTCCCAGGGTGTTTTTTCGTTTCGCCCCGATAGGGAAAGTCGAAAAAACGCGTTTTGAACAAAATTATACGACCTTCGTCAACCCGGCTTTATGCGCTGCTTGGAAAAGCCCACCCAAAATGGTGGTATGAAACCGAAATTGTAAAATTCGATTCCCAGGGTGTTTTTTCGTTTCGCCCCGATGGGGAAAGTCGAAAAAACGCGTTTTGAACAAAATTATACGACCTTCGTCAACCCGGCTTTATGCGCTGCTTGGAAAAGCCCACCCAAAATGGTGGTATGAAACCGAAATTGTAAAATTCGATTCCCAGGGTGTTTTTTCGTTTCGCCCCGATGGGGAAAGTCGAAAAAACGCGTTTTGAACAAAATTATACGACCTTCGTCAACCCGGCTTTATGCGCTGCTTGGAAAAGCCCACCCAAAATGGTGGTATGAAACCGAAATTGTAAAATTCGATTCCCAGGGTGTTTTTTCGTTTCCCTCTGATGGGGAAAGTCGAAAAAACGCGTTTTGAACAAAATTATACGACCTTCGTCAACCCGGCTTTATGCGCTGCTTGGAAAAGCCCACCCAAAATGGTGGTATGAAACCGAAATTGTAAAATTCGATTCCCAGGGTGTTTTTTCGTTTCGCCCCGATGGGGAAAGTCGAAAAAACGAGTTTTGAACAAAATTATACGACCTTCGTCAACCCGGCTTTATGCGCTGCTTGGAAAAGCCCACCCAAAATGGTGGTATGAAACCGAAATTGTAAAATTCGATTCCCAGGGTGTTTTTTCGTTTCGCCCCGATAGGGAAAGTCGAAAAAACGCGTTTTGAACAAAATTATACGACCTTCGTCAACCCGGCTTTATGCGCTGCTTGGAAAAGCCCACCCAAAATGGTGGTATGAAACCGAAATTGTAAAATTCGATTCCCAGGGTGTTTTTTCGTTTCGCCCCGATGGGGAAAGTCGAAAAAACGCGTTTTGAACAAAATTATACGACCTTCGTCAACCCGGCTTTATGCGCTGCTTGGAAAAGCCCACCCAAAATGGTGGTATGAAACCGAAATTGTAAAATTCGATTCCCAGGGTGTTTTTTCGTTTCGCCCCGATGGGGAAAGTCGAAAAAACGCGTTTTGAACAAAATTATACGACCTTCGTCAACCCGGCTTTATGCGCTGCTTGGAAAAGCCCACCCAAAATGGTGGTATGAAACCGAAATTGTAAAATTCGATTCCCAGGGTGTTTTTTCGTTTCGCCCCGATGGGGAAAGTCGAAAAAACGCGTTTTGAACAAAATTATACGACCTTCGTCAACCCGGCTTTATGCGCTGCTTGGAAAAGCCCACCCAAAATGGTGGTATGAAACCGAAATTGTAAAATTCGATTCCCAGGGTGTTTTTTCGTTTCGCCCCGATAGGGAAAGTCGAAAAAACGCGTTTTGAACAAAATTATACGACCTTCGTCAACCCGGCTTTATGCGCTGCTTGGAAAAGCCCACCCAAAATGGTGGTATGAAACCGAAATTGTAAAATTCGATTCCCAGGGTGTTTTTTCGTTTCGCCCCGATGGGGAAAGTCGAAAAAACGCGTTTTGAACAAAATTATACGACCTTCGTCAACCCGGCGTTATGCGCTGCTTGGAAAAGCCCACCCAAAATGGTGGTATGAAACCGAAATTGTAAAATTCGATTCCCAGGGTGTTTTTTCGTTTCGCCCCGATGGGGAAAGTCGAAAAAACGCGTTTTGAACAAAATTATACGACCTTCGTCAACCCGGCGTTATGCGCTGCTTGGAAAAGCCCACCCAAAATGGTGGTATGAAACCGAAATTGTAAAATTCGATTCCCAGGGTGTTTTTTCGTTTCGCCCCGATAGGGAAAGTCGAAAAAACGCGTTTTGAACAAAATTATACGACCTTCGTCAACCCGGCTTTATGCGCTGCTTGGAAAAGCCCACCCAAAATGGTGGTATGAAACCGAAATTGTAAAATTCGATTCCCAGGGTGTTTTTTCGTTTCGCCCCGATAGGGAAAGTCGAAAAAACGCGTTTTGAACAAAATTATACGACCTTCGTCAACCCGGCTTTATGCGCTGCTTGGAAAAGCCCACCCAAAATGGTGGTATGAAACCGAAATTGTAAAATTCGATTCCCAGGGTGTTTTTTCGTTTCGCCCCGATGGGGAAAGTCGAAAAAACGCGTTTTGAACAAAATTATACGACCTTCGTCAACCCGGCTTTATGCGCTGCTTGGAAAAGCCCACCCACAATGGTGGTATGAAACCGAAATTGTAAAATTCGATTCCCAGGGTGTTTTTTCGTTTCGCCCCGATAGGGAAAGTCGAAAAAACGCGTTTTGAACAAAATTATACGACCTTCGTCAACCCGGCTTTATGCGCTGCTTGGAAAAGCCCACCCAAAATGGTGGTATGAAACCGAAATTGTAAAATTCGATTCCCAGGGTGTTTTTTCGTTTCGCCCCGATGGGGAAAGTCGAAAAAACGCGTTTTGAACAAAATTATACGACCTTCGTCAACCCGGCTTTATGCGCTGCTTGGAAAAGCCCACCCAAAATGGTGGTATGAAACCGAAATTGTAAAATTCGATTCCCAGGGTGTTTTTTCGTTTCCCTCTGATTGGGAAAGTCGAAAAAACGCGTTTTGAACAAAATTATACGACCTTCGTCAACCCGGCTTTATTCGCTGCTTGGAAAAGCCCACCCAAAATGGTGGTATGAAACCGAAATTGTAAAATTCGATTCCCAGGGTGTTTTTTCGTTTCGCCCCGATGGGGAAAGTCGAAAAAACGCGTTTTGAACAAAATTATACGACCTTCGTCAACCCGGCTTTATGCGCTGCTTGGAAAAGCCCACCCAAAATGGTGGTATGAAACCGAAATTGTAAAATTCGATTCCCAGGGTGTTTTTTCGTTTCGCCCCGATAGGGAAAGTCGAAAAAACGCGTTTTGAACAAAATTATACGACCTTCGTCAACCCGGCTTTATGCGCTGCTTGGAAAAGCCCACCCAAAATGGTGGTATGAAACCGAAATTGTAAAATTCGATTCCCAGGGTGTTTTTTCGTTTCGCCCCGATGGGGAAAGTCGAAAAAACGCGTTTTGAACAAAATTATACGACCTTCGTCAACCCGGCTTTATGCGCTGCTTGGAAAAGCCCACCCAAAATGGTGGTATGAAACCGAAATTGTAAAATTCGATTCCCAGGATGTTTTTTCGTTTCGCCCCGATGGGGAAAGTCGAAAAAACGCGTTTTGAACAAAATTATACGACCTTCGTCAACCCGGCTTTATGCGCTGCTTGGAAAAGCCCACCCAAAATGGTGGTATGAAACCGCAATTTTAAAATTCGATTCCCAGGGTGTTTTTTCGTTTCCCTCTGATTGGGAAAGTCGAAAAAACGCGTTTTGAACAAAATTATACGACCTTCGTCAACCCGGCTTTATGCGCTGCTTGGAAAAGCCCACCCAAAATGGTGGTATGAAACCGAAATTGTAAAATTCGATTCCCAGGGTGTTTTTTCGTTTCGCCCCGATGGGGAAAGTCGAAAAAACGCGTTTTGAACAAAATTATACGACCTTCGTCAACCCGGCTTTATGCGCTGCTTGGAAAAGCCCACCCAAAATGGTGGTATGAAACCGAAATTGTAAAATTCGATTCCCAGGGTGTTTTTTCGTTTCGCCCCGATGGGGAAAGTCGAAAAAACGCGTTTTGAACAAAATTATACGACCTTCGTCAACCCGGCTTTATGCGCTGCTAGGAAAAGCCCACCCAAAATGGTGGTATGAAACCGAAATTGTAAAATTCGATTCCCAGGGTGTTTTTTCGTTTCGCCCCGATGGGGAAAGTCGAAAAAACGCGTTTTGAACAAAATTATACGACCTTCGTCAACCCGGCTTTATGCGCTGCTTGGAAAAGCCCACCCAAAATTGTGGTATGAAACCGAAATTGTAAAATTCGATTCCCAGGGTGTTTTTTCGTTTCGCCCCGATAGGGAAAGTCGAAAAAACGCGTTTTGAACAAAATTATACGACCTTCGTCAACCCGGCTTTATGCGCTGCTTGGAAAAGCCCACCCAAAATGGTGGTATGAAACCGAAATTGTAAAATTCGATTCCCAGGATGTTTTTTCGTTTCGCCCCGATGGGGAAAGTCGAAAAAACGCGTTTTGAACAAAATTATACGACCTTCGTCAACCCGGCTTTATGCGCTGCTTGGAAAAGCCCACCCAAAATGGTGGTATGAAACCGCAATTTTAAAATTCGATTCCCAGGGTGTTTTTTCGTTTCCCTCTGATTGGGAAAGTCGAAAAAACGCGTTTTGAACAAAATTATACGACCTTCGTCAACCCGGCTTTATGCGCTGCTTGGAAAAGCCCACCCAAAATGGTGGTATGAAACCGAAATTGTAAAATTCGATTCCCAGGGTGTTTTTTCGTTTCGCCCCGATGGGGAAAGTCGAAAAAACGCGTTTTGAACAAAATTATACGACCTTCGTCAACCCGGCTTTATGCGCTGCTTGGAAAAGCCCACCCAAAATGGTGGTATGAAACCGAAATTGTAAAATTCGATTCCCAGGGTGTTTTTTCGTTTCGCCCCGATGGGGAAAGTCGAAAAAACGCGTTTTGAACAAAATTATACGACCTTCGTCAACCCGGCTTTATGCGCTGCTAGGAAAAGCCCACCCAAAATGGTGGTATGAAACCGAAATTGTAAAATTCGATTCCCAGGGTGTTTTTTCGTTTCGCCCCGATGGGGAAAGTCGAAAAAACGCGTTTTGAACAAAATTATACGACCTTCGTCAACCCGGCTTTATGCGCTGCTTGGAAAAGCCCACCCAAAATTGTGGTATGAAACCGAAATTGTAAAATTCGATTCCCAGGGTGTTTTTTCGTTTCGCCCCGATAGGGAAAGTCGAAAAAACGCGTTTTGAACAAAATTATACGACCTTCGTCAACCCGGCTTTATGCGCTGCTTGGAAAAGCCCACCCAAAATGGTGGTATGAAACCGAAATTGTAAAATTCGATTCCCAGGGTGTTTTTTCGTTTCGCCCCGATAGGGAAAGTCGAAAAAACGCGTTTTGAACAAAATTATACGACCTTCGTCAACCCGGCTTTATGCGCTGCTTGGAAAAGCCCACCCAAAATGGTGGTATGAAACCGAAATTGTAAAATTCGATTCCCAGGGTGTTTTTTCGTTTCGCCCCGATGGGGAAAGTCGAAAAAACGCGTTTTGAACAAAATTATACGACCTTCGTCAACCCGGCTTTATGCGCTGCTTGGAAAAGCCCACCCACAATGGTGGTATGAAACCGAAATTGTAAAATTCGATTCCCAGGGTGTTTTTTCGTTTCGCCCCGATAGGGAAAGTCGAAAAAACGCGTTTTGAACAAAATTATACGACCTTCGTCAACCCGGCTTTATGCGCTGCATGGAAAAGCCCACCCAAAATGGTGGTATGAAACCGCAATTGTAAAATACGATTCCCAGGGTGTTTTTTCGTTTCCCTCTGATGGGGAAAGTCGAAAAAACGCGTTTTGAACAAAATTATACGACCTTCGTCAACCCGGCTTTATGCGCTGCTTGGAAAAGCCCACCCAAAATGGTGGTATGAAACCGAAATTGTAAAATTCGATTCCCAGGGTGTTTTTTCGTTTCGCCCCGATAGGGAAAGTCGAAAAAACGCGTTTTGAACAAAATTATACGACCTTCGTCAACCCGGCTTTATGCGCTGCTTGGAAAAGCCCACCCAAAATGGTGGTATGAAACCGAAATTGTAAAATTCGATTCCCAGGGTGTTTTTTCGTTTCGCCCCGATGGGGAAAGTCGAAAAAACGCGTTTTGAACAAAATTATACGACCTTCGTCAACCCGGCTTTATGCGCTGCTTGGAAAAGCCCACCCAAAATGGTGGTATGAAACCGAAATTGTAAAATTCGATTCCCAGGGTGTTTTTTCGCTTCGCCCCGATGGGGAAAGTCGAAAAAACGCGTTTTGAACAAAATTATACGACCTTCGTCAACCCGGCTTTATGCGCTGCTTGGAAAAGCCCACCCAAAATGGTGGTATGAAACCGAAATTGTAAAATTCGATTCCCAGGGTGTTTTTTCGTTTTGCCCCGATGGGGAAAGTCGAAAAAACGCGTTTTGAACAAAATTATACGACCTTCGTCAACCCGGCTTTATGCGCTGCTTGGAAAAGCCCACCCAAAATGGTGGTATGAAACCGAAATTGTAAAATTCGATTCCCAGGGTGTTTTTTCGTTTCGCCCCGATGGGGAAAGTCGAAAAAACGCGTTTTGAACAAAATTATACGACCTTCGTCAACCCGGCTTTATGCGCTGCATGGAAAAGCCCACCCAAAATGGTGGTATGAAACCGAAATTGTAAAATTCGATTCCCAGGGTGTTTTTTCGTTTCCCTCTGATGGGGAAAGTCGAAAAAACGCGTTTTGAACAAAATTATACGACCTTCGTCAACACGGCTTTATGCGCTGCTTGGAAAAGCCCACCCAAAATTGTGGTATGAAACCGAAATTGTAAAATTCGATTCCCAGGGTGTTTTTTCGTTTCGCCCCAATGGGGAAAGTCGAAAAAACGCGTTTTGAACAAAATTATACGACCTTCGTCAACCCGGCTTTATGCGCTGCTTGGAAAAGCCCACCCAAAATGGTGGTATGAAACCGAAATTGTAAAATTCGATTCCCAGGGTGTTTTTTCGTTTCGTCCCGATGGGGAAAGTCGAAAAAACGCGTTTTGAACAAAATTATACGACCTTCGTCAACCCGGCTTTATGCGCTGCTTGGAAAAGCCCACCCAAAATGGTGGTATGAAACCGCAATTGTAAAATACGATTCCCAGGGTGTTTTTTCGTTTCCCTCTGATGGGGAAAGTCGAAAAAACGCGTTTTGAACAAAATTATACGACCTTCGTCAACCCGGCTTTATGCGCTGCTTGGAAAAGCCCACCCAAAATGGTGGTATGAAACCGAAATTGTAAAATTCGATTCCCAGGGTGTTTTTTCGTTTCGCCCCGATAGGGAAAGTCGAAAAAACGCGTTTTGAACAAAATTATACGACCTTCGTCAACCCGGCTTTATGCGCTGCTTGGAAAAGCCCACCCAAAATGGTGGTATGAAACCGAAATTGTAAAATTCGATTCCCAGGGTGTTTTTTCGTTTCGCCCCGATGGGGAAAGTCGAAAAAACGCGTTTTGAACAAAATTATACGACCTTCGTCAACCCGGCTTTATGCGCTGCTTGGAAAAGCCCACCCAAAATGGTGGTATGAAACCGAAATTGTAAAATTCGATTCCCAGGGTGTTTTTTCGCTTCGCCCCGATGGGGAAAGTCGAAAAAACGCGTTTTGAACAAAATTATACGACCTTCGTCAACCCGGCTTTATGCGCTGCTTGGAAAAGCCCACCCAAAATGGTGGTATGAAACCGAAATTGTAAAATTCGATTCCCAGGGAGTTTTTTCGTTTTGCCCCGATGGGGAAAGTCGAAAAAACGCGTTTTGAACAAAATTATACGACCTTCGTCAACCCGGCTTTATGCGCTGCTTGGAAAAGCCCACCCACAATGGTGGTATGAAACCGAAATTGTAAAATTCGATTCCCAGGGTGTTTTTTCGTTTCGCCCCGATAGGGAAAGTCGAAAAAACGCGTTTTGAACAAAATTATACGACCTTCGTCAACCCGGCTTTATGCGCTGCTTGGAAAAGCCCACCCAAAATGGTGGTATGAAACCGAAATTGTAAAATTCGATTCCCAGGGTGTTTTTTCGTTTCGCCCCGATGGGAAAAGTCGAAAAAACGCGTTTTGAACAAAATTATACGACCTTCGTCAACCCGGCTTTATGCGCTGCATGGAAAAGCCCACCCAAAATGGTGGTATGAAACCGAAATTGTAAAATTCGATTCCCAGGGTGTTTTTTCGTTTCCCTCTGATGGGGAAAGTCGAAAAAACGCGTTTTGAACAAAATTATACGACCTTCGTCAACACGGCTTTATGCGCTGCTTGGAAAAGCCCACCCAAAATTGTGGTATGAAACCGAAATTGTAAAATTCGATTCCCAGGGTGTTTTTTCGTTTCGCCCCAATGGGGAAAGTCGAAAAAACGCGTTTTGAACAAAATTATACGACCTTCGTCAACCCGGCTTTATGCGCTGCTTGGAAAAGCCCACCCAAAATGGTGGTATGAAACCGAAATTGTAAAATTCGATTCCCAGGGTGTTTTTTCGTTTCGTCCCGATGGGGAAAGTCGAAAAAACGAGTTTTGAACAAAATTATACGACCTTCGTCAACCCGGCTTTATGCGCTGCTTGGAAAAGCCCACCCAAAATGGTGGTATGAAACCGAAATTGTAAAATTCGATTCCCAGGGTGTTTTTTCGTTTCGCCCCGATGGGGAAAGTCGAAAAAACGCGTTTTGAACAAAATTATACGACCTTCGTCAACCCGGCTTTATGGGCTGCTTGGAAAAGCCCACCCAAAATGGTGGTATGAAACCGCAATTGTAAAATACGATTCCCAGGGTGTTTTTTCGTTTCCCTCTGATGGGGAAAGTCGAAAAAACGCGTTTTGAACAAAATTATACGACCTTCGTCAACCCGGCTTTATGCGCTGCTTGGAAAAGCCCACCCAAAATGGTGGTATGAAACCGAAATTGTAAAATTCGATTCCCAGGGTGTTTTTTCGTTTCGCCCCGATAGGGAAAGTCGAAAAAACGCGTTTTGAACAAAATTATACGACCTTCGTCAACCCGGCTTTATGCGCTGCTTGGAAAAGCCCACCCAAAATGGTGGTATGAAACCGAAATTGTAAAATTCGATTCCCAGGGTGTTTTTTCGTTTCGCCCCGATGGGGAAAGTCGAAAAAACGCGTTTTGAACAAAATTATACGACCTTCGTCAACCCGGCTTTATGCGCTGCTTGGAAAAGCCCACCCACAATGGTGGTATGAAACCGAAATTGTAAAATTCGATTCCCAGGGTGTTTTTTCGTTTCGCCCCGATGGGGAAAGTCGAAAAAACGCGTTTTGAACAAAATTATACGACCTTCGTCAACCCGGCTTTATGCGCTGCTTGGAAAAGCCCACCCAAAATGGTGGTATGAAACCGAAATTGTAAAATTCGATTCCCAGGGTGTTTTTTCGCTTCGCCCCGATGGGGAAAGTCGAAAAAACGCGTTTTGAACAAAATTATACGACCTTCGTCAACCCGGCTTTATGCGCTGCTTGGAAAAGCCCACCCAAAATGGTGGTATGAAACCGAAATTGTAAAATTCGATTCCCAGGGTGTTTTTTCGTTTTGCCCCGATGGGGAAAGTCGAAAAAACGCGTTTTGAACAAAATTATACGACCTTCGTCAACCCGGCTTTATGCGCTGCTTGGAAAAGCCCACCCACAATGGTGGTATGAAACCGAAATTGTAAAATTCGATTCAAAGGGTGTTTTTTCGTTTCGCCCCGATAGGGAAAGTCGAAAAAACGCGTTTTGAACAAAATTATACGACCTTCGTCAACCCGGCTTTATGCGCTGCTTGGAAAAGCCCACCCAAAATGGTGGTATGAAACCGAAATTGTAAAATTCGATTCCCAGGGTGTTTTTTCGTTTCGCCCCGATGGGAAAAGTCGAAAAAACGCGTTTTGAACAAAATTATACGACCTTCGTCAACCCGGCTTTATGCGCTGCTTGGAAAAGCCCACCCAAAATAGTGGTATGAAACCGAAATTGTAAAATTCGATTCCCAGGGTGTTTTTTCGTTTCGCCCCGATGGGGAAAGTCGAAAAAACGCGTTTTGAACAAAATTATACGACCTTCGTCAACCCGGCTTTATGCGCTGCTTGGAAAAGCCCACCCAAAATGGTGGTATGAAACCGAAATTGTAAAATTCGATTCCCAGGGTGTTTTTTCGTTTCGCCCCGATGGGGAAAGTCGAAAAAACGCGTTTTGAACAAAATTATACGACCTTCGTCAACCCGGCTTTATGCGCTGCATGGAAAAGCCCACCCAAAATGGTGGTATGAAACCGCAATTGTAAAATTCGATTCCCAGGGTGTTTTTTCGTTTCCCTCTGATGGGGAAAGTCGAAAAAACGCGTTTTGAACAAAATTATACGACCTTCTTCAACCCGGCTTTATGCGCTGCTTGGAAAAGCCCACCCAAAATGGTGGTATGAAACCGAAATTGTAAAATTCGATTCCCAGGGTGTTTTTTCGTTTCGCCCCGATGGGGAAAGTCGAAAAAACGCGTTTTGAACAAAATTATACGACCTTCGTCAACCCGGCTTTATGCGCTGCTTGGAAAAGCCCACCCAAAATGGTGGTATGAAACCGAAATTGTAAAATTCGATTCCCAGGGTGTTTTTTCGTTTCGCCCCGATGGGGAAAGTCGAAAACACGCGTTTTGAACAAAATTATACGACCTTCGTCAACCCGGCTTTATGCGCTGCATGGAAAAGCCCACCCAAAATGGTGGTATGAAACCGCAATTGTAAAATTCGATTCCCAGGGTGTTTTTTCGTTTCCCTCTGATGGGGAAAGTCGAAAAAACGCGTTTTGAACAAAATTATACGACCTTCGTCAACCCGGCTTTATGCGCTGCTTGGAAAAGCCCACCCAAAATGGTGGTATGAAACCGAAATTGTAAAATTCGATTCCCAGGGTGTTTTTTCGTTTCGCCCCAATGGGGAAAGTCGAAAAAACGCGTTTTGAACAAAATTATACGACCTTCGTCAACCCGGCTTTATGCGCTGCTTGGAAAAGCCCACCCAAAATGGTGGTATGAAACCGAAATTGTAAAATTCGATTCCCAGGGTGTTTTTTCGTTTCGCCCCAATGGGGAAAGTCGAAAAAACGCGTTTTGAACAAAATTATACGACCTTCGTCAACCCGGCTTTATGCGCTGCATGGAAAAGCCCACCCAAAATGGTGGTATGAAACCGCAATTGTAAAATTCGATTCCCAGGGTGTTTTTTCGTTTCCCCTTGATGGGGAAAGTCGAAAAAACGCGTTTTGAACAAAATTATACGACCTTCGTCAACCCGGCTTTATGCGCTGCTTGGAAAAGCCCACCCAAAATTGTGGTATGAAACCGAAATTGTAAAATTCGATTCCCAGGGTGTTTTTTCGTTTCGCCCCAATGGGGAAAGTCGAAAAAACGCGTTTTGAACAAAATTATACGACCTTCGTCAACCCGGCTTTATGCGCTGCTTGGAAAAGCCCACCCAAAATGGTGGTATGAAACCGAAATTGTAAAATTCGATTCCCAGGGTGTTTTTTCGTTTCGCCCCAATGGGGAAAGTCGAAAAAACGAGTTTTGAACAAAATTATACGACCTTCGTCAACCCGGCTTTATGCGCTGCATGGAAAAGCCCACCCAAAATGGTGGTATGAAACTGCAATTGTAAAATTTGATTCCCAGGGTGTTTTTTCGTTTCCCCTTGATGGGGAAAGTCGAAAAAACGCGTTTTGAACAAAATTATACGACCTTCGTCAACCCGGCTTTATGCGCTGCTTGGAAAAGCCCACCCAAAATGGTGGTATGAAACCGAAATTGTAAAATTCGATTCCCAGGGTGTTTTTTCGTTTCGCCCCAATGGGGAAAGTCGAAAAAACGCGTTTTGAACAAAATTATACGACCTTCGTCAACCCGGCTTTATGCGCTGCTTGGAAAAGCCCACCCAAAATTGTGGTATGAAACCGAAATTGTAAAATTCGATTCCCAGGGTGTTTTTTCGTTTCGCCCCAATGGGGAAAGTCGAAAAAACGCGTTTTGAACAAAATTATACGACCTTCGTCAACCCGGCTTTATGCGCTGCTTGGAAAAGCCCACCCAAAATGGTGGTATGAAACCGAAATTGTAAAATTCGATTCCCAGGGTGTTTTTTCGTTTCGCCCCAATGGGGAAAGTCGAAAAAACGCGTTTTGAACAAAATTATACGACCTTCGTCAACCCGGCTTTATGCGCTGCTTGGAAAAGCCCACCCAAAATGGTGGTATGAAACCGCAATTGTAAAATTCGATTCCCAGGGTGTTTTTTCGTTTCCCTCTGATGGGGAAAGTCGAAAAAACGCGTTTTGAACAAAATTATACGACCTTCGTCAACCCGGCTTTATGCACTGCTTGGAAAAGCCCACCCAAAATGGTGGTATGAAACCGAAATTGTAAAATTCGATTCCCAGGGTGTTTTTTCGTTTCGCCCCAATGGGGAAAGTCGAAAAAACGCGTTTTGAACAAAATTATACGACCTTCGTCAACCCGGCTTTATGCGCTGCTTGGAAAAGCCCACCCAAAATGGTGGTATGAAACCGAAATTGTAAAATTCGATTCCCAGGGTGTTTTTTCGTTTCGCCCCGATAGGGAAAGTCGAAAAAACGCGTTTTGAACAAAATTATACGACCTTCGTCAACCCGGCTTTATGCGCTGCTTGGAAAAGCCCACCCAAAATGGTGGTATGAAACCGAAATTGTAAAATTCGATTCCCAGGGTGTTTTTTCGTTTCGCCCCGATGGGGAAAGTCGAAAAAACGCGTTTTGAACAAAATTATACGACCTTCGTCAACCCGGCTTTATGCGCTGCTTGGAAAAGCCCACCCAAAATGGTGGTATGAAACCGAAATTGTAAAATTCGATTCCCAGGGTGTTTTTTGGTTTCGCCCCGATGGGGAAAGTCGGAAAAACGCGTTTTGAACAAAATTATACGACCTTCGTCAACCCGGCTTTATGCGCTGCTTGGAAAAGCCCACCCAAAATGGTGGTATGAAACCGAAATTGTAAAATTCGATTCCCAGTGTGTTTTTTCGTTTCGCCCCGATAGGGAAAGTCGAAAAAACGCGTTTTGAACAAAATTATACGACCTTCGTCAACCCGGCTTTATGCGCTGCTTGGAAAAGCCCACCCAAAATGGTGGTATGAAACCGCAATTGTAAAATTCGATTCCCAGGGTGTTTTTTCGTTTCGCCCCGATAGGGAAAGTCGAAAAAACGCGTTTTGAACAAAATTATACGACCTTCGTCAACCCGGCTTTATGCGCTGCTTGGAAAAGCCCACCCAAAATGGTGGTATGAAACCGAAATTGTAAAATTCGATTCCCAGGGTGTTTTTTCGTTTCGCCCCGATAGGGAAAGTCGAAAAAACGCGTTTTGAACAAAATTATACGACCTTCGTCAACCCGGCTTTATGCGCTGCTTGGAAAAGCCCACCCAAAATGGTGGTATGAAACCGAAATTGTAAAATTCGATTCCCAGGGTGTTTTTTCGTTTCGCCCCGATAGGGAAAGTCGAAAAAACGCGTTTTGAACAAAATTATACGACCTTCGTCAACCCGGCTTTATGCGCTGCTTGGAAAAGCCCACCCAAAATGGTGGTATGAAACCGAAATTGTAAAATTCGATTCCCAGGGTGTTTTTTCGTTTCGCCCCGATGGGGAAAGTCGAAAAAACGCGTTTTGAACAAAATTATACGACCTTCGTCAACCCGGCTTTATGCGCTGCTTGGAAAAGCCCACCCAAAATGGTGGTATGAAACCGCAATTGTAAAATTCGATTCCCAGGGTGTTTTTTCGTTTCCCTCTGATGGGGAAAGTCGAAAAAACGCGTTTTGAACAAAATTATACGACCTTCGTCAACCCGGCTTTATGCGCTGCTTGGAAAAGCCCACCCAAAATGGTGGTATGAAACCGAAATTGTAAAATTCGATTCCCAGGGTGATTTTTCGTTTCGCCCCGATGGGGAAAGTCGAAAAAACGCGTTTTGAACAAAATTATACGACCTTCGTCAACCCGGCTTTATGCGCTGCATGGAAAAGCCCACCCAAAATGGTGGTATGAAACCGCAATTTTAAAATTCGATTCCC
This sequence comes from Meandrina meandrites, assembly GCA_963693305.1. NCBI lineage: Eukaryota > Metazoa > Cnidaria > Anthozoa > Scleractinia > Meandrinidae > Meandrina > Meandrina meandrites. Next base: position 39,475,573 of record OY855909.1, on the reverse strand, counting down.
AGGGTGTTTTTTCGTTTCCCTCTGATGGGGAAAGTCGAAAAAACGCGTTTTGAACAAAATTATACGACCTTCGTCAACCCGGCTTTATGCGCTGCTTGGAAAAGCCCACCCAAAATGGTGGTATGAAACCGCAATTGTAAAATTCGATTCCCAGGGTGTTTTTTCGTTTCCCTCTGATGGGGGAAGTAAAAAAAAACGCGTTTTGAACAAAATTATACGACCTTCGTCAACCCGGCTTTATGCGCTGCTTGAAAAAGCCCACCCAAAATGGTGGTATGAAACCGAAATTGTAAAATTCGATTCCCAGGGTGTTTTTTCGTTTCGCCCCGATGGGGAAAGTCGAAAAAACGCGTTTTGAACAAAATTATACGACCTTCGTCAACCCGGCTTTATGCGCTGCATGGAAAAGCCCACCCAAAATGGTGGTATGAAACCGAAATTGTAAAATTCGATTCCCAGGGTGTTTTTTCGTTTCCCTCTGATGGGGAAAGTCGAAAAAACGCGATTTGAACAAAATTATACGACCTTCGTCAACCCGGCTTTATGCGCTGCTTGGAAAAGCCCACCCAAAATGGTGGTATGAAACCGAAATTGTAAAATTCGATTCCCAGGGTGTTTTTTCGTTTCGCCCCGATGGGGAAAGTCGAAAAAACGCGTTTTGAACAAAATTATACGACCTTCGTCAACCCGGCTTTATGCGCTGCTTGGAAAAGCCCACCCAAAATGGTGGTATGAAACCGCAATTGTAAAATTCGATTCCCAGGGTGTTTTTTCGTTTCGTCCCGATGGGGAAAGTCGAAAAAACGCGTTTTGAACAAAATTATAAGACCTTCGTCAACCCGGCTTTATGCGCTGCTTGGAAAAGCCCACCCAAAATGGTGGTATGAAACCGAAATTGTAAAATTCGATTCCCAGGGTGTTTTTTCGTTTCGCCCCGATGGGGAAAGTCGAAAAAACGCGTTTTGAACAAAATTATACGACCTTCGTCAACCCGGCTTTATGCGCTGCATGGAAAAGCCCACCCAAAATGGTGGTATGAAACCGCAATTGTAAAATTCGATTCCCAGGGTGTTTTTTCGTTTCCCTCTGATGGGGAAAGTCGAAAAAACGCGTTTTGAACAAAATTATACGACCTTCTTCAACCCGGCTTTATGCGCTGCTTGGAAAAGCCCACCCAAAATGGTGGTATGAAACCGAAATTGTAAAATTCGATTCCCAGGGTGTTTTTTCGTTTCGCCCCGATGGGGAAAGTCGAAAAAACGCGTTTTGAACAAAATTATACGACCTTCGTCAACCCGGCTTTATGCGCTGCTTGGAAAAGCCCACCCAAAATGGTGGTATGAAACCGAAATTGTAAAATTCGATTCCCAGGGTGTTTTTTCGTTTCGCCCCGATGGGGAAAGTCGAAAACACGCGTTTTGAACAAAATTATACGACCTTCGTCAACCCGGCTTTATGCGCTGCATGGAAAAGCCCACCCAAAATGGTGGTATGAAACCGCAATTGTAAAATTCGATTCCCAGGGTGTTTTTTCGTTTCCCTCTGATGGGGAAAGTCGAAAAAACGCGTTTTGAACAAAATTATACGACCTTCGTCAACCCGGCTTTATGCGCTGCTTGGAAAAGCCCACCCAAAATGGTGGTATGAAACCGAAATTGTAAAATTCGATTCCCAGGGTGTTTTTTCGTTTCGCCCCAATGGGGAAAGTCGAAAAAACGCGTTTTGAACAAAATTATACGACCTTCGTCAACCCGGCTTTATGCGCTGCTTGGAAAAGCCCACCCAAAATGGTGGTATGAAACCGAAATTGTAAAATTCGATTCCCAGGGTGTTTTTTCGTTTCGCCCCAATGGGGAAAGTCGAAAAAACGCGTTTTGAACAAAATTATACGACCTTCGTCAACCCGGCTTTATGCGCTGCATGGAAAAGCCCACCCAAAATGGTGGTATGAAACCGCAATTGTAAAATTCGATTCCCAGGGTGTTTTTTCGTTTCCCCTTGATGGGGAAAGTCGAAAAAACGCGTTTTGAACAAAATTATACGACCTTCGTCAACCCGGCTTTATGCGCTGCTTGGAAAAGCCCACCCAAAATTGTGGTATGAAACCGAAATTGTAAAATTCGATTCCCAGGGTGTTTTTTCGTTTCGCCCCAATGGGGAAAGTCGAAAAAACGCGTTTTGAACAAAATTATACGACCTTCGTCAACCCGGCTTTATGCGCTGCTTGGAAAAGCCCACCCAAAATGGTGGTATGAAACCGAAATTGTAAAATTCGATTCCCAGGGTGTTTTTTCGTTTCGCCCCAATGGGGAAAGTCGAAAAAACGAGTTTTGAACAAAATTATACGACCTTCGTCAACCCGGCTTTATGCGCTGCATGGAAAAGCCCACCCAAAATGGTGGTATGAAACTGCAATTGTAAAATTTGATTCCCAGGGTGTTTTTTCGTTTCCCCTTGATGGGGAAAGTCGAAAAAACGCGTTTTGAACAAAATTATACGACCTTCGTCAACCCGGCTTTATGCGCTGCTTGGAAAAGCCCACCCAAAATTGTGGTATGAAACCGAAATTGTAAAATTCGATTCCCAGGGTGTTTATTCGTTTCGCCCCAATGGGGAAAGTCGAAAAAACGCGTTTTGAACAAAATTATACGACCTTCGTCAACCCGGCTTTATGCGCTGCTTGGAAAAGCCCACCCAAAATGGTGGTATGAAACCGAAATTGTAAAATTCGATTCCCAGGGTGTTTTTTCGTTTCGCCCCAATGGGGAAAGTCGAAAAAACGCGTTTTGAACAAAATTATACGACCTTCGTCAACCCGGCTTTATGCGCTGCTTGGAAAAGCCCACCCAAAATTGTGGTATGAAACCGAAATTGTAAAATTCGATTCCCAGGGTGTTTTTTCGTTTCGCCCCAATGGGGAAAGTCGAAAAAACGCGTTTTGAACAAAATTATACGACCTTCGTCAACCCGGCTTTATGCGCTGCTTGGAAAAGCCCACCCAAAATGGTGGTATGAAACCGAAATTGTAAAATTCGATTCCCAGGGTGTTTTTTCGTTTCGCCCCAATGGGGAAAGTCGAAAAAACGCGTTTTGAACAAAATTATACGACCTTCGTCAACCCGGCTTTATGCGCTGCTTGGAAAAGCCCACCCAAAATGGTGGTATGAAACCGCAATTGTAAAATTCGATTCCCAGGGTGTTTTTTCGTTTCCCTCTGATGGGGAAAGTCGAAAAAACGCGTTTTGAACAAAATTATACGACCTTCGTCAACCCGGCTTTATGCACTGCTTGGAAAAGCCCACCCAAAATGGTGGTATGAAACCGAAATTGTAAAATTCGATTCCCAGGGTGTTTTTTCGTTTCGCCCCAATGGGGAAAGTCGAAAAAACGCGTTTTGAACAAAATTATACGACCTTCGTCAACCCGGCTTTATGCGCTGCTTGGAAAAGCCCACCCAAAATGGTGGTATGAAACCGAAATTGTAAAATTCGATTCCCAGGGTGTTTTTTCGTTTCGCCCCGATAGGGAAAGTCGAAAAAACGCGTTTTGAACAAAATTATACGACCTTCGTCAACCCGGCTTTATGCGCTGCTTGGAAAAGCCCACCCAAAATGGTGGTATGAAACCGAAATTGTAAAATTCGATTCCCAGGGTGTTTTTTCGTTTCGCCCCGATGGGGAAAGTCGAAAAAACGCGTTTTGAACAAAATTATACGACCTTCGTCAACCCGGCTTTATGCGCTGCTTGGAAAAGCCCACCCAAAATGGTGGTATGAAACCGAAATTGTAAAATTCGATTCCCAGGGTGTTTTTTGGTTTCGCCCCGATGGGGAAAGTCGGAAAAACGCGTTTTGAACAAAATTATACGACCTTCGTCAACCCGGCTTTATGCGCTGCTTGGAAAAGCCCACCCAAAATGGTGGTATGAAACCGAAATTGTAAAATTCGATTCCCAGTGTGTTTTTTCGTTTCGCCCCGATAGGGAAAGTCGAAAAAACGCGTTTTGAACAAAATTATACGACCTTCGTCAACCCGGCTTTATGCGCTGCTTGGAAAAGCCCACCCAAAATGGTGGTATGAAACCGCAATTGTAAAATTCGATTCCCAGGGTGTTTTTTCGTTTCGCCCCGATAGGGAAAGTCGAAAAAACGCGTTTTGAACAAAATTATACGACCTTCGTCAACCCGGCTTTATGCGCTGCTTGGAAAAGCCCACCCAAAATGGTGGTATGAAACCGAAATTGTAAAATTCGATTCCCAGGGTGTTTTTTCGTTTCGCCCCGATAGGGAAAGTCGAAAAAACGCGTTTTGAACAAAATTATACGACCTTCGTCAACCCGGCTTTATGCGCTGCTTGGAAAAGCCCACCCAAAATGGTGGTATGAAACCGAAATTGTAAAATTCGATTCCCAGGGTGTTTTTTCGTTTCGCCCCGATAGGGAAAGTCGAAAAAACGCGTTTTGAACAAAATTATACGACCTTCGTCAACCCGGCTTTATGCGCTGCTTGGAAAAGCCCACCCAAAATGGTGGTATGAAACCGAAATTGTAAAATTCGATTCCCAGGGTGTTTTTTCGTTTCGCCCCGATGGGGAAAGTCGAAAAAACGCGTTTTGAACAAAATTATACGACCTTCGTCAACCCGGCTTTATGCGCTGCTTGGAAAAGCCCACCCAAAATGGTGGTATGAAACCGCAATTGTAAAATTCGATTCCCAGGGTGTTTTTTCGTTTCCCTCTGATGGGGAAAGTCGAAAAAACGCGTTTTGAACAAAATTATACGACCTTCGTCAACCCGGCTTTATGCGCTGCTTGGAAAAGCCCACCCAAAATGGTGGTATGAAACCGAAATTGTAAAATTCGATTCCCAGGGTGATTTTTCGTTTCGCCCCGATGGGGAAAGTCGAAAAAACGCGTTTTGAACAAAATTATACGACCTTCGTCAACCCGGCTTTATGCGCTGCATGGAAAAGCCCACCCAAAATGGTGGTATGAAACCGCAATTTTAAAATTCGATTCCCAGGGTGTTTTTTCGTTTCCCTCTGATGGGGAAAGTCGAAAAAACGCGTTTTGAACAAAATTATACGACCTTCGTCAACCCGGCTTTATGCGCTGCTTGGAAAAGCCCACCCAAAATGGTGGTATGAAACCGCAATTGTAAAATTCGATTCCCAGGGTGTTTTTTCGTTTCCCTCTGATGGGGGAAGTAAAAAAAAACGCGTTTTGAACAAAATTATACGACCTTCGTCAACCCGGCTTTATGCGCTGCTTGGAAAAGCCCACCCAAAATGGTGGTATGAAACCGAAATTGTAAAATTCGATTCCCAGGGTGTTTTTTCGTTTCGCCCCGATGGGGAAAGTCGAAAAAACGCGTTTTGAACAAAATTATACGACCTTCGTCAACCCGGCTTTATGCGCTGCTTGGAAAAGCCCACCCAAAATGGTGGTATGAAACCGAAATTGTAAAATTCGATTCCCAGGGTGTTTTTTCGTTTCGCCCCGATCGGGAAAGTCGAAAAAACGCGTTTTGAACAAAATTATACGACCTTCGTCAACCCGGCTTTATGCGCTGCTTGGAAAAGCCCACCCAAAATGGTGGTATGAAACCGCAATTGTAAAATTCGATTCCCAGGGTGTTTTTTCGTTTCCCCCCGATGGGGAAAGTCGAAAAAACGCGTTTTGAACAAAATTATACGACCTTCGTCAACCCGGCTTTATGCGCTGCTTGAAAAAGCCCACCCAAAATGGTGGTATGAAACCGAAATTGTAAAATTCGATTCCCAGGGTGTTTTTTCGTTTCGCCCCGATGGGGAAAGTCGAAAAAACGCGTTTTGAACAAAATTATACGACCTTCGTCAACCCGGCTTTATGCGCTGCATGGAAAAGCCCACCCAAAATGGTGGTATGAAACCGAAATTGTAAAATTCGATTCCCAGGGTGTTTTTTCGTTTCCCTCTGATGGGGAAAGTCGAAAAAACGCGATTTGAACAAAATTATACGACCTTCGTCAACCCGGCTTTATGCGCTGCTTGGAAAAGCCCACCCAAAATGGTGGTATGAAACCGAAATTGTAAAATTCGATTCCCAGGGTGTTTTTTCGTTTCGCCCCGATGGGGAAAGTCGAAAAAACGCGTTTTGAACAAAATTATACGACCTTCGTCAACCCGGCTTTATGCGCTGCTTGGAAAAGCCCACCCAAAATGGTGGTATGAAACCGCAATTGTAAAATTCGATTCCCAGGGTGTTTTTTCGTTTCGTCCCGATGGGGAAAGTCGAAAAAACGCGTTTTGAACAAAATTATAAGACCTTCGTCAACCCGGCTTTATGCGCTGCTTGGAAAAGCCCACCCAAAATGGTGGTATGAAACCGAAATTGTAAAATTCGATTCCCAGGGTGTTTTTTCGTTTCCCTCTGATGGGGAAAGTCGAAAAAACGCGTTTTGAACAAAATTATACGACCTTCGTCAACCCGGCTTTATGCGCTGCTTGGAAAAGCCCACCCAAAATGGTGGTATGAAACCGAAATTGTAAAATTCGATTCCCAGGGTGATTTTTCGTTTCGCCCCGATGGGGAAAGTCGAAAAAACGCGTTTTGAACAAAATTATACGACCTTCGTCAACCCGGCTTTATGCGCTGCATGGAAAAGCCCACCCAAAATGGTGGTATGAAACCGCAATTTTAAAATTCGATTCCCAGGGTGTTTTTTCGTTTCCCTCTGATGGGGAAAGTCGAAAAAACGCGTTTTGAACAAAATTATACGACCTTCGTCAACCCGGCTTTATGCGCTGCTTGGAAAAGCCCACCCAAAATGGTGGTATGAAACCGCAATTGTAAAATTCGATTCCCAGGGTGTTTTTTCGTTTCCCTCTGATGGGGGAAGTAAAAAAAAACGCGTTTTGAACAAAATTATACGACCTTCGTCAACCCGGCTTTATGCGCTGCTTGGAAAAGCCCACCCAAAATGGTGGTATGAAACCGAAATTGTAAAATTCGATTCCCAGGGTGTTTTTTCGTTTCGCCCCGATGGGGAAAGTCGAAAAAACGCGTTTTGAACAAAATTATACGACCTTCGTCAACCCGGCTTTATGCGCTGCTTGGAAAAGCCCACCCAAAATGGTGGTATGAAACCGAAATTGTAAAATTCGATTCCCAGGGTGTTTTTTCGTTTCGCCCCGATCGGGAAAGTCGAAAAAACGCGTTTTGAACAAAATTATACGACCTTCGTCAACCCGGCTTTATGCGCTGCTTGGAAAAGCCCACCCAAAATGGTGGAATGAAACCGCAATTGTAAAATTCGATTCCCAGGGTGTTTTTTCGTTTCGCCCCGATGGGGAAAGTCGAAAAAACGCGTTTTGAACAAAATTATACGACCTTCGTCAACCCGGCTTTATGCGCTGCTTGAAAAAGCCCACCCAAAATGGTGGTATGAAACCGAAATTGTAAAATTCGATTCCAAGGGTGTTTTTTCGTTTCGCCCCGATGGGGAAAGTCGAAAAAACGCGTTTTGAACAAAATTATACGACCTTCGTCAACCCGGCTTTATGCGCTGCATGGAAAAGCCCACCCAAAATGGTGGTATGAAACCGAAATTGTAAAATTCGATTCCCAGGGTGTTTTTTCGTTTCCCTCTGATGGGGAAAGTCGAAAAAACGCGATTTGAACAAAATTATACGACCTTCGTCAACCCGGCTTTATGCGCTGCTTGGAAAAGCCCACCCAAAATGGTGGTATGAAACCGAAATTGTAAAATTCGATTCCCAGGGTGTTTTTTCGTTTCGCCCCGATGGGGAAAGTCGAAAAAACGCGTTTTGAACAAAATTATACGACCTTCGTCAACCCGGCTTTATGCGCTGCTTGGAAAAGCCCACCCAAAATGGTGGTATGAAACCGCAATTGTAAAATTCGATTCCCAGGGTGTTTTTTCGTTTCGTCCCGATGGGGAAAGTCGAAAAAACGCGTTTTGAACAAAATTATAAGACCTTCGTCAACCCGGCTTTATGCGCTGCTTGAAAAAGCCCACCCAAAATGGTGGTATGAAACCGAAATTGTAAAATTCGATTCCAAGGGTGTTTTTTCGTTTCGCCCCGATGGGGAAAGTCGAAAAAACGCGTTTTGAACAAAATTATACGACCTTCGTCAACCCGGCTTTATGCGCTGCATGGAAAAGCCCACCCAAAATGGTGGTATGAAACCGAAATTGTAAAATTCGATTCCCAGGGTGTTTTTTCGTTTCCCTCTGATGGGGAAAGTCGAAAAAACGCGATTTGAACAAAATTATACGACCTTCGTCAACCCGGCTTTATGCGCTGCTTGGAAAAGCCCACCCAAAATGGTGGTATGAAACCGAAATTGTAAAATTCGATTCCCAGGGTGTTTTTTCGTTTCGCCCCGATGGGGAAAGTCGAAAAAACGCGTTTTGAACAAAATTATACGACCTTCGTCAACCCGGCTTTATGCGCTGCTTGGAAAAGCCCACCCAAAATGGTGGTATGAAACCGCAATTGTAAAATTCGATTCCCAGGGTGTTTTTTCGTTTCGTCCCGATGGGGAAAGTCGAAAAAACGCGTTTTGAACAAAATTATAAGACCTTCGTCAACCCGGCTTTATGCGCTGCTTGGAAAAGCCCACCCAAAATGGTGGTATGAAACCGAAATTGTAAAATTCGATTCCCAGGGTGTTTTTTCGTTTCGCCCCGATGGGGAAAGTCGAAAAAACGCGTTTTGAACAAAATTATACGACCTTCGTCAACCCGGCTTTATGCGTTGCTTGGAAAAGCCCACCCAAAATGGTGGTATGAAACCGAAATTGTAAAATTCGATTCCCAGGGTGTTTTTTTCGTTTCGCCCCGATGGGGAAAGTCGAAAAAACGCGTTTTGAACAAAATTATACGACCTTCGTCAACCCGGCTTTATGCGCTGCTTGGAAAAGCCCACCCAAAATGGTGGTATGAAACCGAAATTGTAAAATTCGATTCCCAGGGTGTTTTTTTTTTTTGTTTCGCCCCGATGGGGAAAGTCGAAAAAACGCGTTTTGAACAAAATTATACGACCTTCGTCAACCCGGCTTTATGCGCTGCTTGGAAAAGCCCACCCAAAATGGTGGTATGAAACCGCAATTGTAAAATTCGGTTCCCAGGGTGTTTTTTCGTTTCGTCCCGATGGGGAAAGTCGAAAAAACGCGTTTTGAACAAAATTATACGACCTTCGTCAACCCGGCTTTATGCGCTGCTTGGAAAAGCCCACCCAAAATGGTGGTATGAAACCGAAATTGTAAAATTCGATTCCCAGGGTGTTTTTTCGTTTCGCCCCGATGGGGAAAGTCGAAAAAACGCGTTTTGAACAAAATTATACGACCTTCGTCAACCCGGCTTTATGCGTTGCTTGGAAAAGCCCACCCAAAATGGTGGTATGAAACCGAAATTGTAAAATTCGATTCCCAGGGTGTTTTTTTCGTTTCGCCCCGATGGGGAAAGTCGAAAAAACGCGTTTTGAACAAAATTATACGACCTTCGTCAACCCGGCTTTATGCGCTGCTTGAAAAAGCCCACCCAAAATGGTGGTATGAAACCGAAATTGTAAAATTCGATTCCCAGGGTGTTTTTTTTTTTTGTTTCGCCCCGATGGGGAAAGTCGAAAAAACGCCTTTTGAACAAAATTATACGACCTTCGTCAACCCGGCTTTATGCGCTGCTTGGAAAAGCCCACCCAAAATGGTGGTATGAAACCGCAATTGTAAAATTCGGTTCCCAGGGTGTTTTTTCGTTTCGTCCCGATGGGGAAAGTCGAAAAAACGCGTTTTGAACAAAATTATACGACCTTCGTCAACCCGGCTTTATGCGCTGCTTGGAAAAGCCCACCCAAAATGGTGGTATGAAACCGAAATTGTAAAATTCGATTCCCAGGGTGTTTTTTCGTTTCGCCCCGATGGGGAAAGTCGAAAAAACGCGTTTTGAACAAAATTATACGACCTTCGTCAACCCGGCTTTATGCGCTGCTTGGAAAAGCCCACCCAAAATGGTGGTATGAAACCGAAATTGTAAAATTCGATTCCCAGGGTGTTTTTTCGTTTCGTCCCGATGGGGAAAGTCGAAAAAACGCGTTTTGAACAAAATTATACGACCTTCGTCAACCCGGCTTTATGCGCTGCTTGGAAAAGCCCACCCAAAATGGTGGTATGAAACCGAAATTGTAAAATTCGATTCCCAGGGTGTTTTTTCGTTTCGCCCCGATGGGGAAAGTCGAAAAAACGCGTTTTGAACAAAATTATACGACCTTCGTCAACCCGGCTTTATGCGCTGCTTGGAAAAGCCCACCCAAAATGGTGGTATGAAACCAAAATTTTAAAATTCGATTCCCAGGGTGTTTTTTCGTTTCGCCCCGATGGGGAAAGTCGAAAAAACGCGTTTTGAACAAAATTATACGACCTTCGTCAACCCGGCTTTATGCGTTGCTTGGAAAAGCCCACCCAAAATGGTGGTATGAAACCGAAATTGTAAAATTCGATTCCCAGGGTGTTTTTTTCGTTTCGCCCCGATGGGGAAAGTCGAAAAAACGCCTTTTGAACAAAATTATACGACCTTCGTCAACCCGGCTTTATGCGCTGCTTGGAAAAGCCCACCCAAAATGGTGGTATGAAACCGAAATTGTAAAATTCGATTCCCAGGGTGTTTTTTTTTTTTGTTTCGCCCCGATGGGGAAAGTCGAAAAAACGCGTTTTGAACAAAATTATACGACCTTCGTCAACCCGGCTTTATGCGCTGCTTGGAAAAGCCCACCCAAAATGGTGGTATGAAACCGCAATTGTAAAATTCGGTTCCCAGGGTGTTTTTTCGTTTCGTCCCGATGGGGAAAGTCGAAAAAACGCGTTTTGAACAAAATTATACGACCTTCGTCAACCCGGCTTTATGCGCTGCTTGGAAAAGCCCACCCAAAATGGTGGTATGAAACCGAAATTGTAAAATTCGATTCCCAGGGTGTTTTTTCGTTTCGCCCCGATGGGGAAAGTCGAAAAAACGCGTTTTGAACAAAATTATACGACCTTCGTCAACCCGGCTTTATGCGTTGCTTGGAAAAGCCCACCCAAAATGGTGGTATGAAACCGAAATTGTAAAATTCGATTCCCAGGGTGTTTTTTTCGTTTCGCCCCGATGGGGAAAGTCGAAAAAACGCGTTTTGAACAAAATTATACGACCTTCGTCAACCCGGCTTTATGCGCTGCTTGGAAAAGCCCACCCAAAATGGTGGTATGAAACCGAAATTGTAAAATTCGATTCCCAGGGTGTTTTTTTTTTTTGTTTCGCCCCGATGGGGAAAGTCGAAAAAACGCGTTTTGAACAAAATTATACGACCTTCGTCAACCCGGCTTTATGCGCTGCTTGGAAAAGCCCACCCAAAATGGTGGTATGAAACCGCAATTGTAAAATTCGGTTCCCAGGGTGTTTTTTCGTTTCGTCCCGATGGGGAAAGTCGAAAAAACGCGTTTTGAACAAAATTATACGACCTTCGTCAACCCGGCTTTATGCGCTGCTTGGAAAAGCCCACCCAAAATGGTGGTATGAAACCGAAATTGTAAAATTCGATTCCCAGGGTGTTTTTTCGTTTCGCCCCGATGGGGAAAGTCGAAAAAACGCGTTTTGAACAAAATTATACGACCTTCGTCAACCCGGCTTTATGCGCTGCTTGGAAAAGCCCACCCAAAATGGTGGTATGAAACCGAAATTGTAAAATTCGATTCCCAGGGTGTTTTTTCGTTTCGTCCCGATGGGGAAAGTCCAAAAAACGCGTTTTGAACAAAATTATACGACCTTCGTCAACCCGGCTTTATGCGCTGCTTGGAAAAGCCCACCCAAAATGGTGGTATGAAACCGAAATTGTAAAATTCGATTCCCAGGGTGTTTTTTCGTTTCGCCCCGATGGGGAAAGTCGAAAAAACGCGTTTTGAACAAAATTATACGACCTTCGTCAACCCGGCTTTATGCGCTGCTTGGAAAAGCCCACCCAAAATGGTGGTATGAAACCAAAATTTTAAAATTCGATTCCCAGGGTGTTTTTTCGTTTCGTCCCGATGGGGAAAGTCGAAAAAACGCGTTTTGAACAAAATTATACGACCTTCGTCAACCCGGCTTTATGCGCTGCTTGGAAAAGCCCACCCAAAATGGTGGTATGAAACCGAAATTGTAAAATTCGATTCCCAGGGTGTTTTTTCGTTTCGCCCCGATGGGGAAAGTCGAAAAAACGCGTTTTGAACAAAATTATACGACCTTCGTCAACCCGGCTTTATGCGCTGCTTGGAAAAGCCCACCCAAAATGGTGGTATGAAACCGAAATTGTAAAATTCGATTCCCAGGGTGTTTTTTCGTTTCGTCCCGATGGGGAAAGTCGAAAAAACGCGTTTTGAACAAAATTATACGACCTTCGTCAACCCGGCTTTATGCGCTGCTTGGAAAAGCCCACCCAAAATGGTGGTATGAAACCGAAATTGTAAAATTCGATTCCCAGGGTGTTTTTTCGTTTCGCCCCGATGGGGAAAGTCGATAAAACGCGTTTTGAACAAAATTATACGACCTTCGTCAACCCGGCTTTATGCGCTGCTTGGAAAAGCCCACCCAAAATGGTGGTATGAAACCAAAATTTTAAAATTCGATTCCCAGGGTGTTTTTTCGTTTCGTCCCGATGGGGAAAGTCGAAAAAACGCGTTTTGAACAAAATTATACGACCTTCGTCAACCCGGCTTTATGCGCTGCTTGGAAAAGCCCACCCAAAATGGTGGTATGAAACCGAAATTGTAAAATTCGATTCCCAGGGTGTTTTTTCGTTTCGCCCCGATGGGGAAAGTCGAAAAAACGCGTTTTGAACAAAATTATACGACCTTCGTCAACCCGGCTTTATGCGCTGCTTGGAAAAGCCCACCCAAAATGGTGGTATGAAACCGAAATTGTAAAATTCGATTCCCAGGGTGTTTTTTCGTTTCGCCCCGATGGCGAAAGTCGAAAAAACGCGTTTTGAACAAAATTATACGACCTTCGTCAACCCGGCTTTATGCGCTGCTTGGAAAAGCCCACCCAAAATGGTGGTATGAAACCGAAATTGTAAAATTCGATTCCCAGGGTGTTTTTTCGTTTCGTCCCGATGGGGAAAGTCGAAAAAACGCGTTTTGAACAAAATTATACGACCTTCGTCAACCCGGCTTTATGCGCTGCTTGGAAAAGCCCACCCAAAATGGTGGTATGAAACCGAAATTGTAAAATTCGATTCCCAGGGTGTTTTTTCGTTTCGCCCCGATGGGGAAAGTCGAAAAAACGCGTTTTGAACAAAATTATACGACCTTCGTCAACCCGGCTTTATGCGCTGCTTGGAAAAGCCCACCCAAAATGGTGGTATGAAACCGAAATTTTAAAATTCGATTCCCAGGTGTTTTTTCGTTTCGCCCCGATGGGGAAAGTCGAAAAAACGCGTTTTGAACAAAATTATACGACCTTCGTCAACCCGGCTTTATGCGCTGCTTGGAAAAGCCCACCCAAAATGGTGGTATGAAACCGAAATTGTAAAATTCGATTCCCAGGGTGTTTTTTCGTTTCGTCCCGATGGGGAAAGTCGAAAAAACGCGTTTTGAACAAAATTATACGACCTTCGTCAACCCGGCTTTATGCGCTGCTTGGAAAAGCCCACCCAAAATGGTGGTATGAAACCGAAATTGTAAAATTCGATTCCCAGGGTGTTTTTTCGTTTCGCCCCGATGGGGAAAGTCGAAAAAACGCGTTTTGAACAAAATTATACGACCTTCGTCAACCCGGCTTTATGCGCTGCTTGGAAAAGCCCACCCAAAATGGTGGTATGAAACCGAAATTTTAAAATTCGATTCCCAGGTGTTTTTTCGTTTCGCCCCGATGGGGAAAGTCGAAAAAACGCGTTTTGAACAAAATTATACGACCTTCGTCAACCCGGCTTTATGCGCTGCTTGGAAAAGCCCACCCAAAATGGTGGTATGAAACCGAAATTGTAAAATTCGATTCCCAGGGTGTTTTTTCGTTTCGCCCCGATGGGGAAAGTCGAAAAAAACGCGTTTTGAACAAAATTATACGACCTTCGTCAACCCGGCTTTATGCGCTGCTTGGAAAAGCCCACCCAAAATGGTGGTATGAAACCGCAATTGTAAAATTCGATACCCAGGGTGTTTTTTCGTTTCGTCCCGATGGGGAAAGTCGAAAAAACGCGTTTTGAACAAAATTATACGACCTTCGTCAACCCGGCTTTATGCGCTGCTTTGAAAAGCCCACCCAAAATGGTGGTATGAAACCGCAATTGTAAAATTCGATTCCCAGGGTGTTTTTTCGTTTCGTCCCGATGGGGAAAGTCGAAAAAACGCGTTTTGAACTAAATTATACGACCTTCGTCAACCCGGCTTTATGCGCTGCTTGGAAAAGCCCACCCAAAATGGTGGTATGAAACCGAAATTGTAAAATTCGATTCCCAGGGTGTTTTTTCGTTTCGCCCCGATGGGGAAAGTCGAAAAAACGCGTTTTGAACAAAATTATACGACCTTCGTCAACCCGGCTTTATGCGCTGCTTGGAAAAGCCCACCCAAAATGGTGGTATGAAACCGAAATTGTAAAATTCGATTCCCAGGGTGTTTTTTCGTTTCGCCCCGATGGGGAAAGTCGAAAAAACGCGTTTTGAACAAAATTATACGACCTTCGTCAACCCGGCTTTATGCGCTGCTTGGAAAAGCCCACCCAAAATGGTGGTATGAAACCGAAATTGTAAAATTCGATTCCCAGGGTGTTTTTTCGTTTCGCCCCGATGGGGAAAGTCGAAAAAACGCGTTTTGAACAAAATTATACGACCTTCGTCAACCCGGCTTTATGCGCTGCTTGGAAAAGCCCACCCAAAATGGTGGTATGAAACCGAAATTGTAAAATTCGATACCCAGGGTGTTTTTTCGTTTCGTCCCGATGGGGAAAGTCGAAAAAACGCGTTTTGAACAAAATTATACGACCTTCGTCAACCCGGCTTTATGCGCTGCTTGGAAAAGCCCACCCAAAATGGTGGTATGAAACCGCAATTGTAAAATTCGATACCCAGGGTGTTTTTTCGTTTCGTCCCGATGGGGAAAGTCGAAAAAACGCGTTTTGAACAAAATTATACGACCTTCGTCAACCCGGCTTTATGCGCTGCTTTGAAAAGCCCACCCAAAATGGTGGTATGAAACCGCAATTGTAAAATTCGATTCCCAGGGTGTTTTTTCGTTTCGTCCCGATGGGGAAAGTCGAAAAAACGCGTTTTGAACTAAATTATACGACCTTCGTCAACCCGGCTTTATGCGCTGCTTGGAAAAGCCCACCCAAAATGGTGGTATGAAACCGAAATTGTAAAATTCGATTCCCAGGGTGTTTTTTCGTTTCGCCCCGATGGGGAAAGTCGAAAAAACGCGTTTTGAACAAAATTATACGACCTTCGTCAACCCGGCTTTATGCGCTGCTTGGAAAAGCCCACCCAAAATGGTGGTATGAAACCGAAATTGTAAAATTCGATTCCCAGGGTGTTTTTTCGTTTCGCCCCGATGGGGAAAGTCGAAAAAACGCGTTTTGAACAAAATTATACGACCTTCGTCAACCCGGCTTTATGCGCTGCTTGGAAAAGCCCACCCAAAATGGTGGTATGAAACCGAAATTGTAAAATTCGATTCCCAGGGTGTTTTTTCGTTTCGCCCCGATGGGGAAAGTCGAAAAAACGCGTTTTGAACAAAATTATACGACCTTCGTCAACCCGGCTTTATGCGCTGCTTGGAAAAGCCCACCCAAAATGGTGGTATGAAACCGAAATTGTAAAATTCGATTCCCAGGGTGTTTTTTCGTTTCGCCCCGATGGGGAAAGTCGAAAAAACGCGTTTTGAACAAAATTATACGACCTTCGTCAACCCGGCTTTATGCGCTGCTTGGAAAAGCCCACCCAAAATGGTGGTATGAAACCGAAATTGTAAAATTCGATTCCCAGGGTGTTTTTTCGTTTCGCCCCGATGGGGAAAGTCGAAAAAACGCGTTTTGAACAAAATTATACGACCTTCGTCAACCCGGCTTTATGCGCTGCTTGGAAAAGCCCACCCAAAATGGTGGTATGAAACCGAAATTGTAAAATTCGATTCCCAGGGTGTTTTTTCGTTTCGCCCCGATGGGGAAAGTCGAAAAAACGCGTTTTGAACAAAATTATACGACCTTCGTCAACCCGGCTTTATGCGCTGCTTGGAAAAGCCCACCCAAACTGGTGGTATGAAACCGAAATTGTAAAATTCGATTCCCAGGGTGTTTTTTCGTTTCGCCCCGATGGGGAAAGTCGAAAAAACGCGTTTTGAACAAAATTATACGACCTTCGTCAACCCGGCTTTATGCGCTGCTTGGAAAAGCCCACCCAAAATGGTGGTATGAAACCGAAATTGTAAAATTCGATTCCCAGGGTGTTTTTTCGTTTCGCCCCGATGGGGAAAGTCGAAAAAACGCGTTTTGAACAAAATTATACGACCTTCGTCAACCCGGCTTTATGCGCTGCTTGGAAAAGCCCACCCAAAATGGTGGTATGAAACCGAAATTGTAAAATTCGATTCCCAGGGTGTTTTTTCGTTTCGTCCCGATGGGGAAAGTCGAAAAAACGCGTTTTGAACAAAATTATACGACCTTCGTCAACCCGGCTTTATGCGCTGCTTGGAAAAGCCCACCCAAAATGGTGGTATGAAACCGCAATTGTAAAATTCGATTCCCAGGGTGTTTTTTCGTTTCGTCCCGATGGGGAAAGTCGAAAAAACGCGTTTTGAACTAAATTATACGACCTTCGTCAACCCGGCTTTATGCGCTGCTTGGAAAAGCCCACCCAAAATGGTGGTATGAAACCGAAATTGTAAAATTCGATTCCCAGGGTGTTTTTTCGTTTCGCCCCGATGGGGAAAGTCGAAAAAACGCGTTTTGAACAAAATTATACGACCTTCGTCAACCCGGCTTTATGCGCTGCTTGGAAAAGCCCACCCAAAATGGTGGTATGAAACCGAAATTGTAAAATTCGATTCCCAGGGTGTTTTTTCGTTTCGCCCCGATGGGGAAAGTCGAAAAAACGCGTTTTGAACAAAATTATACGACCTTCGTCAACCCGGCTTTATGCGCTGCTTGGAAAAGCCCACCCAAAATGGTGGTATGAAACCGAAATTGTAAAATTCGATTCCCAGGGTGTTTTTTCGTTTCGCCCCGATGGGGAAAGTCGAAAAAACGCGTTTTGAACAAAATTATACGACCTTCGTCAACCCGGCTTTATGCGCTGCTTGGAAAAGCCCACCCAAAATGGTGGTATGAAACCGAAATTGTAAAATTCGATACCCAGGGTGTTTTTTCGTTTCGTCCCGATGGGGAAAGTCGAAAAAACGCGTTTTGAACAAAATTATACGACCTTCGTCAACCCGGCTTTATGCGCTGCTTGGAAAAGCCCACCCAAAATGGTGGTATGAAACCGCAATTGTAAAATTCGATACCCAGGGTGTTTTTTCGTTTCGTCCCGATGGGGAAAGTCGAAAAAACGCGTTTTGAACAAAATTATACGACCTTCGTCAACCCGGCTTTATGCGCTGCTTTGAAAAGCCCACCCAAAATGGTGGTATGAAACCGCAATTGTAAAATTCGATTCCCAGGGTGTTTTTTCGTTTCGTCCCGATGGGGAAAGTCGAAAAAACGCGTTTTGAACTAAATTATACGACCTTCGTCAACCCGGCTTTATGCGCTGCTTGGAAAAGCCCACCCAAAATGGTGGTATGAAACCGAAATTGTAAAATTCGATTCCCAGGGTGTTTTTTCGTTTCGCCCCGATGGGGAAAGTCGAAAAAACGCGTTTTGAACAAAATTATACGACCTTCGTCAACCCGGCTTTATGCGCTGCTTGGAAAAGCCCACCCAAAATGGTGGTATGAAACCGAAATTGTAAAATTCGATTCCCAGGGTGTTTTTTCGTTTCGCCCCGATGGGGAAAGTCGAAAAAACGCGTTTTGAACAAAATTATACGACCTTCGTCAACCCGGCTTTATGCGCTGCTTGGAAAAGCCCACCCAAAATGGTGGTATGAAACCGAAATTGTAAAATTCGATTCCCAGGGTGTTTTTTCGTTTCGCCCCGATGGGGAAAGTCGAAAAAACGCGTTTTGAACAAAATTATACGACCTTCGTCAACCCGGCTTTATGCGCTGCTTGGAAAAGCCCACCCAAAATGGTGGTATGAAACCGAAATTGTAAAATTCGATTCCCAGGGTGTTTTTTCGTTTCGCCCCGATGGGGAAAGTCGAAAAAACGCGTTTTGAACAAAATTATACGACCTTCGTCAACCCGGCTTTATGCGCTGCTTGGAAAAGCCCACCCAAAATGGTGGTATGAAACCGAAATTGTAAAATTCGATTCCCAGGGTGTTTTTTCGTTTCGCCCCGATGGGGAAAGTCGAAAAAACGCGTTTTGAACAAAATTATACGACCTTCGTCAACCCGGCTTTATGCGCTGCTTGGAAAAGCCCACCCAAAATGGTGGTATGAAACCGAAATTGTAAAATTCGATTCCCAGGGTGTTTTTTCGTTTCGCCCCGATGGGGAAAGTCGAAAAAACGCGTTTTGAACAAAATTATACGACCTTCGTCAACCCGGCTTTATGCGCTGCTTGGAAAAGCCCACCCAAAATGGTGGTATGAAACCGAAATTGTAAAATTCGATTCCCAGGGTGTTTTTTCGTTTCGCCCCGATGGGGAAAGTCGAAAAAACGCGTTTTGAACAAAATTATACGACCTTCGTCAACCCGGCTTTATGCGCTGCTTGGAAAAGCCCACCCAAAATGGTGGTATGAAACCGAAATTGTAAAATTCGATTCCCAGGGTGTTTTTTCGTTTCGCCCCGATGGGGAAAGTCGAAAAAACGCGTTTTGAACAAAATTATACGACCTTCGTCAACCCGGCTTTATGCGCTGCTTGGAAAAGCCCACCCAAAATGGTGGTATGAAACCGAAATTGTAAAATTCGATTCCCAGGGTGTTTTTTCGTTTCGCCCCGATGGGGAAAGTCGAAAAAACGCGTTTTGAACAAAATTATACGACCTTCGTCAACCCGGCTTTATGCGCTGCTTGGAAAAGCCCACCCAAAATGGTGGTATGAAACCGAAATTGTAAAATTCGATTCCCAGGGTGTTTTTTCGTTTCGCCCCGATGGGGAAAGTCGAAAAAACGCGTTTTGAACAAAATTATACGACCTTCGTCAACCCGGCTTTATGCGCTGCTTGGAAAAGCCCACCCAAAATGGTGGTATGAAACCGAAATTGTAAAATTCGATTCCCAGGGTGTTTTTTCGTTTCGTCCCGATGGGGAAAGTCGAAAAAACGCGTTTTGAACAAAATTATACGACCTTCGTCAACCCGGCTTTATGCGCTGCTTGGAAAAGCCCACCCAAAATGGTGGTATGAAACCAAAATTTTAAAATTCGATTCCCAGGGTGTTTTTTCGTTTCGTCCCGATGGGGAAAGTCGAAAAAACGCGTTTTGAACAAAATTATACGACCTTCGTCAACCCGGCTTTATGCGCTGCTTGGAAAAGCCCACCCAAAATGGTGGTATGAAACCGAAATTGTAAAATTCGATTCCCAGGGTGTTTTTTCGTTTCGCCCCGATGGGGAAAGTCGAAAAAACGCGTTTTGAACAAAATTATACGACCTTCGTCAACCCGGCTTTATGCGCTGCTTGGAAAAGCCCACCCAAAATGGTGGTATGAAACCGAAATTGTAAAATTCGATTCCCAGGGTGTTTTTTCGTTTCGCCCCGATGGGGAAAGTCGAAAAAACGCGTTTTGAACAAAATTATACGACCTTCGTCAACCCGGCTTTATGCGCTGCTTGGAAAAGCCCACCCAAAATGGTGGTATGAAACCGAAATTGTAAAATTCGATTCCCAGGGTGTTTTTTCGTTTCGCCCCGATGGGGAAAGTCGAAAAAACGCGTTTTGAACAAAATTATACGACCTTCGTCAACCCGGCTTTATGCGCTGCTTGGAAAAGCCCACCCAAAATGGTGGTATGAAACCGAAATTGTAAAATTCGATTCCCAGGGTGTTTTTTCGTTTCGCCCCGATGGGGAAAGTCGAAAAAACGCGTTTTGAACAAAATTATACGACCTTCGTCAACCCGGCTTTATGCGCTGCTTGGAAAAGCCCACCCAAAATGGTGGTATGAAACCGAAATTGTAAAATTCGATTCCCAGGGTGTTTTTTCGTTTCGCCCCGATGGGGAAAGTCGAAAAAACGCGTTTTGAACAAAATTATACGACCTTCGTCAACCCGGCTTTATGCGCTGCTTGGAAAAGCCCACCCAAAATGGTGGTATGAAACCGAAATTGTAAAATTCGATTCCCAGGGTGTTTTTTCGTTTCGCCCCGATGGGGAAAGTCGAAAAAACGCGTTTTGAACAAAATTATACGACCTTCGTCAACCCGGCTTTATGCGCTGCTTGGAAAAGCCCACCCAAAATGGTGGTATGAAACCGAAATTGTAAAATTCGATTCCCAGGGTGTTTTTTCGTTTCGCCCCGATGGGGAAAGTCGAAAAAACGCGTTTTGAACAAAATTATACGACCTTCGTCAACCCGGCTTTATGCGCTGCTTGGAAAAGCCCACCCAAAATGGTGGTATGAAACCGCAATTGTAAAATTCGATTCCCAGGGTGTTTTTTCGTTTCGCCCCGATGGGGAAAGTCGAAAAAACGCGTTTTGAACAAAATTATACGACCTTCGTATACCCGGCTTTATGCGCTGCTTGGAAAAGCCCACCCAAAATGGTGGTATGAAACCGCAATTGTAAAATTCGATTCCCAGGGTGTTTTTTCGTTTCGTCCCGATGGGGAAAGTCGAAAAAACGCGTTTTGAACAAAATTATACGACCTTCGTCAACCCGGCTTTATGCGCTGCTTGGAAAAGCCCACCCAAAATGGTGGTATGAAACCGAAATTGTAAAATTCGATTCCCAGGGTGTTTTTTCGTTTCGCCCCGATGGGGAAAGTCGAAAAAACGCGTTTTGAACAAAATTATACGACCTTCGTCAACCCGGCTTTATGCGCTGCTTGGAAAAGCCCACCCAAAATGGTGGTATGAAACCGAAATTGTAAAATTCGATTCTCAGGGTGTTTTTTCCTTTCGCCCCGATGGGGAAAGTCGAAAAAACGCGTTTTGAACAAAATTATACGACCTTCGTCAACCCGGCTTTATGCGCTGCTTGGAAAAGCCCACCCAAAATGGTGGTATGAAACCGCAATTGTAAAATTCGATTCCCAGGGTTTTTTTTCGTTTCGCCCCGATGGGGAAAGTCGAAAAAACGCGTTTTGAACAAAATTATACGACCTTCGTCAACCCGGCTTTATGCGCTGCTTGGAAAAGCCCACCCAAAATGGTGGTATGAAACCGAAATTGTAAAATTCGATTCCCAGGGTATTTTTTCGTTTCGTCCCGATGGGGAAAGTCGAAAAAACGCGTTTTGAACAAAATTATACGACCTTCGTCAACCCGGCTTTATGCGCTGCTTGGAAAAGCCCACCCAAAATGGTGGTATGAAACCGAAATTGTAAAATTCGATTCCCAGGGTGTTTTTTCGTTTCGCCCCGATGGGGAAAGTCGAAAAAACGCGTTTTGAACAAAATTATACGACCTTCGTCAACCCGGCTTTATGCGCTGCTTGGAAAAGCCCACCCAAAATGGTGGTATGAAACCGAAATTGTAAAATTCGATTCCCAGGGTGTTTTTTCGTTTCGTCCCGATGGGGAAAGTCGAAAAAACGCGTTTTGAACAAAATTATACGACCTTCGTCAACCCGGCTTTATGCGCTGCTTGGAAAAGCCCACCCAAAATGGTGGTATGAAACCGAAATTGTAAAATTCGATTCCCAGGGTGTTTTTTCGTTTCGCCCCGATGGGGAAAGCCGAAAAAACGCGTTTTGAACAAAATTATACGACCTTCGTCAACCCGGCTTTATGCGCTGCTTGGAAAAGCCCACCCAAAATGGTGGTATGAAACCGAAATTGTAAAATTCGATTCCCAGGGTATTTTTTCGTTTCGTCCCGATGGGGAAAGTCGAAAAAACGCGTTTTGAACAAAATTATACGACCTTCGTCAACCCGGCTTTATGCGCTGCTTGGAAAAGCCCACCCAAAATGGTGGTATGAAACCGAAATTGTAAAATTCGATTCCCAGGGTGTTTTTTCGTTTCGCCCCGATGGGGAAAGTCGAAAAAACGCGTTTTGAACAAAATTATACGACCTTCGTCAACCCGGCTTTATGCGCTGCTTGGAAAAGCCCACCCAAAATGGTGGTATGAAACCGCAATTGTAAAATTCGATTCCCAGGGTGTTTTTTCGTTTCGCCCCGATGGGGAAAGCCGAAAAAACGCGTTTTGAACAAAATTATACGACCTTCGTCAACCCGGCTTTATGCGCTGCTTGGAAAAGCCCACCCAAAATGGTGGTATGAAACCGCAATTGTAAAATTCGATTCCCAGGGTGTTTTTTCGTTTCGCCCCGATGGGGAAAGTCGAAAAAACGCGTTTTGAACAAAATTATACGACCTTCGTCAACCCGGCTTTATGCGCTGCTTGGAAAAGCCCACCCAGAATGGTGGTATGAAACCGAAATTGTAAAATTCGATTCCCAGGGTGTTTTTTCGTTTCGCCCCGATGGGGAAAGTCGAAAAAACGCGTTTTGAACAAAATTATACGACCTTCGTCAACCCGGCTTTATGCGCTGCTTGGAAAAGCCCACCCAAAATGGTGGTATGAAACCGAAATTGTAAAATTCGATTCCCAGGGTGTTTTTTCGTTTCGCCCCGATGGGGAAAGTCGAAAAAACGCGTTTTGAACAAAATTATACGACCTTCGTCAACCCGGCTTTATGCGCTGCTTGGAAAAGCCCACCCAAAATGGTGGTATGAAACCGCAATTGTAAAATTCGATTCCCAGGGTGTTTTTTCGTTTCGTCCCGATGGGGAAAGTCGAAAAAACGCGTTTTGAACAAAATTATAAGACCTTCGTCAACCCGGCTTTATGCGCTGCTTGGAAAAGCCCACCCAAAATGGTGGTATGAAACCGAAATTGTAAAATTCGATTCCCAGGGTGTTTTTTCGTTTCGCCCCGATGGGGAAAGTCGAAAAAACGCGTTTTGAACAAAATTATACGACCTTCGTCAACCCGGCTTTATGCGCTGCTTGGAAAAGCCCACCCAAAATGGTGGTATGAAACCGAAATTGTAAAATTCGATTCCCAGGGTGTTTTTTCGTTTCGCCCCGATGGGGAAAGTCGAAAAAACGCGTTTTGAACAAAATTATACGACCTTCGTCAACCCGGCTTTATGCGCTGCTTGGAAAAGCCCACCCAAAATGGTGGTATGAAACCGCAATTGTAAAATTCGATTCCCAGGGTGTTTTTTCGTTTCGTCCCGATGGGGAAAGTCGAAAAAACGCGTTTTGAACAAAATTATAAGACCTTCGTCAACCCGGCTTTATGCGCTGCTTGGAAAAGCCCACCCAAAATGGTGGTATGAAACCGAAATTGTAAAATTCGATTCCCAGGGTGTTTTTTCGTTTCGACCCGATGGGGAAAGTCGAAAAAACGCGTTTTGAACAAAATTATACGACCTTCGTCAACCCGGCTTTATGCGCTGCTTGGAAAAGCCCACCCAAAATGGTGGTATGAAACCGAAATTGTAAAATTCGATTCCCAGGGTGTTTTTTCGTTTCGCCCCGATGGGGAAAGTCGAAAAAACGCGTTTTGAACAAAATTATACGACCTTCGTCAACCCGGCTTTATGCGCTGCTTGGAAAAGCCCACCCAAAATGGTGGTATGAAACCGCAATTGTAAAATTCGATTCCCAGGGTGTTTTTTCGTTTCGTCCCGATGGGGAAAGTCGAAAAAACGCGTTTTGAACAAAATTATACGACCTTCGTCAACCCGGCTTTATGCGCTGCTTGGAAAAGCCCACCCAAAATGGTGGTATGAAACCGAAATTGTAAAATTCGATTCCCAGGGTGTTTTTTCGTTTCGCCCCGATGGGGAAAGTCGAAAAAACGCGTTTTGAACAAAATTATACGACCTTCGTCAACCCGGCTTTATGCGCTGCTTGGAAAAGCCCACCCAAAATGGTGGTATGAAACCGAAATTGTAAAATTCGATTCCCAGGGTGTTTTTTCGTTTCGCCCCGATGGGGAAAGTCGAAAAAACGCGTTTTGAACAAAATTATACGACCTTCGTCAACCCGGCTTTATGCGCTGCTTGGAAAAGCCCACCCAAAATGGTGGTATGAAACCGAAATTGTAAAATTCGATTCCCAGGGTGTTTTTTCGTTTCGTCCCGATGGGGAAAGTCGAAAAAACGCGTTTTGAACAAAATTATAAGACCTTCGTCAACCCGGCTTTATGCGCTGCTTGGAAAAGCCCACCCAAAATGGTGGTATGAAACCGAAATTGTAAAATTCGATTCCCAGGGTGTTTTTTCGTTTCGCCCCGATGGGGAAAGTCGAAAAAACGCGTTTTTAACAAAATTATACGACCTTCGTCAACCCGGCTTTATGCGCTGCTTGGAAAAGCCCACCCAAAATGGTGGTATGAAACCGAAATTGTAAAATTCGATTCCCAGGGTGTTTTCTCGTTTCGCCCCGATGGGGAAAGTCGAAAAAACGCGTTTTGAACAAAATTATACGACCTTCGTCAACCCGGCTTTATGCGCTGCTTGGAAAAGCCCACCCAAAATGGTGGTATGAAACCGCAATTGTAAAATTCGATTCCCAGGGTGTTTTTTCGTTTCGCCCCGATGGGGAAAGTCGAAAAAACGCGTTTTGAGCAAAATTATACGACCTTCGTCAACCCGGCTTTATGCGCGGCTTGGAAAAGCCCACCCAAAATGGTGGTATGAAACCGAAATTGTAAAATTCGATTCCCAGGGTGTTTTTTCGTTTCGCCCCGATGGGGAAAGTCGAAAAAACGCGTTTTGAACAAAATTATACGACCTTCGTCAACCCGGCTTTATGCGCTGCTTGGAAAAGCCCACCCAAAATGGTGGTATGAAACCGAAATTGTAAAATTCGATTCCCAGGGTGTTTTTTCGTTTCGCCCCGATGGGGAAAGTCGAAAAAACGCGTTTTGAACAAAATTATACGACCTTCGTCAACCCGGCTTTATGCGCTGCTTGGAAAAGCCCACCCAAAATGGTGGTATGAAACCGCAATTGTAAAATTCGATTCCCAGGGTGTTTTTTCGTTTCGTCCCGATGGGGAAAGTCGAAAAAACGCGTTTTGAACAAAATTATAAGACCTTCGTAAACCCGGCTTTATGGGGTGCTTGGAAAAGCCCACCCAAAATGGTGGTATGAAACCGAAATTGTAAAATTCGATTCCCAGGGTGTTTTTTCGTTTCGCCCCGATGGGGAAAGTCGAAAAAACGCGTTTTGAACAAAATTATACGACCTTCGTCAACCCGGCTTTATGCGCTGCTTGGAAAAGCCCACCCAAAATGGTGATATGAAACCGCAATTGTAAAATTCGATTCCCAGGGTGTTTTTTCGTTTCGTCCCGATAAGGAAAGTCGAAAAAACGCGTTTTGAACAAAATTATACGACCTTCGTCAACCCGGCTTTATGCGCTGCTTGGAAAAGCCAACCCAAAATGGTGGTATGAAACCGCAATTGTAAAATTCGATTCCCAGGGTGTTTTTTCGTTTCGCCCCGATAAGGAAAGTCGAAAAAACGCGTTTTGAACAAAATTATACGACCTTCGTCAACCCGGCTTTATGCGCTGCTTGGAAAAGCCCACCCAAAATGGTGGTATGAAACCGAAATTGTAAAATTCGATTCCCAGGGTGTTTTTTCGTTTCGCCCCGATGGGGAAAGTCGAAAAAACGCGTTTTGAACAAAATTATACGACCTTCGTCAACCCGGCTTTATGCGCTGCTTGGAAAAGCCCACCCAAAATGGTGGTATGAAACCGCTATTGTAAAATTCGATTCCCAGGGTGTTTTTTCGTTTCGTCCCGATGGGGAAAGTCGAAAAAACGCGTTTTGAACAAAATTATACGACCTTCGTCAACCCGGCTTTATGCGCTGCTTGGAAAAGCCCACCCAAAATGGTGGTATGAAACCGCTATTGTAAAATTCGATTCCCAGGGTGTTTTTTCGTTTCGTCCCGATGGGGAAAGTCGAAAAAACGCGTTTTGAACAAAATTATACGACCTTCGTCAACCCGGCTTTATGTGCTGCTTGGAAAAGCCCACCCAAAATTGTGATATGAAACCGCAATTGTAAAATTCGATTCCCAGGGTGTTTTTTCGTTTCGTCCCGATAAGGAAAGTCGAAAAAACGCGTTTTGAACAAAATTATACGACCTTCGTCAACCCGGCTTTATGCGCTGCTTGGAAAAGCCAACCCAAAATGGTGGTATGAAACCGCAATTGTAAAATTCGATTCCCAGGGTGTTTTTTCGTTTCGCCCCGATAAGGAAAGTCGAAAAAACGCGTTTTGAACAAAATTATACGACCTTCGTCAACCCGGCTTTATGCGCTGCTTGGAAAAGCCCACCCAAAATGGTGGTATGAAACCGAAATTGTAAAATTCGATTCCCAGGGTGTTTTTTCGTTTCGCCCCGATGGGGAAAGTCGAAAAAACGCGTTTTGAACAAAATTATACGACCTTCGTCAACCCGGCTTTATGCGCTGCTTGGAAAAGCCCACCCAAAATGGTGGTATGAAACCAAAATTGTAGAATTCGATTCCCAGGGTGTTTTTTCGTTTCGTCCCGATGGGGAAAGTCGAAAAAACGCGTTTTGAACAAAATTATACGACCTTCGTCAACCCGGCTTTATGCGCTGCTTGGAAAAGCCCACCCAAAATGGTGGTATGAAACCAAAATTGTAAAATTAGATTCCCAGGGTGTTTTTTCGTTTCGCCCCGATGGGGAAAGTCGAAAAAACGCGTTTTGAACAAAATTATACGACCTTCGTCAACCCGGCTTTATGCGCTGCTTGGAAAAGCCCACCCAAAATGGTGGTATGAAACCGAAATTGTAAAATTCGATTCCCAGGGTGTTTTTTCGTTTCGCCCCGATGGGGAAAGTCGAAAAAACGCGTTTTGAACAAAATTATACGACCTTCGTCAACCCGGCTTTATGCGCTGCTTGGAAAAGCCCACCCAAAATGGTGGTATGAAACCGCTATTGTAAAATTCGATTCCCAGGGTGTTTTTTCGTTTCGTCCCGATGGGGAAAGTCGAAAAAACGCGTTTTGAACAAAATTATACGACCTTCGTCAACCCGGCTTTATGCGCTGCTTGGAAAAGCCCACCCAAAATGGTGGTATGAAACCGCTATTGTAAAATTCGATTCCCAGGGTGTTTTTTCGTTTCGTCCCGATGGGGAAAGTCGAAAAAACGCGTTTTGAACAAAATTATACGACCTTCGTCAACCCGGCTTTATGCGCTGCTTGGAAAAGCCCACCCAAAATTGTGATATGAAACCGCAATTGTAAAATTCGATTCCCAGGGTGTTTTTTCGTTTCGTCCCGATAAGGAAAGTCGAAAAAACGCGTTTTGAACAAAATTATACGACCTTCGTCAACCCGGCTTTATGCGCTGCTTGGAAAAGCCAACCCAAAATGGTGGTATGAAACCGCAATTGTAAAATTCGATTCCCAGGGTGTTTTTTCGTTTCGCCCCGATAAGGAAAGTCGAAAAAACGCGTTTTGAACAAAATTATACGACCTTCGTCAACCCGGCTTTATGCGCTGCTTGGAAAAGCCCACCCAAAATGGTGGTATGAAACCGAAATTGTAAAATTCGATTCCCAGGGTGTTTTTTCGTTTCGCCCCGATGGGGAAAGTCGAAAAAACGCGTTTTGAACAAAATTATACGACCTTCGTCAACCCGGCTTTATGCGCTGCTTGGAAAAGCCCACCCAAAATGGTGGTATGAAACCAAAATTGTAGAATTCGATTCCCAGGGTGTTTTTTCGTTTCGTCCCGATGGGGAAAGTCGAAAAAACGCGTTTTGAACAAAATTATACGACCTTCGTCAACCCGGCTTTATGCGCTGCTTGGAAAAGCCCACCCAAAATGGTGGTATGAAACCAAAATTGTAAAATTAGATTCCCAGGGTGTTTTTTCGTTTCGCCCCGATGGGGAAAGTCGAAAAAACGCGTTTTGAACAAAATTATACGACCTTCGTCAACCCGGCTTTATCGCTGCTTGGAAAAGCCCACCCAAAATGGTGGTATGAAACCGAAATTGTAAAATTCGATTCCCAGGGTGTTTTTTCGTTTCGCCCCGATGGGGAAAGTCGAAAAAACGCGTTTTGAACAAAATTATACGACCTTCGTCAACCCGGCTTTATGCGCTGCTTGGAAAAGCCCACCCAAAATGGTGGTATGAAACCGCAATTATAAAATTCGATTCCCAGGGTGTTTTTTCGTTTAGTCCCGATGGGGAAAGTCGAAAAAACGCGTTTTGAACAAAATTATACGACCTTCGTCAACCCGGCTTTATGCGCTGCTTGGAAAAGCCCACCCAAAATGGTGGTATGAAACCAAAATTGTAAAATTAGATTCCCAGGGTGTTTTTTCGTTTCGCCCCGATGGGGAAAGTCGAAAAAACGCGTTTTTAACAAAATTATACGACCTTCGTCAACCCGGCTTTATGCGCTGCTTGGAAAAGCCCACCCAAAATGGTGGTATGAAACCGAAATTGTAAAATTCGATTCCCAGGGTGTTTTTTCGTTTCGCCCCGATGGGGAAAGTCGAAAAATTGCGTTTTGAACAAAATTATACGACCTTCGTCAACCCGGCTTTATGCGCTGCTTGGAAAAGCCCACCCAAAATGGTGGTATGAAACCAAAATTGCAGAATTCGATTCCCAGGGTGTTTTTTCGTTTCGTCCCGATGGGGAAAGTCGAAAAAACGCGTTTTGAACAAAATTATACGACCTTCGTCAACCCGGCTTTATGCGCTGCTTGGAAAAGCCCACCCAAAATGGTGGTATGAAACCAAAATTGTAAAATTCGATTCCAGGGGTGTTTTTTCGTTTCGCCCCGAAGGGGAAAGTCGAAAAAACGCGTTTTGAACAAAATTATACGACCTTCGTCAACCCGGCTTTATGCGCTGCTTGGAAAAGCCCACCCAAAATGGTGGTATGAAACCGAAATTGTAAAATTCGATTCCCAGGGTGTTTTTTCGTTTCGCCCCGATGGGGAAAGTCGAAAAAACGCGTTTTGAACAAAATTATACGATCTTCGTCAACCCGGCTTTATGCGCTGCTTGGAAAAGCCCACCCAAAATGGTGGTATGAAACCAAAATTGTAAAATTCGATTCCCAGGGTGTTTTTTCGTTTCGTCCCGATGGGGAAAGTCGAAAAAACGCGTTTTGAACAAAATTATACGACCTTCGTCAACCCGGCTTTATGCGCTGCTTGGAAAAGCCCACCCAAAATGGTGGTATGAAACCAAAATTGTAAAATTCGATTCCAGGGGTGTTTTTTCGTTTCGCCCCGAAGGGGAAAGTCGAAAAAACGCGTTTTGAACAAAATTATACGACCTTCGTCAACCCGGCTTTATGCGCTGCTTGGAAAAGCCCACCCAAAATGGTGGTATGAAACCGAAATTGTAAAATTCGATTCCCAGGGTGTTTTTTCGTTTCGCCCCGATGGGGAAAGTCGAAAAAACGCGTTTTGAACAAAATTATACGATCTTCGTCAACCCGGCTTTATGCGCTGCTTGGAAAAGCCCACCCAAAATGGTGGTATGAAACCAAAATTGTAAAATTCGATTCCCAGGGTGTTTTTTCGTTTCGTCCCGATGGGGAAAGTCGAAAAAACGCGTTTTGAACAAAATTATACGACCTTCCTCAACCCGGCTTTATGCGCTGCTTGGAAAAGCCCACCCAAAATGGTGGTATGAAACCAAAATTGTAAAATTCGATTCCCAGGGTGTTTTTTCGTTTCGCCCCGATGGGGAAAGTCGAAAAAACGCGTTTTGAACAAAATTATACGACCTTCGTCAACCCGGCTTTATGCGCTGCTTGGAAAAGCCCACCCAAAATGGTAATATGAAACCGAAATTGTAAAATTCGATTCCGAGGGTGTTTTTTCGTTTCGCCCCGATGGGGAAAGTCGAAAAAACGCGTTTTGAACAAAATTATAGGACCTTCGTGAACCCGGCTTTATGCGCTGCTTGGAAAAGCCCACCCAAAATGGTGGTATGAAACCAAAATTGTAAAATTCGATTCCCAGCGTGTTTTTTCGTTTCGCCCCGATGGGGAAAGTCGAAAAAACGCGTTTTGAACAAAATTATACGACCTTCGTCAACCCGGCTTTATGCGCTGCTTGGAAAAGCCCACCCAAAATGGTGGTATGAAACCGAAATTGTAAAATTCGATTCCCAGGGTGTTTTTTCGTTTCGCCCCGATGGGGAAAGTCGAAAAAACGCGTTTTGAACAAAATTATACGACCTTCGTCAACCCGGCTTTATGCGCTGCTTGGAAAAGCCCACCCAAAATGGTGGTATGAAACCGAAATTGTAAAATTCGATTCCCAGGGTGTTTTTTCGTTTCGCCCCGATGGGGAAAGTCGAAAAAACGCGTTTTGAAAAAAATTATACGACCTTCGTCAACCCGGCTTTATGCGCTGCTTGGAAAAGCCCACCCAAAATGGTGGTATGAAACCAAAATTGTAAAATTCGATTCCCAGGGTGTTTTTTCGTTTCGTCCCGATGGGGAAAGTCGAAAAAACGCGTTTTGAACAAAATTATACGACCTTCGTCAACCCGGCTTTATGCGCTGCTTGGAAAAGCCCACCCAAAATGGTGGTATGAAACCGAAATTGTAAAATTCGATTCCCAGGGTGTTTTTTCGTTTCGCCCCGATGGGGAAAGTCGAAAAAACGCGTTTTGAACAAAATTATACGATCTTCGTCAACCCGGCTTTATGCGCTGCTTGGAAAAGCCCACCCAAAATGGTGGTATGAAACCAAAATTGTAAAATTCGATTCCCAGGGTGTTTTTTCGTTTCGTCCCGATGGGGAAAGTCGAAAAAACGCGTTTTGAACAAAATTATACGACCTTCCTCAACCCGGCTTTATGCGCTGCTTGGTAAAGCCCACCCAAAATGGTGGTATGAAACCAAAATTGTAAAATTCGATTCCCAGGGTGTTTTTTCGTTTCGCCCCGATGGGGAAAGTCGAAAAAACGCGTTTTGAACAAAATTATACGACCTTCGTCAACCCGGCTTTATGCGCTGCTTGGAAAAGCCCACCCAAAATGGTGGTATGAAACCGAAATTGTAAAATTCGATTCCGAGGGTGTTTTTTCGTTTCGCCCCGATAGGGAAAGTCGAAAAAACGCGTTTTGAACAAAATTATACGACCTTCGTCAACCCGGCTTTATGCGCCGCTTGGAAAAGCCCACCCAAAATGGTGGTATGAAACCAAAATTGTAAAATTCGATTCCCAGGGTGTTTTTTCGTTTCGCCCCGATGGGGAAAGTCGAAAAAACGCGTTTTGAACAAAATTATACGACCTTCGTAAACCCGGCTTTATGCGCTGCTTGGAAAAGCCCACCCAAAATGGTGGTATGAAACCGAAATTGTAAAATTCGATTCCGAGGGTGTTTTTTCGTTTCGCCCCGATAGGGAAAGTCGAAAAAACGCGTTTGGAACAAAATTATACGACCTTCGTCAACCCGGCTTTATGCGCTGCTTGGAAAAGCCCACCCAAAATGGTGGTATGAAACCGCAATTGTAAAATTCGATTCCCAGGGTGTTTTTTCGTTTCGTCCCGATGGGGAAAGTCGAAAAAACGCGTTTTGAACAAAATTATACGACCTTCGTCAACCCGGCTTTATGCGCTGCTTGGAAAAGCCCACCCAAAATGGTGGTATGAAACCAAAATTGTAAAATTCGATTCCCAGGGTGTTTTTTCGTTTCGCCCCGATGGGGAAAGTCGAAAAAACGCGTTTTGAACAAAATTATACGACCTTCGTCAACCCGGCTTTATGCGCTGCTTGGAAAAGCCCACCCAAAATGGTGGTATGAAACCGAAATTTTAAAATTCGATTCCCAGGGTGTTTTTTCGTTTCGCCCCGATGGGGAAAGTCGAAAAAACGCGTTTTGAACAAAATTATACGACCTTCGTCAACCCGGCTTTATGCGCTGCTTGGAAAAGCCCACCCAAAATGGTGGTATGAAACCGAAATTGTAAAATTCGATTCCCAGTGTGTTTTTTCGTTTCGCCCCGATGGGGAAAGTCGAAAAAACGCGTTTTGAACAAAATTATACGACCTGCGTCAACCCGGCTTTATGCGCTGCTTGGAAAAGCCCACCCAAAATGGTGGTATGAAACCGCAATTGTAAAACTCTTTTCCCAGGGTGTTTTTTCGTTTCGTCCCGATGGGGAAAGTCGAAAAAACGCGTTTTGAACAAAATTATACGACCTTCGTCAACCCGGCTTTATGCGCTGCTTGGAAAAGCCCACCCAAAATGGTGGTATGAAACCGCAATTGTAAAATTCGATTCCCAGGGTGTTTTTTCGTTTCGTCCCGATAGGGAAAGTCGAAAAAACGCGTTTTGAACAAAATTATACGACCTTCGTCAACCCGGCTTTATGCGCTGCTTGGAAAAGCCCACCCAAAATGGTGGTATGAAACCGAAATTGTAAAATTTGATTCCCAGGGTGATTTTTCGTTTCGCCCCGATGGGGAAAGTCGAAAAAACGAGTTTTGAACAAAATTATACGACCTTCGTCAACCCGGCTTTATGCGCTGCTTGGAAAAGCCCACCCAAAATGGTGGTTTGGAACCGAAATTGTAAAATTCGATTCCCAGGGTGTTTTTTCGTTTCGCCCCGATGGGGAAAGTCGAAAAAACGCGTTTTGAACAAAATTATACGACCTTCGTCAACCCGGCTTTATGCGCTGCTTGGAAAAGCCCACCCAAAATGGTGGTATGAAACCGCAATTGTAAAATTCGATTCCGAGGGTGTTTTTTCGTTTCGCCCCGATAGGGAAAGTCGAAAAAACGCGTTTTGAACAAAATTATACGACCTTCGTCAACCCGGCTTTATGCGCTGCTTGGAAAAGCCCACCCAAAATGGTGGTATGAAACCGAAATTGTAAAATTCGATTCCCAGGGTGTTTTTTCGTTTCGCCCCGATGGGGAAAGTCGAAAAAACGCGTTTTGAACAAAATTATACGACCTTCGTCAACCCGGCTTTATGCGCTGCTTGGAAAAGCCCACCCAAAATGGTGGTATGAAACCGCAATTGTAAAATTCGATTCCCAGGGTGTTTTTTCGTTTCGTCCCGATGGGGAAAGTCGAAAAAACGCGTTTTGAACAAAATTATACGACCTTCGTCAACCCGGCTTTATGCGCTGCTTGGAAAAGCCCACCCAAAATGGTGGTATGAAACCGAAATTGTAAAATTCGATTCCCAGGGTGTTTTTTCGTTTCGCCCCGATGGGGAAAGTCGAAAAAACGCGTTTTGAACAAAATTATACGACCTTCGTCAACCCGGCTTTATGGGCTGCTTGGAAAAGCCCACCCAAAATGGTGGTATGAAACCGAAATTGTAAAATTCGATTCCGAGGGTGTTTTTTCGTTTCGCCCCGATAGGGAAAGTCGAAAAAACGCATTTTGAACAAAACTATACGACCTTCGTCAACCCGGCTTTATGCGCTGCTTGGAAAAGCCCACCCAAAATGGTAATATGAAACCGAAATTGTAAAATTCGATTCCGAGGGTGTTTTTTCGTTTCGCCCCGATAGGGAAAGTCGAAAAAACGCGTTTTGAACAAAATTATACGACCTTCGTCAACCCGGCTTTATGTGCTGCTTGGAAAAGCCCACCCAAAATGGTGGTATGAAACCGCAATTGTAAAATTCGATTCCCAGGGTGTTTTTTCGTTTCGCCCGGATGGGGAAGGTCGAAAAAACGCGTTTTGAACAAAATTATACGACCTTCGTCAACCCGGCTTTATGCGCTGCTTGGAAAAGCCCACCCAAAATGGTGGTATGAAACCGCAATTGTAAAATTCGATTCCCAGGGTGTTTTTTCGTTTCGTCCCGATAGGGAAAGTCGAAAAAACGCGTTTTGAACAAAATTATACGACCTTCGTCAACCCGGCTTTATGCGCTGCTTGGAAAAGCCCACCCAAAATGGTGGTATGAAACCGAAATTGTAAAATTCGATTCCCAGGGTGTTTTTTCGTTTCGCCCCGATGGGGAAAGTCGAAAAAACGCGTTTTGAACAAAATTATACGACCTTCGTCAACCCGGCTTTATGCGCTGCTTGGAAAAGCCAACCCAAAATGGTGGTATGAAACCGAAATTGTAAAATTCGATTCCGAGGGTGTTTTTTCGTTTCGCCCCGATAGGGAAAGTCGAAAAAACGCGTTTTGAACAAAATTATACGACCTTCGTCAACACGGCTTTATGCGCTGCTTGGAAAAGCCCACCCAAAATGGTGGTATGAAACCGAAATTGTAAAATTCGATTCCCAGGGTGTTTTTTCGTTTCGCCCCGATGGGGAAAGTCGAAAAAACGCGTTTTGAACAAAATTATACGACCTTCGTCAACCCGGCTTTATGCGCTGCTTCGAAAAGCCCACCCAAAATGGTGGTATGAAACCGAAATTGTAAAATTCGATTCCCAGGGTGTTTTTTCGTTTCGCCCCGATGGGGAAAGTCGAAAAAACGCGTTTTGAACAATATTATACGACCTTTGTCAACCCGGCTTTATGCGCTGCTTGGAAAAGCCCACCCAAAATGGTGGTATGAAACCAAAATTGTAAAATTCGATTCCCAGGGTGTTTTTTCGTTTCGCCCCGATGGGGAAAGTCGAAAAAACGCGTTTTGAACAAAATTATACGACCTTCGTCAACCCGGCTTTATGCGCTGCTCGGAAAAGCCCACCCAAAATGGTGGTATGAAACCGAAATTGTAAAATTCGATTCCCAGGGTGTTTTTTCCTTTCGCCCCGATGGGGAAACTCGAAAAAACGCGTTTTGAACAAAATTATACGACCTTCGTCAACCCGGCTTTATGCGCTGCTTGGAAAAGCCCACCCAAAATGGTGGTATGAAACCGAAGTTGTAAAATTCGATTCCGAGGGTGTTTTTTCGTTTCGCCCCGATAGGGAAAGTCGAAAAAACGCGTTTTGAACAAAATTATACGACCTTCGTCAACCCGGCTTTATGCGCTGCTTGGAAAAGCCCACCCAAAATGGTGGTATGAAACCGAAATTGTAAAATTCGATTCCCAGGGTGTTTTTTCGTTTCGCCCCGATGGGGAAAGTCGAAAAAACGCGTTTTGAACAAAATTATACGACCTTCGTCAACCCGGCTTTATGCGCTGCTTGGAAAAGCCCACCCAAAATGGTGGTATGAAACCGAAATTGTAAAATTCGATTCCCAGGGTGTTTTTTCGTTTCGCCCCGATGGGGAAAGTCGAAAAAACGCGTTTTGAACAAAATTATACGACCTTCGTCAACCCGGCTTTATGCGCTGCTTGGAAAAGCCCACCCAAAATGGTGGTATGAAACCGAAATTGTAAAATTCGATTCCCAGGGTGTTTTTTCGTTTCGCCCCGATGGGGAAAGTCGAAAAAACGCGTTTTGAACAAAATTATACGACCTTCGTCAACCCGGCTTTATGCGCTGCTTGGAAAAGCCCACCCAAAATGGTGGTATGAAACCGAAATTGTAAAATTCGATTCCCAGGGTGTTTTTTCGTTTCGCCCCGATAGGGAAAGTCGAAAAAACGCGTTTTGAACAAAATTATACGACCTTCGTCAACCCGGCTTTATGCGCTGCTTCGAAAAGCCCACCCAAAATGGTGGTATGAAACCGAAATTGTAAAATTCGATTCCCAGGGTGTTTTTTCGTTTCGCCCCGATGGGGAAAGTCGAAAAAACGCGTTTTGAACAATATTATACGACCTTTGTCAACCCGGCTTTACTCGCTGCTTGGAAAAGCCCACCCAAAATGGTGGTATGAAACCGAAATTGTAAAATTCGATTCCGAGGGTGTTTTTTCGTTTCGCCCCGATAGGGAAAGTCGAAAAAACGCGTTTTGAACGAAATTATACGACCTTCGTCAACACGGCTTTATGCGCTGCTTGGAAAAGCCCACCCAAAATGGTGGTATGAAACCGAAATTGTAAAATTCGATTCCCAGGGTGTTTTTTCGTTTCGCCCCGATGGGGAAAGTCGAAAAAACGCGTTTTGAACAAAATTATACGACCTTCGTCAACCCGGCTTTATGCGCTGCTTCGAAAAGCCCACCCAAAATGGTGGTATGAAACCGAAATTGTAAAATTCGATTCCCAGGGTGTTTTTTCGTTTCGCCCCGATGGGGAAAGTCGAAAAAACGCGTTTTGAACAATATTATACGACCTTTGTCAACCCGGCTTTATGCGCTGCTTGGAAAAGCCCACCCAAAATGGTGGTATGAAACCAAAATTGTAAAATTCGATTCCCAGGGTGTTTTTTCGTTTCGCCCCGATGGGGAAAGTCGAAAAAACGCGTTTTGAACAAAATTATACGACCTTCGTCAACCCGGCTTTATGCGCTGCTTGGAAAAGCCCACCCAAAATGGTGGTATGAAACCGAAATTGTAAAATTCGATTCCCAGGGTGTTTTTTCGTTTCGCCCCGATGGGGAAAGTCGAAAAAACGCGTTTTGAACAAAATTATACGACCTTCGTCAACCCGGCTTTATGCGCTGCTTGGAAAAGCCCACCCAAAATGGTGGTATGAAACCAAAATTGTAAAATTCGATTCCCAGGGTGTTTTTTCGTTTCGCCCCGATAGGGAAAGTCGAAAAAACGCGTTTTGAACAAAATTATACGACCTTCGTCAACCCGGCTTTATGCACTGCTTGGAAAAGCCCACCCAAAATGGTGGTATGAAACCGAAATTGTAAAATTCGATTCCCAGGGTGTTTTTTGGTTTCGCCCCGATAGGGAAAGTCGAAAAAACGCGTTTTGAAGAAAATTATACGACCTTCGTCAACCCGGCTTTATGCGCTGCTTGGAAAAGCCCACCCAAAATGGTCGTATGAAACCAAAATTGTAAAATTCGATTCCCAGGGTGTTTTTTCGTTTCGCCCCGATGGCGAAAGTCGAAAAAACGCGTTTTGAACAAAATTATACGACTTTCGTCAACCCGGCTTTATGCGCTGCTTGGAAAAGCCCACCCAAAATGGTGGTATGAAATTGAAATTGTAAAATTCGATTCCCAGGGTGTTTTTTCGTTTCTCCCCGATGGGGAAAGTCGAAAAAACGCGTTTTGAACAAAATTATACGACCTTCGTCAACCCGGCTTTATGCGCTGCTTGGAAAAGCCCACCCAAAATGGTGGTATGAAACCGAAATTGTAAAATTCGATTCCCAGGGTGTTTTTTCGTTTCGCCCCGATGGGGAAAGTCGAAAAAACGCGTTTTGAACAATATTATACGACCTTTGTCAACCCGGCTTTATGCGCTGCTTGGAAAAGCCCACCCAAAATGGTGGTATGAAACCAAAATTGTAAAATTCGATTCCCAGGGTGTTTTTTCGTTTCGCCCCGATGGGGAAAGTCGAAAAAACGCGTTTTGAACAAAATTATACGACCTTCGTCAACCCGGCTTTATGCGCTGCTTGGAAAAGCCCACCCAAAATGGTGGTATGAAACCGAAATTGTAAAATTCGATTCCCAGGGTGTTTTTTCGTTTCGCCCCGATGGGGAAAGTCGAAAAAACGCGTTTTGAACAAAATTATACGACCTTCGTCAACCCGGCTTTATGCGCTGCTTGGAAAAGCCCACCCAAAATGGTGGTATGAAACCAAAATTGTAAAATTCGATTCCCAGGGTGTTTTTTCGTTTCGCCCCGATAGGGAAAGTCGAAAAAACGCGTTTTGAACAAAATTATACGACCTTCGTCAACCCGGCTTTATGCACTGCTTGGAAAAGCCCACCCAAAATGGTGGTATGAAACCGAAATTGTAAAATTCGATTCCCAGGGTGTTTTTTGGTTTCGCCCCGATAGGGAAAGTCGAAAAAACGCGTTTTGAAGAAAATTATACGACCTTCGTCAACCCGGCTTTATGCGCTGCTTGGAAAAGCCCACCCAAAATGGTCGTATGAAACCAAAATTGTAAAATTCGATTCCCAGGGTGTTTTTTCGTTTCGCCCCGATGGCGAAAGTCGAAAAAACGCGTTTTGAACAAAATTATACGACTTTCGTCAACCCGGCTTTATGCGCTGCTTGGAAAAGCCCACCCAAAATGGTGGTATGAAATTGAAATTGTAAAATTCGATTCCCAGGGTGTTTTTTCGTTTCTCCCCGATGGGGAAAGTCGAAAAAACGCGTTTTGAACAAAATTATACGACCTTCGTCAACCCGGCTTTATGCGCTGCTTGGAAAAGCCCACCCAAAATGGTGGTATGAAACCGAAATTGTAAAATTCGATTCCCAGGGTGTTTTTTCGTTTCGCCCCGATGGGGAAAGTCGAAAAAACGCGTTTTGAACAAAATTATACGACCCTCGTCAACCCGGCTTTATGCGCTGCTTGGAAAAGCCCACCCAAAATGGTGGTATGAAACCGAAATTGTAAAATTCGATTCCCAGGGTGTTTTTTCGTTTCGCCCCGATAGGGAAAGTCGAAAAAACGCGTTT
Source organism: Meandrina meandrites (assembly GCA_963693305.1). Classification (NCBI taxonomy): domain Eukaryota; kingdom Metazoa; phylum Cnidaria; class Anthozoa; order Scleractinia; family Meandrinidae; genus Meandrina; species Meandrina meandrites. Next base: position 39,436,890 of record OY855909.1, on the reverse strand, counting down.
TGAACAAAATTATACGACCTTCGTCAACCCGGCTTTATGCACTGCTTGGAAAAGCCCACCCAAAATGGTGGTATGAAACCGAAATTGTAAAATTCGATTCCCAGGGTGTTTTTTCGTTTCGCCCCGATGGGGAAAGTCGAAAGAACTCGTTTTGAACAAAATTATACGACCCTCGTCAACCCGGCTTTATGCGCTGCTTGGAAAAGCCCACCCAAAATGGTGGTATGAAACCGAAATTGTAAAATTCGATTCCCAGGGTGTTTTTTCGTTTCGCCCCGATAGGGAAAGTCGAAAAAACGCGTTTTGAACAAAATTATACGACCTTCGTCAACCCGGCTTTATGCACTGCTTGGAAAAGCCCACCCAAAATGGTGGTATGAAACCGAAATTGTAAAATTCGATTCCCAGGGTGTTTTTTCGTTTCGCCCCGATAGGGAAAGTCGAAAAAACGTGTTTTGAAGAAAATTATACGACCTTCGTCAACCCGGCTTTATGCGCTGCTTGGAAAAGCCCACCCAAAATGGTCGTATGAAACCGAAATTGTAAAATTAGATTCCCAGGGTGTTTTTTGGTTTCGCCCCGATAGGGAAAGTCGAAAAAACGCGTTTTGAAGAAAATTATACGACCTTCGTCAACCCGGCTTTATGCGCTGCTTGGAAAAGCCCACCCAAAATGGTGGTATGAAACCGAAATTGTAAAATTCGATTCCCAGGGTGTTTTTTCGTTTCGCCCCGATAGGGAAAGTCGAAAAAACGCGTTTTGAACAAAATTATACGACCTTCGTCAACCCGGCTTTATGCGCTGCTTGGAAAAGCCCACCCAAAATTTTGGTATGAAACCAAAATTGTAAAATTCGATTCCCAGGGTGTTTTTTCGTTTCGCCCCGATGGGGAAAGTCGAAAAAACGCGTTTTGAACAAAATTATACGACCTTCGTCAACCCGGCTTTATGCGCTGCTTGGAAAAGCCCACCCAAAATGGTGGTATAAAACCGAAATTGTAAAATTCGATTCCCAGGGTGTTTTTTCGTTTCGCCCCGATGGGGAAAGTCGAAAAAACGCGTTTTGAACAAAATTAAACGACCTTCGTCAACCCGGCTTTATGCACTGCTTGGAAAAGCCCACCAAAAATGGTGGTATGAAACCGAAATTGTAAAATTCGATTCCGAGGGTGTTTTTTCGTTTCGCCCCGATAGCGAAAGTCGAAAAAACGCGTTTGGAACAAAATTATACGACCTTCGTCAACCTGGCTTTATGCGCTGCTTGGAAAAGCCCACCCAAAATGATGGTATGAAACCGAAATTGTAAAATTCGATTCCCAGGGTGTTTTTTCGTTTCGCCCCGATGGGGAAAGTCGAAAAAACGCGTTTTGAACAAAATTATACGACCTTCGTCAACCCGGCTTTATGCGCTGCTTGGAAAAGCCCACCCAAAATGGTGGTATGAAACCGAAATTGTAAAATTCGATTCCCAGGGTGTTTTTTCGTTTCGCCCCGATGGGGAAAGTCGAAAAAACGCGTTTTGAACAAAATTATACGACCTTCGTCAACCCGGCTTTATGCGCTGCTTGGAAAAGCCCACCCAAAATGGTGGTATGAAACCGAAATTGTAAAATTCGATTCCCAGGGTGTTTTTTCGTTTCGCCCCGATGGGGAAAGTCGAAAAAACGCGTTTTGAACAAAATTATACGACCTTCGTCAACCCGGCTTTATGCGCTGCTTGGAAAAGCCCACCCAAAATGGTGGTATGAAACCGAAATTGTAAAATTCGATTCCCAGGGTGTTTTTTCGTTTCGCCCCGATGGGGAAAGTCGAAAAAACGCGTTTTGAACAAAATTATACGACCTTCGTCAACGCGGCTTTATGCGCTGCTTGGAAAAGCCCACCCAAAATGGTGGTATGAAACCGAAATTGTAAAATTCGATTCCCAGGGTTTTTTTTCGTTTCGCCCCGATGGGGAAAGTCGAAAAAACGCGTTTTGAACAAAATTATACGACCTTCGTCAACCCGGCTTTATGCGCTGCTTGGAAAAGCCCACCCAAAATGGTGGTATGAAACCGAAATTGTAAAATTCGATTCCCAGGGTGTTTTTTCGTTTCGCCCCGATGGGGAAAGTCGAAAAAACGCGTTTTGAACAAAATTATACGACCTTCGTCAACCCGGCTTTATGCGCTGCTTGGAAAAGCCCACCCAAAATGGTGGTATGAAACCGAAATTGTAAAATTCGATTCCCAGGGTGTTTTTTCGTTTCGCCCCGATGGGGAAAGTCGAAAAAACGCGTTTTGAACAAAATTATACGACCTTCGTCAACCCGGCTTTATGCGCTGCTTGGAAAAGCCCACCCAAAATGGTGGTATGAAACCGAAATTGTAAAATTCGATTCCCAGGGTGTTTTTTCGTTTCGCCCCGATGGGGAAAGTCGAAAAAACGCGTTTTGAACAAAATTATACGACCTTCGTCAACCCGGCTTTATGCGCTGCTTGGAAAAGCCCACCCAAAATGGTGGTATGAAACCGAAATTGTAAAATTCGATTCCCAGGGTGTTTTTTCGTTTCGCCCCGATGGGGAAAGTCGAAAAAACGCGTTTTGAACAAAATTATACGACCTTCGTCAACCCGGCTTTATGCGCTGCTTGGAAAAGCCCACCCAAAATGGTGGTATGAAACCGAAATTGTAAAATTAGATTCCAAGGGTGTTTTTTCGTTTCGCCCCGATGGGGAAAGTCGAAAAAACACGTTTTGAACAAAATTATACGACCTTCGTCAACCCGGCTTTATGCGCTGCTTGGAAAAGCCCACCCAAAACGGTGGCATGAAACCGAAATTGTAAAATTCGATACCCAGGGTGTTTTTTCGTTTCGCCCCGATGGGGAAAGTCGAAAAAACGCGTTTTGAACAAAATTATACGACCTTTGTCAACCTGGCTTTATGCGCTGCTTGGAAAAGCCCACCCAAAATGATGGTATGAAACCGAAATTGTAAAATTCGATTCCCAGGGTGTTTTTTCGTTTCGCCCCGATGGGGAAAGTAGAAAAAACGCGTTTTGAACAAAATTATACGACCTTCGTCAACCCGGCTTTATGCGCTGCTTGGAAAAGCCCACCCAAAATGGTGGTATGAAACCGAAATTGTAAAATTCGATTCCCAGGGTGTTTTTTCGTTTCGCCCCGATGGGGAAAGTCGAAAAAACGCGTTTGGAACAAAATTATACGACCTTCGTCAACCCGGCTTTATGCGCTGCTTGGAAAAGCCCACCCAAAATGGTGGTATGAAACCGAAATTGTAAAATTCGATTCCCAGGGTGTTTTTTCGTTTCGCCCCGATGGGGAAAGTCGAAAAAACGCGTTTTGAACAAAATTATACGACCTTCGTCAACCCGGCTTTATGCGCTGCTTGGAAAAGCCCACCCAAAATGGTGGTATGAAACCGAAATTGTAAAATTCGATTCCCAGGGTGTTTTTTCGTTTCGCCCCGATGGGGAAAGTCGAAAAAACGCGTTTTGAACAAAATTATACGACCTTCGTCAACCCGGCTTTATGCGCTGCTTGGAAAAGCCCACCCAAAATGGTGGTATGAAACCGAAATTGTAAAATTCGATTCCCAGGGTGTTTTTTCGTTTCGCCCCGATGGGGAAAGTCGAAAAAACGCGTTTTGAACAAAATTATACGACCTTCGTCAACCCGGCTTTATGCGCTGCTTGGAAAAGCCCACCCAAAATGGTGGTATGAAACCGAAATTGTAAAATTCGATTCCCAGGGTGTTTTTTCGTTTCGCCCCGATGGGGAAAGTCGAAAAAACGCGTTTTGAACAAAATTATACGACCTTCGTCAACCCGGCTTTATGCGCTGCTTGGAAAAGCCCACCCAAAATGGTGGTATGAAACCGAAATTGTAAAATTCGATTCCCAGGGTTTTTTTTCGTTTCGCCCCGATGGGGAAAGTCGAAAAAACGCGTTTTGAACAAAATTATACGACCTTCGTCAACCCGGCTTTATGCGCTGCTTGGAAAAGCCCACCCAAAATGGTGGTATGAAACCGAAATTGTAAAATTCGATTCCCAGGGTGTTTTTTCGTTTCGCCCCGATGGGGAAAGTCGAAAAAACGCGTTTTGAACAAAATTATACGACCTTCGTCAACCCGGCTTTATGCGCTGCTTGGAAAAGCCCACCCAAAATGGTGGTATGAAACCGACATTGTAAAATTCGATTCCCAGGGTGTTTTTTCGTTTCGCCCCGATGGGGAAAGTCGAAAAAACGCGTTTTGAACAAAATTATACGACCTTCGTCAACCCGGCTTTATGCGCTGCTTGGAAAAGCCCACCCAAAATGGTGGTATGAAACCGAAATTGTAAAATTCGATTCCCAGGGTGTTTTTTCGTTTCGCCCCGATGGGGAAAGTCGAAAAAACGCGTTTTGAAGAAAATTATACGACCTTCGTCAACCCGGCTTTATGCGCTGCTTGGAAAAGCCCACCCAAAATGGTGGTATGAAACCGAAATTGTAAAATTCGATTCCCAGGGTGTTTTTTCGTTTCGCCCCGATGGGGAAAGTCGAAAAAACACGTTTTGAACAAAATTATACGACCTTCGTCAACGCGGCTTTATGCGCTGCTTGGAAAAGCCCACCCAAAACGGTGGCATGAAACCGAAATTGTAAAATTCGATACCCAGGGTGTTTTTTCGTTTCGCCCCGATGGGGAAAGTCGAAAAAACGCGTTTTGAACAAAATTATACGACCTTCGTCAACCTGGCTTTATGCGCTGCTTGGAAAAGCCCACCCAAAATGATGGTATGAAACCGAAATTGTAAAATTCGATTCCCAGGGTGTTTTTTCGTTTCGCCCCGATGGGGAAAGTCGAAAAAACGCGTTTTGAACAAAATTATACGACCTTCGTCAACCCGGCTTTATGCGCTGCTTGGAAAAGCCCACCCAAAATGGTGGTATGAAACCGAAATTGTAAAATTCGATTCCCAGGGTGTTTTTTCGTTTCGCCCCGATGGGGAAAGTCGAAAAAACGCGTTTTGAACAAAATTATACGACCTTCGTCAACCCGGCTTTATGCGCTGCTTGGAAAAGCCCACCCAAAATGGTGGTATGAAACCGAAATTGTAAAATTCGATTCCCAGGGTGTTTTTTCGTTTCGCCCCGATGGGGAAAGTCGAAAAAACGCGTTTTGAACAAAATTATACGACCTTCGTCAACCCGGCTTTATGCGCTGCTTGGAAAAGCCCACCCAAAATGGTGGTATGAAACCGAAATTGTAAAATTCGATTCCCAGGGTGTTTTTTCGTTTCGCCCCGATGGGGAAAGTCGAAAAAACGCGTTTTGAACAAAATTATACGACCTTCGTCAACCCGGCTTTATGCGCTGCTTGGAAAAGCCCACCCAAAATGGTGGTATGAAACCGAAATTGTAAAATTCGATTCCCAGGGTGTTTTTTCGTTTCGCCCCGATGGGGAAAGTCGAAAAAACGCGTTTTGAACAAAATTATACGACCTTCGTCAACCCGGCTTTATGCGCTGCTTGGAAAAGCCCACCCAAAATGGTGGTATGAAACCGAAATTGTAAAATTAGATTCCCAGGGTGTTTTTTCGTTTCGCCCCGATGGGGAAAGTCGAAAAAACACGTTTTGAACAAAATTATACGACCTTCGTCAACCCGGCTTTATGCGCTGCTTGGAAAAGCCCACCCAAAACGGTGGCATGAAACCGAAATTGTAAAATTCGATACCCAGGGTGTTTTTTCGTTTCGCCCCGATGGGGAAAGTCGAAAAAACGCGTTTTGAACAAAATTATACGACCTTCGTCAACCCGGCTTTATGCGCTGCTTGGAAAAGCCCACCCAAAATGGTGGTATGAAACCGAAATTGTAAAATTCGATTCCCAGGGTGTTTTTTCGTTTCGCCCCGATGGGGAAAGTCGAAAAAACGCGTTTTGAACAAAATTATACGACCTTCGTCAACCCGGCTTTATGCGCTGCTTGGAAAAGCCCACCCAAAATGGTGGTATGAAACCGAAATTGTAAAATTCGATTCCCAGGGTGTTTTTTCGTTTCGCCCCGATGGGGAAAGTCGAAAAAACGCGTTTTGAAGAAAATTATACGACCTTCGTCAACCCGGCTTTATGCGCTGCTTGGAAAAGCCCACCCAAAATGGTGGTATGAAACCGAAATTGTAAAATTCGATTCCCAGGGTGTTTTTTCGTTTCGCCCCGATGGGGAAAGTCGAAAAAACACGTTTTGAACAAAATTATACGACCTTCGTCAACGCGGCTTTATGCGCTGCTTGGAAAAGCCCACCCAAAACGGTGGCATGAAACCGAAATTGTAAAATTCGATACCCAGGGTGTTTTTTCGTTTCGCCCCGATGGGGAAAGTCGAAAAAACGCGTTTTGAACAAAATTATACGACCTTCGTCAACCTGGCTTTATGCGCTGCTTGGAAAAGCCCACCCAAAATGATGGTATGAAACCGAAATTGTAAAATTCGATTCCCAGGGTGTTTTTTCGTTTCGCCCCGATGGGGAAAGTCGAAAAAACGCGTTTTGAACAAAATTATACGACCTTCGTCAACCCGGCTTTATGCGCTGCTTGGAAAAGCCCACCCAAAATGGTGGTATGAAACCGAAATTGTAAAATTCGATTCCCAGGGTGTTTTTTCGTTTCGCCCCGATGGGGAAAGTCGAAAAAACGCGTTTTGAACAAAATTATACGACCTTCGTCAACCCGGCTTTATGCGCTGCTTGGAAAAGCCCACCCAAAATGGTGGTATGAAACCGAAATTGTAAAATTCGATTCCCAGGGTGTTTTTTCGTTTCGCCCCGATGGGGAAAGTCGAAAAAACGCGTTTTGAACAAAATTATACGACCTTCGTCAACCCGGCTTTATGCGCTGCTTGGAAAAGCCCACCCAAAATGGTGGTATGAAACCGAAATTGTAAAATTCGATTCCCAGGGTGTTTTTTCGTTTCGCCCCGATGGGGAAAGTCGAAAAAACGCGTTTTGAACAAAATTATACGACCTTCGTCAACCCGGCTTTATGCGCTGCTTGGAAAAGCCCACCCAAAATGGTGGTATGAAACCGAAATTGTAAAATTCGATTCCCAGGGTGTTTTTTCGTTTCGCCCCGATGGGGAAAGTCGAAAAAACGCGTTTTGAACAAAATTATACGACCTTCGTCAACCCGGCTTTATGCGCTGCTTGGAAAAGCCCACCCAAAAAGGTGGTATGAAACCGAAATTGTAAAATTAGATTCCCAGGGTGTTTTTTCGTTTCGCCCCGATGGGGAAAGTCGAAAAAACACGTTTTGAACAAAATTATACGACCTTCGTCAACCCGGCTTTATGCGCTGCTTGGAAAAGCCCACCCAAAACGGTGGCATGAAACCGAAATTGTAAAATTCGATACCCAGGGTGTTTTTTCGTTTCGCCCCGATGGGGAAAGTCGAAAAAACGCGTTTTGAACAAAATTATACGACCTTTGTCAACCTGGCTTTATGCGCTGCTTGGAAAAGCCCACCCAAAATGATGGTATGAAACCGAAATTGTAAAATTCGATTCCCAGGGTGTTTTTTCGTTTCGCCCCGATGGGGAAAGTAGAAAAAACGCGTTTTGAACAAAATTATACGACCTTCGTCAACCCGGCTTTATGCGCTGCTTGGAAAAGCCCACCCAAAATGGTGGTATGAAACCGAAATTGTAAAATTCGATTCCCAGGGTGTTTTTTCGTTTCGCCCCGATGGGGAAAGTCGAAAAAACGCGTTTTGAACAAAATTATACGACCTTCGTCAACCCGGCTTTATGCGCTGCTTGGAAAAGCCCACCCAAAATGGTGGTATGAAACCGAAATTGTAAAATTCGATTCCCAGGGTGTTTTTTCGTTTCGCCCCGATGGGGAAAGTCGAAAAAACGCGTTTTGAACAAAATTATACGACCTTCGTCAACCCGGCTTTATGCGCTGCTTGGAAAAGCCCACCCAAAATGGTGGTATGAAACCGAAATTGTAAAATTCGATTCCCAGGGTGTTTTTTCGTTTCGCCCCGATGGGGAAAGTCGAAAAAACGCGTTTTGAACAAAATTATACGACCTTCGTCAACCCGGCTTTATGCGCTGCTTGGAAAAGCCCACCCAAAATGGTGGTATGAAACCGAAATTGTAAAATTCGATTCCCAGGGTGTTTTTTCGTTTCGCCCCGATGGGGAAAGTCGAAAAAACGCGTTTTGAACAAAATTATACGACCTTCGGCAACCCGGCTTTATGCGCTGCTTGGAAAAGCCCACCCAAAATGGTGGTATGAAACCGAAATTGTAAAATTCGATTCCCAGGGTGTTTTTTCGTTTCGCCCCGATGGGGAAAGTCGAAAAAACACGTTTTGAACAAAATTATACGACCTTCGTCAACCCGGCTTTATGCGCTGCTTAGAAAAGCGAACCTAGAATTGTGGTATGAAACCGAAATTGTAAAATTTGATTCCCAGGGTGATTTTTCGTTTAGCCCCGATGGGGAAAGTCGAAAAAACGCGTTTTGAACAAAATTATACGACCTTCGTCAACCCGGCTTTATGCGCTGCTGGGAACAGCGAACCTAGAATTGTGGTATGAAACCGAAATTGTAAAATTTGATTCCCAGGGTGATTTTTCGTTTAGCCCCGATGGGGAAAGTCGAAAAAACGCGTTTTGAACAAAATTATACGACCTTCGTCAACCCGGCTTTATGCGCTGCTTAGAAAAGCGAACCTAGAATTGTGGTATGAAACCGAAATTGTAAAATTTGATTCCCAGGGTGATTTTTCGTTTAGCCCCGATGGGGAAAGTCGAAAAAACGCGTTTTGAACAAAATTATACGACCTTCGTCAACCCGGCTTTATGCGCTGCTTGGAAAAGCGAACCTAGAATTGTGGTATGAAACCGAAATTGTAAAATTTGATTCCCAGGGTGATTTTTCGTTTCGCCCCGATGGGGAAAGTCGAAAAAACGCGTTTTGAACAAAATTATACGACCTTCGTCAACCCGGCTTTATGCGCTGCTTGGAAAAGCCCACCCAAAATGGTGGTATGAAACCGAAATTGTAAAATTCGATTCCCAGGGTGTTTTTTCGTTTCGCCCCGATGGGGAAAGTCGAAAAAACACGTTTTGAACAAAATTATACGACCTTCGTCAACCCGGCTTTATGCGCTGCTTAGAAAAGCGAACCTAGAATTGTGGTATGAAACCGAAATTGTAAAATTTGATTCCCAGGGTGATTTTTCGTTTAGCCCCGATGGGGAAAGTCGAAAAAACGCGTTTTGAACAAAATTATACGACCTTCGTCAACCCGGCTTTATGCGCTGCTTGGAAAAGCCCACCCAAAATGGTGGTATGAAACCGAAATTGTAAAATTCGATTCCCAGGGTGTTTTTTCGTTTCGCCCCGATGGGGAAAGTCAAAAAAACACGTTTTGAACAAAATTATACGACCTTCGTCAACCCGGCTTTATGCGCTGCTTAGAAAAGCGAACCTAGAATTGTGGTATGAAACCGAAATTGTAAAATTTGATTCCCAGGGTGATTTTTCGTTTAGCCCCGATGGGGAAAGTCGAAAAAACGCGTTTTGAACAAAATTATACGACCTTCGTCAACCCGGCTTTATGCGCTGCTTGGAAAAGCGAACCTAGAATTGTGGTATGAAACCGAAATTGTAAAATTTGATTCCCAGGGTGATTTTTCGTTTCGCCCCGATGGGGAAAGTCGAAAAAACGCGTTTTGAACAAAATTATACGACCTTCGTCAACCCGGCTTTATGCGCTGCTTGGAAAAGCCCACCCAAAATGGTGGTATGAAACCGAAATTGTAAAATTCGATTCCCAGGGTGTTTTTTCGTTTCGCCCCGATGGGGAAAGTCGAAAAAACACGTTTTGAACAAAATTATACGACCTTCGTCAACCCGGCTTTATGCGCTGCTTAGAAAAGCGAACCTAGAATTGTGGTATGAAACCGAAATTGTAAAATTTGATTCCCAGGGTGATTTTTCGTTTAGCCCCGATGGGGAAAGTCGAAAAAACGCGTTTTGAACAAAATTATACGACCTTCGTCAACCCGGCTTTATGCGCTGCTTGGAAAAGCGAACCTAGAATTGTGGTATGAAACCGAAATTGTAAAATTTGATTCCCAGGGTGATTTTTCGTTTAGCCCCGATGGGGAAAGTCGAAAAAACGCGTTTTGAACAAAATTATACGACCTTCGTCAACCCGGCTTTATGCGCTGCTTGGAAAAGCCCACCCAAAATGGTGGTATGAAACCGAAATTGTAAAATTCGATTCCCAGGGTGTTTTTTCGTTTCGCCCCGATGGGGAAAGTCGAAAAAACGCGTTTTGAACAAAATTATACGACCTTCGTCAACCCGGCTTTATGCGCTGCTTGGAAAAGCCCACCCAAAATGGTGGTATGAAACCGAAATTGTAAAATTCGATTCCCAGGGTGTTTTTTCGTTTCGCCCCGATGGGGAAAGTCGAAAAAACACGTTTTGAACAAAATTATACGACCTTCGTCAACCCGGCTTTATGCGCTGCTTAGAAAAGCGAACCTAGAATTGTGGTATGAAACCGAAATTGTAAAATTTGATTCCCAGGGTGATTTTTCGTTTAGCCCCGATGGGGAAAGTCGAAAAAACGCGTTTTGAACAAAATTATACGACCTTCGTCAACCCGGCTTTATGCGCTGCTTGGAAAAGCGAACCTAGAATTGTGGTATGAAACCGAAATTGTAAAATTTGATTCCCAGGGTGATTTTTCGTTTAGCCCCGATGGGGAAAGTCGAAAAAACGCGTTTTGAACAAAATTATACGACCTTCGTCAACCCGGCTTTATGCGCTGCTTGGAAAAGCCCACCCAAAATGGTGGTATGAAACCGAAATTGTAAAATTCGATTCCCAGGGTGTTTTTTCGTTTCGCCCCGATGGGGAAAGTCGAAAAAACGCGTTTTGAACAAAATTATACGACCTTCGTCAACCCGGCTTTATGCGCTGCTTGGAAAAGCCCACCCAAAATGGTGGTATGAAACCGAAATTGTAAAATTCGATTCCCAGGGTGTTTTTTCGTTTCGCCCCGATGGGGAAAGTCGAAAAAACACGTTTTGAACAAAATTATACGACCTTCGTCAACCCGGCTTTATGCGCTGCGTAGAAAAGCGAACCTAGAATTGTGGTATGAAACCGAAATTGTAAAATTTGATTCCCAGGGTGATTTTTCGTTTAGCCCCGATGGGGAAAGTCGAAAAAACGCGTTTTGAACAAAATTATACGACCTTCGTCAACCCGGCTTTATGCGCTGCTTGGAAAAGCGAACCTAGAATTGTGGTATGAAACCGAAATTGTAAAATTTGATTCCCAGGGTGATTTTTCGTTTCGCCCCGATGGGGAAAGTCGAAAAAACGCGTTTTGAACAAAATTATACGACCTTCGTCAACCCGGCTTTATGCGCTGCTTGGAAAAGCCCACCCAAAATGGTGGTATGAAACCGAAATTGTAAAATTCGATTCCCAGGGTGTTTTTTCGTTTCGCCTTGATGGGGAAAGTCGAAAAAACGCGTTTTGAACAAAATTATACGACCTTCGTCAACCCGGCTTTATGCGCTGCTTGGAAAAGCCCACCCAAAATGGTGGTATGAAACCGAAATTGTAAAATTCGATTCCCAGGGTGTTTTTTCGTTTCGCCCCGATGGGGAAAGTCGAAAAAACGCGTTTTGAACAAAATTATACGACCTTCGTCAACCCGGCTTTATGCGCTGCTTGGAAAAGCCCACCCAAAATGGTGGTATGAAACCGAAATTGTAAAATTCGATTCCCAGGGTGTTTTTTCGTTTCGCCCCGATGGGGAAAGTCGAAAAAACGCGTTTTGAAGAAAATTATACGACCTTCGTCAACCCGGCTTTATGCGCTGCTTGGAAAAGCCCACCCAAAATGGTGGTATGAAACCGAAATTGTAAAATTAGATTCCCAGGGTGTTTTTTCGTTTCGCCCCGATGGGGAAAGTCGAAAAAACACGTTTTGAACAAAATTATACGACCTTCGTCAACCCGGCTTTATGCGCTGCTTGGAAAAGCCCACCCAAAACGGTGGCATGAAACCGAAATTGTAAAATTCGATACCCAGGGTGTTTTTTCGTTTCGCCCCGATGGGGAAAGTCGAAAAAACGCGTTTTGAACAAAATTATACGACCTTCGTCAACCTGGCTTTATGCGCTGCTTGGAAAAGCCCACCCAAAATGATGGTATGAAACCGAAATTGTAAAATTCGATTCCCAGGGTGTTTTTTCGTTTCGCCCCGATGGGGAAAGTCGAAAAAACGCGTTTTGAACAAAATTATACGACCTTCGTCAACCCGGCTTTATGCGCTGCTTGGAAAAGCCCACCCAAAATGGTGGTATGAAACCGAAATTGTAAAATTCGATTCCCAGGGTGTTTTTTCGTTTCGCCCCGATGGGGAAAGTCGAAAAAACGCGTTTTGAACAAAATTATACGACCTTCGTCAACCCGGCTTTATGCGCTGCTTGGAAAAGCCCACCCAAAATGGTGGTATGAAACCGAAATTGTAAAATTCGATTCCCAGGGTGTTTTTTCGTTTCGCCCCGATGGGGAAAGTCGAAAAAACGCGTTTTGAACAAAATTATACGACCTTCGTCAACCCGGCTTTATGCGCTGCTTGGAAAAGCCCACCCAAAATGGTGGTATGAAACCGAAATTGTAAAATTCGATTCCCAGGGTGTTTTTTCGTTTCGCCCCGATGGGGAAAGTCGAAAAAACGCGTTTTGAACAAAATTATACGACCTTCGTCAACCCGGCTTTATGCGCTGCTTGGAAAAGCCCACCCAAAATGGTGGTATGAAACCGAAATTGTAAAATTCGATTCCCAGGGTGTTTTTTCGTTTCGCCCCGATGGGGAAAGTCGAAAAAACGCGTTTTGAACAAAATTATACGACCTTCGTCAACCCGGCTTTATGCGCTGCTTTGAAAAGCCCACCCAAAATGGTGGTATGAAACCGAAATTGTAAAATTAGATTCCCAGGGTGTTTTTTCGTTTCGCCCCGATGGGGAAAGTCGAAAAAACACGTTTTGAACAAAATTATACGACCTTCGTCAACCCGGCTTTATGCGCTGCTTGGAAAAGCCCACCCAAAACAGTGGCATGAAACCGAAATTGTAAAATTCGATACCCAGGGTGTTTTTTCGTTTTGCCCCGATGGGGAAAGTCGAAAAAACGCGTTTTGAACAAAATTATACGACCTTCGTCAACCTGGCTTTATGCGCTGCTTGGAAAAGCCCACCCAAAATGATGGTATGAAACCGAAATTGTAAAATTCGATTCCCAGGGTGTTTTTTCGTTTCGCCCCGATGGGGAAAGTAGAAAAAACGCGTTTTGAACAAAATTATACGACCTTCGTCAACCCGGCTTTATGCGCTGCTTGGAAAAGCCCACCCAAAATGGTGGTATGAAACCGAAATTGTAAAATTCGATTCCCAGGGTGTTTTTTCGTTTCGCCCCGATGGGGAAAGTCGAAAAAACGCGTTTTGAACAAAATTATACGACCTTCGTCAACCCGGCTTTATGCGCTGCTTGGAAAAGCCCACCCAAAATGGTGGTATGAAACCGAAATTGTAAAATTCGATTCCCAGGGTGTTTTTTCGTTTCGCCCCGATGGGGAAAGTCGAAAAAACGCGTTTTGAACAAAATTATACGACCTTCGTCAACCCGGCTTTATGCGCTGCTTGGAAAAGCCCACCCAAAATGGTGGTATGAAACCGAAATTGTAAAATTCGATTCCCAGGGTGTTTTTTCGTTTCGCCCCGATGGGGAAAGTCGAAAAAACGCGTTTTGAACAAAATTATACGACCTTCGTCAACCCGGCTTTATGCGCTGCTTGGAAAAGCCCACCCAAAATGGTGGTATGAAACCGAAATTGTAAAATTCGATTCCCAGGGTGTTTTTTCGTTTCGCCCCGATGGGGAAAGTCGAAAAAACGCGTTTTGAACAAAATTATACGACCTTCGTCAACCCGGCTTTATGCGCTGCTTGGAAAAGCCCACCCAAAATGGTGGTATGAAACCGAAATTGTAAAATTCGATTCCCAGGGTGTTTTTTCGTTTCGCCCCGATGGGGAAAGTCGAAAAAACGCGTTTTGAACAAAATTATACGACCTTCGTCAACCCGGCTTTATGCGCTGCTTGGAAAAGCCCACCCAAAATGGTGGTATGAAACCGAAATTGTAAAATTCGATTCCCAGGGTGTTTTTTCGTTTCGCCCCGATGGGGAAAGTCGAAAAAACACGTTTTGAACAAAATTATACGACCTTCGTCAACCCGGCTTTATGCGCTGCTTAGAAAAGCGAACCTAGAATTGTGGTATGAAACCGAAATTGTAAACTTTGATTCCCAGGGTGATTTTTCGTTTAGCCCCGATTGGGAAAGTCGAAAAAACGCGTTTTGAACAAAATTATACGACCTTCGTCAACCCGGCTTTATGCGCTGCTTGGAAAAGCGAACCTAGAATTGTGGTATGAAACCGAAATTGTAAAATTTGATTCCCAGGGTGTTTTTTCGTTTCGCCCCGATGGGGAAGGTCGAAAAAACGCGTTTTGAACAAAATTATACGACCTTCGTCAACCCGGCTTTATGCGCTGCTTGGAAAAGCCCACCCAAAATGGTGGTATGAAACCGAAATTGTAAAATTCGATTCCCAGGGTGTTTTTTCGTTTCGCCCCGATGGGGAAAGTCGAAAAAACGCGTTTTGAACAAAATTATACGACCTTCGTCAACCCGGCTTTATGCGCTGCTTGGAAAAGCCCACCCAAAATGGTGGTATGAAACCGAAATTGTAAAATTCGATTCCAAGGGTGTTTTTTCGTTTCGCCCCGATGGGGAAAGTCGAAAAAACGCGTTTTGAACAAAATTATACGACCTTCGTCAACCCGGCTTTATGCGCTGCTTGGAAAAGCCCACCCAAAATGGTGGTATGAAACCGAAATTGTAAAATTCGATTCCCAGGGTGTTTTTTCGTTTCGCCCCGATGGGGAAAGTCGAAAAAACACGTTTTGAACAAAATTATACGACCTTCGTCAACCCGGCTTTATGCGCTGCTTAGAAAAGCGAACCTAGAATTGTGGTATGAAACCGAAATTGTAAAATTTGATTCCCAGGGTGATTTTTCGTTTAGCCCCGATTGGGAAAGTCGAAAAAACGCGTTTTGAACAAAATTATACGACCTTCGTCAACCCGGCTTTATGCGCTGCTTGGAGAAGCGAACCTAGAATTGTGGTATGAAACCGAAATTGTAAAATTTGATTCCCAGGGTGATTTTTCGTTTAGCCCCGATGGGGAAAGTCGAAAAAACGCGTTTTGAACAAAATTATACGACCTTCGTCAACCCGGCTTTATGCGCTGCTTGGAAAAGCCCACCCAAAATGGTGGTATGAAACCGAAATTGTAAAATTCGATTCCCAGGGTGTTTTTTCGTTTCGCCCCGATGGGGAAAGTCGAAAAAACGCGTTTTGAACAAAATTATACGACCTTCGTCAACCCGGCTTTATGCGCTGCTTGGAAAAGCCCACCCAAAATGGTGGTATCAAACCGAAATTGTAAAATTCGATTCCCAGGGTGTTTTTTCGTTTCGCCCCGATGGGGAAAGTCGAAAAAACGCGTTTTGAACAAAATTATACGACCTTAGTCAACCCGGCTTTATGCGCTGCTTGGAAAAGCCCACCCAAAATGGTGGTATGAAACCGAAATTGTAAAATTCGATTCCCAGGGTGTTTTTTCGTTTCGCCCCGATGGGGAAAGTCGAAAAAACGCGTTTTGAACAAAATTATACGACCTTCGTCAACCCGGCTTTATGCGCTGCTTGGAAAAGCCCACCCAAAATGGTGGTATGAAACCGAAATTGTAAAATTCGATTCCCAGGGTGTTTTTTCGTTTCGCCCCGATGGGGAAAGTCGAAAAAACGCGTTTTGAACAAAATTATACGACCTTCGTCAACCCGGCTTTATGCGCTGCTTGGAAAAGCGAACCTAGAATTGTGGTATGAAACCGAAATTGTAAAATTTGATTCCCAGGGTGATTTTTCGTTTAGCCCCGATGGGGAAAGTCGAAAAAACGCGTTTTGAACAAAATTATACGACCTTCGTCAACCCGGCTTTTTGCGCTGCTTGGAAAAGCCCACCCAAAATGGTGGTATGAAACCGAAATTGTAAAATTCGATTCCCAGGGTGTTTTTTCGTTTCGCCCCGATGGGGAAAGTCGAAAAAACGCGTTTTGAACAAAATTATACGACCTTCGTCAACCCGGCTTTATGCGCTGCTTGGAAAAGCCCACCCAAAATGGTGGTATGAAACCGAAATTGTAAAATTCGATTCCCAGGGTGTTTTTTCGTTTCGCCCCGATGGGGAAAGTCGAAAAAACACGTTTTGAACAAAATTATACGACCTTCGTCAACCCGGCTTTATGCGCTGCTTGGAAAAGCGAACCTAGAATTGTGGTATGAAACCGAAATTGTAAAATTTGATTCCCAGGGTGATTTTTCGTTTAGCCCCGATGGGGAAAGTCGAAAAAACGCGTTTTGAACAAAATTATACGACCTTCGTCAACCCGGCTTTATGCGCTGCTTGGAAAAGCGAACCTAGAATTGTGGTATGAAACCGAAATTGTAAAATTTGATTCCCAGGGTGATTTTTCGTTTAGCCCCGATGGGGAAAGTCGAAAAAACGCGTTTTGAACAAAATTATACGACCTTCGTCAACCCGGCTTTATGCGCTGCTTGGAAAAGCCCACCCAAAATGGTGGTATGAAACCGAAATTGTAAAATTCGATTCCCAGGGTGTTTTTTCGTTTCGCCCCGATGGGGAAAGTCGAAAAAACGCGTTTTGAACAAAATTATACGACCTTCGTCAACCCGGCTTTATGCGCTGCTTGGAAAAGCCCACCCAAAATGGTGGTATGAAACCGAAATTGTAAAATTCGATTCCCAGGGTGTTTTTTCGTTTCGCCCCGATGGGGAAAGTCGAAAAAACGCGTTTTGAACAAAATTATACGACCTTAGTCAACCCGGCTTTATGCGCTGCTTGGAAAAGGCCACCCAAAATGGTGGTATGAAACCGAAATTGTAAAATTCGATTCCCAGGGTGTTTTTTCGTTTCGCCCCGATGGGGAAAGTCGAAAAAACGCGTTTTGAACAAAATTATACGACCTTCGTCAACCCGGCTTTATGCGCTGCTTGGAAAAGCCCACCCAAAATGGTGGTATGAAACCGAAATTGTAAAATTCGATTCCCAGGGTGTTTTTTCGTTTCGCTCCGATGGGGAAAGTCGAAAAAACGCGTTTTGAACAAAATTATACGACCTTCGTCAACCCGGCTTTATGCGCTGCTTGGAAAAGCGAACCTAGAATTGTGGTATGAAACCGAAATTGTAAAATTTGATTCCCAGGGTGATTTTTCGTTTAGCCCCGATGGGGAAAGTCGAAAAAACGCGTTTTGAACAAAATTATACGACCTTCGTCAACCCGGCTTTTTGCGCTGCTTGGAAAAGCCCACCCAAAATGGTGGTATGAAACCGAAATTGTAAAATTCGATTCCCAGGGTGTTTTTTCGTTTCGCCCCGATGGGGAAAGTCGAAAAAACGCGTTTTGAACAAAATTATACGACCTTCGTCAACCCGGCTTTATGCGCTGCTTGGAAAAGCCCACCCAAAATGGTGGTATGAAACCGAAATTGTAAAATTCGATTCCCAGGGTGTTTTTTCGTTTCGCCCCGATGGGGAAAGTCGAAAAAACGCGTTTTGAACAAAATTATACGACCTTCGTCAACCCGGCTTTATGCGCTGCTTGGAAAAGCCAACCTAAAATGGTGGTATGAAACCAAAATTGTAAAATTCGATTCCCAGTGTGTTTTTCCGTTTCGCCCCGATGGGGAAAGTCGAAAAAACGCGTTTTGAACAAAATTATACGACCTTCGTCAACCCGGCTTTATGCGCTGCTTGGAAAAGCCCACCCAAAATGGTGGTATGAAACCGAAATTGTAAAATTCGATTCCCAGGGTGTTTTTTCGTTTCGCCCCGATGGGGAAAGTCGAAAAAACGCGTTTTGAACAAAATTATACGACCTTCGTCAACCCGGCTTTATGCGCTGCTTGGAAAAGCGAACCTAGAATTGTGGTATGAAACCGAAATTGTAAAATTCGATTCCCAGGGTGTTTTTTCGTTTCGCCCCGATGGGGAAAGTCGAAAAAACACGTTTTGAACAAAATTATACGACCTTCGTCAACCCGGCTTTATGCGCTGCTTGGAAAAGCGAACCTAGAATTGTGGTATGAAACCGAAATTGTAAAATTTGATTCCCAGGGTGATTTTTCGTTTAGCCCCGATGGGGAAAGTCGAAAAAACGCGTTTTGAACAAAATTATACGACCTTCGTCAACCCGGCTTTATGCGCTGCTTGGAAAAGCCAACCTAAAATGGTGGTATGAAACCAAAATTGTAAAATTCGATTCCCAGTGTGTTTTTCCGTTTCGCCCCGATGGGGAAAGTCGAAAAAACGCGTTTTGAACAAAATTATACGACCTTCGTCAACCCGGCTTTATGCGCTGCTTGGAAAAGCCCACCCAAAATGGTGGTATGAAACCGAAATTGTAAAATTCGATTCCCAGGGTGTTTTTTCGTTTCGCCCCGATGGGGAAAGTCGAAAAAACGCGTTTTGAACAAAATTATACGACCTTCGTCAACCCGGCTTTATGCGCTGCTTGGAAAAGCCCACCCAAAATGGTGGTATGAAACCGAAATTGTAAAATTCGATTCCCAGGGTGTTTTTTCGTTTCGCCCCGATGGGGAAAGTCGAAAAAACGCGTTTTGAACAAAATTATACGACCTTCGTCAACCCGGCTTTATGCGCTGCTTGGAAAAGCCCACCCAAAATGGTGGTATGAAACCGAAATTGTAAAATTCGATTCCCAGGGTGTTTTTTCGTTTCGCCCCGATGGGGAAAGTCGAAAAAACGCGTTTTGAACAAAATTATACGACCTTCGTCAACCCGGCTTTATGCGCTGCTTGGAAAAGCCCACCCAAAATGGTGGTATGAAACCGAAATTGTAAAATTCGATTCCCAGGGTGTTTTTTCGTTTCGCCCCGATGGGGAAAGTCGAAAAAACGCGTTTTGAACAAAATTATACGACCTTCGTCAACCCGGCTTTATGCGCTGCTTGGAAAAGCCCACCCAAAATGGTGGTATGAAACCGAAATTGTAAAATTCGATTCCCAGGGTGTTTTTTCGTTTCGCCCCGATGGGGAAAGTCGAAAAAACACGTTTTGAACAAAATTATACGACCTTCGTCAACCCGGCTTTATGCGCTGCTTGGAAAAGCGAACCTAGAATTGTGGCATGAAACCGAAATTGTAAAATTTGATTCCCAGGGTGATTTTTCGTTTCGCCCCGATGGGGAAAGTCGAAAAAACGCGTTTTGAACAAAATTATACGACCTTCGTCAACCCGGCTTTATGCGCTGCTTGGAAAAGCCCACCCAAAATGGTGGTATGAAACCGAAATTGTAAAATTCGATTCCCAGGGTGTTTTTTCGTTTCGCCCCGATGGGGAAAGTCGAAAAAACACGTTTTGAAGAAAATTATACGACCTTCGTCAACCCGGCTTTATGCGCTGCTTGGCAAAGCGAACCTAGAATTGTGGTATGAAACCGAAATTGTAAAATTTGATTCCCAGGGTGATTTTTCGTTTAGCCCCGATGGGGAAAGTCGAAAAAACGCGTTTTGAACAAAATTATACGACCTTCGTCAACCCGGCTTTATGCGCTGCTTGGAAAAGCCCACCCAAAATGGTGGTATGAAACCGAAATTGTAAAATTCGATTCCCAGGGTGTTTTTTCGTTTCGCCCCGATGGGGAAAGTCGAAAAAACACGTTTTGAAGAAAATTATACGACCTTCGTCAACCCGGCTTTATGCGCTGCTTGGCAAAGCGAACCTAGAATTGTGGTATGAAACCGAAATTGTAAAATTTGATTCCCAGGGTGATTTTTCGTTTAGCCCCGATGGGGAAAGTCGAAAAAACGCGTTTTGAACAAAATTATACGACCTTCGTCAACCCGGCTTTATGCGCTGCTTGGAAAAGCCCACCCAAAATGGTGGTATGAAACCGAAATTGTAAAATTCGATTCCCAGGGTGTTTTTTCGTTTCGCTCCGATGGGGAAAGTCGAAAAAACGCGTTTTTAACAAAATTATACGACCTTCGTCAACCCGGCTTTATGCGCTGCTTGGAAAAGCCCACCCAAAATGGTGGTATGAAACCGAAATTGTAAAATTCGATTCCCAGGGTGTTTTTTCGTTTCGCTCCGATGGGGAAAGTCGAAAAAACGCGTTTTGAACAAAATTATACGACCTTCGTCAACCCGGCTTTATGCGCTGCTTGGAAAAGCCCACCCAAAATGGTGGTATGAAACCGAAATTGTAAAATTCGATTCCCAGGGTGTTTTTTCGTTTCGCCCCGATGGGGAAAGTCGAAAAAACGCGTTTTGAACAAAATTATACGACCTTCGTCAACCCGGCTTTATGCGCTGCTTGGAAAAGCCCACCCAAAATGGTGGTATGAAACCGAAATTGTAAAATGCGATTCCCAGGGTGTTTTTTCGTTTCGCCCCGATGGGGAAAGTCGAAAAAACACGTTTTGAACAAAATTATACGACCTTCGTCAACCCGGCTTTATGCGCTGCTTGGAAAAGCGAACCTAGAATTGTGGTATGAAACCGAAATTGTAAAATTTGATTCCCAGGGTGATTTTTCGTTTAGCCCCGATGGGGAAAGTCGAAAAAACGCGTTTTGAACAAAATTATACGACCTTCGTCAACCCGGCTTTATGCGCTGCTTGGAAAAGCCCACCCAAAATGGTGGTATGAAACCGAAATTGTAAAATTCGATTCCCAGGGTGTTTTTTCGTTTCGCCCCGATGGGGAAAGTCGAAAAAACGCGTTTTGAACAAAATTATACGACCTTCGTCAACCCGGCTTTATGCGCTGCTTGGAAAAGCCCACCCAAAATGGTGGTATGAAACCGAAATTGTAAAATTCGATTCCCAGGGTATTTTTTCGTTTCGCCCCGATGGGGAAAGTCGAAAAAACGCGTTTTGAACAAAATTATACGACCTTCGTCAACCCGGCTTTATGCGCTGCTTGGAAAAGCCCACCCAAAATGGTGGTATGAAACCGAAATTGTAAAATTCGATTCCCAGGGTGTTTTTTCGTTTCGCCCCGATGGGGAAAGTCGAAAAAACGCGTTTTGAACAAAATTATACGACCTTCGTCAACCCGGCTTTATGCGCTGCTTGGAAAAGCCCACCCAAAATGGTGGTATGAAACCGAAATTGTAAAATTCGATTCCCAGGGTATTTTTTCGTTTCGCCCCGATGGGGAAAGTCGAAAAAACGCGTTTTGAACAAAATTATACGACCTTCGTCAACCCGGCTTTATGCGCTGCTTGGAAAAGCCCACCCAAAATGGTGGTATGAAACCGAAATTGTAAAATTCGATTCCCAGGGTGTTTTTTCGTTTCGCCCCGATGGGGAAAGTCGAAAAAACACGTTTTGAACAAAATTATACGACCTTCGTCAACCCGGCTTTATGCGCTGCTTGGAAAAGCGAACCTAGAATTGTGGTATGAAACCGAATTGTAAAATTTGATTCCCAGGGTGATTTTTCGTTTAGCCCCGATTGGGAAAGTCGAAAAAACGCGTTTTGAACAAAATTATACGACCTTCGTCAACCCGGCTTTATGCGCTGCTTGGAAAAGCCAACCTAAAATGGTGGTATGAAACCAAAATTGTAAAATTCGATTCCCAGTGTGTTTTTCCGTTTCGCCCCGATGGGGAAAGTCGAAAAAACGCGTTTTGAACAAAATTATACGACCTTCGTCAACCCGGCTTTATGCGCTGCTTGGAAAAGCCCACCCAAAATGGTGGTATGAAACCGAAATTGTAAAATTCGATTCCCAGGGTGTTTTTTCGTTTCGCCCCGATGGGGAAAGTCGAAAAAACGCGTTTTGAACAAAATTATACGACCTTCGTCAACCCGGCTTTATGCGCTGCTTGGAAAAGCCCACCCAAAATGGTGGTATGAAACCGAAATTGTAAAATTCGATTCCCAGGGTGTTTTTTCGTTTCGCTCCGATGGGGAAAGTCGAAAAAACGCGTTTTGAACAAAATTATACGACCTTCGTCAACCCGGCTTTATGCGCTGCTTGGAAAAGCGAACCTAGAATTGTGGTATGAAACCGAAATTGTAAAATTTGATTCCCAGGGTGATTTTTCGTTTAGCCCCGATGGGGAAAGTCGAAAAAACGCGTTTTGAACAAAATTATACGACCTTCGTCAACCCGGCTTTATGCGCTGCTTGGAAAAGCCCACCCAAAATGGTGGTATGAAACCGAAATTGTAAAATTCGATTCCCAGGGTGTTTTTTCGTTTCGCCCCGATGGGGAAAGTCGAAAAAACGCGTTTTGAACAAAATTATACGACCTTCGTCAACCCGGCTTTATGCGCTGCTTGGAAAAGCCCACCCAAAATGGTGGTATGAAACCGAAATTGTAAAATTCGATTCCCAGGGTGTTTTTTCGTTTCGCCCCGATGGGGAAAGTCGAAAAAACGCGTTTTGAACAAAATTATACGACCTTCGTCAACCCGGCTTTATGCGCTGCTTGGAAAAGCCCACCCAAAATGGTGGTATGAAACCGAAATTGTAAAATTCGATTCCCAGGGTGTTTTTTCGTTTCGCCCCGATGGGGAAAGTCGAAAAAACGCGTTTTGAACAAAATTATACGACCTTCGTCAACCCGGCTTTATGCGCTGCTTGGAAAAGCCCACCCAAAATGGTGGTATGAAACCGAAATTGTAAAATGCGATTCCCAGGGTGTTTTTTCGTTTCGCCCCGATGGGGAAAGTCGAAAAAACACGTTTTGAACAAAATTATACGACCTTCGTCAACCCGGCTTTATGCGCTGCTTGGAAAAGCGAACCTAGAATTGTGGTATGAAACCGAAATTGTAAAATTTGATTCCCAGGGTGATTTTTCGTTTAGCCCCGATGGGGAAAGTCGAAAAAACGCGTTTTGAACAAAATTATACGACCTTCGTCAACCCGGCTTTATGCGCTGCTTGGAAAAGCCCACCCAAAATGGTGGTATGAAACCGAAATTGTAAAATTTGATTCCCAGGGTGTTTTTTCGTTTCGCCCCGATGGGGAAAGTCGAAAAAACGCGTTTTGAACAAAATTATACGACCTTCGTCAACCCGGCTTTATGCGCTGCTTGGAAAAGCCCACCCAAAATGGTGGTATGAAACCGAAATTGTAAAATTCGATTCCCAGGGTATTTTTTCGTTTCGCCCCGATGGGGAAAGTCGAAAAAACGCGTTTTGAACAAAATTATACGACCTTCGTCAACCCGGCTTTATGCGCTGCTTGGAAAAGCCCACCCAAAATGGTGGTATGAAACCGAAATTGTAAAATTCGATTCCCAGGGTGTTTTTTCGTTTCGCCCCGATGGGGAAAGTCGAAAAAACACGTTTTGAACAAAATTATACGACCTTCGTCAACCCGGCTTTATGCGCTGCTTGGAAAAGCGAACCTAGAATTGTGGTATGAAACCGAAATTGTAAAATTTGATTCCCAGGGTGATTTTTCGTTTAGCCCCGATTGGGAAAGTCGAAAAAACGCGTTTTGAACAAAATTATACGACCTTCGTCAACCCGGCTTTATGCGCTGCTTGGAAAAGCCAACCTAAAATGGTGGTATGAAACCAAAATTGTAAAATTCGATTCCCAGTGTGTTTTTCCGTTTCGCCCCGATGGGGAAAGTCGAAAAAACGCGTTTTGAACAAAATTATACGACCTTCGTCAACCCGGCTTTATGGGCTGCTTGGAAAAGCCCACCCAAAATGGTGGTATGAAACCGAAATTGTAAAATTCGATTCCCAGGGTGTTTTTTCGTTTCGCCCCGATGGGGAAAGTCGAAAAAACGCGTTTTGAACAAAATTATACGACCTTCGTCAACCCGGCTTTATGCGCTGCTTGGAAAAGCCCACCCAAAATGGTGGTATGAAACCGAAATTGTAAAATTCGATTCCCAGGGTGTTTTTTCGTTTCGCCCCGATGGGGAAAGTCGAAAAAACACGTTTTGAACAAAATTATACGACCTTCGTCAACCCGGCTTTATGCGCTGCTTGGAAAAGCGAACCTAGAATTGTGGTATGAAACCGAAATTGTAAAATTTGATTCCCAGGGTGATTTTTCGTTTAGCCCCGATGGGGAAAGTCGAAAAAACGCGTTTTGAACAAAATTATACGACCTTCGTCAACCCGGCTTTTTGCGCTGCTTGGAAAAGCCCACCCAAAATGGTGGTATGAAACCGAAATTGTAAAATTCGATTCCCAGGGTGTTTTTTCGTTTCGCCCCGATGGGGAAAGTCGAAAAAACGCGTTTTGAACAAAATTATACGACCTTCGTCAACCCGGCTTTATGCGCTGCTTGGAAAAGCCCACCCAAAATGGTGGTATGAAACCGAAATTGTAAAATTCGATTCCCAGGGTGTTTTTTCGTTTCGCCCCGATGGGGAAAGTCGAAAAAACGCGTTTTGAACAAAATTATACGACCTTCGTCAACCCGGCTTTATGCGCTGCTTGGAAAAGCCCACCCAAAATGGTGGTATGAAACCGAAATTGTAAAATTCGATTCCCAGGGTGTTTTTTCGTTTCGCCCCGATGGGGAAAGTCGAAAAAACACGTTTTGAACAAAATTATACGACCTTCGTCAACCCGGCTTTATGCGCTGCTTGGAAAAGCGAACCTAGAATTGTGGTATGAAACCGAAATTGTAAAATTTGATTCCCAGGGTGATTTTTCGTTTAGCCCCGATTGGGAAAGTCGAAAAAACGCGTTTTGAACAAAATTATACGACCTTCGTCAACCCGGCTTTATGCGCTGCTTGGAAAAGCCAACCTAAAATGGTGGTATGAAACCAAAATTGTAAAATTCGATTCCCAGTGTGTTTTTCCGTTTCGCCCCGATGGGGAAAGTCGAAAAAACGCGTTTTGAACAAAATTATACGACCTTCGTCAACCCGGCTTTATGCGCTGCTTGGAAAAGCCCACCCAAAATGGTGGTATGAAACCGAAATTGTAAAATTCGATTCCCAGGGTGTTTTTTCGTTTCGCCCCGATGGGGAAAGTCGAAAAAACGCGTTTTGAACAAAATTATACGACCTTCGTCAACCCGGCTTTATGCGCTGCTTGGAAAAGCCCACCCAAAATGGTGGTATGAAACCGAAATTGTAAAATTCGATTCCCAGGGTGTTTTTTCGTTTCGCCCCGATGGGGAAAGTCGAAAAAACGCGTTTTGAACAAAATTATACGACCTTCGTCAACCCGGCTTTATGCGCTGCTTGGAAAAGCCCACCCAAAATGGTGGTATGAAACCGAAATTGTAAAATTCGATTCCCAGGGTGTTTTTTCGTTTCGCCCCGATGGGGAAAGTCGAAAAAACGCGTTTTGAACAAAATTATACGACCTTCGTCAACCCGGCTTTATGCGCTGCTTGGAAAAGCCCACCCAAAATGGTGGTATGAAACCGAAATTGTAAAATTCGATTCCCAGGGTGTTTTTTCGTTTCGCCCCGATGGGGAAAGTCGAAAAAACGCGTTTTGAACAAAATTATACGACCTTCGTCAACCCGGCTTTATGCGCTGCTTGGAAAAGCCCACCCAAAATGGTGGTATGAAACCGAAATTGTAAAATTCGATTCCCAGGGTGTTTTTTCGTTTCGCCCCGATGGGGAAAGTCGAAAAAACACGTTTTGAAGAAAATTATACGACCTTCGTCAACCCGGCTTTATGCGCTGCTTGGCAAAGCGAACCTAGAATTGTGGTATGAAACCGAAATTGTAAAATTTGATTCCCAGGGTGATTTTTCGTTTAGCCCCGATGGGGAAAGTCGAAAAAACGCGTTTTGAACAAAATTATACGACCTTCGTCAACCCGGCTTTATGCGCTGCTTGGAAAAGCCCACCCAAAATGGTGGTATGAAACCGAAATTGTAAAATTCGATTCCCAGGGTGTTTTTTCGTTTCGCCCCGATGGGGAAAGTCGAAAAAACGCGTTTTGAACAAAATTATACGACCTTCGTCAACCCGGCTTTATGCGCTGCTTGGAAAAGCCCACCCAAAATGGTGGTATGAAACCGAAATTGTAAAATTCGATTCCCAGGGTGTTTTTTCGTTTCGCCCCGATGGGGAAAGTCGAAAAAACGCGTTTTGAACAAAATTATACGACCTTCGTCAACCCGGCTTTATGCGCTGCTTGGAAAAGCCCACCCAAAATGGTGGTATGAAACCGAAATTGTAAAATTCGATTCCCAGGGTGTTTTTTCGTTTCGCCCCGATGGGGAAAGTCGAAAAAACGCGTTTTGAACAAAATTATACGACCTTCGTCAACCCGGCTTTATGCGCTGCTTGGAAAAGCCCACCCAAAATGGTGGTATGAAACCGAAATTGTAAAATTCGATTCCCAGGGTGTTTTTTCGTTTCGCCCCGATGGGGAAAGTCGAAAAAACGCGTTTTGAACAAAATTATACGACCTTCGTCAACCCGGCTTTATGCGCTGCTTGGAAAAGCCCACCCAAAATGGTGGTATGAAACCGAAATTGTAAAATTCGATTCCCAGGGTGTTTTTTCGTTTCGCCCCGATGGGGAAAGTCGAAAAAACACGTTTTGAAGAAAATTATACGACCTTCGTCAACCCGGCTTTATGCGCTGCTTGGCAAAGCGAACCTAGAATTGTGGTATGAAACCGAAATTGTAAAATTTGATTCCCAGGGTGATTTTTCGTTTAGCCCCGATGGGGAAAGTCGAAAAAACGCGTTTTGAACAAAATTATACGACCTTCGTCAACCCGGCTTTATGCGCTGCTTGGAAAAGCGAACCTAGAATTGTGGTATGAAACCGAAATTGTAAAATTTGATTCCCAGGGTGATTTTTCGTTTAGCCCCGATGGGGAAAGTCGAAAAAACGCGTTTTGAACAAAATTATACGACCTTCGTCAACCCGGCTTTTTGCGCTGCTTGGAAAAGCCCACCCAAAATGGTGGTATGAAACCGAAGTTGTAAAATTCGATTCCCAGGGTGTTTTTTCGTTTCGCCCCGATGGGGAAAGTCGAAAAAACGCGTTTTGAACAAAATTATACGACCTTCGTCAACCCGGCTTTATGCGCTGCTTGGAAAAGCCCACCCAAAATGGTGGTATGAAACCGAAATTGTAAAATTCGATTCCCAGGGTGTTTTTTCGTTTCGCCCCGATGGGGAAAGTCGAAAAAACACGTTTTGAAGAAAATTATACGACATTCGTCAACCCGGCTTTATGCGCTGCTTGGCAAAGCGAACCTAGAATTGTGGTATGAAACCGAAATTGTAAAATTTGATTCCCAGGGTGATTTTTCGTTTAGCCCCGATGGGGAAAGTCGAAAAAACGCGTTTTGAACAAAATTATACGACCTTCGTCAACCCGGCTTTATGCGCTGCTTGGAAAAGCCCACCCAAAATGGTGGTATGAAACCGAAATTGTAAAATTCGATTCCAGGGTGTTTTTTCGTTTCGCCCCGATGGGGAAAGTCGAAAAAACACGTTTTGAACAAAATTATACGACCTTCGTCAACCCGGCTTTATGCGCTGCTTGGCAAAGCGAACCTAGAATTGTGGTATGAAACCGAAATTGTAAAATTTGATTCCCAGGGTGATTTTTCGTTTAGCCCCGATGGGGAAAGTCGAAAAAACGCGTTTTGAACAAAATTATACGACCTTCGTCAACCCGGCTTTATGCGCTGCTTGGAAAAGCCCACCCAAAATGGTGGTATGAAATCGAAATTGTAAAATTCGATTCCCAGGGTGTTTTTTCGTTTCGCCCCGATAAAGAAAGTCGAAAAAACGCGTTTTGAACAAAATTATACGACCTTCGTCAACCCGGCTTTATGCGCTGCTTGGAAAAGCCCACCCAAAATGGTGGTATAAAACCGAAATTGGAAAATTCGATTCCCAGGGTGTTTTTTCGTTTCGCCCCGATGGGGAAAGTCGAAAAAACGCGTTTTGAACAAAATTATACGACCTTCGTCAACCCGGCTGTATGCGCTGCTTGGAAAAGCGAACCTAAAATTGTGGTATGAAACCGAAATTGTAAAATTTGATTCCCAGGGTGATTTTTCGTTTAGCCCCGATGGGGAAAGTCGAAAAAACGCGTTTTGAACAAAATTATACGACCTTCGTCAACCCGGCTTTATGCGCTGCTTGGAAAAGCCCACCCAAAATGGTGGTATGAAACCGAAATTGTAAAATTCGATTGCCAGGGTGTTTTTTCCTTTCACCCCGATGGGGAAAGTCGAAAAAACGCGTTTTGAACAAAATTATACGACCTTCGTCAATCCGGCTTTATGCGCTGCTTGGAAAAGCCCACCCAAAATGGTGGTATGAAACCGAAATATTAAAATTCGATTCCAGGGTGTTTTTTCGTTTCGCCCCGATGGGGAAAGTCGAAAAAACACGTTTTGAACAAAATTATACGACCTTCGTCAACCCGGCTGTATGCGCTGCTTTGAAAAGCGAACCTAGAATTGTGGTATGAAACCGAAATTGTAAAATTTGATTCCCAGGGTGATTTTTCGTTTAGCCCCGATGGGGAAAGTCGAAAAAACGCGTTTTGAACAAAATTATACGACCTTCGTCAACCCGGCTTTATGCGCTGCTTGGAAAAGCCCACCCAAAATGGTGGTATGAAACCGAAATTGTAAAATTCGATTCCCAGGGTGTTTTTTCGTTTCGCCCCGATGGGGAAAGTCGAAAAAACGCGTTTTGAACAAAATTATACGACCTTCGTCAACCCGGCTTTATGTGCTGCTTGGAAAAGCCCACCCAAAATGGTGGTATGAAACCGAAATTGTAAAATTCGATTCCCAGGGTGTTTTTTCGTTTCGCCCCGATGGGGAAAGTCGAAAAAACACGTTTTGAACAAAATTATACGACCTTCGTCAACCCGGCTTTATGCGCTGCTTGGAAAAGCGAACCTAAAATTGTGGTATGAAATCGAAATTGTAAAATTTGATTCCCAGGGTGATTTTTCGTTTAGCCCCGATTGGGAAAGTCGAAAAAACGCGTTTTGAACAAAATTATACGACCTTCGTCAACCCGGCTTTATGCGCTGCTTCGAAAAGCCCACCCAAAATGGTGGTATGAAACCGAAATTGTAAAATTCGATTGCCAGGGTGTTTTTTCGTTTCGCCCCGATGGGGAAAGTCGAAAAAACGCGTTATGAACAAAATTATACGACCTTCGTCAACCCGGCTTTATGCGCTGCTTGGAAAAGCCCACCCAAAATGGTGGTATGAAACCGAAATTGTAAAACTCGATTCCAGGGTGTTTTTTCGTTTCGCCCCGATGGGGAAAGTCGAAAAAACACGTTTTGAACAAAATTATACGACCTTCGTCAACCCGGCTTTATGCGCTGCTTGGAAAAGCCCACCCAAAACGGTGGCATGTAATCGAAATTGTAAAATTCGATACCCAGGGTGATTTTTCGTGTCGCCCCGATGGGGAAAGTCGAAAAAACGCGTTTTGAACAAAATTATACGACGTTCGTCAACCTGGCTTTATGCGCTGCTTGGAAAAGCCCACCCAAAATGATGGTATGAAACCGAATTGTAAAATTCGATTCCCAGGGTGTTTTTTCGTTTCGCCCCGATGGGGAAAGTCGAAAAAACGCGTTTTGAACAAAATTATACGACCTTCGTCAACCCGGCTTTATGCGCTGCTTGGAAAAGCCCACCCAAAATGGTGGTATGAAACCGAAATTGTAAAATTCGATTCCCAGGGTGTTTTTTCGTTTCGCCCCGATAGGGAAAGTCGAAAAAACACGTTTTGAACAAAATTATACGACCTTCGTCAACCCGGCTTTATGCGCTGCTTGGAAAAGCGAACCTAGAATTGTGGTATGAAACCGAAATTGTAAAATTTGATTCCCAGGGTGTTTTTTCGTTTCGCCCCGATGGGGAAGGTCGAAAAAACGCGTTTTGAACAAAATTATACGACCTTCGTCAACCCGGCTTTATGCGCTGCTTGGAAAAGCCCACCCAAAATGGTGGTATGAAACCGAAATTGTAAAATTCGATTCCCAGGGTGTTTTTTCGTTTCGCCCCGATGGGGAAAGTCGAAAAAACGCGTTTTGAACAAATCTATACGACCTTCGTCAACCCAGCTTTATACGCTGCTTGGAAAAGCCCACCCAAAATGGTGGTATGAAACCGAAATTGTAAAATTCGATTCCCAGGGTGTTTTTTCGTTTCGCCCCGATAGGGAAAGTCGAAAAAACTCGTTTTGAACAAAATTATACGACCTTCGTCAACCCGGCTTTATGCGCTGCTTGGAAAAGCCCACCCAAAATGGTGGTATGAAATCGAAATTGTAAAATTCGATTCCCAGGGTGTTTTTTCGTTTCGCCCCGATGGGGAAAGTCGAAAAAACGCGTTTTGAACAAAATTATACGACCTTCGTCAACCCGGCTTTATGCGCTGCTTGGAAAAGCCCACCCAAAATGGTGGTATGAAACCGAAATTGTAAAATTCGATTCCCAGGGTGTTTTTTCGTTTCGCCCCGATGGGGAAAGTCGAAAAAACTCGTTTTGAACAAAATTATACGACCTTCGTCAACCCGGCTTTATGCGCTGCTTGGAAAAGCCCACCCAAAATGGTGGTATGAAACCGAAATTGTAAAATTCGATTCCCAGGGTGTTTTTTCGTTTCGCCCCGATAAAGAAAGTCGAAAAAACGCGTTTTGAACAAAATTATACGACCTTCGTCAACCCGGCTTTATGCGCTGCTTGGAAAAGCCCACCCAAAATGGTGGTATGAAACCGAAATTGTAAAATTCGATTCCCAGGGTGTTTTTTCGTTTCGCCCCGATAGGGAAAGTCGAAAAAACGCGTTTTGAACAAAATTATACGACCTTCGTCAACCCGGCTGTATGCGCTGCTTGGAAAAGCGAACCTAAAATTGTGGTATGAAACCGAAATTGTAAAATTTGATTCCCAGGGTGATTTTTCGTTTAGCCCCGATTGGGAAAGTCGAAAAAACGCGTTTTGAACAAAATTATACGACCTTCGTCAACCCGGCTTTATGCGCTGCTTCGAAAAGTCCACCCAAAATGGTGGTATGAAACCGAAATTGTAAAATTCGATTGCCAGGGTGTTTTTTCGTTTCGCCCCGATGGGGAAAGTCGAAAAAACGCGTTTTGAACAAATCTATACGACCTTCGTCAACCCAGCTTTATACGCTGCTTGGAAAAGCCCACCCAAAATGGTGGTATGAAACCGAAATTGTAAAATTCGATTCCCAGGGTGTTTTTTCGTTTCGCCCCGATAGGGAAAGTCGAAAAAACTCGTTTTGAACAAAATTATACGACCTTCGTCAACCCGGCTTTATGCGCTGCTTGGAAAAGCCCACCCAAAATGGTGGTATGAAACCGAAATTGTAAAATTCGATTCCCAGGGTGTTTTTTCGTTTCGCCCCGATGGGGAAAGTCGAAAAAACGCGTTTTGAACAAAATTATACGACCTTCGTCAACCCGGCTTTATGCGCTGCTTGGAAAAGCCCACCCAAAATGGTGGTATGAAACCGAAATTGTAAAATTCGATTCCCAGGGTGTTTTTTCGTTTCGCCCCGATGGGGAAAGTCGAAAAAACTCGTTTTGAACAAAATTATACGACCTTCGTCAACCCGGCTTTATGCGCTGCTTGGAAAAGCCCACCCAAAATGGTGGTATGAAACCGAAATTGTAAAATTCGATTCCCAGGGTGTTTTTTCGTTTCGCCCCGATAAAGAAAGTCGAAAAAACGCGTTTTGAACAAAATTATACGACCTTCGTCAACCCGGCTTTATGCGCTGCTTGGAAAAGCCCACCCAAAATGGTGGTATGAAACCGAAATTGTAAAATTCGATTCCCAGGGTGTTTTTTCGTTTCGCCCCGATAGGGAAAGTCGAAAAAACGCGTTTTGAACAAAATTATACGACCTTCGTCAACCCGGCTGTATGCGCTGCTTGGAAAAGCGAACCTAAAATTGTGGTATGAAACCGAAATTGTAAAATTTGATTCCCAGGGTGATTTTTCGTTTAGCCCCGATTGGGAAAGTCGAAAAAACGCGTTTTGAACAAAATTATACGACCTTCGTCAACCCGGCTTTATGCGCTGCTTCGAAAAGCCCACCCAAAATGGTGGTATGAAACCGAAATTGTAAAATTCGATTGCCAGGGTGTTTTTTCGTTTCGCCCCGATGGGGAAAGTCGAAAAAACGCGTTTTGAACAAAATTATACGACCTTCGTCAACCCGGCTTTATGCGCTGCTTGGAAAAGCCCACCCAAAATGGTGGTATGAAACCGAAATTGTAAAATTCGATTCCAGGGTGTTTTTTCGTTTCGCCCCGATGGGGAAAGTCGAAAAAACACGTTTTGAACAAAATTATACGACCTTCGTCAACCCGGCTTTATGCGCTGCTTGGAAAAGCGAACCTAGAATTGTGGTATGAAACCGAAATTGTAAAATTTGATTCCCAGGGTGATTTTTCGTTTAGCCCCGATGGGGAAAGTCGAATAAACGCGTTTTGAACAAAATTATACGACCTTCGTCAACCCGGCTTTATGCGCTGCTTGGAAAAGCCCACCCAAAATGGTGGTATGAAACCGAAATTGTAAAATTCGATTCCCAGGGTGTTTTTTCGTTTCGCCCCGATGGGGAAAGTCGAAAAAACGCGTTTTGAACAAAATTATACGACCTTCGTCAACCCGGCTTTATGCGCTGCTTGGAAAAGCCCACCCAAAACGGTGGCATGAAACCGAAATTGTAAAATTCGATACCCAGGGTGATTTTTCGTGTCGCCCCGATGGGGAAAGTCGAAAAAACGCGTTTTGAACAAAATTATACGGCGTTCGTCAACCTGGCTTTATGCGCTGCTTGGAAAAGCCCACCCAAAATGATGGTATGAAACCGAATTGTAAAATTCGATTCCCAGGGTGTTTTTTCGTTTCGCCCCGATGGGGAAAGTCGAAAAAACGCGTTTTGAACAAAATTATACGACCTTCGTCAACCCGGCTTTATGCGCTGCTTGGAAAAGCCCACCCAAAATGGTGGTATGAAACCGAAATTGTAAAATTCGATTCCCAGGGTGTTTTTTCGTTTCGCCCCGATAGGGAAAGTCGAAAAAACACGTTTTGAACAAAATTATACGACCTTCGTCAACCCGGCTTTATGCGCTGCTTGGAAAAGCGAACCTAGAATTGTGGTATGAAACCGAAATTGTAAAATTTGATTCCCAGGGTGTTTTTTCGTTTCGCCCCGATGGGGAAGGTCGAAAAAACGCGTTTTGAACAAAATTATACGACCTTCGTCAACCCGGCTTTATGCGCTGCTTGGAAAAGCCCACCCAAAATGGTGGTATGAAACCGAAATTGTAAAATTCGATTCCCAGGGTGTTTTTTCGTTTCGCCCCGATGGGGAAAGTCGAAAAAACGCGTTTTGAACAAATCTATACGACCTTCGTCAACCCGGCTTTATACGCTGCTTGGAAAAGCCCACCCAAAATGGTGGTATGAAACCGAAATTGTAAAATTCGATTCCCAGGGTGTTTTTTCGTTTCGCCCCGATAGGGAAAGTCGAAAAAACTCGTTTTGAACAAAATTATACGACCTTCGTCAACCCGGCTTTATGCGCTGCTTGGAAAAGCCCACCCAAAATGGTGGTATGAAACCGAAATTGTAAAATTCGATTCCCAGGGTGTTTTTTCGTTTCGCCCCGATGGGGAAAGTCGAAAAAACGCGTTTTGAACAAAATTATACGACCTTCGTCAACCCGGCTTTATGCGCTGCTTGGAAAAGCCCACCCAAAATGGTGGTATGAAACCGAAATTGTAAAATTCGATTGCCGGGGTGTTTTTTCCTTTCGCCCCGATGGGGAAAGTCGAAAAAACGCGTTTTGAACAAAATTATACGACCTTCGTCAACCCGGCTTTATGCGCTGCTTGGAAAAGCCCACCCAAAATGGTGGTATGAAACCGAAATTGTAAAATTCGATTCCAGGGTGTTTTTTCGTTTCGCCCCGATTGGGAAAGTCGAAAAAACACGTTTTGAACAAAATTATACGACCTTCGTCAACCCGGCTTTATGCGCTGCTTGGAAAAGCGAACCTAGAATTGTGGTATGAAACCGAAATTGTAAAATTTGATTCCCAGGGTGATTTTTCGTTTAGCCCCGATGGGGAAAGTCGAAAAAACGCGTTTTGAACAAAATTATACGACCTTTGTCAACCCAGCTTTATGCGCTGCTTGGAAAAGCCCACCCAAAATGGTGGTATGAAACCGAAATTGTAAAATTCGATTCCCAGGGTGTTTTTTCGTTTCGCCCCGATAGGGAAAGTCGAAAAAACTCGTTTTGAACAAAATTATACGACCTTCGTCAACCCGGCTTTATGCGCTGCTTGGAAAAGCCCACCCAAAATGGTGGTATGAAACCGAAATTGTAAAATTCGATTCCCAGGGTGTTTTTTCGTTTCGCCCCGATGGGGAAAGTCGAAAAAACGCGTTTTGAACAAAATTATACGACCTTCGTCAACCCGGCTTTATGCGCTGCTTGGAAAAGCCCACCCAAAATGGTGGTATGAAACCGAAATTGTAAAATTCGATTCCCAGGGTGTTTTTTCGTTTCGCCCCGATGGGGAAAGTCGAAAAAACTCGTTTTGAACAAAATTATACGACCTTCGTCAACCCGGCTTTATGCGCTGCTTGGAAAAGCCCACCCAAAATGGTGGTATGAAACCGAAATTGTAAAATTCGATTCCCAGGGTGTTTTTTCGTTTCGCCCCGATGGGGAAAGTCGAAAAAACTCGTTTTGAACAAAATTATACGACCTTCGTCAACCCGGCTTTATGCGCTGCTTGGAAAAGCCCACCCAAAATGGTGGTATGAAACCGAAATTGTAAAATTCGATTCCCAGGGTGTTTTTTCGTTTCGCCCCGATGGGGAAAGTCGAAAAAACGCGTTTTGAACAAAATTATACGACCTTCGTCAACCCGGCTTTATGCGCTGCTTGGAAAAGCCCACCCAAAATGGTGGTATGAAACCGAAATTGTAAAATTCGATTCCCAGGGTGTTTTTTCGTTTCGCCCCGATGGGGAAAGTCGAAAAAACTCGTTTTGAACAAAATTATACGACCTTCGTCAACCCGGCTTTATGCGCTGCTTGGAAAAGCCCACCCAAAATGGTGGTATGAAACCGAAAATTTAAAATTCGATTCCCAGGGTGTTTTTTCGTTTCGCCCCGATAAAGAAAGTCGAAAAAACGCGTTTTGAACAAAATTATACGACCTTCGTCAACCCGGCTTTATGCGCTGCTTGGAAAAGCCCACCCAAAATGGTGGTATGAAACCGAAATTGTAAAATTCGATTCCCAGGGTGTTTTTTCGTTTCGCCCCGATGGGGAAAGTCGAAAAAACGCGTTTTGAACAAAATTATACGACCTTCGTCAACCCGGCTGTATGCGCTGCTTGGAAAAGCGAACCTAAAATTGTGGTATGAAACCGAAATTGTAAAATTTGATTCCCAGGGTGATTTTTCGTTTAGCCCCGATAGGGAAAGTCGAACAAACGCGTTTTGAACAAAATTATACGACCTTCGTCAACCCGGCTTTATGCGCTGCTTGGAAAAGCCCACCCAAAATGGTGGTATGAAACCGAAATTGTAAAATTCGATTCCCAGGGTGTTTTTTCGTTTCGCCCCGATGGGGAAAGTCGAAAAAACTCGTTTTGAACAAAATTATACGACCTTCGTCAACCCGGCTTTATGCGCTGCTTGGAAAAGCCCACCCAAAATGGTGGTATGAAACCGAAATTGTAAAATTCGATTCCCAGGGTGTTTTTTCGTTTCGCCCCGATGGGGAAAGTCGAAAAAACGCGTTTTGAACAAAATTATCCGACCTTCGTCAACCCGGCTTTATGCGCTGCTTGGAAAAGCGAACCTAAAATTGTGGTATGAAATCGAAATTGTAAAATTTGATTCCCAGGGTGATTTTTCGTTTAGCCCCGATTGGGAAAGTCGAAAAAACGCGTTTTGAACAAAATTATACGACCTTCGTCAACCCGGCTTTATGCGCTGCTTGGAAAAGCCCACCCAAAATGGTGGTATGAAACCGAAATTGTAAAATTCGATTGCCGGGGTGTTTTTTCCTTTCGCCCCGATGGGGAAAGTCGAAAAAACGCGTTTTGAACAAAATTATACGACCTTCGTCAACCCGGCTTTATGCGCTGCTTGGAAAAGCCCACCCAAAATGGTGGTATGAAACCGAAATTGTAAAATTCGATTCCAGGGTGTTTTTTCGTTTCGCCCCGATTGGGAAAGTCGAAAAAACACGTTTTGAACAAAATTATACGACCTTCGTCAACCCGGCTTTATGCGCTGCTTGGAAAAGCGAACCTAGAATTGTGGTATGAAACCGAAATTGTAAAATTTGATTCCCAGGGTGATTTTTCGTTTAGCCCCGATGGGGAAAGTCGAAAAAACGCGTTTTGAACAAAATTATACGACCTTTGTCAACCCAGCTTTATGCGCTGCTTGGAAAAGCCCACCCAAAATGGTGGTATGAAACCGAAATTGTAAAATTCGATTCCCAGGGTGTTTTTTCGTTTCGCCCCGATGGGGAAAGTCGAAAAAACGCGTTTTGAACAAAATTATACGACCTTCGTCAACCCGGCTTTATGCGCTGCTTGGAAAAGCCCACCCAAAATGGTGGTATGAAACCGAAATTGTAAAATTCGATTCCCAGGGTGTTTTTTCGTTTCGCCCCGATGGGGAAAGTCGAAAAAACTCGTTTTGAACAAAATTATACGACCTTCGTCAACCCGGCTTTATGCGCTGCTTGGAAAAGCGAACCTAAAATTGTGGTATGAAACCGAAATTGTAAAATTTGATTCCCAGGGTGATTTTTCGTTTAGCCCCGATAGGGAAAGTCGAACAAACGCGTTTTGAACAAAATTATACGACCTTCCTCAACCCGGCTTTATGCGCTGCTTGGAAAAGCCCACCCAAAATGGTGGTATGAAACCGAAATTGTAAAATTCGATTCCCAGGGTGTTTTTTCGTTTCGCCCCGATGGGGAAACTCGAAAAAACGCGTTTTGAACAAAATTATACGACCTTCGTCAACCCGGCTTTATGCGCTGCTTGGAAAAGCCCACCCAAAATGGTGGTATGAAACCGAAATTGTAAAATTCGATTCCCAGGGTGTTTTTTCGTTTCGCCCCGATAGGGAAAGTCGAAAAAACTCGTTTTGAACAAAATTATACGACCTTCGTCAACCCGGCTTTATGCGCTGCTTGGAAAAGCCCACCCAAAATGGTGGTATGAAACCGAAATTGTAAAATTCGATTCCCAGGGTGTTTTTTCGTTTCGCCCCGATGGGGAAAGTCGAAAAAACGCGTTTTGAACAAAATTATACGACCTTCGTCAACCCGGCTGTATGCGCTGCTTGGAAAAGCGAACCTAAAATTGTGGTATGAAACCGAAATTGTAAAATTTGATTCCCAGGGTGATTTTTCGTTTAGCCCCGATAGGGAAAGTCGAAAAAACGCGTTTTGAACAAAATTATACGACCTTCGTCAACCCGGCTTTATGCGCTGCTTGGAAAAGCCCACCCAAAATGGTGGTATGAAACCGAAATTGTAAAATTCGATTCCCAGGGTGTTTTTTCGTTTCGCCCCGATGGGGAAAGTCGAAAAAACGCGTTTTGAACAAAATTATACGACCTTCGTCAACCCGGCTTTATGCGCTGCTTGGAAAAGCCCACCCAAAATGGTGGTATGAAACCGAAATTGTAAAATTCGATTCCCAGGGTGTTTTTTCGTTTCGCCCCGATGGGGAAAGTCGAAAAAACGCGTTTTGAACAAAATTATCCGACCTTCGTCAACCCGGCTTTATGCGCTGCTTGGAAAAGCGAACCTAAAATTGTGGTATGAAATCGAAATTGTAAAATTTGATTCCCAGGGTGATTTTTCGTTTAGCCCCGATTGGGAAAGTCGAAAAAACGCGTTTTGAACAAAATTATACGACCTTCGTCAACCCGGCTTTATGCGCTGCTTGGAAAAGCCCACCCAAAATGGTGGTATGAAACCGAAATTGTAAAATTCGATTGCCGGGGTGTTTTTTCCTTTCGCCCCGATGGGGAAAGTCGAAAAAACGCGTTTTGAACAAAATTATACGACCTTCGTCAACCCGGCTTTATGCGCTGCTTGGAAAAGCCCACCCAAAATGGTGGTATGAAACCGAAATTGTAAAATTCGATTCCAGGGTGTTTTTTCGTTTCGCCCCGATTGGGAAAGTCGAAAAAACTTGTTTTGAACAAAATTATACGACCTTCGTCAACCCGGCTTTATGCGCTGCTTGGAAAAGCGAACCTAGAATTGTGGTATGAAACCGAAATTGTAAAATTTGATTCCCAGGGTGATTTTTCGTTTAGCCCCGATGGGGAAAGTCGAAAAAACGCGTTTTGAACAAAATTATACGACCTTTGTCAACCCAGCTTTATGCGCTGCTTGGAAAAGCCCACCCAAAATGGTGGTATGAAACCGAAATTGTAAAATTCGATTCCCAGGGTGTTTTTTCGTTTCGCCCCGATGGGGAAAGTCGAAAAAACGCGTTTTGAACAAAATTATACGACCTTCGTCAACCCGGCTTTATGCGCTGCTTGGAAAAGCCCACCCAAAACGGTGGCATGAAACCGAAATTGTAAAATTCGATACCCAGGGTGTTTTTTCGTGTCGCCCCGATGGGGAAAGTCGAAAAAACGCGTTTTGAACAAAATTATACGACGTTCGTCAACCTGGCTTTATGCGCTGCTTGGAAAAGCCCACCCAAAATGATGGTATGAAACCGAAATTGTAAAATTCGATTCCCAGGGTGTTTTTTCGTTTCGCCCCGATGGGGAAAGTCGAAAAAACTCGTTTTGAACAAAATTATACGACCTTCGTCAACCCGGCTTTATGCGCTGCTTGGAAAAGCCCACCCAAAATGGTGGTATGAAACCGAAATTGTAAAATTCGATTCCCAGGGTGTTTTTTCGTTTCGCCCCGATGGGGAAAGTCGAAAAAACGCGTTTTGAACAAAATTATACGACCTTCGTCAACCCGGCTTTATGCGCTGCTTGGAAAAGCCCACCCAAAATGGTGGTATGAAACCGAAATTGTAAAATTCGATTCCCAGGGTGTTTTTTCGTTTCGCCCCGATGGGGAAAGTCAAAAAAACGCGTTTTGAACAAAATTATCCGACCTTCGTCAACCCGGCTTTATGCGCTGCTTGGAAAAGCGAACCTAAAATTGTGGTATGAAATCGAAATTGTAAAATTTGATTCCCAGGGTGATTTTTCGTTTAGCCCCGATTGGGAAAGTCGAAAAAACGCGTTTTGAACAAAATTATACGACCTTCGTCAACCCGGCTTTATGCGCTGCTTGGAAAAGCCCACCCAAAATGGTGGTATGAAACCGAAATTGTAAAATTCGATTGCCGGGGTGTTTTTTCCTTTCGCCCCGATGGGGAAAGTCGAAAAAACGCGTTTTGAACAAAATTATACGACCTTCGTCAACCCGGCTTTATGCGCTGCTTGGAAAAGCCCACCCAAAATGGTGGTATGAAACCGAAATTGTAAAATTCGATTCCAGGGTGTTTTTTCGTTTCGCCCCGATTGGGAAAGTCGAAAAAACACGTTTTGAACAAAATTATACGACCTTCGTCAACCCGGCTTTATGCGCTGCTTGGAAAAGCCCACCCAAAATGGTGGTATGAAACCGAAATTGTAAAATTCGATTCCCAGGGTGTTTTTTCGTTTCGCCCCGATGGGGAAAGTCAAAAAAACGCGTTTTGAACAAAATTATCCGACCTTCGTCAACCCGGCTTTATGCGCTGCTTGGAAAAGCGAACCTAAAATTGTGGTATGAAATCGAAATTGTAAAATTTGATTCCCAGGGTGATTTTTCGTTTAGCCCCGATTGGGAAAGTCGAAAAAACGCGTTTTGAACAAAATTATACGACCTTCGTCAACCCGGCTTTATGCGCTGCTTGGAAAAGCCCACCCAAAATGATGGTATGAAACCGAAATTGTAAAATTCGATTCCCAGGGTGTTTTTTCGTTTCGCCCCGATAGGGAAAGTCGAAAAAACTCGTTTTGAACAAAATTATACGACCTTCGTCAACCCGGCTTTATGCGCTGCTTGGAAAAGCCCACCCAAAATGGTGGTATGAAACCGAAATTGTAAAATTCGATTCCCAGGGTGTTTTTTCGTTTCGCCCCGATGGGGAAAGTCGAAAAAACGCGTTTTGAACAAAATTATACGACCTTCGTCAACCCGGCTTTATGCGCTGCTTGGAAAAGCCCACCCAAAATGGTGGTATGAAACCGAAATTGTAAAATTCGATTCCCAGGGTGTTTTTTCGTTTCGCCCCGATAAAGAAAGTCGAGAAAACGCGTTTTGAACAAAATTATACGACCTTCGTCAACCCGGCTTTATGCGCTGCTTGGAAAAGCCCACCCAAAATGGTGGTATGAAACCGAAATTGTAAAATTCGATTCCCAGGGTGTTTTTTCGTTTCGCCCCGATGGGGAAAGTCGAAAAAACGCGTTTTGAACAAAATTATACGACCTTTGTCAACCCGGCTTTATGCGCTGCTTGGAAAAGCCCACCCAAAATGGTGGTATGAAACCGAAATTGTAAAATTCGATTCCCAGGGTGTTTATTCGTTTCGCCCCGATAGGGAAAGTCGAAAAAACTCGTTTTGAACAAAATTATACGACCTTCGTCAACCCGGCTTTATGCGCTGCTTGGAAAAGCCCACCCAAAATGGTGGTATGAAACCGAAATTGTAAAATTCGATTCCCAGGGTGTTTTTTCGTTTCGCCCCGATAGGGAAAGTCGAAAAAACTCGTTTTGAACAAAATTATACGACCTTCGTCAACCCGGCTTTATGCGCTGCTTGGAAAAGCCCACCCAAAATGGTGGTATGAAACCGAAATTGTAAAATTCGATTCCCAGGGTGTTTTTTCGTTTCGCCCCGATAAAGAAAGTCGAGAAAACGCGTTTTGAACAAAATTATACGACCTTCGTCAACCCGGCTTTATGCGCTGCTTGGAAAAGCCCACCCAAAATGGTGGTATGAAACCGAAATTGTAAAATTCGATTCCCAGGGTGTTTTTTCGTTTCGCCCCGATGGGGAAAGTCGAAAAAACGCGTTTTGAACAAAATTATACGACCTTCGTCAACCCGGCTTTATGCGCTGCTTGGAAAAGCCCACCCAAAATGGTGGTATGAAACCGAAATTGTAAAATTCGATTCCCAGGGTGTTTTTTCGTTTCGCCCCGATAGGGAAAGTCGAAAAAACTCGTTTTGAACAAAATTATACGACCTTCGTCAACCCGGCTTTATGCGCTGCTTGGAAAAGCCCACCCAAAATGGTGGTATGAAACCGAAATTGTAAAATTCGATTCCCAGGGTGTTTTTTCGTTTCGCCCCGATGGGGAAAGTCGAAAAAACGCGTTTTGAACAAAATTATACGACCTTCGTCAACCCGGCTTTATGCGCTGCTTGGAAAAGCCCACCCAAAACGGTGGCATGAAACCGAAATTGTAAAATTCGATACCCAGGGTGTTTTTTCGTGTCGCCCCGATGGGGAAAGTCGAAAAAACGCGTTTTGAACAAAATTATACGACGTTCGTCAACCTGGCTTTATGCGCTGCTTGGAAAAGCCCACCCAAAATGATGGTATGAAACCGAAATTGTAAAATTCGATTCCCAGGGTGTTTTTTCGTTTCGCCCCGATGGGGAAAGTCGAAAAAACTCGTTTTGAACAAAATTATACGACCTTCGTCAACCCGGCTTTATGCGCTGCTTGGAAAAGCCCACCCAAAATGGTGGTATGAAACCGAAATTGTAAAATTCGATTCCCAGGGTGTTTTTTCGTTTCGCCCCGATGGGGAAAGTCGAAAAAACGCGTTTTGAACAAAATTATACGACCTTCGTCAACCCGGCTTTATGCGCTGCTTGGAAAAGCCCACCCAAAATGGTGGTATGAAACCGAAATTGTAAAATTCGATTCCCAGGGTGTTTTTTCGTTTCGCCCCGATGGGGAAAGTCAAAAAAACGCGTTTTGAACAAAATTATCCGACCTTCGTCAACCCGGCTTTATGCGCTGCTTGGAAAAGCGAACCTAAAATTGTGGTATGAAATCGAAATTGTAAAATTTGATTCCCAGGGTGATTTTTCGTTTAGCCCCGATTGGGAAAGTCGAAAAAACGCGTTTTGAACAAAATTATACGACCTTCGTCAACCCGGCTTTATGCGCTGCTTGGAAAAGCCCACCCAAAATGGTGGTATGAAACCGAAATTGTAAAATTCGATTGCCGGGGTGTTTTTTCCTTTCGCCCCGATGGGGAAAGTCGAAAAAACGCGTTTTGAACAAAATTATACGACCTTCGTCAACCCGGCTTTATGCGCTGCTTGGAAAAGCCCACCCAAAATGGTGGTATGAAACCGAAATTGTAAAATTCGATTCCAGGGTGTTTTTTCGTTTCGCCCCGATTGGGAAAGTCGAAAAAACACGTTTTGAACAAAATTATACGACCTTCGTCAACCCGGCTTTATGCGCTGCTTGGAAAAGCCCACCCAAAATGGTGGTATGAAACCGAAATTGTAAAATTCGATTCCCAGGGTGTTTTTTCGTTTCGCCCCGATGGGGAAAGTCAAAAAAACGCGTTTTGAACAAAATTATCCGACCTTCGTCAACCCGGCTTTATGCGCTGCTTGGAAAAGCGAACCTAAAATTGTGGTATGAAATCGAAATTGTAAAATTTGATTCCCAGGGTGATTTTTCGTTTAGCCCCGATTGGGAAAGTCGAAAAAACGCGTTTTGAACAAAATTATACGACCTTCGTCAACCCGGCTTTATGCGCTGCTTGGAAAAGCCCACCCAAAATGATGGTATGAAACCGAAATTGTAAAATTCGATTCCCAGGGTGTTTATTCGTTTCGCCCCGATAGGGAAAGTCGAAAAAACTCGTTTTGAACAAAATTATACGACCTTCGTCAACCCGGCTTTATGCGCTGCTTGGAAAAGCCCACCCAAAATGGTGGTATGAAACCGAAATTGTAAAATTCGATTCCCAGGGTGTTTTTTCGTTTCGCCCCGATAGGGAAAGTCGAAAAAACTCGTTTTGAACAAAATTATACGACCTTCGTCAACCCGGCTTTATGCGCTGCTTGGAAAAGCCCACCCAAAATGGTGGTATGAAACCGAAATTGTAAAATTCGATTCCCAGGGTGTTTTTTCGTTTCGCCCCGATAAAGAAAGTCGAGAAAACGCGTTTTGAACAAAATTATACGACCTTCGTCAACCCGGCTTTATGCGCTGCTTGGAAAAGCCCACCCAAAATGGTGGTATGAAACCGAAATTGTAAAATTCGATTCCCAGGGTGTTTTTTCGTTTCGCCCCGATGGGGAAAGTCGAAAAAACGCGTTTTGAACAAAATTATACGACCTTCGTCAACCCGGCTTTATGCGCTGCTTGGAAAAGCCCACCCAAAATGGTGGTATGAAACCGAAATTGTAAAATTCGATTCCCAGGGTGTTTTTTCGTTTCGCCCCGATAGGGAAAGTCGAAAAAACTCGTTTTGAACAAAATTATACGACCTTCGTCAACCCGGCTTTATGCGCTGCTTGGAAAAGCCCACCCAAAATGGTGGTATGAAACCGAAATTGTAAAATTCGATTCCCAGGGTGTTTTTTCGTTTCGCCCCGATAGGGAAAGTCGAAAAAACGCGTTTTGAATAAAATTATACGACCTTCGTCAACCCGGCTTTATGCGCTGCTTGGAAAAGCCCACCCAAAATGGTGGTATGAAACCGAAATTGTAAAATTCGATTCCCAGGGTGTTTTTTCGTTTCGCCCCGATAGGGAAAGTCGAAAAAACGCGTTTTGAACAAAATTATACGACCTTCGTCAACCCGGCTTTATGCGCTGCTTGGAAAAGCCCACCCAAAATGGTGGTTTGAAACCGAAATTGTAAAATTCGATTCCCAGGGTGTTTTTTCGTTTCGCCCCGATGGGGAAAGTCGAAAAAACGCGTTTTGAACAAAATTATACGACCTTCGTCAACCCGGCTTTATGCGCTGCTTGGAAAAGCCCACCCAAAATGGTGGTATGAAACCGAAATTGTCAAATTCGATTCCCAGGGTGTTTTTTCGTTTCGCCCCGATGGGGAAAGTCGAAAAAACGCGTTTTGAACAAAATTATACGACCTTCGTCAACCCGGCTTTATGCGCTGCTTGGAAAAGCCCACCCAAAATGGTGGTATGAAACCGAAATTGTAAAATTCGATTCCCAGGGTGTTTTTTCGTTTCGCGCCGATAGGGAAAGTCGAAAAAACGCGTTTTGAACAAAATTATACGACCTTCGTCAACCCGGCTTTATGCGCTGCTTGGAAAAGCCCACCCAAAATGGTGGTATGAAACCGAAATTGTAAAATTCGATTCCCAGGGTGTTTTTTCGTTTCGCCCCGATGGGGAAAGTCGAAAAAACGCGTTTTGAACAAAATTATACGACCTTCGTCAACCCGGCTTTATGCGCTGCTTCGAAAAGCCCACCCAAAATGGTGGTATGAAACCGAAATTGTAAAATTCGATTCCCAGGGTGTTTTTTCGTTTCGCCCCGATAGGGAAAGTCGAAAAAACTCGTTTTGAACAAAATTATACGACCTTCGTCAACCCGGCTTTATGCGCTGCTTGGAAAAGCCCACCCAAAATGGTGGTATGAAACCGAAATTGTAAAATTCGATTCCCAGGGTGTTTTTTCGTTTCGCCCCGATGGGGAAAGTCGAAAAAACGCGTTTTGA
The DNA here is from genome assembly GCA_963693305.1 of Meandrina meandrites. Taxonomy (NCBI): domain Eukaryota; kingdom Metazoa; phylum Cnidaria; class Anthozoa; order Scleractinia; family Meandrinidae; genus Meandrina; species Meandrina meandrites. Next base: position 39,391,907 of record OY855909.1, on the reverse strand, counting down.
ACAAAATTATACGACCTTCGTCAACCCGGCTTTATGCGCTGCTTGGAAAAGCCCACCCAAAATGGTGGTATGAAACCGAAATTGTAAAATTCGATTCCCAGGGTGTTTTTTCGTTTCGCCCCGATAGGGAAAGTCGAAAAAACTCGTTTTGAACAAAATTATACGACCTTCGTCAACCCGGCTTTATGCGCTGCTTGGAAAAGCCCACCCAAAATGGTGGTATGAAACCGAAATTGTAAAATTCGATTCCCAGGGTGTTTTTTCGTTTCGCCCCGATAGGGAAAGTCGAAAAAACGCGTTTTGAACAAAATTATACGACCTTCGTCAACCCGGCTTTATGCGCTGCTTGGAAAAGCCCACCCAAAATGGTGGTATGAAACCGAAATTGTAAAATTCGATTCCCAGGGTGTTTTTTCGTTTCGCCCCGATAGGGAAAGTCGAAAAAACGCGTTTTGAACAAAATTATACGACCTTCGTCAACCCGGCTTTATGCGCTGCTTGGAAAAGCCCACCCAAAATGGTGGTTTGAAACCGAAATTGTAAAATTCGATTCCCAGGGTGTTTTTTCGTTTCGCCCCGATGGGGAAAGTCGAAAAAACGCGTTTTGAACAAAATTATACGACCTTCGTCAACCCGGCTTTATGCGCTGCTTGGAAAAGCCCACCCAAAATGGTGGTATGAAACCGAAATTGTCAAATTCGATTCCCAGGGTGTTTTTTCGTTTCGCCCCGATGGGGAAAGTCGAAAAAACGCGTTTTGAACAAAATTATACGACCTTCGTCAACCCGGCTTTATGCGCTGCTTGGAAAAGCCCACCCAAAATGGTGGTATGAAACCGAAATTGTAAAATTCGATTCCCAGGGTGTTTTTTCGTTTCGCGCCGATAGGGAAAGTCGAAAAAACGCGTTTTGAACAAAATTATACGACCTTCGTCAACCCGGCTTTATGCGCTGCTTGGAAAAGCCCACCCAAAATGGTGGTATGAAACCGAAATTGTAAAATTCGATTCCCAGGGTGTTTTTTCGTTTCGCCCCGATGGGGAAAGTCGAAAAAACGCGTTTTGAACAAAATTATACGACCTTCGTCAACCCGGCTTTATGCGCTGCTTCGAAAAGCCCACCCAAAATGGTGGTATGAAACCGAAATTGTAAAATTCGATTCCCAGGGTGTTTTTTCGTTTCGCCCCGATAGGGAAAGTCGAAAAAACTCGTTTTGAACAAAATTATACGACCTTCGTCAACCCGGCTTTATGCGCTGCTTGGAAAAGCCCACCCAAAATGGTGGTATGAAACCGAAATTGTAAAATTCGATTCCCAGGGTGTTTTTTCGTTTCGCCCCGATGGGGAAAGTCGAAAAAACGCGTTTTGAACAAAATTATACGACCTTCGTCAACCCGGCTTTATGCGCTGCTTGGAAAAGCCCACCCAAAATGGTGGTATGAAACCGAAATTGTAAAATTCGATTCCCAGGGTGTTTTTTCGTTTCGCCCCGATAAAGAAAGTCGAGAAAACGCGTTTTGAACAAAATTATACGACCTTCGTCAACCCGGCTTTATGCGCTGCTTGGAAAAGCCCACCCAAAATGGTGGTATGAAACCGAAATTGTAAAATTCGATTCCCAGGGTGTTTTTTCGTTTCGCCCCGATGGGGAAAGTCGAAAAAACGCGTTTTGAACAAAATTATACGACCTTCGTCAACCCGGCTTTATGCGCTGCTTGGAAAAGCCCACCCAAAATGGTGGTATGAAACCGAAATTGTAAAATTCGATTCCCAGGGTGTTTTTTCGTTTCACCCCGATAGGGAAAGTCGAAAAAACGCGTTTTGAACAAAATTATACGACCTTCGTCAACCCGGCTTTATGCGCTGCTTGGAAAAGCCCACCCAAAATGGTGGTATGAAACCGAAATTGTAAAATTCGATTCCCAGGGTGTTTATTCGTTTCGCCCCGATAGGGAAAGTCGAAAAAACTCGTTTTGAACAAAATTATACGACCTTCGTCAACCCGGCTTTATGCGCTGCTTGGAAAAGCCCACCCAAAATGGTGGTATGAAACCGAAATTGTAAAATTCGATTCCCAGGGTGTTTTTTCGTTTCGCCCCGATAGGGAAAGTCGAAAAAACTCGTTTTGAACAAAATTATACGACCTTCGTCAACCCGGCTTTATGCGCTGCTTGGAAAAGCCCACCCAAAATGGTGGTTTGAAACCGAAATTGTAAAATTCGATTCCCAGGGTGTTTTTTCGTTTCGCCCCGATGGGGAAAGTCGAAAAAACGCGTTTTGAACAAAATTATACGACCTTCGTCAACCCGGCTTTATGCGCTGCTTGGAAAAGCCCACCCAAAATGGTGGTATGAAACCGAAATTGTAAAATTCGATTCCCAGGGTGTTTTTTCGTTTCGCCCCGATGGGGAAAGTCGAAAAAACGCGTTTTGAACAAAATTATACGACCTTCGTCAACCCGGCTTTATGCGCTGCTTGGAAAAGCCCACCCAAAATGGTGGTATGAAACCGAAATTGTAAAATTCGATTCCCAGGGTGTTTTTTCGTTTCGCGCCGATAGGGAAAGTCGAAAAAACGCGTTTTGAACAAAATTATACGACCTTCGTCAACCCGGCTTTATGCGCTGCTTGGAAAAGCCCACCCAAAATGGTGGTATGAAACCGAAATTGTAAAATTCGATTCCCAGGGTGTTTTTTCGTTTCGCCCCGATGGGGAAAGTCGAAAAAACGCGTTTTGAACAAAATTATACGACCTTCGTCAACCCGGCTTTATGCGCTGCTTCGAAAAGCCCACCCAAAATGGTGGTATGAAACCGAAATTGTAAAATTCGATTCCCAGGGTGTTTTTTCGTTTCGCCCCGATAGGGAAAGTCGAAAAAACTCGTTTTGAACAAAATTATACGACCTTCGTCAACCCGGCTTTATGCGCTGCTTCGAAAAGCCCACGCAAAATGGTGGTATGAAACCGAAATTGTAAAATTCGATTCCCAGGGTGTTTTTTCGTTTCGCCCCGATGGGGAAAGTCGAAAAAACGCGTTTTGAACAAAATTATACGACCTTCGTCAACCCGGCTTTATGCGCTGCTTGGAAAAGCCCACCCAAAATGGTGGTATGAAACCGAAATTGTAAAATTCGATTCCCAGGGTGTTTTTTCGTTTCGCCCCGATAAAGAAAGTCGAGAAAACGCGTTTTGAACAAAATTATACGACCTTCGTCAACCCGGCTTTATGCGCTGCTTGGAAAAGCCCACCCAAAATGGTGGTATGAAACCGAAATTGTAAAATTCGATTCCCAGGGTGTTTTTTCGTTTCGCCCCGATGGGGAAAGTCGAAAAAACGCGTTTTGAACAAAATTATACGACCTTCGTCAACCCGGCTTTATGCGCTGCTTGGAAAAGCCCACCCAAAATGGTGGTATGAAACCGAAATTGTAAAATTCGATTCCCAGGGTGTTTTTTCGTTTCGCCCCGATAGGGAAAGTCGAAAAAACTCGTTTTGAACAAAATTATACGACCTTCGTCAACCCGGCTTTATGCGCTGCTTGGAAAAGCCCACCCAAAATGGTGGTATGAAACCGAAATTGTAAAATTCGATTCCCAGGGTGTTTTTTCGTTTCGCCCCGATGGGGAAAGTCGAAAAAACTCGTTTTGAACAAAATTATACGACCTTCGTCAACCCGGCTTTATGCGCTGCTTGGAAAAGCCCACCCAAAATGGTGGTATGAAACCGAAATTGTAAAATTCGATTCCCAGGGTGTTTTTTCGTTTCACCCCGATAGGGAAAGTCGAAAAAACGCGTTTTGAACAAAATTATACGACCTTCGTCAACCCGGCTTTATGCGCTGCTTGGAAAAGCCCACCCAAAATGGTGGTATGAAACCGAAATTGTAAAATTCGATTCCCAGGGTGTTTTTTCGTTTCGCCCCGATAGGGAAAGTAGAAAAAACGCGTTTTGAACAAAATTATACGACCTTCGTCAACCCGGCTTTATGCGCTGCTTGGAAAAGCCCACCCAAAATGGTGGTTTGAAACCGAAATTGTAAAACTCGATTCCCAGGGTGTTTTTTCGTTTCGCCCCGATGGGGAAAGTCGAAAAAACGCGTTTTGAACAAAATTATACGACCTTCGTCAACCCGGCTTTATGCGCTGCTTGGAAAAGCACACCCAAAATGGTGGTATGAAACCAAAATTGTAAAATTCGATTCCCAGGGTGTTGTTTCGTTTCGCCCCGATGGGGAAAGTCGAAAAAACGCGTTTTGAACAAAATTATACGACCTTCGTCAACCCGGCTTTATGCGCTGCTTGGAAAAGCCCACCCAAAATGGTGGTATGAAACCGAAATTGTAAAATTCGATTCCCAGGGTGTTTTTTCGTTTCGCGCCGATAGGTAAAGTCGAAAAAACGCGTTTTGAACAAAATTATACGACCTTCGTCAACCCGGCTTTATGCGCTGCTTGGAAAAGCCCACCCAAAATGGTGGTATGAAACCGAAATTGTAAAACTCGATTCCCAGGGTGTTTTTTCGTTTCGCCCCGATGGGGAAAGTCGAAAAAACGCGTTTTGAACAAAATTATACGACCTTCGTCAACCCGGCTTTATGCGCTGCTTGGAAAAGCCCACCCAAAATGGTGGTATGAAACCGAAATTGTAAAATTCGATTCCCAGGGTGTTTTTTCGTTTCGCCCCGATAGGGAAAGTCGAAAAAACTCGTTTTGAACAAAATTATACGACCTTCGTCAACCCGGCTTTATGCGCTGCTTGGAAAAGCCCACCCAAAATGGTGGTATGAAACCGAAATTGTAAAATTCGATTCCCAGGGTGTTTTTTCGTTTCGCCCCGATAGGGAAAGTCGAAAAAACGCGTTTTGAACAAAATTATACGACCTTCGTCAACCCGGCTTTATGCGCTGCTTGGAAAAGCCCACCCAAAATGGTGGTATGAAACCGAAATTGTAAAATTCGATTCCCAGGGTGTTTTTTCGTTTCGCCCCGATAGGGAAAGTCGAAAAAACGCGTTTTGAACAAAATTATACGACCTTCGTCAACCCGGCTTTATGCGCTGCTTGGAAAAGCCCACCCAAAATGGTGGTTTGAAACCGAAATTGTAAAATTCGATTCCCAGGGTGTTTTTTCGTTTCGCCCCGATGGGGAAAGTCGAAAAAACGCGTTTTGAACAAAATTATACGACCTTCGTCAACCCGGCTTTATGCGCTGCTTGGAAAAGCCCACCCAAAATGGTGGTATGAAACCGAAATTGTCAAATTCGATTCCCAGGGTGTTTTTTCGTTTCGCCCCGATGGGGAAAGTCGAAAAAACGCGTTTTGAACAAAATTATACGACCTTCGTCAACCCGGCTTTATGCGCTGCTTGGAAAAGCCCACCCAAAATGGTGGTATGAAACCGAAATTGTAAAATTCGATTCCCAGGGTGTTTTTTCGTTTCGCGCCGATAGGGAAAGTCGAAAAAACGCGTTTTGAACAAAATTATACGACCTTCGTCAACCCGGCTTTATGCGCTGCTTGGAAAAGCCCACCCAAAATGGTGGTATGAAACCGAAATTGTAAAATTCGATTCCCAGGGTGTTTTTTCGTTTCGCCCCGATGGGGAAAGTCGAAAAAACGCGTTTTGAACAAAATTATACGACCTTCGTCAACCCGGCTTTATGCGCTGCTTGGAAAAGCCCACCCAAAATGGTGGTATGAAACCGAAATTGTAAAATTCGATTCCCAGGGTGTTTTTTCGTTTCGCCCCGATAGGGAAAGTCGAAAAAACGCGTTTTGAACAAAATTATACGACCTTCGTCAACCCGGCTTTATGCACTGCTTGGAAAAGCCCACCCAAAATGGTGGTTTGAAACCGAAATTGTAAAATTCGATTCCCAGGGTGTTTTTTCGTTTCGCCCCGATAGGGAAAGTCGAAAAAACGCGTTTTGAACAAAATTATACGACCTTCGTCAACCCGGCTTTATGCACTGCTTGGAAAAGCCCACCCAAAATGGTGGTTTGAAACCGAAATTGTAAAATTCGATTCCCAGGGTGTTTTTTCGTTTCGCCCCGATGGGGAAAGTCGAAAAAACGCGTTTTGAACAAAATTATACGACCTTCGTCAACCCGGCTTTATGCGCTGCTTGGAAAAGCCCACCCAAAATGGTGGTATGAAACCGAAATTGTAAAATTCGATTCCCAGGGTGTTTTTTCGTTTCGCGCCGATAGGGAAAGTCGAAAAAACGCGTTTTGAACAAAATTATACGACCTTCGTCAACCCGGCTTTATGCGCTGCTTGGAAAAGCCCACCCAAAATGGTGGTATGAAACCGAAATTGTAAAATTCGATTCCCAGGGTGTTTTTTCGTTTCGCCCCGATGGGGAAAGTCGAAAAAACGCGTTTTGAACAAAATTATACGACCTTCGTCAACCCGGCTTTATGCGCTCCTTGGAAAAGCCCACCCAAAATGGTGGTATGAAACCGAAATTGTAAAATTCGATTCCCAGGGTGTTTTTTCGTTTCGCCCCGATAGGGAAAGTCGAAAAAACTCGTTTCGAACAAAATTATACGACCTTCGTCAACCCGGCTTTATGCGCTGCTTGGAAAAGCCCACCCAAAATGGTGGTATGAAACCGAAATTGTAAAATTCGATTCCCAGGGTGTTTTTTCGTTTCGCCCCGATAAAGAAAGTCGAAAAAACGCGTTTTGAACAAAATTATACGACCTTCGTCAACCCGGCTTTATGCGCTGCTTGGAAAAGCCCACCCAAAATGGTGGTATGAAACCGAAATTGTAAAATTCGATTCCCAGGGTGTTTTTTCGTTTCGCCCCGATGGGGAAAGTCGAAAAAACGCGTTTTGAACAAAATTATACGACCTTCGTCAACCCGGCTTTATGCGCTGCTTGGAAAAGCCCACCCAAAATGGTGGTATGAAACCGAAATTGTAAAATTCGATTCCCAGGGTGTTTTTTCGTTTCGCCCCGATTGGGAAAGTCGAAAAAACGCGTTTTGAACAAAATTATACGACCTTCGTCAACCCGGCTTTATGCGCTGCTTGGAAAAGCCCACCCAAAATGGTGGTTTGAAACCGAAATTGTAAAATTCGATTCCCAGGGTGTTTTTTCGTTTCGCCCCGATGGGGAAAGTCGAAAAAACGCGTTTTGAACAAAATTATACGACCTTCGTCAACCCGGCTTTATGCGCTGCTTGGAAAAGCCCACCCAAAATGGTGGTATGAAACCGAAATTGTCAAATTCGATTCCCAGGGTGTTTTTTCGTTTCGCCCCGATGGGGAAAGTCGAAAAAACGCGTTTTGAACAAAATTATACGACCTTCGTCAACCCGGCTTTATGCGCTGCTTGGAAAAGCCCACCCAAAATGGTGGTATGAAACCGAAATTGTAAAATTCGATTCCCAGGGTGTTTTTTCGTTTCGCGCCGATAGGGAAAGTCGAAAAAACGCGTTTTGAACAAAATTATACGACCTTCGTCAACCCGGCTTTATGCGCTGCTTGGAAAAGCCCACCCAAAATGGTGGTATGAAACCGAAATTGTAAAATTCGATTCCCAGGGTGTTTTTTCGTTTCGCCCCGATGGGGAAAGTCGAAAAAACGCGTTTTGAACAAAATTATACGACCTTCGTCAACCCGGCTTTATGCGCTGCTTGGAAAAGCCCACCCAAAATGGTGGTATGAAACCGAAATTGTAAAATTCGATTCCCAGGGTGTTTTTTCGTTTCGCCCCGATAGGGAAAGTCGAAAAAACTCGTTTTGAACAAAATTATACGACCTTCGTCAACCCGGCTTTATGCGCTGCTTGGAAAAGCCCACCCAAAATGGTGGTATGAAACCGAAATTGTAAAATTCGATTCCCAGGGTGTTTTTTCGTTTCGCCCCGATGGGGAAAGTCGAAAAAACGCGTTTTGAACAAAATTATACGACCTTCGTCAACCCGGCTTTATGCGCTGCTTGGAAAAGCCCACCCAAAATGGTGGTATGAAACCGAAATTGTAAAATTCGATTCCCAGGGTGTTTTTTCGTTTCGCCCCGATAAAGAAAGTCGAGAAAACGCGTTTTGAACAAAATTATACGACCTTCGTCAACCCGGCTTTATGCGCTGCTTGGAAAAGCCCACCCAAAATGGTGGTATGAAACCGAAATTGTAAAATTCGATTCCCAGGGTGTTTTTTCGTTTCGCCCCGATGGGGAAAGTCGAAAAAACGCGTTTTGAACAAAATTATACGACCTTCGTCAACCCGGCTTTATGCGCTGCTTGGAAAAGCCCACCCAAAATGGTGGTATGAAACCGAAATTGTAAAATTCGATTCCCAGGGTGTTTATTCGTTTCGCCCCGATAGGGAAAGTCGAAAAAACTCGTTTTGAACAAAATTATACGACCTTCGTCAACCCGGCTTTATGCGCTGCTTGGAAAAGCCCACCCAAAATGGTGGTATGAAACCGAAATTGTAAAATTCGATTCCCAGGGTGTTTTTTCGTTTCGCCCCGATAGGGAAAGTCGAAAAAACTCGTTTTGAACAAAATTATACGACCTTCGTCAACCCGGCTTTATGCGCTGCTTGGAAAAGCCCACCCAAAATGGTGGTATGAAACCGAAATTGTAAAATTCGATTCCCAGGGTGTTTTTTCGTTTCGCCCCGATAAAGAAAGTCGAGAAAACGCGTTTTGAACAAAATTATACGACCTTCGTCAACCCGGCTTTATGCGCTGCTTGGAAAAGCCCACCCAAAATGGTGGTATGAAACCGAAATTGTAAAATTCGATTCCCAGGGTGTTTTTTCGTTTCGCCCCGATGGGGAAAGTCGAAAAAACGCGTTTTGAACAAAATTATACGACCTTCGTCAACCCGGCTTTATGCGCTGCTTGGAAAAGCCCACCCAAAATGGTGGTATGAAACCGAAATTGTAAAATTCGATTCCCAGGGTGTTTTTTCGTTTCGCCCCGATAGGGAAAGTCGAAAAAACTCGTTTTGAACAAAATTATACGACCTTCGTCAACCCGGCTTTATGCGCTGCTTGGAAAAGCCCACCCAAAATGGTGGTATGAAACCGAAATTGTAAAATTCGATTCCCAGGGTGTTTTTTCGTTTCGCCCCGATAGGGAAAGTCGAAAAAACGCGTTTTGAACAAAATTATACGACCTTCGTCAACCCGGCTTTATGCGCTGCTTGGAAAAGCCCACCCAAAATGGTGGTTTGAAACCGAAATTGTAAAATTCGATTCCCAGGGTGTTTTTTCGTTTCGCCCCGATGGGGAAAGTCGAAAAAACGCGTTTTGAACAAAATTATACGACCTTCGTCAACCCGGCTTTATGCGCTGCTTGGAAAAGCCCACCCAAAATGGTGGTATGAAACCGAAATTGTAAAATTCGATTCCCAGGGTGTTTTTTCGTTTCGCCCCGATGGGGAAAGTCGAAAAAACGCGTTTTGAACAAAATTATACGACCTTCGTCAACCCGGCTTTATGCGCTGCTTGGAAAAGCCCACCCAAAATGGTGGTATGAAACCGAAATTGTAAAATTTGATTCCCAGGGTGTTTTTTCGTTTCGCGCCGATAGGGAAAGTCGAAAAAACGCGTTTTGAACAAAATTATACGACCTTCGTCAACCCGGCTTTATGCGCTGCTTGGAAAAGCCCACCCAAAATGGTGGTATGAAACCGAAATTCTAAAATTCGATTCCCAGGGTGTTTTTTCGTTTCGCCCCGATGGGGAAAGTCGAAAAAACGCGTTTTGAACAAAATTATACGACCTTCGTCAACCCGGCTTTATGCGCTGCTTCGAAAAGCCCACCCAAAATGGTGGTATGAAACCGAAATTGTAAAATTCGATTCCCAGGGTGTTTTTTCGTTTCGCCCCGATAGGGAAAGTCGAAAAAACTCGTTTTGAACAAAATTATACGACCTTCGTCAACCCGGCTTTATGCGCTGCTTCGAAAAGCCCACGCAAAATGGTGGTATGAAACCGAAATTGTAAAATTCGATTCCCAGGGTGTTTTTTCGTTTCGCCCCGATGGGGAAAGTCGAAAAAACGCGTTTTGAACAAAATTATACGACCTTCGTCAACCCGGCTTTATGCGCTGCTTGGAAAAGCCCACCCAAAATGGTGGTATGAAACCGAAATTGTAAAATTCGATTCCCAGGGTGTTTTTTCGTTTCGCCCCGATAAAGAAAGTCGAGAAAACGCGTTTTGAACAAAATTATACGACCTTCGTCAACCCGGCTTTATGCGCTGCTTGGAAAAGCCCACCCAAAATGGTGGTATGAAACCGAAATTGTAAAATTCGATTCCCAGGGTGTTTTTTCGTTTCGCCCCGATGGGGAAAGTCGAAAAAACGCGTTTTGAACAAAATTATACGACCTTCGTCAACCCGGCTTTATGCGCTGCTTGGAAAAGCCCACCCAAAATGGTGGTATGAAACCGAAATTGTAAAATTCGATTCCCAGGGTGTTTTTTCGTTTCGCCCCGATAAAGAAAGTCGAGAAAACGCGTTTTGAACAAAATTATACGACCTTCGTCAACCCGGCTTTATGCGCTGCTTGGAAAAGCCCACCCAAAATGGTGGTATGAAACCGAAATTGTAAAATTCGATTCCCAGGGTGTTTTTTCGTTTCGCCCCGATGGGGAAAGTCGAAAAAACGCGTTTTGAACAAAATTATACGACCTTCGTCAACCCGGCTTTATGCGCTGCTTGGAAAAGCCCACCCAAAATGGTGGTATGAAACCGAAATTGTAAAATTCGATTCCCAGGGTGTTTTTTCGTTTCGCCCCGATAAAGAAAGTCGAGAAAACGCGTTTTGAACAAAATTATACGACCTTCGTCAACCCGGCTTTATGCGCTGCTTGGAAAAGCCCACCCAAAATGGTGGTATGAAACCGAAATTGTAAAATTCGATTCCCAGGGTGTTTTTTCGTTTCGCCCCGATGGGGAAAGTCGAAAAAACGCGTTTTGAACAAAATTATACGACCTTCGTCAACCCGGCTTTATGCGCTGCTTGGAAAAGCCCACCCAAAATGGTGGTATGAAACCGAAATTGTAAAATTCGATTCCCAGGGTGTTTTTTCGTTTCGCCCCGATAGGGAAAGTCGAAAAAACTCGTTTTGAACAAAATTATACGACCTTCGTCAACCCGGCTTTATGCGCTGCTTGGAAAAGCCCACCCAAAATGGTGGTATGAAACCGAAATTGTAAAATTCGATTCCCAGGGTGTTTTTTCGTTTCGCCCCGATGGGGAAAGTCGAAAAAACTCGTTTTGAACAAAATTATACGACCTTCGTCAACCCGGCTTTATGCGCTGCTTGGAAAAGCCCACCCAAAATGGTGGTATGAAACCGAAATTGTAAAATTCGATTCCCAGGGTGTTTTTTCGTTTCACCCCGATAGGGAAAGTCGAAAAAACGCGTTTTGAACAAAATTATACGACCTTCGTCAACCCGGCTTTATGCGCTGCTTGGAAAAGCCCACCCAAAATGGTGGTATGAAACCGAAATTGTAAAATTCGATTCCCAGGGTGTTTTTTCGTTTCGCCCCGATAGGGAAAGTAGAAAAAACGCGTTTTCAACAAAATTATACGACCTTCGTCAACCCGGCTTTATGCGCTGCTTGGAAAAGCCCACCCAAAATGGTGGTTTGAAACCGAAATTGTAAAACTCGATTCCCAGGGTGTTTTTTCGTTTCGCCCCGATGGGGAAAGTCGAAAAAACGCGTTTTGAACAAAATTATACGACCTTCGTCAACCCGGCTTTATGCGCTGCTTGGAAAAGCACACCCAAAATGGTGGTATGAAACCAAAATTGTAAAATTCGATTCCCAGGGTGTTGTTTCGTTTCGCCCCGATGGGGAAAGTCGAAAAAACGCGTTTTGAACAAAATTATACGACCTTCGTCAACCCGGCTTTATGCGCTGCTTGGAAAAGCCCACCCAAAATGGTGGTATGAAACCGAAATTGTAAAATTCGATTCCCAGGGTGTTTTTTCGTTTCGCGCCGATAGGTAAAGTCGAAAAAACGCGTTTTGAACAAAATTATACGACCTTCGTCAACCCGGCTTTATGCGCTGCTTGGAAAAGCCCACCCAAAATGGTGGTATGAAACCGAAATTGTAAAACTCGATTCCCAGGGTGTTTTTTCGTTTCGCCCCGATGGGGAAAGTCGAAAAAACGCGTTTTGAACAAAATTATACGACCTTCGTCAACCCGGCTTTATGCGCTGCTTGGAAAAGCCCACCCAAAATGGTGGTATGAAACCGAAATTGTAAAATTCGATTCCCAGGGTGTTTTTTCGTTTCGCCCCGATAGGGAAAGTCGAAAAAACTCGTTTTGAACAAAATTATACGACCTTCGTCAACCCGGCTTTATGCGCTGCTTGGAAAAGCCCACCCAAAATGGTGGTATGAAACCGAAATTGTAAAATTCGATTCCCAGGGTGTTTTTTCGTTTCGCCCCGATAGGGAAAGTCGAATAAACGCGTTTTGAACAAAATTATACGACCTTCGTCAACCCGGCTTTATGCGCTGCTTGGAAAAGCCCACCCAAAATGGTGGTATGAAACCGAAATTGTAAAATTCGATTCCCAGGGTGTTTTTTCGTTTCGCCCCGATAGGGAAAGTCGAAAAAATGCGTTTTGAACAAAATTATACGACCTTCGTCAACCCGGCTTTATGCGCTGCTTGGAAAAGCCCACCCAAAATGGTGGTTTGAAACCGAAATTGTAAAATTCGATTCCCAGGGTGTTTTTTCGTTTCGCCCCGATGGGGAAAGTCGAAAAAACGCGTTTTGAACAAAATTATACGACCTTCGTCAACCCGGCTTTATGCGCTGCTTGGAAAAGCCCACCCAAAATGGTGGTATGAAACCGAAATTGTCAAATTCGATTCCCAGGGTGTTTTTTCGTTTCGCCCCGATGGGGAAAGTCGAAAAAACGCGTTTTGAACAAAATTATACGACCTTCGTCAACCCGGCTTTATGCGCTGCTTGGAAAAGCCCACCCAAAATGGTGGTATGAAACCGAAATTGTAAAATTCGATTCCCAGGGTGTTTTTTCGTTTCGCGCCGATAGGGAAAGTCGAAAAAACGCGTTTTGAACAAAATTATACGACCTTCGTCAACCCGGCTTTATGCGCTGCTTGGAAAAGCCCACCCAAAATGGTGGTATGAAACCGAAATTGTAAAATTCGATTCCCAGGGTGTTTTTTCGTTTCGCCCCGATGGGGAAAGTCGAAAAAACGCGTTTTGAACAAAATTATACGACCTTCGTCAACCCGGCTTTATGCGCTGCTTGGAAAAGCCCACCCAAAATGGTGGTATGAAACCGAAATTGTAAAATTCGATTCCCAGGGTGTTTTTTCGTTTCGCCCCGATAGGGAAAGTCGAAAAAACGCGTTTTGAACAAAATTATACGACCTTCGTCAACCCGGCTTTATGCACTGCTTGGAAAAGCCCACCCAAAATGGTGGTTTGAAACCGAAATTGTAAAATTCGATTCCCAGGGTGTTTTTTCGTTTCGCCCCGATAGGGAAAGTCGAAAAAACGCGTTTTGAACAAAATTATACGACCTTCGTCAACCCGGCTTTATGCACTGCTTGGAAAAGCCCACCCAAAATGGTGGTTTGAAACCGAAATTGTAAAATTCGATTCCCAGGGTGTTTTTTCGTTTCGCCCCGATGGGGAAAGTCGAAAAAACGCGTTTTGAACAAAATTATACGACCTTCGTCAACCCGGCTTTATGCGCTGCTTGGAAAAGCCCACCCAAAATGGTGGTATGAAACCGAAATTGTAAAATTCGATTCCCAGGGTGTTTTTTCGTTTCGCGCCGATAGGGAAAGTCGAAAAAACGCGTTTTGAACAAAATTATACGACCTTCGTCAACCCGGCTTTATGCGCTGCTTGGAAAAGCCCACCCAAAATGGTGGTATGAAACCGAAATTGTAAAATTCGATTCCCAGGGTGTTTTTTCGTTTCGCCCCGATGGGGAAAGTCGAAAAAACGCGTTTTGAACAAAATTATACGACCTTCGTCAACCCGGCTTTATGCGCTCCTTGGAAAAGCCCACCCAAAATGGTGGTATGAAACCGAAATTGTAAAATTCGATTCCCAGGGTGTTTTTTCGTTTCGCCCCGATAGGGAAAGTCGAAAAAACTCGTTTCGAACAAAATTATACGACCTTCGTCAACCCGGCTTTATGCGCTGCTTGGAAAAGCCCACCCAAAATGGTGGTATGAAACCGAAATTGTAAAATTCGATTCCCAGGGTGTTTTTTCGTTTCGCCCCGATAAAGAAAGTCGAAAAAACGCGTTTTGAACAAAATTATACGACCTTCGTCAACCCGGCTTTATGCGCTGCTTGGAAAAGCCCACCCAAAATGGTGGTATGAAACCGAAATTGTAAAATTCGATTCCCAGGGTGTTTTTTCGTTTCGCCACGATGGGGAAAGTCGAAAAAACGCGTTTTGAACAAAATTATACGACCTTCGTCAACCCGGCTTTATGCGCTGCTTGGAAAAGCCCACCCAAAATGGTGGTATGAAACCGAAATTGTAAAATTCGATTCCCAGGGTGTTTTTTCGTTTCGCCCCGATAGGGAAAGTCGAAAAAACTCGTTTCGAACAAAATTATACGACCTTCGTCAACCCGGCTTTATGCGCTGCTTGGAAAAGCCCACCCAAAATGGTGGTATGAAACCGAAATTGTAAAATTCGATTCCCAGGGTGTTTTTTCGTTTCGCCCCGATAAAGAAAGTCGAAAAAACGCGTTTTGAACAAAATTATACGACCTTCGTCAACCCGGCTTTATGCGCTGCTTGGAAAAGCCCACCCAAAATGGTGGTATGAAACCGAAATTGTAAAATTCAATTCCCAGGGTGTTTTTTCGTTTCGCCCCGATGGGGAAAGTCGAAAAAACGCGTTTTGAACAAAATTATACGACCTTCATCAACCCGGCTTTATGCGCTGCTTGGAAAAGCCCACCCAAAATGGTGGTATGAAACCGAAATTGTAAAATTCGATTCCCAGGGTGTTTTTTCGTTTCGCCCCGATAGGGAAAGTCGAAAAAACGCGTTTTGAACAAAATTATACGACCTTCGTCAACCCGGCTTTATGCGCTGCTTGGAAAAGCCCACCCAAAATGGTGGTATGAAACCGAAATTGTAAAATTCGATTCCCAGGGTGTTTTTTCGTTTCGCCCCGATAGGGAAAGTCGAAAAAACGCGTTTTGAACAAAATTATACGACCTTCGTCAACCCGGCTTTATGCACTGCTTGGAAAAGCCCACCCAAAATGGTGGTTTGAAACCGAAATTGTAAAATTCGATTCCCAGGGTGTTTTTTCGTTTCGCCACGATGGGGAAAGTCGAAAAAACGCGTTTTGAACAAAATTATACGACCTTCGTCAACCCGGCTTTATGCGCTGCTTGGAAAAGCCCACCCAAAATGGTGGTATGAAACCGAAATTGTAAAATTCGATTCCCAGGGTGTTTTTTCGTTTCGCCCCGATGGGGAAAGTCGAAAAAACGCGTTTTGAACAAAATTATACGACCTTCGTCAACCCGGCTTTATGCGCTTCTTGGAAAAGCCCACCCAAAATGGTGGTATGCAACCGAAATTGTAAAATTCGATTCCCAGGGTGTTTTTTCGTTTCGCCCCGATAAAGAAAGTCGAAAAAACGCGTTTTGAACAAAATTATACGACCTTCGTCAACCCGGCTTTATGCGCTGCTTGGAAAAGCCCACCCAAAATGGTGGTATGAAACCGAAATTGTAAAACTCGATTCCCAGGGTGTTTTTTCGTTTCGCCCCGATGGGGAAACTCGAAAAAACGCGTTTTGAACAAAATTATACGACCTTCGTCAACCCGGCTTTATGCGCTGCTTGGAAAAGCCCACCCAAAATGGTGGTATGAAACCGAAATTGTAAAATTCGATTCCCAGGGTGTTTTTTCGTTTCGCCCCGATAAAGAAAGTCGAAAAAACGCGTTTTGAACAAAATTATACGACCTTCGTCAACCCGGCTTTATGCGCTGCTTGGAAAAGCCCACCCAAAATGGTGGTATGAAACCGAAATTGTAAAATTCGATTCCCAGGGTGTTTTTTCGTTTCGCCCCGATGGGGAAAGTCGAAAAAACGCGTTTTGAACAAAATTATACGACCTTCGTCAACCCGGCTTTATGCGCTGCTTGGAAAAGCCCACCCAAAATGGTGGTATGCAACCGAAATTGTAAAATTCGATTCCCAGGGTGTTTTTTCGTTTCGCCCCGATAAAGAAAGTCGAAAAAACGCGTTTTGAACAAAATTATACGACCTTCGTCAACCCGGCTTTATGCGCTGCTTGGAAAAGCCCACCCAAAATGGTGGTATGAAACCGAAATTGTAAAACTCGATTCCCAGGGTGTTTTTTCGTTTCGCCCCGATGGGGAAACTCGAAAAAACGCGTTTTGAACAAAATTATACGACCTTCGTCAACCCGGCTTTATGCGCTGCTTGGAAAAGCCCACCCAAAATGGTGGTATGAAACCGAAATTGTAAAATTCGATTCCCAGGGTGTTTTTTCGTTTCGCCCCGATAGGGAAAGTCGAAAAAACTCGTTTCGAACAAAATTATACGACCTTTGTCAACCCGGCTTTATGCGCTGCTTGGAAAAGCCCACCCAAAATGGTGGTATGAAACCGAAATTGTAAAATTCGATTCCCAGGGTGTTTTTTCGTTTCGCCCCGATAAAGAAAGTCGAAAAAACGCGTTTTGAACAAAATTATACGACCTTCGTCAACCCGGCTTTATGCGCTGCTTGGAAAAGCCCACCCAAAATGGTGGTATGAAACCGAAATTGTAAAATTCGATTCCCAGGGTGTTTTTTCGTTTCGCCCCGATGGGGAAAGTCGAAAAAACGCGTTTTGAACAAAATTATACGACCTTCGTCAACCCGGCTTTATGCGCTGCTTAGAAAAGCCCACCCAAAATGGTGGTATGAAACCGAAATTGTAAAATTCGATTCCCAGGGTGTTTTTTCGTTTCGCCCCGATGGGGAAAGTCGAAAAAACGCGTTTTGAACAAAATTATACGACCTTCGTCAACCCAGCTTTATGCGCTGCTTGGAAAAGCCCACCCAAAATGGTGGTATGAAACCGAAATTGTAAAATTCGATTCCCAAGGTGTTTTTTCGTTTCGCCCCGATAGGGAAAGTCGAAAAAACGCGTTTTGAACAAAATTATACGACCTTCGTCAACCCGGCTTTATGCGCTGCTTGGAAAAGCCCACCCAAAATGGTGGTTTGAAACCGAAATTGTAAAATTCGATTCCCAGGGTGTTTTTTCGTTTCGCCCGATGGGGAAAGTCGAAAAAACGCGTTTTGAACAAAATTATACGACCTTCTTCAACCCGGCTTTATGCGCTGCTTGGAAAAGCCCACCCAAAATGGTGGTATGAAACCGAAATTGTAAAATTCGATTCCCAGGGTGTTTTTTCGTTTCGCCCCGATGGGGAAAGTCGAAAAAACGCGTTTTGAACAAAATTATACGACCTTCGTCAACCCGGCTTTATGCGCTGCTTGGAAAAGCCCACCCAAAATGGTGGTATGAAACCGAAATTGTAAAATTCGATTCCCAGGGTGTTTTTTCGTTTCGCCCCGATCGGGAAAGTCGAAAAAACGCGTTTTGAACAAAATTATACGACCTTCGTCAACCCGGCTTTATGCGCTGCTTGGAAAAGCCCACCCAAAATGGTGGTATGAAACCGAAATTGTAAAACTCGATTCCCAGGGTGTTTTTTCGTTTCGCCCCGATGGGGAAAGTCGAAAAAACGCGTTTTGAACAAAATTATACGACCTTCGTCAACCCAGCTTTATGCACTGCTTGGAAAAGCCCACCCAAAATGGTGGTTTGAAACCGAAATTGTAAAATTCGATTCCCAGGGTGTTTTTTCGTTTCGCCCCGATAGGGAAAGTCGAAAAAACGCGTTTTGAACAAAATTATACGACCTTCGTCAACCCGGCTTTATGCGCTGCTTGGAAAAGCCCACCCAAAATGGTGGTATGAAACCGAAATTGTAAAATTCGATTCCCAGGGTGTTTTTTCGTTTCGCCCCGATAGGGAAAGTCGAAAAAACGCGTTTTGAACAAAATTATACGACCTTCGTCAACCCGGCTTTATGCGCTGCTTGGAAAAGCCCACCCAAAATGGTGGTTTGAAACCGAAATTGTAAAATTCGATTCCCAGGTTGTTTTTTCGTTTCGCCCGATGGGGAAAGTCGAAAAAACGCGTTTTGAACAAAATTATACGACCTTCGTCAACCCGGCTTTATGCGCTGCTTGGAAAAGCCCAACCAAAATGGTGGTATGAAACCGAAATTGTAAAATTCGATTCCCAGGGTGTTTTTTCGTTTCGCCCCGATGGGGAAAGTCGAAAAAACGCGTTTTTAACAAAATTATACGACCTTCGTCAACCCGGCTTTATGCGCTGCTTGGAAAAGCCCACCCAAAATGGTGGTATGAAACCGAAATTGTAAAATTCGATTCCCAGGGTGTTTTTTCGTTTCGCCCCGATCGGGAAAGTCGAAAAAACGCGTTTTGAACAAAATTATACGACCTTCGTCAACCCGGCTTTATGCGCTGCTTGGAAAAGCCCACCCAAAATGGTGGTATGAAACCGAAATTGTAAAATTCGATTCCCAGGGTGTTTTTTCGTTTCGCCCCGATAGGGAAAGTCGAAAAAACGCGTTTTGAACAAAATTATACGACCTTCGTCAACCCGGCTTTATGCGCTGCTTGGAAAAGCCCAACCAAAATGGTGGTATGAAACCGAAATTGTAAAATTCGATTCCCAGGGTGTTTTTTCGTTTCGCCCCGATGGGGAAAGTCGAAAAAACGCGTTTTTAACAAAATTATACGACCTTCGTCAACCCGGCTTTATGCGCTGCTTGGAAAAGCCCACCCAAAATGGTGGTATGAAACCGAAATTGTAAAATTCGATTCCCAGGGTGTTTTTTCGTTTCGCCCCGATCGGGAAAGTCGAAAAAACGCGTTTTGAACAAAATTATACGACCTTCGTCAACCCGGCTTTATGCGCTGCTTGGAAAAGCCCACCCAAAATGGTGGTATGAAACCGAAATTGTAAAACTCGATTCCCAGGGTGTTTTTTCGTTTCGCCCCGATGGGGAAAGTCGAAAAAACGCGTTTTGAACAAAATTATACGACCTTCGTCAACCCAGCTTTATGCACTGCTTGGAAAAGCCCACCCAAAATGGTGGTTTGAAACCGAAATTGTAAAATTCGATTCCCAGGGTGTTTTTTCGTTTCGCCCCGATAGGGAAAGTCGAAAAAACGCGTTTTGAACAAAATTATACGACCTTCGTCAACCCGGCTTTATGCGCTGCTTGGAAAACCCCACCCAAAATGGTGGTATGAAACCGAAATTGTAAAATTCGATTCCCAGGGTGTTTTTTCGTTTCGCCCCGATAGGGAAAGTCGAAAAAACGCGTTTTGAACAAAATTATACGACCTTCGTCAACCCGGCTTTATGCGCTGCTTGGAAAAGCCCACCCAAAATGGTGGTTTGAAACCGAAATTGTAAAATTCGATTCCCAGGTTGTTTTTTCGTTTCGCCCGATGGGGAAAGTCGAAAAAACGCGTTTTGAACAAAATTATACGACCTTCGTCAACCCGGCTTTATGCGCTGCTTGGAAAAGCCCAACCAAAATGGTGGTATGAAACCGAAATTGTAAAATTCGATTCCCAGGGTGTTTTTTCGTTTCGCCCCGATGGGGAAAGTCGAAAAAACGCGTTTTTAACAAAATTATACGACCTTCGTCAACCCGGCTTTATGCGCTGCTTGGAAAAGCCCACCCAAAATGGTGGTATGAAACCGAAATTGTAAAATTCGATTCCCAGGGTGTTTTTTCGTTTCGCCCCGATCGGGAAAGTCGAAAAAACGCGTTTTGAACAAAATTATACGACCTTCGTCAACCCGGCTTTATGCGCTGCTTGGAAAAGCCCACCCAAAATGGTGGTATGAAACCGAAATTGTAAAATTCGATTCCCAGGGTGTTTTTTCGTTTCGCCCCGATAGGGAAAGTCGAAAAAACGCGTTTTGAACAAAATTATACGACCTTCGTCAACCCGGCTTTATGCGCTGCTTGGAAAAGCCCACCCAAAATGGTGGTATGAAACCGAAATTGTAAAATTCGATTCCCAGGGTGTTTTTTCGTTTCGCCCCGATGGGGAAAGTCGAAAAAACGCGTTTTTAACAAAATTATACGACCTTCGTCAACCCGGCTTTATGCGCTGCTTGGAAAAGCCCACCCAAAATGGTGGTATGAAACCGAAATTGTAAAATTCGATTCCCAGGGTGTTTTTTCGTTTCGCCCCGATCGGGAAAGTCGAAAAAACGCGTTTTGAACAAAATTATACGACCTTCGTCAACCCGGCTTTATGCGCTGCTTGGAAAAGCCCACCCAAAATGGTGGTATGAAACCGAAATTGTAAAATTCGATTCCCAGGGTGTTTTTTCGTTTCGCCCCGATAGGGAAAGTCGAAAAAACGCGTTTTGAACAAAATTATACGACCTTCGTCAACCCGGCTTTATGCGCTGCTTGGAAAAGCCCAACCAAAATGGTGGTATGAAACCGAAATTGTAAAATTCGATTCCCAGGGTGTTTTTTCGTTTCGCCCCGATGGGGAAAGTCGAAAAAACGCGTTTTTAACAAAATTATACGACCTTCGTCAACCCGGCTTTATGCGCTGCTTGGAAAAGCCCACCCAAAATGGTGGTATGAAACCGAAATTGTAAAATTCGATTCCCAGGGTGTTTTTTCGTTTCGCCCCGATCGGGAAAGTCGAAAAAACGCGTTTTGAACAAAATTATACGACCTTCGTCAACCCGGCTTTATGCGCTGCTTGGAAAAGCCCACCCAAAATGGTGGTATGAAACCGAAATTGTAAAACTCGATTCCCAGGGTGTTTTTTCGTTAAGCCCCGATGGGGAAAGTCGAAAAAACGCGTTTTGAACAAAATTATACGACCTTCGGCAACCCGGCTTTATGCACTGCATGGAAAAGCCCACCCAAAATGGTGGTTTGAAACCGAAATTGTAAAATTCGATTCCCAGGGTGTTTTTTCGTTTCGCCCCGATGGGGAAAGTCGAAAAAACGCGTTTTGAACAAAATTATACGACCTTCGTCAACCCGGCTTTATGCACTGCTTGGAAAAGCCCACCCAAAATGGTGGTTTGAAACCGAAATTGTAAAACTCGATTCCCAGGGTGTTTTTTCGTTTCGCCCCGATGGGGAAAGTCGAAAAAACGCGTTTTGAACAAAATTATACGACCTTCGTCAACCCGGCTTTATGCACTGCTTGGAAAAGCCCACCCAAAATGGTGGTTTGAAACCGAAATTGTAAAATTCGATTCCCAGGGTGTTTTTTCGTTTCGCCCCGATAGGGAAAGTCGAAAAAACGCGTTTTGAACAAAATTATACGACCTTCGTCAACCCGGCTTTATGCACTGCTTGGAAAAGCCCACCCAAAATGGTGGTTTGAAACCGAAATTGTAAAACTCGATTCCCAGGGTGTTTTTTCGTTTCGCCCCGATGGGGAAAGTCGAAAAAACGCGTTTTGAACAAAATTATACGACCTTCGTCAACCCGGCTTTATGCACTGCTTGGAAAAGCCCACCCAAAATGGTGGTTTGAAACCGAAATTGTAAAATTCGATTCCCAGGGTGTTTTTTCGTTTCGCCCCGATGGGGAAAGTCGAAAAAACGCGTTTTGAACAAAATTATACGACCTTCGTCAACCCGGCTTTATGCGCTGCTTGGAAAAGCCCACCCAAAATGGTGGTATGAAACCGAAATTGTAAAATTCGATTCCCAGGGTGTTTTTTCGTTTCGCCCCGATGGGGAAAGTCGAAAAAACGCGTTTTTAACAAAATTATACGACCTTCGTCAACCCGGCTTTATGCGCTGCTTGGAAAAGCCCACCCAAAATGGTGGTTTGAAACCGAAATTGTAAAATTCGATTCCCAGGGTGTTTTTTCGTTTCGCCCGATGGGGAAAGTCGAAAAAACGCGTTTTGAACAAAATTATACGACCTTCGTCAACCCGGCTTTATGCGCTGCTTGGAAAAGCCCAACCAAAATGGTGGTATGAAACCGAAATTGTAAAATTCGATTCCCAGGGTGTTTTTTCGTTTCGCCCCGATGGGGAAAGTCGAAAAAACGCGTTTTTAACAAAATTATACGACCTTCGTCAACCCGGCTTTATGCGCTGCTTGGAAAAGCCCACCCAAAATGGTGGTATGAAACCGAAATTGTAAAATTCGATTCCCAGGGTGTTTTTTCGTTTCGCCCCGATCGGGAAAGTCGAAAAAACGCGTTTTGAACAAAATTATACGACCTTCGTCAACCCGGCTTTATGTGCTGCTTGGAAAAGCCCACCCAAAATGGTGGTATGAAACCGAAATTGTAAAACTCGATTCCCAGGGTGTTTTTTCGTTTCGCCCCGATGGGGAAAGTCGAAAAAACGCGTTTTGAACAAAATTATACGACCTTCGTCAACCCGGCTTTATGCACTGCTTGGAAAAGCCCACCCAAAATGGTGGTTTGAAACCGAAATTGTAAAATTCGATTCCCAGGGTGTTTTTTCGTTTCGCCCCGATGGGGAAAGTCGAAAAAACGCGTTTTGAACAAAATTATACGACCTTCGTCAACCCGGCTTTATGCGCTGCTTGGAAAAGCCCACCCAAAATGGTGGTATGAAACCGAAATTGTAAAATTCGATTCCCAGGGTGTTTTTTCGTTTCGCCCCGATGGGGAAAGTCGAAAAAACGCGTTTTGAACAAAATTATACGACCTTCGTCAACCCGGCTTTATGCGCTGCTTCGAAAAGCCCACCCAAAATGGTGGTATGAAACCGAAATTGTAAAATTCGATTCCCAGGGTGTTTTTTCGTTTCGCCCCGATCGGGAAAGTCGAAAAAACGCGTTTTGAACAAAATTATACGACCTTCGTCAACCCGGCTTTATGCGCTGCTTGGAAAAGCCCACCCAAAATGGTGGTATGAAACCGAAATTGTAAAACTCGATTCCCAGGGTGTTTTTTCGTTTCGCCCCGATGGGGAAAGTCGAAAAAACGCGTTTTGAACAAAATTATACGACCTTCGTCAACCCGGCTTTATGCACTGCTTGGAAAAGCCCACCCAAAATGGTGGTTTGAAACCGAAATTGTAAAATTCGATTCCCAGGGTGTTTTTTCGTTTCGCCCCGATGGGGAAAGTCGAAAAAACGCGTTTTGAACAAAATTATACGACCTTCGTCAACCCGGCTTTATGCGCTGCTTGGAAAAGCCCACCCAAAATGGTGGTATGAAACCGAAATTGTAAAATTCGATTCCCAGGGTGTTTTTTCGTTTCGCCCCGATGGGGAAAGTCGAAAAAACGCGTTTTGAACAAAATTATACGACCTTCGTCAACCCGGCTTTATGCGCTGCTTGGAAAAGCCCACCCAAAATGGTGGTATGAAACCGAAATTGTAAAATTCGATTCCCAGGGTGTTTGTTCGTTTCGCCCCGATAGGGAAAGTCGAAAAAACGCGTTTTGAACAAAATTATACGACCTTCGTCAACCCGGCTTTATGCGCTGCTTGGAAAAGCCCACGCAAAACGGTGGTATGAAACCGAAATTGTAAAATTCGATTCCCAGGGTGTTTTTCGTTTCGCCCCGATGGGGAAAGTCGAAAAACCGCGTTTTGAACAAAATTATACGACCTTCGTCAACCCGGCTTTATGCGCTGCTTGGAAAAGCCCACCCAAAATGGTGGTTTGAAACCGAAATTGTAAAATTCGATTCCCAGGGTGTTTTTTCGTTTCGCCCCGATAGGGAAAGTCGAAAAAACGCGTTTTGAACAAAATTATACGACCTTCGTCAACCCGGCTTTATGCGCTGCTTGGAAAAGCCCACCCAAAATGGTGGTATGAAACCGAAATTGTAAAATTTGATTCCCAGGGTGATTTTTCGTTTCGCCCCGATGGGGAAAGTCGAAAAAACGCGTTTTGAACAAAATTATACGACCTTCGTCAACCCGGCTTTATGCGCTGCTTGGAAAAGCCCACCCAAAATGGTGGTTTGAAACCGAATTTGTAAAATTCGATTCCCAGGGTGTTTTTTCGTTTCACCCCGATGGGGAAAGTCGAAAAAACTCGTTTTGAACAAAATTATACGACCTTCGTCAACCCGGCTTTATGCGCTGCTTGGAAAAGCCCACCCAAAATGGTGGTATGAAACCGAAATTGTAAAATTTGATTCCCAGGGTGATTTTTCGTTTCGCCCCGATGGGGAAAGTCGAAAAAACGCGTTTTGAACAAAATTATACGACCTTCGTCAACCCGGCTTTATGCGCTGCTTGGAAAAGCCCACCCAAAATGGTGGTTTGAAACCGAAATTGTAAAATTCGATTCCCAGGGTGTTTTTTCGTTTCGCCCCGATGGGGAAAGTCGAAAAAACGCGTTTTGAACAAAATTATACGACCTTCGTCAACCCTGCTTTATGCGCTGCTTGGAAAAGCCCACCCAAAATGGTGGTATGAAACCGAAATTGTAAAATTCGATTCCCAGGGTGTTTTTTCGTTTCGCCCCGATAGGGAAAGTCGAAAAAACGCGTTTTGAACAAAATTATACGACCTTCGTCAACCCGGCTTTATGCGCTGCTTGGAAAAGCCCACGCAAAACGGTGGTATGAAACCGAAATTGTAAAATTCGATTCCCAGGGTGTTTTTCGTTTCGCCCCGATGGGGAAAGTCGAAAAAACGCGTTTTGAACAAAATTATACGACCTTCGTCAACCCGGCTTTATGCGCTGCTTGGAAAAGCCCACCCAAAATGGTGGTTTGAAACCGAAATTGTAAAATTCGATTCCCAGGGTGTTTTTTCGTTTCGCCCCGATAGGGAAAGTCGAAAAAACTAGTTTTGAACAAAATTATACGACCTTCGTCAACCCGGCTTTATGCGCTGCTTGGAAAAGCCCACCCAAAATGGTGGTATGAAACCGAAATTGTAAAATTTGATTCCCAGGGTGATTTTTCGTTTCGCCCCGATGGGGAAAGTCGAAAAAACGCGTTTTGAACAAAATTATACGACCTTCGTCAACCCGGCTTTATGCGCTGCTTGGAAAAGCCCACCCAAAATGGTGGTTTGAAACCGAATTTGTAAAATTCGATTCCCAGGGTGTTTTTTCGTTTCGCCCCGATGGGGAAAGTCGAAAAAACTCGTTTTGAACAAAATTATACGACCTTCGTCAACCCGGCTTTATGCGCTGCTTGGAAAAGCCCACCCAAAATGGTGGTATTAAACCGAAATTGTAAAATTTGATTCCCAGGGTGATTTTTCGTTTCGCCCCGATGGGGAAAGTCGAAAAAACGCGTTTTGAACAAAATTATACGACCTTCGTCAACCCGGCTTTATGCGCTGCTTGGAAAAGCCCACCCAAAATGGTGGTATTAAACCGAAATTGTAAAATTTGATTCCCAGGGTGATTTTTCGTTTCGCCCCGATGGGGAAAGTCGAAAAAACGCGTTTTGAACAAAATTATACGACCTTCGTCAACCCGGCTTTATGCGCTGCTTGGAAAAGCCCACCCAAAATGGTGGTTTGAAACCGAAATTGTAAAATTCGATTCCCAGGGTGTTTTTTCGTTTCGCCCCGATGGGGAAAGTCGAAAAAACGCGTTTTGAACAAAATTATACGACCTTCGTCAACCCGGCTTTATGCGCTGCTTGGAAAAGCCCACCCAAAATGGTGGTATGAAACCGAAATTGTAAAATTCGATTCCCAGGGTGTTTTTTCGTTTCGCCCCGATAGGGAAAGTCGAAAAAACGCGTTTTGAACAAAATTATACGACCTTCGTCAACCCGGCTTTGTGCGCTGCTTGGAAAAGCCCACGCAAAACGGTGGTATGAAACCGAAATTGTAAAATTCGATTCCCAGGGTGTTTTTCGTTTCGCCCCGAAGGGGAAAGTCGAAAAAACGCGTTTTGAACAAAATTATACGACCTTCGTCAACCCGGCTTATGCGCTGCTTGGAAAAGCCCACCCAAAATGGTGGTATGAAACCGAAATTGTAAAATTCGATTCCCAGGGTGTTTTTTCGTTTCGCCCCGATAGGGAAAGTCGAAAAAACGCGTTTTGAACAAAATTATACGACCTTCGTCAACCCGGCTTTGTGCGCTGCTTGGAAAAGCCCACGCAAAACGGTGGTATGAAACCGAAATTCTAAAATTCGATTCCCAGGGTGTTTTTCGTGTCGCCCCGATGGGGAAAGTCGAAAAAACGCGTTTTGAACAAAATTATACGACCTTCGTCAACCCGGCTTTGTGCGCTGCTTGGAAAAGCCCACGCAAAACGGTGGTATGAAACCGAAATTGTAAAATTCGATTCCCAGGGTGTTTTTCGTGTCGCCCCGATGGGGAAAGTCGAAAAAACGCGTTTTGAACAAAATTATACGACCTTCGTCAACCCGGCTTTATGCGCTGCTTGGAAAAGCCCACCCAAAATGGTGGTATGAAACCGAAAGTGTAAAATTCGATTCCCAGGGTGTTTTTTGTTTCGCCCCGATGGGGAAAGTTGAAAAAACGCGTTTTGAACAAAATTATACGACCTTCGTCAACCCGGCTTTATGCGCTGCTTGAAAAAGCCCACCCAAAATGGTGGTTTGAAACCGAAATTGTAAAATTCGATTCCCAGGGTGTTTTTTCGTTTCGCCCCGATGGGGAAAGTCGAAAAAACGCGTTTTGAACAAAATTATACGACCTTCGTCAACCCGGCTTTATGCGCTGCTTGGAAAAGCCCACCCAAAATGGTGGTATGAAACCGAAATTGTAAAATTCGATTCCCAGGGTGTTTTTTCGTTTCGCCCCGATAGGGAAAGTCGAAAAAACGCGTTTTGAACAAAATTATACGACCTTCGTCAACCCGGCTTTGTGCGCTGCTTGGAAAAGCCCACGCAAAACGGTGGTATGAAACCGAAATTGTAAAATTCGATTCCCAGGGTGTTTTTCGTGTCGCCCCGATGGGGAAAGTCGAAAAAACGCGTTTTGAACAAAATTATACGACCTTCGTCAACCCGGCTTTATGCGCTGCTTGGAAAAGCCCACCCAAAATGGTGGTATGAAACCGAAATTGTAAAATTCGATTCATAGGGTGTTTTTTCGTTTCGTCCGGATGGGGAAAGTCGAAAAAACCCGTTTTGAACAAAATTATACGACCTTCGTCAACCCGGCTTTATGCGCGGCTTTATGCGCGGCTTTATGCCCACCCAAAATGGTGGTATGAAACCGAAATGTTAAAATTCGATTCCCAGGGTTTTTTTTCGTTTCGTCCCGATGGGGAAAGTCGAAAAAACGCGTTTTGAACAAAATTATACGACCTTCGTCAACACGGCTTTATTCGCTGCTTGGAATAGCCCACCCAAAATGGTGGTATGAAACCGAAATTGTAAAATTCGATTCATAGGGTGTTTTTTCGTTTCGTCCGGATGGGGAAAGTCGAAAAAAGCCGTTTTGAACAAAATTATACGACCTTCGTCAACCCGGCTTTATGCGCTGCTTGGAAACGCTCACCCAAAATGGTGGTATGAAACCGAAATTATAAAATTCGATTCCCTGGGTGTTTTTTCGTTTCGCCCCGATGGGGAAAGTCGAAAAACCGCGTTTTGAACAAAATTATACGACCTTCGTCAACCCGGCTTTATGCGCTGCTTGGAAAAGCCCACCCAAAATGGTGGTATGCAACCGAAATTGTAAAATTCGATTCCCAGGGTGTTTTTTCGTTTCGCCCCGACGTGGAAAGTCGAAAAAACGCGTTTTGAACATTATTATACGACCTTCGTCAACCCGGCTTTATTCGCTGCTTGGAAAAGCCCGCCCAAAATGGTGGTATGAAACCGAAATTATAAAATTCGATTCCCTGGGTGGTTTTTTGTTTCGCCCCGATGGGGAAAGTCGAAAAAACGCGCTTTGAACAAAATTATACGACCTTCGTCAACCCCACTTTATATGCTGCTTGGAAAAGCCCACCTAAAATGGTGGTATGAAACCGAAATTGTAAAATTCGATTCCCAGGGTGTTTTTTCGTTTCGCCCCGATGGGGAAAGTCAAAAAAACGCGTTTTGAACAAAATTATACGAGCTTCGTCAGCCCGGCTTTATGCACTGCTTGGAAAAGCCCACCAAAAATGGTGGTATGAAACCGAAATTGTAAAATTCGATTCATAGGGTGTTTATTCCTTTCGTCCGGATGGGGAAAGTCGAAAAAACCCGTTTTGAACAAAATTATACGACCTTCGTCAACCCGGCTTTATGCGCGGCTTTATGCGCGGCTTTATGCCCACCCAAAATGGTGGTATGAAACCGAAATTGTAAAATTCGATTCCCAGGGTCTTTTTTCGTTTCGTCCCGATGGGGAAAGTCGAAAAAACGCGTTTTGAACAAAATTATACGACCTTCGTCAACCCGGCTTTATGCGCTGCTTGGAAAAGCGAACCTAGAATTGTGGTATGAAACCGAAATTGTAAAATTTGATTCCCAGGGTGATTTTTCGTTTCGCCCCGATGGGGAAAGTCGAAAAAACGCGTTTTGAACAAAATTATACGACCTTCGTCAACCCGGCTTTATGCGCTGCTTGGAAAAGCCCACCCAAAATGGTGGTATGAAACCGAAATTTTAAAATTCGATTCCCAGGGTTTTTTTTCGTTTCGTCCCGATGGGGAAAGTCGAAAAAACGCGTTTTTAACAAAATTATACGACCTTCGTCAACACGGCTTTATGCGCTGCTTGGAATAGCCCACCCAAAATGGTGGTATGAAACCGAAATTGTAAAATTCGATTCATAGGGTGTTTTTTCGTTTCGTCCGGATGGGGAAAGTCGAAAAAACCCGTTTTGAACAAAATTATACGACCTTCGTCAACCCGGCTTTATGCGCTGCTTGGAAAAGCCCACCCAAAATGGTGGTATGAAACCGAAATTATAAAATTCGATTCCCTGGGTGTTTTTTCGTTTCGCCCCGATGGGGAAAGTCGAAAAACCGCGTTTTGAACAAAATTATACGACCTTCGTCAACCCGGCTTTATGCGCTGCTTGGAAAAGCCCACCCAAAATGGTGGTATGAAACCGAAATTGTAAAATTCGATTCATAGGGTGTTTTTTCCTTTCGTCCGGATGGGGAAAGTCGAAAAAACCCGTTTTGAACAAAATTATACGACCTTCGTCAACCCGGCTTTATGCGCGGCTTTATGCGCAGCTTTATGCCCACCCAAAATGGTGGTATGAAACCGAAAAGTTAAAATTCGATTCCCAGGGTTTTTTTTCGTTTCGTCCCGATGGGGAAAGTCGAAAAAACGCGTTTTGAACAAAATTATACGACCTTCGTCAACACGGCTTTATTCGCTGCTTAGAATAGCCCACCCAAAATGGTGGTATGAAACCGAAATTGTAAAATTCGATTCATAGGGTGTTTTTTCGTTTCGTCCGGATGGGGAAAGTCGAAAAAACCCGTTTTGAACAAAATTATACGACCTTCGTCAACCCGGCTTTATGCGCTGCTTGGAAAAGCCCACCCAAAATGGTGGTATGAAACCGAAATTATAAAATTCGATTCCCAGGGTGTTTTTTCGTTTCGCCCCGATGGGGAAAGTCGAAAAAACGCGTTTTGAACAAAATTATACGACCTTCGTCAACCCGGCTTTATGCGCTGCTTGGAAAAGCCCACCCAAAATGGTGGTAAGAAACCGAATTTGTAAAATTCGATTCCCAGGGTGTTTTTTCGTTTCGCCCCGATGGGGAAAGTCGAAAAAACGCGTTTTGAACAAAATTATACGACCTTCGTCAACCCGGCTTTATGCGCTGCTTGGAAAAGCCCACCCAAAATGGTGGTATGAAACCGAAATTGTAAAATTCGATTCATAGGGTGTTTTTTCCTTTCGTCCGGATGGGGAAAGTCGAAAAAACCCGTTTTGAACAAAATTATACGACCTTCGTCAACCCGGCTTTATGCGCGGCTTTATGCGCAGCTTTATGCCCACCCAAAATGGTGGTATGAAACCGAAATGTTAAAATTCGATTCCCAGGGTTTTTTTTCGTTTCGTCCCGATGGGGAAAGTCGAAAAAACGCGTTTTGAACAAAATTATACGACCTTCGTCAACACGGCTTTATTCGCTGCTTAGAATAGCCCACCCTAAATGGTGGTATGAAACCGAAATTGTAAAATTCGATTCATAGGGTGTTTTTTCGTTTCGTCCGGATGGGGAAAGTCGAAAAAACCCGTTTTGAACAAAATTATACGACCTTCGTCAACCCGGCTTTATGCGCTGCTTGGAAAAGCCCACCCAAAATGGTGGTATGAAACCGAAATTATAAAATTCGATTCCCTGGGTGTTTTTTCGTTTCGCCCCGATGGGGAAAGTCGAAAAAACGCGTTTTGAACAAAATTATACGACCTTCGTCAACCCGGCTTTATGCGCTGCTTGGAAAAGCCCACCCAAAATGGTGGTAAGAAACCGAATTTGTAAAATTCGATTCCCAGGGTGTTTTTTCGTTTCGCCCCGATGGGGAAAGTCGAAAAAACGCGTTTTGAACAAAATTATACGACCTTCGTCAACCCGGCTTTATGCGCTGCTTGGAAAAGCCCACCCAAAATGGTGGTATGAAACCGAAATTGTAAAATTCGATTCATAGGGTGTTTTTTCCTTTCGTCCGGATGGGGAAAGTCGAAAAAACCCGTTTTGAACAAAATTATACGACCTTCGTCAACCCGGCTTTATGCGCGGCTTTATGCGCAGCTTTATGCCCACCCAAAATGGTGGTATGAAACCGAAATGTTAAAATTCGATTCCCAGGGTTTTTTTTCGTTTCGTCCCGATGGGGAAAGTCGAAAAAACGCGTTTTGAACAAAATTATACGACCTTCGTCAACACGGCTTTATTCGCTGCTTAGAATAGCCCACCCTAAATGGTGGTATGAAACCGAAATTGTAAAATTCGATTCATAGGGTGTTTTTTCGTTTCGTCCGGATGGGGAAAGTCGAAAAAACCCGTTTTGAACAAAATTATACGACCTTCGTCAACCCGGCTTTATGCGCTGCTTGGAAAAGCCCACCCAAAATGGTGGTATGAAACCGAAATTATAAAATTCGATTCCCTGGGTGTTTTTTCGTTTCGCCCCGATGGGGAAAGTCGAAAAAACGCGTTTTGAACAAAATTATACGACCTTCGTCAACCCGGCTTTATGCGCTGCTTGGAAAAGCCCACCCAAAATGGTGGTAAGAAACCGAATTTGTAAAATTCGATTCCCAGGGTGTTTTTTCGTTTCGCCCCGATGGGGAAAGTCAAAAAAACGCGTTTTGAAGAAAATTATACGAGCTTCGTCAGCCCGGCTTTATGCACTGCTTGGAAAAGCCCACCAAAAATGGTGGTATGAAACCGAAATTGTAAAATTCGATTCATAGGGTGTTTTTTCCTTTCGTCCGGATAGGGAAAGTCGAAAAAACCCGTTTTGAACAAAATTATACGACCTTCGTCAACCCGGCTTTATGCGCGGCTTTATGCGCGGCTTTATGCCCACCCAAAATGGTGGTATGAAACCGAAATTGTAAAATTCGATTCCCAGGGTCTTTTTTCGTTTCGTCCCGATGGGGAAAGTCGAAAAAACGCGTTTTGAACAAAATTATACGACCTTCGTCAACCCGGCTTTATGCGCTGCTTGGAAAAGCGAACCTAGAATTGTGGTATGAAACCGAAATTGTAAAATTTGATTCCCAGGGTGATTTTTCGTTTCGCCCCGATGGGGAAAGTCGAAAAAACGCGTTTTGAACAAAATTATACGACCTTCGTCAACCCGGCTTTATGCGCTGCTTGGAAAAGCCCACCCAAAATGGTGGTATGAAACCGAAATTGTAAAATTCGATTCCCAGGGTTTTTTTTCGTTTCGTCCCGATGGGGAAAGTCGAAAAAACGCGTTTTGAACAAAATTATACGACCTTCGTCAACACGGCTTTATGCGCTGCTTGGAATAGCCCACCCAAAATGGTGGTATGAAACCGAAATTGTAAAATTCGATTCATAGGGTGTTTTTTCGTTTCGTCCGGATGGGGAAAGTCGAAAAAACCCGTTTTGAACAAAATTATACGACCTTCGTCAACCCGGCTTTATGCGCTGCTTGGAAAAGCCCACCCAAAATGGTGGTATGAAACCGAAATTATAAAATTCGATTCCCTGGGTGTTTTTTCGTTTCGCCCCGATGGGGAAAGTCGAAAAACCGCGTTTTGAACAAAATTATACGACCTTCGTCAACCCGGCTTTATGCGCTGCTTGGAAAAGCCCACCCAAAATGGTGGTATGAAACCGAAATTGTAAAATTCGATTCATAGGGTGTTTTTTCCTTTCGTCCGGATGGGGAAAGTCGAAAAAACCCGTTTTGAACAAAATTATACGACCTTCGTCAACCCGGCTTTATGCGCGGCTTTATGCGCAGCTTTATGCCCACCCAAAATGGTGGTATGAAACCGAAATGTTAAAATTCGATTCCCAGGGTTTTTTTTCGTTTCGTCCCGATGGGGAAAGTCGAAAAAACGCGTTTTGAACAAAATTATACGACCTTCGTCAACACGGCTTTATTCGCTGCTTAGAATAGCCCACCCAAAATGGTGGTATGAAACCGAAATTGTAAAATTCGATTCATAGGGTGTTTTTTCGTTTCGTCCGGATGGGGAAAGTCGAAAAAACCCGTTTTGAACAAAATTATACGACCTTCGTCAACCCGGCTTTATGCGCTGCTTGGAAAAGCCCACCCAAAATGGTGGTATGAAACCGAAATTATAAAATTCGATTCCCTGGGTGTTTTTTCGTTTCGCCCCGATGGGGAAAGTCGAAAAAACGCGTTTTGAACAAAATTATACGACCTTCGTCAACCCGGCTTTATGCGCTGCTTGGAAAAGCCCACCCAAAATGGTGGTAAGAAACCGAATTTGTAAAATTCGATTCCCAGGGTGTTTTTTCGTTTCGCCCCGATGGGGAAAGTCGAAAAAACGCGTTTTGAACAAAATTATACGACCTTCGTCAACCCGGCTTTATGCGCTGCTTGGAAAAGCCCACCCAAAATGGTGGTATGAAACCGAAATTGTAAAATTCGATTCATAGGGTGTTTTTTCCTTTCGTCCGGATGGGGAAAGTCGAAAAAACCCGTTTTGAACAAAATTATACGACCTTCGTCAACCCGGCTTTATGCGCGGCTTTATGCGCAGCTTTATGCCCACCCAAAATGGTGGTATGAAACCGAAATGTTAAAATTCGATTCCCAGGGTTTTTTTTCGTTTCGTCCCGATGGGGAAAGTCGAAAAAACGCGTTTTGAACAAAATTATACGACCTTCGTCAACACGGCTTTATGCGCTGCTTGGAATAGGCCACCCAAAATGGTGGTATGAAACCGAAATTGTAAAATTCGATTCATAGGGTGTTTTTTCGTTTCGTCCGGATGGGGAAAGTCGAAAAAACCCGTTTTGAACAAAATTATACGACCTTCGTCAACCCGGCTTTATGCGCTGCTTGGAAAAGCCCACCCAAAATGGTGGTATGAAACCGAAATTATAAAATTCGATTCCCTGGGTGTTTTTTCGTTTCGCCCCGATGGGGAAAGTCGAAAAACCGCGTTTTGAACAAAATTATACGACCTTCGTCAACCCGGCTTTATGCGCTGCTTGGAAAAGCCCACCCAAAATAATGGTATGAAACCGAAATTGTAAAATTCGATTCCCAGGGTGTTTTTTCGTTTCGCCCCGACGTGGAAAGTCGAAAAAACGCGTTTTGAACATTATTATACGACCTTCGTCAACCCGGCTTTATTCGCTGCTTGGAAAAGCCCACCCAAAATGGTGGTATGAAACCGAAATTATAAAATTCGATTCCCTGGGTGGTTTTTTGTTTCGCCCCGATGGGGAAAGTCGAAAAAACGCGCTTTGAACAAAATTATACGACCTTCGTCAACCCCACTTTATGTGCTGCTTGGAAAAGCCCACCAAAAATGGTGGTATGAAACCGAAATTGTAAAATTCGATTCCCAGGGTGTTTTTTCGTTTCGCCCCGATGGGGAAAGTCAAAAAAACGCGTTTTGAACAAAATTATACGAGCTTCGTCAGCCCGGCTTTATGCACTGCTTGGAAAAGCCCACCAAAAATGGTGGTATGAAACCGAAATTGTAAAATTCGATTCATAGGGTATTTTTTCCTTTCGTCCGGATGGGGAAAGTCGAAAAAACCCGTTTTGAACAAAATTATACGACCTTCGTCAACCCGGCTTTATGCGCGGCTTTATGCGCGGCTTTATGCCCACCCAAAATGGTGGTATGAAACCGAAATTGTAAAATTCGATTCCCAGGGTCTTTTTTCGTTTCGTCAGGATGGGGAAAGTCGAAAAAACGCGTTTTGAACAAAATTATACGACCTTCGTCAACACGGCTTTATGCGCTGCTTGGAATAGCCCACCCAAAATGGTGGTATGAAACCGAAATTGTAAAATTCGATTCCCAGGGTGTTTTTTCGTTTCGCCCCGATGGGGAAAGTCGATAAAACGCATTTTAAACAAAATTATACGACTTTCGTCAACCCGGCTTTATGCACTGCTTGGAAAAGCCCACCCAAAATGGTGGTATGAAACCGAACTTTTAAAATTCAATTCCCAGGATGTTTTTTCGTTGCGCCCCGATGGGGAAAGTCGAAAAAACGCGTTTTAAACAAAATTATACGACCTTCCTCAACCCGGCTTTATGCGCTGCTTGGAAAAGCCCACCCAAAATGGTGGTATGAAACTGAAATTGTAAAATTCGATTCCCAGGGTGTTTTTTCGTTTCGTCCCGATGGGGAAAGTCGAAAAAACGCGTTTTGAAAAAAATTATACGACCTTCGTCAACCGGGCTTTATGGGCTGCTTGGATAAGCCCACCCAAAATGGTGGTATGAAACCGAAATTGTAAAATTCGATTCCCAGGGTGTTTTTTCATTTCGTCAAGATGGGGAAAGTCGAGAAAACGCGTTTTGAACAAAATTATACGACCTTAGTCAACCCGGCTTTATGCGCTGCTTGGAAAAGCCCACCCAAAATGGTGGTAAGAAACCGAATTTGTAAAATTTGATTCCCAGGGAGTTTTTTCGTTTCGCCCCGATGGGGAAAGTCGAAAAAACGCGTTTTGAACAAAATTATACGACCTTCGTCAACCCGGCTTTATGCGCTGCTTGGAAAAGCCCACCCAAAATGGTGGTAACAAACCGAAATTGTAAAATTCGATTCCCAGGGTGTTTTTTCGTTTCGCCCCGATGGGGAAAGTCGAAAAAACGCGTTTTGAACAAAATTGTACGACCCTCGTCAACCCGGCGTTATGCGCTGCTTGGAAAAGCCCACCCAAAATGGTGGTATGAAATCGAAATTTAAAAATTCGATTCCCAGGGTATTTTTTCATTTCGCCCCGATGGGGAAAGTCGAAAAAACTCGTTTTAAACAAAATTATACGACCTTCGTCAACTCGGCTTTATGCACTGCTTGGAAAAGCCCACCCAAAATGGTGGTATGAAACCGCAATTGTAAAATTCGATTCCCAGGGTGTTTTTTCGTTTCGCCCCGATGGGGAAAGTCGAAAAAACGCGTTTTGAACAAAATTATACGAGCTTCGTCAGCGCGGCTTTATGCACTGCTTGGAAAAGCCCACCCAAAATGGTGGTATGAAACCGAAGTTGTAAAATTCGATTCATATGGTGTTTTTTCGTTTCGTCCGGATGGGGAAAGTCGAAAAAACGCGTTTTGAACAAAATTTTAAGACCTTCGTCAACCCGGCTTTATGCGCTGCTTGGATAAGCCCACCCAAAATGGTGGTATGAAACCGAAATTGTAAAATTCGATTCCCAGGGTGTTTTTTCGTTTCGCCCCGATGGGGAAAGTCGAAAAAACGCGTTTTAAAAAAAATTATACGACCTTCGTCAACCCGGCTTTTTGCGCTGCTTGGATAAGCCCACCCAAAATGGTGGTATGAAACCGAAATTGTAAAATTCGATTCCCAGGGTGTTTTTTCGTTTCGCCCCGATGGGGAAAGTCGAAAAAACGCGTTTTAAACAAAATTATACGACCTTCCTCAACCCGGCTTTATGCGCTGCTTGGAAAAGCCCACCCAAAATGGTGGTATGAAACTGAAATTGTAAAATTCGATTCCCAGGGTGTTTTTTCGTTTCGTCCCGATGGGGAAAGTCGAAAAAACGCGTTTTGAAAAAAATTATACGACCTTCGTCAACCCGGCTTTATGGGCTGCTTGGATAAGCCCACCCAAAATGGTGGTATGAAACCGAAATTGTAAAATTCGATTCCCAGGGTGTTTTTTCGTTTCGTCAAGATGGGAAAGTCGAAAAAACGCGTTTTGAACAAAATTATACGACCTTAGTCAACCCGGCTTTATGCGCTGCTTGGAAAAGCCCACCCAAAATGGTGGTAAGAAACCGAATT
This sequence comes from Meandrina meandrites, assembly GCA_963693305.1. Classification (NCBI taxonomy): domain Eukaryota; kingdom Metazoa; phylum Cnidaria; class Anthozoa; order Scleractinia; family Meandrinidae; genus Meandrina; species Meandrina meandrites. The sequence goes on along the minus strand of OY855909.1, from coordinate 39,355,429 downwards.
TGTAAAATTCGATTCCCAGGGTGTTCTTTCGTTTCGCCCCGATGGGGAAAGTCGAAAAAACGCGTTTTAAACAAAATTATACGACCTTCGTCAACCCGGCTTTATGCGCTGCTTGGAAAAGCCCACCCAAAATGGTGGTATGAAACCGAAATTGTAAAATTCGATCCCCAGGGTGTTTTTTCGTTTCGCCCCGATGGGGATAGTCGAAAAAACGCCTTTTGAACAAAATTATACGAGCTTCGTCAGCGCGGCTTTATGCAATGCTTGGAAAAGCCCACCCAAAAAGGTGGTATGAAACCGGAATTGTAAAATTCGATTTATATGGTGTTTTTTCGTTTCGTCCGGATGGGGAAAGTCGAAAAAACCCGTTTTGAGCAAAATTATACGACCTTCGTCAACCCGGCTTTAAGCGCTGCTTGGAAAAGCCCACCCAAAATGGTGGTATGAAACCGAAATTATAAAATTCGATCCCCAGGGTGTTTTTTCCTTTCGCCCCGATGGGGAAAAACGTAAAAACGCGTTTTGATTAAAATTTTACGACCTTCGTCAACCCGGCTTTATGCGCTGCTTGGATAAGCCCACCCAAAATGGTGGTATGAAACCGAAATTGTAAAATTCGATTCCCAGGGTGTTTTTTCGTTTCGCCCCGATGGGGAAAGTCGAAAAAACGCGTTTTAAAAAAAATTATACGACCTTCGTCAACCCGGCTTTATGCCCTGCTTGGATAAGCCCACCCAAAATGGTTGTATGAAACCGAAATTGTAAAATTACATTCCCAGGGTGTTTTTTCGTTTCGCCCCGATGGGGAAAGTCGAAAAAACGCGTTTTAAACAAAATTATACGACCTTCGTCAACCCGGCTTTATGCGCTGCTTGGAAAAGCCCACCCAAAATGGTGGTATGAAACCGAAATTGTAATATTCGAACCCCAGGGTGTTTTTTCGTTTCGCCCCGATGGGGATAGTCGAAAAAACGCGTTTTGAACAAAATTATACGAGCTTCGTCAGCGCGGCTTTATGCAATGCTTGGAAAAGCCCACCCAAAATGGTGGTATGAAACCGAAATTGTAAAATTCGATTTATATGGTGTTTTTTCGTTTCGTCCGGATGGGGAAAGTCGAAAAAACCCGTTTTGAACAAAATTATACCACCTTCGTCAACCCGGCTTTAAGCGCTGCTTAAAAAAGCCCACCCAAAATGGTGGTATGAAACCGAAATTGTAAAATTCGATCCCCAGGGTGTTTTTTCCTTTCGCCCCGATGGGGAAAGTCGAAAAAACGCGTTTTGAACAAAATTATACGAGCTTCGTCAGCGCGGCTTTATGCACTGCTTGGAAAAGCCCACCCAAAATGGTGGTATGAAACCGAAATTGTAAAATTCGATTCATATGGTGTTTTTTCGTTTCGTCCGGATGGGGAAAGTCGAAAAAACCCGTTTAGAACAAAATTTTACGACCTTCGTCAACCCGGCTTTATGCGCTGCTTGGATAAGCCCACCCAAAATGGTGGTATGAAACCGAAATTGTAAAATTCGATTCCCAGGGTGTTTTTTCGTTTCGCCCCGATGGGGAAAGTCGAAAAAACGCGTTTTAAAAAAAATTATACGACCTTCGTCAACCCGGCTTTATGCGCTGCTTGGATAAGCCCACCCAAAATGGTGGTATGAAACCAAAATTGTAAAATTCGATTCCCAGGGTGTTTTTTCGTTTCGCCCCGATGGGGAAAGTCGAAAAAACGCGTTTTAAAAAAAATTATACGACCTTCGTCAACCCGGCTTTATGCGCTGCTTGGAAAAGCCCACCCAAAATGGTGGTAAGAAACCGAATTGTAAAATTCGATTCCCAGGTTGTTTTTTCGTTTCGCCCCGATGGGGAAAGTCATAAAAAAAGCGTTTTGAACAAAATTATACGAGCTTCGTCAACCCGGCTTTATGCGCTGCTTGGAAAAGCCCACCCAAAATGGTGGTAAGAAGCCGAAATTGTAAAATTCGATTCCCACTGTGTTTTTTCGTTTCGCCCCGATGGGGAAAGTCGAAAAAACGCGTTTTAAACAAAATTATACGACCTTCGTCAACTCGGCTTCATGCGCTGCTTGGAAAAGCCCACCCAAAATGGTGGTAAGAAACCGAAATTGTAAAATTCGATTCCCAGGGTGTTGTTTCGTTTCGCCCCGATGGGGAAAGTCGAAAAAACGCGTTTTAAAAAAAATTATACGACCTTCGTCAACCCGGCTTTATGCGCTGCTTGGATAAGCCCACCCATAATGGTGGTATGAAACCAAAATTGTAAAATTCGATTCCCAGGGTGTTTTTTCGTTTCGCCCCGATGGGGAAAGTCGATAAAACGCGTTTTGAACAAAATTATACGACCTTCGTCAACCCGGCGTTATGCGCTACTTGGAAAAGCCCACCCAAAATGGTGGCATGAAACCGAAATTGTAAAATTCGATTCCTAGGGTGTTTTTTCGTTTCGCCCCGATGGCGAATGTCGAAAATACGCGTTTTGAACAAAATTATACGACCCTTGTCAACCCGGCTTTATGCGCTGCTTGGAAAAGCCCACCCAAAATGGTGGTATGAAACCGAAATTGTGAAATTCCATTCCCAGGGTGTTTTTTCGTTTCGCCCCGATGGGGAAAGTCGAAAAAACGCGCTTTGAACAAAATTATACGACCTTCGTCAACCCGGCTTTTTGCGCTGCTTGAAAAAGCCCACCCAAAATGGTGGTGTGAAACCGAAATTGGAAAATTCAATTCCCAGGGTGTTTTTTCGTTTCGTCCCGATGGGGAAAGTCGAAAAAACGCGTTTTGAACAAAATTATACGACCTTCGTCAACCCGGCTTTATGCGCTGCTTGGAAAAGCCCACCCAAAATGGTGGTATGAAACCGAAATTGTAAAATTCGATTCCCAGGGTGTTTTTTCGTTTCGCCCCGATGGGGAAAGTCATAAAAAAAGCGTTTTGAACAAAATTATACGAACTTCGTCAACCCGGCTTTATGCGCTGCTTGGAAAAGCCCACCCAAAATGGTGGTAATTAGCCGAAATTGTAAAATTCGATTCCCAGGGTGTTTTTTCGTTTCGCCCCGTGGGGAAAGTCGAAAAAACGCGTTTTAAACAATATTATACGACCTTCGTCAACCCGGCTTCATGCGCTGCTTGGAAAAGCCCACCCAAAATGGTGGTATGAAATCGAAATTGTAAAATTCGATTCCCAGGGTGTTGTTTCGTTTCGCCCCGATGGGGAAAGTCGAAAAAACGCGTTTTAAAAAAAATTATACGACCTTCGTCAACCCGGCTTTATGCGCTGCTTGGAAAAGCCCACCCAAAATGGTGGTAAGAAACCGAAATTGTAAATTTCGATTCCCAGGGTGTTCTTTCGTTTCGCCCCGATGGGGAAAGTCGAAAAAACGCGTTTTAAAAAAAATTATACGACCTTCGTCAACCCGGCTTTATGCGCTGCTTGGAAAAGCCCACCCAAAATGGTGGTAAGAAACCGAAATTGTAAAATTCGATTCCCAGGGTGTTCTTTCGTTTCGCCCCGATGGGGAAAGTCGAAAAAACGCGTTTTAAAAAAAATTATACGACCTTCGTCAACCCGGCTTTATGCGCTGCTTGGAAAAGCCCACCCAAAATGGTGGTAAGAAACCGAAATTGTAAAATTCGATTCCCAGGGTGTTCTTTCGTTTCGCCCCGATGGGGAAAGTCGAAAAAACACGTTTTAAAAAAAATTATACGACCTTCGTCAACCCGGCTTTATGCGCTGTTTGGATAAGCCCACCCCTAATGGTGGTATGAAACCGCAATTGTAAAATTCGATTCCCAGGGTGTTTTTTCGTTTCGCCCCGATGGGGAAAGTCGAGAAAACGTGTTTTGAACAAAATTATACGACCTTCGTCAACCCGGCGTTATGCGCTACGTCGAAAAGGCCACCCAAAATGGTGGCATGAAACCGAAATTGTAAAATTCGATTCCTAGGGTGTTTTTTCGTTTCGCCCCGATGGCGAATGTCGAAAAAACGCGTTTTGAACAAAATTATACGACCCTTGTCAACCCGGCTTTATGCGCTGCTTGGAAAAGCCCACCCAAAATGGTGGTATGAAACCGAAATTGTAAAATTCCATTCCCAGGGTGTTTTTTCGTTTCGCTCCGATCTGGAAAGTCGAAAAAACGCGCTTTGAACAAAATTATACGACCTTCGTCAACCCGGCTTTATGCGCTGCTTGAAAAAGCCCACCCAAAATGGTGGTATGAAACCGAAATTGGAAAATTCAATTCCCAGGGTGTTTTTTCGTTTCGTCCCGATGGGGAAAGTCGAAAAAACGCGTTTTTAACAAAATTATACGACCTTCGTCAACCCGGCTTTATGCGCTGCTTGGAAAAGCCCACCCAAAATGGTGGTAAGAAGCCAAAATTGTAAAATTCGATTCCCAGGGTGTTTTTTCGTTTCGCCCCGATGGGGAAAGTCGAAAAAACGCGTTTTAAACAAAATTATACGACCTTCGTCAACCCGGCTTTATGCGCTGCTTGGAAAAGCCCACCCAAAATGGTGGTATGAAACCGAAATTGTAAAATTCGATTCCCAGGGTGTTGTTTCGTTTCGCCTCGATGGGGAAAGTCGAAAAAACGCGTTTTGAACAAAATTATACGACCCTTGTCAACCCGGCTTTATGCGCTGCTTGGAAAAGCCCACCCAAAATGGTGGTATGAAACCGAAATTGTAAAATTCGATTCCCAGGGTGTTTATTCGTTTCGCCCCGAAGGCGAATGTCGAAAAAACGCGTTTTGAACAAAATTATACGACCCTTGTCAACCCGGCTTTATGCGCTGCTTGGAAAAGCCCACCAAAAATGGTGGTATGAAACCGAAATTGTAAAATTCCATTCCCAGGGTGTTTTTTCGTTTCGCCCCGATGGGGAAAGTCGAAAAAACGCGCTTTGAACAAAATTATACGACCTTCGTCAACCCGGCTTTATGCGCTGCTTGAAAAAGCCCACCCAAAATGGTGGTGTGAAACCGAAATTGGAAAATTCAATTCCCAGGGTGTTTTTTCCTTTCGTCCCGATGGGGAAAGTCGAAAAAACGCGTTTTGAACAAAATTATACGACCTGTGTCAACCCGGGTTTATGCGCTGCTTGGAAAAGCCCACCCAAAATGGTGGTATCAAACCGAAATTGTAAAATTCGATTCCCAGGGTGTTTTTTCGTTTCGCCCCGATGGCGAAAGTCGAAAAAACGCGTTTTGAACAAAATTATACGACCTTCGTCAACCCGGCTTTATGCGCTGCTTGGAAAAGCCCACCCAAAATGGTGGTATGAAACCGAAATTGTAAAATTCGATTCCCAGGGTGTTTTTTCGTTTCGCCCCGATGGGGAAAGTCGAAGAAACGCGTTTTGAACAAAATTATACGACCTTCGTCAACCCGGCTTTATGCGCTGCTTGGAAAAGCCCACCCAAAATGGTGGTATGAAACCGAAATTGTAAAATTCGATTCCCAGGGTGCTTTTTCGTTTCGCCCCGATGGGGAAAGTCGAAGAAACGCGTTTTGAACAAAATTATACGACCTTCGTCAACCCGGCTTTATGCGCTGCTTGGAAAAGCCCACCCAAAATGATGGTATGAAACCGAAATTGTAAAATTCGATTCCCAGTGTGTTTTTTCGTTTCGCTCCGATGGGGAAAGTCGAAAAAACGCGTTTTGAACAAAATTATACGACCTTCGTCAACCCGGCTTTATGCGCTGGTTGAAAAAGCCCACCCAAAATGGTGGTATAAGACCGAAATTGTAACATTCGATTCTCAGGGTGTCTTTTCGTTTCGCCCCGATGGGGATAGTTAAAAAAATGCGTTTTGAACAAAATTATACGACCTTCGTCAACTCGGCTTTATGCCCTGCTTGGAAAAGCCCACTTAAAATGGTGGTATGAAACCGAAATTGTAAAATTCGATTCCCAGGGTGTTTTTACGTTTCGCTCCGATGGGAAAAGTCGAACAAACGCGTTTTGAACAAAATTATACGACCTTCATCATCCCGGCTTTATGCGCTGCTTGGATAAGCCCACCCAAAATGGTGGTATGAAACCGAAATTTGAAAATTCGATTCCCAGGGTGTTTTTTCGTTTCGCCCCGATGGGGAAAGTCAAAAAAACGCGTTTTGAACAAAATTATACGACCTTCGTCAACCCGGCGTTATACGCTTCTTGGAAAAGCCCACCCAAAATGGTGGTATGAAACCGAAATTGTAAAATTCGATTCCCAGGGTGTTTTTTCGTTTCGCCCCGATGGGGAAAGTCGAAAAAACGCGTTTTGAACAAAATTATACGACCTTCGTCAACCCGGCTTTATGCGCTGCTTGGAAAAGCCCACGCAAAACGGTGGTATGAAACCGCAATTGTAAAATTCGATTCCCAGGTTGTTTTTTCCTTTCGTCCCGATGGGGAAAGTCGAAAAAACGCGTTTTGAACAAAATTATACGACCTTCATCATCCCGGCTTTATGCGCTGCTTGGAAAAGCCCACCCAAAATGGTGGTATGAAACCGAAATTGTAAAATTCGATTCCCAAGGTGTTTTTTCGTTTCGCCCCGATGGCGAAAGTCGAAAAACGCGTTTTGAACTCAATTTGACGATATTCGTCAATTCGACTTTTTCCGCTGCTTGGAAAAGCCCACCCAAAATAGTCGTATGAAACCCACCTCCTGCAATTCGATCCCAACGGTGTTTTTTCGTTTTGCCCCGATGGGGAAAATCGAAAAACGCGTTTTGAACTCAATTTGACGATATTCGTCAATTCGGCTTTTTGCGCTGCTTGGAAAAGCCCACCCAAAATGGTGGTATGAAACCGACGTCGTGGATCTCGATCCCAAGGGTGTTTTTTCGTTTCGCCCCGATGGGGAATGTCGAAAAACGCGTTTTGAACTCAATTTGACGATATTCGTGAATTCGGCTTTTTCGCTGCTTGGAAAAGCCCACCCAAAATAGTGGTATGAAACCGACCTCGTGCAATTCGATCCCAACGGTGTTTTTTCGTTTTGCCCCGATGGGGAAAATCGAAAAACGCGTTTTGAACTCAATTTGACGATATTCGTCAATTCGGCTTTTTTTGTTGCTTGGAAAAGCCCACCCAAAATGGTGGTATGAAACCGACCTCGTGGATTTCGATCCCAAGGGTGTTTTTTCGTTTCGCCCCTATAGGGAAAGTCGACAAACGCGTTTTGAACTCAATTTGACGATATTCGTCAATTCGACTTTTTCCGCTGCTTGGAAAAGCCCACCCAAAATAGTGGTATGAAACCGAAGTCGTGGATTTTGATCCCAAGGGTGTTTTTTCGTTTTGCCCCGATGAGGAAAGGCGAAAAACGCGTTTTGAACTCAATTTGACGATATTCGTCAATTCGGCTTTTTGCGCTGCTTGGAAAAGCCTACCCGAAATATTGGTATGACACCGACCTCGTGCAATTCGATCCCAACGGTGTTTTTTCGTTTCGCCCCGATGGGGAAAGTCGAAAAACGCGTTTTGAATTCAATTTGACGATATTCGTCTATTCGGCTTTTTTCGCTGCTTGGAAAAGCCCACCCAAAATAGTCGTATGAAACCGACCTCGAGCAATTCGATCCCAACGGTGTTTTTTTCGTTTCGCCCCGATGGGGAAAGTCGAAAAACGCGTTTTGAACTCAATTTGACGATATTCGTCTATTCGGCTTTTTTTGCTGCTTGGAAAAGCCCACCCAAAATGGTGGTATGAAACCGACGTCGTGGATTTCGATCCCAAGGGTGTTTTTTCGTTTCGCCCCTATAGGGAAAGTCGAAAAACGCGTTTTGAACTCAATTTGACGATATTCGTCAATTCGACTTTTTGCGCTGCTTGGAAAAGCCCACCCAAAATAGTGGTATGAAACCGACGTCGTGGATTTTGATCCCAAGGGTGGTTTTTCGTTTCGCCCCGATGGGGAAAGTCGAAAAACGCGTTTTGAACTCAATTTGACGATATTCGTCAATTCGGCTTTTTGCGCTGCTTGGAAAAGCCTACCCGAAATATTGGTATGACACCGACCTCGTGCAATTCGATCCCAACGGTGTTTTTTCGTTTCGCCCCGATGGGGAAAGTCGAAAAACGCGTATTGAACTCAATTTGACGATATTCGTCAATTCGGCTTTTTGCGCTGCGTGGAAAAGCCCACCCAAAATGGTGGTATGAAACCGACTTCGTGGATTTCGATCCAAAGGGTGTTTTTTCGTTTCGCCCCGATGGGGAAAGTTGAAAAACGCGTTTTGAACTCAATTTGACGATATTCGTCAATTCGACTTTTTGCGCTGCTTGGAAAAGCTCACCCAAAATGGTGGTATGAAACCGACGTCGTGGATTTCGATCCCAAGGGTGTTTTTTCGTTTCGCCCCGCTGAAGAAAGTCGAAAAACGCGTTTTGAACTCAATTCGACGATATTCGTCAATTCGTCTTTTTCCGCTGCTTGGAAAAGCCCACCCAAAATGGTGGTATGAAACCGACGTCGTGGATTTCGATCCCAAGGGTGTTTTTTCGTTTCGCCCCTATAGGGAAAGTCGACAAACGCGTTTTGAACTCAATTTGACGATATTCGTCAATTCCACTTTTTCCGCTGCTTGGAAAAGCCCACCCAAAATAGTGGTATGAAACCGACGTCGTGGATTTTGATCCCAAGGGTGTTTTTTCGTTTCGCCCCGATGGGGAAAGTCGAAAAACGCGTTTTGAACTCAATTTGACGATATTCGTCAATTCGGCTTTTTGCGCTGCTTGGAAAAGCCTACCCGAAATATTGGAATGACACCGACCTCGTGCAATTCGATCCCAACGGTGTTTTTTCGTTTCGCCCCGATGGGGAAAGTCGAAAAACGCGTTTTGAACTCAATTTGACGATATTCGTCTATTAGGCTTTTTGCGCTGCTTGGAAAAGCCCACCCAAAATAGTCGTATGAAACCAACCTCGAGCAATTCCATCCCAACGGTGTTTTTTTCGTTTCGCCCAGATGGGAAAAGTCGAAAAACGCGTTTTGAACTCAATTTGACGATATTCGTCTATTCGGCTTTTTTTGATGCTTGGAAAAGCCCACCCAAAATGGTGGTATGAAACCGACGTCGTGGATTTCGATCCCAAGGGTGTTTTTTCGTTTCGCCCCTATAGGGAAAGTCGAAAAACGCGTTTTGAACTCAATTTGACGATATTCGTCAATTCGACTTTTTGCGCTGCTTGGAAAAGCCCACCCAAAATGGTGGTATGAAACCGACTTCTTGGATTTCGATCCCAAGGGTGTTTTTTCGTTTCGCCCCGATGGGGAAAGTTGAAAAACGCGTTTTGAACTCAATTTGACGATATTCGTCAATTCGACTTTTTGCGCTGCTTGGAAAAGCTCACCCAAAATGGTGGTATGAAACTGACGTCGTGGATTTCGATCCCAAGGGTGTTTTTTCGTTTCGCCCCGCTGGAGAAAGTCGAAAAACGCGTTTTGAACTCAATTCGACGATATTCGTCAATTCGGCTTTTTCCGCTGCTTGGAAAAGCCCACCCAAAATGGTGGTATGAAACCGACCTCGTGGATTTCGATCCCAAGGGTGTTTTTTCGTTTCGCCCCGATGGGAAAGTCGAAAAACGCGTTTTGAACTCAATTTGACGATATTCGTATATTCGACATTTTGCGCTGCTTGGAAAAGCCCACCCAAAAAGGTGGTATGAAACCGACGTCGTGGATTTCGATCCCAAGGGTGTTTTTTCGTTTCGCCCCCATGGGGTAAGTCGAAAAACCCGTTTTGAACTCAATTTGACAATATTCGTCAATTCGGCTTCTTGCGCTGCTTGGAAAAGCCCACCCAAAATAGTGGTATGAAACCGACCTCGTGGATTTTGATCCCAAGTGTGTTTTTTCGTTTCGCCCCGATGGGGAAAGTCGAAAAAACGCGTTTTCAACGCAATTGGACGACCTTCGTCAACCCGGCTTTTTCCGCTTCTTGGAAAAGCCCACCCAAAATAGTGGCATGAAACCGACCTCGTGAATTTCGATCCCAAGGGTGTTTTTTCGTTGCCCTCCGATTGGGAAAGTCGAAAAAACGTATTTTCAACGCAATTGGTCGACCTTCGTCAACCCGCCCTTTTGCGCTGCTTGGAAAAGCCCACCCAAAATTTTGGTATGAAACCGACCTCGTGAATTTCGATCCCAAGGGTGTTTTTTCGTTTCCCTCCGATTGGGAAAGTCGAAAAAACGCATTTTCAACGCAATTTGACGATATTCGTCAATTCGGCTTTTTTTTGCTGCTTGGAAAAGCCCACCCAAAATGGTGGTATGAAACCGAAATTGTAAAATTCGATTCCCAGGGTGTTTTTTCGTTTCGCCCCGATGGGGAAAGTCAAAAAAACGCGTTTTCAACGCAATTGAACGACCTTCGTCAACCCGGCTTTTTGCGCTGCCTGGAAAACCCAACCGAAAATGGTGGTATCAAACCGACCTCGTGTAATGCGATCCCAAGGGTTTTTTTTCGTTTCGCCCCGATGGGGAGAGTCGAAAAAACGCGTTTTCAACGCAATTGGACGACCTTCGTCAACCAGGCTTTTTGCACTGCTGGGAAAAACCAGCCCAAAATGGAGGTATGAAACCGACCTCGTAGAATTCGATCCCCAGGGTGCTTTTTCGTTTCGCCCCGATGGGGAAAGTCAAAAAAACGCGTTTTCAACGCAATTGAACGACCTTCGTCAACCAGGCTTTTTGCAATGCTGGGAAAAACCAACCCAAAAGGGAGGTATGAAACCGTCGTCGTAGAATTCGATTCCAAGGGTGCTTTTTCGTTTCGCCCCGATGGGGAAAGTCAAAAAAACGCATTTTCAACGCAATTGAACGACCTTCGTCAACCCGGCTAGTAGTAATATCGGAGTCTGACTAAAACCACCTCGGGCGCACCCACATAATTTTACCTCTTTCCGTGACTAGTACTCAGGGGCTAAACCCCTTCGCACCCACTAGTCACGGAAAGAGGTAAATTATGTGGGAGCTGCTCGGTAGTTTTAGTCAGACTCCGATATTACTACTTGGAAAAACCAAAATAAACAGCGCCCATTTAAAGAAACACAACAGTAAGGTAACAACAATTAATAAACATGGAAGCCAGATTGGGATACATCGAATACGAATTGCGTGACAACATAATAGAACTATTATCTATGCTTGATATGGAAGACGCGTATGAAACCATAAAAATACTTCCGGAAGAATTTCGAGAAGATGCCCAAAACTTTCTCAAAGAATTGTATGAAAGTGTCGAAATCGGGGAAGACTATGAATATGAAAACCCGGAAGAACACTTTAATAAGTTCATCACTCATGTTAAACTCAATCACCGGTTCTTGTTAGGATGGGATGAGGTTCTAGAAGAAATCGGGAGAGGATACTATAAAATGAAGCGCAAACGGGAAAAGAAAGAGTACTACGCAGCAAAGTTAAAAGAAATAAAAGAAAAGCAGGCCAAGAGTTTTTACAAGCTCAAAATTAGCCGCAGCGAAGAGGTTGAAGAACAAGAAGAAGTTGACTTAACAGACAAGGAAGAGTACGATTTGACGGGAACAGGAGAGCCGGTTTACGAAACACCAATCCTGACGCCGCAGCTGACCCGCAGAATAATGGCAAATGAGTTTAGCCCGGACCAGGTGGAGTACATAATAAAGAAAAGTTTGCACTTTTAAGAAGCAGCATCAAGAATAGCTTCCACAGCTTGAGCGGTAACAAGTTTGACATCATTTACCCACGAGGGGGAAGAAAGGTCTTTGAAAGCGAACACGAGCATGTGGACCAACACAATCATTCAGTCACGTGTATATGTAAATTGATATTTTTTTGCGCGCATTTGGAGAAAAGTGGCAGCAAGTTATCAAACATGGGCATAGATGAATCAATGCAAAAACTCACACCCGAGCAGCAAAAGCTTTTCAATAAAAAACTGGCAGAGGTAATAGCGGCAGCAGCGAAAAAGTTCGAAGCGGAAATAAAAAAATATCAAGAAGACCCCTATGTGCATTTCAATGGAAAGAAAATCAAGAAATGCCTAAACCAATATATCCCATACACGGAGGAACAATGGGCAAATTACCAGCGGGACAAAGCCGCCAGAGACAATAAACAGCTGATAAACTTCATAGATAAAGTTTTTTTCGAAGACGGTGCACTGCAATTTAAAGAAACACAAACAAATGTAAATAACAATTAATCGCAATTAACAACAGGTAAACAGGTGAACAGGTAAACAGGTTAACAAGAGATGGACACATTAGAACTAATAAAAGCGCTTCCGGCAGAACTTCGAGAACAAATCTTAAAGGAGTATGTAAAAGTCAAACTCTGGCAACGCAAAATGGAGGGCTGGGATGAAGTGAATAAAGCGATTTTGGAGGCCCCCTACTGTTTGAAAAACGAGCAGATCACGTGGATTCTGCACTGCTACAAATGCGACCTAGAATGCGGGCGGAACTACCTCTGCAGCCTCTGTTACACAAGAAAAAGGCAGAGAGAGTATTTAGGACCGGACATATTCGATCCAGAAGAGTACGACCCATGCTTCGAAAAATGGATAACAATCAACAGCAGAGTGTGGAGCTACACCCATTAGCGCTATTGAGACGTCAAAAGTAAACCCACCACAACTTTTGTATATTTAACATAAATGGGCGTGTCGGCAAACTACTACCTAAAAGAAAAATCGTCTATTAAAATTAAACTTACTAATACACGTTTTGTATTAACTAGTTGTGATTCCGGGTGGCCAGGCCGAGATAAACTAAGTGCAAAATATTGTCCCGAATCTAATCTTATTCTTGCACCTTTAGAATCTTGGGGTGCAGCATATTGGTATTTTAAACCATCAGCATTACGTACGCTTGTAAATGGAACGTCAGATAACAAACTGCCAGGTATTCTAAAACCAAAACCTATTCTTTCATAAGTTCGAGAGGCACCCTTTAGTTCGATAATTAAAGCTGAGACACCCTCAATTAAACAAGGAAATGGCGCCATTACACGAATGTTATTACCGAATTTAACAAAAGTTCTATCACCTCCTTTATTTTCATTGTATATCCATTCTCCAGTTATAACTATTCTAGGTTGCAAATTTTTTATCGCATAACCACTTAGATCTAAATCTTTTTGTAACCTGATTGTATCGTTGTCTATTGTGTACCCTCGATCATAATTTTTCAACGAAAAGCCGTTCATATCCAAATCGGTTTGTAGAGTGATTTCGCCGTCATCGATAACAAAAGCCTGATCGTAAACAGTTCCGTCTACATCTGTTTGATAACCTTTTACCCCATAAATAATCAAAGCAGCCTTTTCAAGTGGCGAAGAGCCATCATAACCCGAATTTGAAATATCAAGATGGATTGTGTTATCATTGTCTTTGTATTTGCGCGTGTGAATAATGGTGCGTGAATATTTTGGGCTGTGACTGTTGAAGTGCTTGGTATGGTAATTAAGAGTATCAACCGGGTTAGGGGTTGAAGCACTTATAAACCAATTAGTATCAACTTTCGGGATAAAGAACTCGACACATATAGTGTACTCTCCTTCGGACAGAGGTTTTTTATTTAGCTTTAAGCGTGAGTTGAAAGAATTGACACTAGTTCTTACGAGATTGAAAGTATAAGCTTTTTTATTCACACTGTGAAGGTTGGATGTAAAGTCTTCTAACGTAACAGAAGTAACATTGTTTACATCTGTAACACCTGACCCTCGCTCCAAATAGGCTAAGGCATTCTTTTTATGTGAGTGTCCTGCTGAAATAGAATTTGAGCCCACATATTTTTTCATTGAACCAAGATTTACAGCATCCTGATCACCCGTCGGATTCGCAAGCTGTCTGATCGCATAGTCATTCATGAGAATATCCTCATCAATGTTTGCGGTTGAAAAAGCCCCAATATCACCTTTCTCACCTTTTGGCCCAATTGCGCCCTTTGAACCCGCAGGTCCAGTTGCTCCAGTGGGTCCCGCAGGTCCAGTTGCTCCAGTGGGTCCCGCAGGTCCCGTTGCTCCCGCAGGGCCAGCAGGTCCGGTCGGTCCTTGTGATCCCGTATCACCTTTTAATCCTTTTTCTCCAGCATCACCTTTATCTCCTTTAGGACCTTGTGGGCCAGTATTGCCCTTATCACCTTTTTCACCTTTAGGGCCACGCGCTCCAGTTGCGCCAGTTGGACCAGCAGGGCCGGCAGGGCCGGTTTCCCCTCGGATTGAAGTAGACTCTTCATGTGTTTGAGTTGCACCAGTCGCACCGTTAATAAACCCCATCTCTATATATTTTCGTCAAAATTTTTAAGTGTGGTTTTTTTTGGTTTGTCGTGGTATAAAAAAGAATATTTAGCATCGGTAGCCCTTTCAAGCAGCTCTCTGTCAATTCCCAATTCATCAGCAATACGGTTATTTTCTCTGGGAAGAAAGTCGAAAATGCAAAAGTGGCTACAATTATCTCGGATGTTTTTGGGAACCTTGAAATAGCTTTGAGAAAGATAAATGACGCTGCAATTGCGGTGGCGACCGTTGATAAAATAATCGATAATGTCGTTTTGGTTGCTTTCACAAACCATGTCATCGAAAATTACAATCTTTTGATTGTCAGTGGACAGCATTTCCAAAGGAATAACATCGTTGGCGGCTTCGATAACATTATAGCCAGCCACAGGATTGACTCTTGTGTCGAAATCATCAATCAAATATTGGTACTTGTCTTGATGCAGGTTCTTAGCGCAAAGGTAAATTTTGTCGTAGACCAACAGCCTGTAAAGCATATGCATGAGAATATTTGTCTTACCAGAGTTGCTTGGCCCGCAAATAAGCATCCGAAAGGTATCTGCTGGCATACAAGGGTGGCCTTGTTTGTAATTACTTTTTGTAGTCAAACTGGGGTCGTAATTGGGAATTTTCATTTTTTTCTGTTATATATACGGCAAAAATATGTCCATGAAGAAGTGGCAAAAACTTGTCAGCGAAAAGGCTGAAGTTGAGCAGCAGAACAACAAAATCCTCGCGGCAATAAAAAATAACAAAATCAATAAAGAGTTTGGCCAGCTATCAGGTGAGGATTTGTTCAAACCTATCACATCGCGGCTTGACAAACTCCAAGTAGGGACGGCCCCAAAAGAAGAGGAGGAGCAGATCCCAGACTATGGTATGGATGAGTTTGATTTAAACAACCCCTTTGACGAAGATTTTAGACCGGATGCGGAAACTCCACCTCCAACACCATCACCATCACCTACACCATCACCATCACCTACACCATCACCACCACCACTACCACCATCACCACCCCCATCATACTACACATCATCACCACCACCATCACCGTTACCACCTTTGGCCGAAGAGGAAGAAATGGAAGAAGTGCAACCAAGCGGTGGGGTAAAACCCAAAGAAAGTAAATGGGGGGCACCACAAGAACCAGGTATCAAGGGATCAGAGTCAGTTGACCTGCAGACACTGAACAGCATGTTAACAAAAAATAAAAACAATCCGAACTATAAGGTAAAAAGTAAAGAATCAAAATTTTACAACTACACAATGGCAGACATAAAAAAGGCAAGAGATGAAATTCTCGACAGGAGAAAAGGGAATAAACAACCTTCAGTAAGGTTACCCCACACTCAGTTACCGATACCCCAGGATGATGAACCCGACTGGGAACAGGAACCCGAAAGAGAAAGAGAAATGGAAGGAAGCGGAAGTGTTGATCCAAACGCTTTGGTTGAAAGGCTACACTTAAGCTTGGCGTCTATACAGGCGGGCAACACTTCACTGAAGTTGAAAAAACAGGTCCAGCAGATGTTAGGGTTGCTGGTAAAGCTAAAGGAAATAACACAAAAAGAAGCCCACAAAATTTTGGGAAGTATTATATAAGCAACATGTCAACCCATTTTCATTTCAACCTGTTGCTCGACTCGCAGCTGGCCAAACAAAACAACGCCAACAGCAAGTCACATGACTTCACAATTAACTTTGACCCGCCAATCGCTTTAGATCCCTACAAAACATACAAGGCGGCGTTAAATGAGCTGGTATCCATGTCTTATTCGTGGTACAACATCGCGAAACAGTACAACAACAACAAGTTCAAATGGCGGAAAAAAACAGAGAAATGG
The DNA here is from genome assembly GCA_963693305.1 of Meandrina meandrites. Classification (NCBI taxonomy): domain Eukaryota; kingdom Metazoa; phylum Cnidaria; class Anthozoa; order Scleractinia; family Meandrinidae; genus Meandrina; species Meandrina meandrites. The sequence continues at coordinate 39,339,293 of OY855909.1, read as the reverse complement.
AAAACCGTGACAATTCCGGATGGAATGTATGATTACGATAGTCTCAACACCACCATTCAGGCGCTAATCGGAAGAGTGGATCCCAAGGATGAAAAATCCAAGTTTATTGTCCAGCTGTATTTTCACACCACAACGTATCGGGCGGTTATTTTGTTGGAGGACGGCTACGAGCTTGACCTAACCGAAGGTGAATTCGCTCCGTTGCTGGGTTTTTACAAGAAAACAATAGACAGAGCGAACAACAGGAGCGACCGCGTGCCAAATATAACAAGAGGCGTCGACTGGATCTATATCCATTGCGATCTCATTACAAGGGCTGTGGACAACATCGGGGGTGACGTTATGTTCTCTTTTTCAACCGCTGAACTCTCCGTCAGCTACCCCTTTTCAAAAGAGCCCCGCCGCCTCCTGTGGCACCCGGTGAACAAAAACAGAATCAATGCGATAAATATCAAAATCACGGACGGACGCAACAACATTATAGATCTGAATGACCAAGACGTGGCTTTAAGTATCATCATTGAAGAAGAAAAAGAAAAATAATTTACACATAAGTATAATAATGAATCATCCGAGCGAGTGGGCGAGATATTATGACGCGCCAAACGGAACATATAGATACAGACACAAAGGTACGGGGGTTGTAAGAGACACCCTGATGAATATAGGAAAGCGGTTCAAAAAGAAGGTCACCCGTCAGACGTTGGAGAAGGCTGTAAATAAAGCCTCGAAGCAAATGCTGAAAAAAGCCGCAGAAAAAGCAGAAGAAAAAGCGGCAGACAAGATACAAGCGGTTTTGCGAAATAGCAACTCAGTTGCTACCCGCACCCCAAGTGTAAAACCAAAGAGTAAAAAGACTGCAAGTGTAAAACCTAAGAGTAAAAAGACTCCAAGTGTAAAACCAAAGGGTAAAAAGACCCCACCACAGAAACTTAGTACCGAGTCGCGGCAGAAACTGAAGAAGATGCTGAGTGGGGTACCAGCAACTCAGTTAAGCGGGGATTCACGGAAAAAGTTGCAACAGATTTTAAACGCGGGTCGGGCTGCAAGGATGAAAGTAAACCAATTGATAGCAGAAAATTAAAATAATTTTTTAAAAAGATATATAGGCCGCAAGATGTTCAGAAGCCACAGGCATTTGGAAAAAACAGAGTATGTTCGTATCATGTTAGACAAACCGATCACTATCCCGGGAAACAATCAGCACCAGGTAAAAACAAACTATAAATTCACACTCACCGACCGAGACAACTGGTTTGACTGGTATAACGCCTACTTCCGGGCTGATTTCACTTTCGAGGCAACCGCGGATGGGGCAGCAGTTGCGGGGGACGCCCGGTCAGCGCCCATTAACAGCTCATTTTCACTGATAAACAAACTTGTGGTAAAATCATTGGGCAAAAACATTTACAACGTAGACAACATTCACAAGCTCATATTTATCAAAAACTTGTTGGATTTTTCTGATGACTTTGCGAGGAGCGCAGCGAAAGATCAGTTTTGGTATCTGGACACAACGAATAGCAATGTGACAGCCGTCGCTGCCACTAACCTTGGAATCAGAGAAAGAGGCTTGCTCGCCCACGCCGGCCTCACGGTTGAAACCCTCATACCGCTTAACAGGTACTCATTCTTCGAAGAGCTGAGTGACAAGCTTCTTCCTCCCATGCAGCTGGAGTTCGAAATTGAGCTACAATCGGATGCAGAGCTGATTTGGCAAAACGATGGCACCGATCGCAGGATAGTGGTGAAAAACTTCGAGCTGTGGGTTCCAATGCTGCGTTTTACCAGCGAAGGACAGAAGATCGCAAACGAAAACTTTTTGAAACCTCAGAAATGGACATACCTTAATGAAATGATCCAACCCAGCAGTAGCCGACGTGATGCTTTCGGCCAGTGGCAGATAAATCCCGGCGTAAAGGATGCCAAGCATGTTTTCATTTTCATTCAACAGTCAAGGAAGAAGGACGCCTTGACTCAAAACCCCTACTTCTTTGACACCTTTGACATTGACGGAGACAATTCAGCCAAGCTAGCGACCTGCCGGCTACAGTACGGCTCTTCACAGTACTATCCGGAGCTGGACTACGACGAAAACTTCAAACTGCGCATTCTTAATGACTTAAAGAACTACCGGTACCGCAAAAACGACTACAACACCGGTGTTCAGCTTCAGCCCAACAACTTTAAGGATTTATACCCAGTACTCTATTTTGACTTACGCGAAAACAAGGATAACAAGACCAACGACCCGAAGCAGATGGTTTTCCACTACAGGCTCAACGAGGCGGCCAACGCGCAAGACTACACCATTTATGCAGGAATTTTGTACGAGTCCGAATTTGTTCTCAAGCAGGTGGGTAATGAGCTGGTGATGGTATAGTGGAATTAATTTTTGTATGAGTCCGAACTTGTTCTCAGGCAGGTGGGTAATGAGTTGCTGATACCCTGAAGAGAAATAATTTTTGAATGAAATATAAGAGATGACGACTTACTATCCGCACAAGATTTCACTTTCGGACGGACAAAAAGTAAGCCTCGCGCGGGCCTTTGCGCGAGGAGAAGCTGTTACGCTCAGATTTAAAAACGAGGCTATAACCGGCGGCAGCGACACTTTGCACTTGACCGCCAGGCAGATCAAAAAAATAGAGCGCGCTATCAAAAACAAAACGGGCGTGGACATAGACATGAGCAAGACACAAATCAGACATGTGCGCACGCGTAGCGGCACTTTGCCCTTGACCCCCAGACAGATCAAAGAAATAGAGCGCGCCATCAAAAACAAAACGGGTATGGACATAGACATGAGCAAGAGACAAATCAGACATATGCCCAAACACGGGATCACCAACTCAGGATCAGGCATGCGGGTAAAACCCCCAACAGGAGGAAAGGGTATGCGCATCAACCCTCCAACCTATATGCGCCCGCCACCATTTATTGGTTCTTGGGGTGATCAAAAAAAAGCCCGCCTTCGTTGATGTCCCCTTAACTGATTATGACTTGCAGCGATGGTGCCAATACTTGAAAATCCCCATCAAAGGTATATTTGCGAGAGATGAGATCCACGTGAAAAACCACTCCCCTTGTATAATCAACATGGATGATCTTGGAGGGCCAGGCACCCATTGGGTATGCTGCTGGGATGGAACTGAATATTTTGACTCTTTTGGTTTACCTCCACCCGCAGAATGGGAAATAGAGTTGATTCTTGAAGGTAAACAGACCTTTCTTCGGAATGACAACCAGCTTCAGGAGGAATTCAGTGTGCGCTGCGGCTACTACTGTTTGCTTTTCCTGAATGAGCGTAACAAAGGACGGTCGTTTCGAGATATTTTGAGCATGTTTTCAGAAAATACGCGCGCCAACGAGGCTGTGGTGAAGGATTATTTTACACATAATGTATAAGTGGGGTAAACCCCACACCCCAGTGAATTTTTGCTAGTTATATAGGATGGATGTTTACTGTGTGAAAGAAAAGCGCTTCACACCCAATGTGGTGGGAAGTGAAAAAATTACAACCACAAAAAATGGCAGAAGACTGCTTAAAGTAAAATGCGCCAGCTGCGGCATTACAAAGACAAGATTCGTTAGTGGAGTTGAAGGAGGTAATATTTTGGATCCAATATTTAAGTGGACCAGAAGGGGTTTACCCAAAAAGAAGAGAGAAGAACTTGCACGCGCTGAAAAAAGAATGTTTGGAGGTGGAGTTTTTGATACAGTTGGAAATACAGCAGCTGAAGCTTTCTTTGAGTACGGAGTTCCTTATTTAGCAAAGCAAGGTGTGAAACAAGGAAGATACTTTGCAAGCGAGTTTCTGAGACAACCAGAGTATCAGAAGAAGTTAGCCAATAAAGCCAAACCAATCGCGAGAAAAGCTGTTAATTACACAATTGATGCTTTGTCTGGGGATTTGTTGACTAAAGCCTCAAACAGATTAAGACCAAAAGATATGATACCGGGAAATAAGTTGAAAGGTGGGTGTCATAATTTGTAATTATTATATAGGATGGAGGTTTACTGTGTGAAAGAAAAGCGTTTCACACCCAACGTACCGGGAAGCGAAAAAAACACTACCACAAAAAATGGTAGAAGGCTGCTTAAAGTAAAATGTGCAAGTTGTGGCATTACCAAGACACGATTCGTTTCTAATAAAACACAAAGTGGTGGTAATTATGATATGAGAATTTATGCGGGTAATCGAGTAGATGACCCAACAAACCCTCTTTACCAACGTGGTGGGGCTTTTGATTTGCATAAAGCCATCGGCAAGCTGCCTAAGCCAAAAAGGGGGTGGACACTTCCTGGTCATAACTACACAGGACCGTACAATCCCCTTGAAAAACAGCTTTCTTACGACCCCAAGACGGGAAAGATCTTGAAGATTTATCAGCAACCCACAGGCGCCACGGACGCAGTTGCAATGCAGCATGATGTTGATTATGCCGTCTGTGCAGGCAAGAAAAATGAGAAAGGCTGCAAACACGCTGCAGACAAAAAAATGGTGAAGGCGCTTGATGCTATTCCCAAAAACAAACGGCAATGGGGTCACGCCGCGGCGCGCAACGCAATCAGCTCGAAGCAAAAAGTAGGCTTGGGTGTCGGTGAAACGATCAATAAAAAGATCGGCGAAAAAATTCCAGGCTTTCAACCGGCTCAAGATGTGGCTGCTGCAATCATGGCTGTCACAGGTGGTGATAAGGATTTGTTTAAAAAGTATTGGAGTGGTGACATCGCAAAAGGTGCCTTTAACACGAAAACCGGTCTGTTCAGCAAAAAGTTTTGGACACACCCTAAAAATACAACTGGGTCATGTAATCGGGTTGTATATAAAAATGGAAAATGGCATAACCAATATTGCGACTAAAATATTTTTAACACATATATAAGAAATGGATTCTGCAACAAAATTCCGGCGGGATGAAATAGAATTGATAAAGAAAAATCTTGAAAACCAGTTGGTGCACTACTACGAAACCTCAGCCAAGTTTAAACGGTGGCACACACGTTGCCAAACGGTATGTGCATTTACAGGCGGAGTCGCTACCATTCTTACCGGCTCTGGGCTCGCCGCTTCTCTTTCTGTGGTTGGCGTTGTTGTTGGAGCCCCTTTAATCGCAACGGCCACCCTGTTTTCATTGGTGTCAACCTCCTCCATCGTTACCGTCAAATTCTTCCTGCGTAAAGCGAAAAAACACGAAAAAATACAAACTTTGGCTGAAGCTACGCTGAGCTCAATCAACTCTCTCATATCGACCGCTCTTGAAGATGGTAAAATCTCAGACAGTGAGTACCAAGATATTATCAAAAAGTACAACAGCTTTACTACTGCAAAGACAAAACTGCGTTTTTCAAACCACACTGACGGCGGGGTAAAGGTTAACAGAACATCAAAGACAACTTCTGTTTAATCGTGGGGTGTTTGCCTCCAACCACCATTCGTTGAAACTTTTTTCGGCTTTATTTCTGGTTTGTACCATCTTCGGCAATCTTTTCGTGAGCTTTCCCAGTATTGCATTTTTCTCCGGCCAATCGATTGATGAGACCTTTTGAAAATAGTTGTATAAAAAACAAACGTAGTTACACGACCCGGGGTAGCAACTCAGTTGCTGATTCCGCTTGAATTGGTGAATGACATTACCCAAAAAGGTCAGCCCCATATTGTCACCAACCTGATCTACAGAAATGCCGACTTTTTTTAGTACCGCAAGTAAATACCATAATTTGAGGTGGTGTCTCATCTCTTCGTGGGGCTCATCCGGCAGTGGGGGTTCCCATGAGTAAAAGTCAAGATCTTTTTCGGGTTTGATTTCTTTTATTAACGCTTCCTGCTCTTCCAACAACATTTTTTCCAGTTGTTGCCTGTGGGGGTTAGGTACGCGAAGTTTTGTATCCATGTATATATGATCGCGCATAATTATTTAAATGGATAGAAAATTAGAGCGGCATTATTACAGTCCGCAGGGTTACTGGAAAGGCATTTCTGCCATAAAAAAATTAGCGGTCGCTGCAAAGGTTCCTGAAGTTGTTGCCAAAGAATGGTTGTTCAAACAAGCGCTCTGGCAGATCTACCTCCCCGCACCGCGCTATATTCCTCGCCTAAAATTCGACGTGCCTACACCCAACAAAGTGCATCAGGCAGATCTTCTTTTTCTGCCACATGACAAAGTGGGCCGTAGCACTTACAAATACGCGCTTACCGTTGTTGATGTTGCCAGCAGATTCAAAGAAGCTCAGCCTTTAACTTCTAAAAACTCTGATGAGGTTGCTAAAGCTTTTAAGACAATTTATACACGTGGACCTTTGAAATGGCCTCAACTGTTGCAGGTTGATCCTGGGCGTGAATTTATGGGCGCTGTTACAAAAGAAATGGAAAATCACAAAACTTTTATCAGACGTGGCCACCCTGAAATTCATAGAGACCAAGCTATTGTTGAACGTTTCAATCGTACCTTGGCTGAGCGTTTGTTTGGCCACCAGTACGCCGTTGAAATGCGTTCACCTGAGGGTTTGCGGTCTACTGAGTGGGTAAAAAGGCTCCCCAAAGTTGTTTCTGCTCTGAACAACCAAGTCACTCGATTGATTGGTATGAAACCTGCTGCTGCAATCAAGAAAAAAAATGTTTATGCAGAACCGTCAACTAAATATTTGAGACCTGTTGGAGAAAATGAAAAAAAGCTCCCCTCCATAGTTTTGGTTCGATATTTGTACGAACCTGGTGAGCTTGAAGGTGGGACAAAAAGAGCCACTGATCCAATCTGGTCTTTAGATGTCTTTAACCTTGAACGTTCTTTTACCAAACCGAATCAACCTGTTCTCTACTATTTGTCTGACGGACCAAAGCGTGGTTTTGTACGTGAAGAACTGCTTGTTGTACCTCCAAACACACAATTACCCCCAACTAATGTAAACTAGATATGGTATTCAATTGGTTCCGTGTGTATTCCATCCGGCAGCACCCATCTTTTGTCATAATATGCGCTCAACCCCAGCTTCTCTTGCTCGTACGTTACCATATTCCCGTCCCGCATTCTGAATCCGCGGTTTGTTGCCATATCCTTATTCCCTTCTAACGCTGCTTTGAAACGTTGCCAGTTGATTTCGTTTTGCCTCTTTGACATCCCCTTTGAGCTCAGTTTCTTCTTTTTTGCTTCCCCATCTTCTGTATAATAACATTTGGAGCACAGCGCGATCATCCGCTCCCCTTCGAATTCTTTTTTGAACAGTCCTGGGGTTCTCCCGCTCCACTTGTCCCATGCCAGCCAGTTCTTTTTTTCTGCCTCAAATTCCGCTTTCATATCTGGTTTCACAATGTCTTCCAGACTCTTTCCTGAGATTGCGAGGTAGTTGCTGTCTGTATCCATCTGGATCAGCTCGAAATCTTTTCTGTCAAAGTACCTGTCAAGGAAGTCGTAATAAAATTCCAACATCCTCAGCTTTGCCAGCTGATACACCGCTATTCCTACCTGAAATGGGCGTCTGATTGTTATCCGTGCTTTTCTACTTTCTAACTCATATGCTTCTCCGATCTCATCCAAGTCTGAAAAGTATGCGCTTCTCAATGCTCTGTCCACCACCTTTTCATCTTTGGTGTAAATTACGTTTGTTTGCCGCTCTAACGCTTCTATCAGCTTCCCATATCCACTGTTTCCCAGAAGTTTGAATATATCCGCCAGCAGTGCTTTGCTTTTGTCCACATCCCCTGTACGGCGGTTTTCTGTGACTTCTTTCACGAACCATTCGAATATTACTTTCGGCTCGTAGTCAATCGTCCGGTATATTCTTTTGATTACCGCCCCGTGGTTTATGTACCATTGCAGCAGCGGCTCGTATAAAAGTATCCGCTGCGCTGACAACGTTCCCATTAGTTTTTTGTTTTTCTCCACTAGTTTTCTTCCTGTTGCTCTCAAGTATTGTTTCATGTGCTTTGGAACGGCTTTGGTTGGTACCGTTTTGTTGTGAAAGAATGGGCACATCTCTTCGAACTTTTGATGTAAGTGGTTTGGGATTTCGATGTCCACTTCCGCGTACCCGAACCAGCTTTTTTCTTTTAATCTTTGTGTGAATATTGGGACCGCATCAATTTGGTACTCGTCTGTGTAGTGGCACACCCTTTCTTTCCCGCATGGCATTTCTCTCAGCATTGTTGAGAGGTACAGCGCGTTGGCATCGTATCCTAATATGTTTTGACAAAGTTTCGCGTGGGCTCCTGTTATAACTTCTCCTTCCCTTGGGATCGTGTATTGATGCGATCTGATTCTTGTTTTGCCGACTTCATGATATCTTGTGAAGACCAAACTTGGACCTCCCACTACCGCTTCTTTTAACATTTCATATGCTTCTTTACTTGGGGCGTACAGCTCCGCTTTGCGCTCTATCGCGCCTTTTAGCAAGTAATGCAAACTCACTCCCGGGATGCTGACTGCGTCTTTCATTATGTCGATTCCCTTCCCGGTGTAGAAGTTTCTCATTTTTTGCAGCGCTTCCAACCCCGGAGCCACATCTAGATTATTGTAATATTTCAGCCAGTCTTTAAAGGTTTTCATTCCCTTTTCTCTGAATGTTTGTTTGCATTCCTCCCATTCTTTCCGTGTTAGAACGTACTCATTCTTAAGCTTCGAATACCAGTGCAGGTAATCTGGCAATCCTGGGTAATCCAGCTTTTCTGCGCTGTCAAACCACTCGTATGGAAACCATGATTTTGTTGTCTTGCAGTCGTATGCCTTTACCCATTTCTCGTAACTCACACCTGGGCCGAGGTAATTTATTATATCCAGAAACCGCAATCTGTCCGTGAGTAAGAACATGATTTTACTCCCATTCTTTGCCACTCTCACTTTGTTGGTTGTACCCGCGAGCTGTTCCGCGAAGTAATTCTTTATCAGGTTCAAATCATAACTTCCTGAGTTGAAACCGAGTGTTGGCACCTGGTCGCACCATTCTTCTATTTTTTTCCTTTGATCTTTTGGTATCAGCTCGATGTCTGCCGGCATGAAGTCTGCGCGCACTTTTGCTCTGATGTTTTTCTCTCGTCTTTTCAGTTCTTCCATGAACTTTTGAACCAACACTTTGGGGTTTTTTTCACAGATGTGGGTTACCTTCGGCACTTGTTTTCCGTCTTTTGTGATGGTGGTTTCCAATGTATCGCCCACGCTTACTGAGATTGGTATGTGTTTGTTCTCAATCGTGAGATTTCCTGTCGGTTCCTTTCGATGGTTTTTGTCTCCGTACGCCTCAAAGTCATACAGAATAGCGTGTGGATAGCTTTTTGTTTGAGGTTTTGATGGTTCTTCACCATATTTGTCTGCACCTCCTGAAACGAGCCACTGACATGACCAACACTCGATTACTTTGTATCCGGCCTTTCTTAGGTGGGCTGTTCTCTTCTTTGTTGCTTGGTACAGATCTTCTGCCGTCTTTGTCCCGTGTGATAATATTTGCCCTCGATTTGGGTAACATCTCGGACATCCGTGCCAGCTACAGCCGTGATACTGCAGCACCAGCTTTCTTTCGTGGTTGTACCCGTCTACTGGACTTTTCTCTATCCACCTTTCACCTCCGTGACCTGATTCAGCGTGGTGAATGGTGATTTTCCAGTGTTTTGCCACGTACTCCAACCATTGGATTGATTCTTTTGAGGCCTTTTGCTTCGGATAAAACGCTTTCTGATATGCTGTTTGTGGCGCTTCGACCTTCTCTCCGGGGCAGTGTGTTACTGTTTTACCTTGGGCGCATCTTTCCACGTGACGTTGGAGGTTGCAAGCCTTTGTGAATCTTGCGTGACAGTGGATGCATTCATAAGTTTTCGCTAACTTTGTTATGTCTTTTATCAAGAATGCGTGCTCATTAAAAACACCGATTGTCATAATATTTTTAAACTGCGGCGCTGGGTTTCTTGTGAGATGCCATACCACCTCGATTGGCGCTTCCATGTCAAATTCATCTTCTATGCACTCTGGCATATAAACTCTTATCCCAAGCCAATCTGAGAAAGGTTTGCCCTTGTTCAGGTGCATTTCTACCTTTTCTAGTTCATCCAATGAGGTTTTCCCAACCCAACTATTTGGCATCTTTTCAAGTTTGTAGAAACTCTTGGCCAGATCTCGGGCTGCTTCTGTACTTCGATCTGGTCTGGCTCCTTTGTGCACAGCGATACAGCGCCATAAACACAGGTTATCCCTATAGGTGTCCAGCGCCACCATTGCTTGTTTTCTCCCCGTGTTTGCTTGTTTACGCAGCCAGTCTGGTAAGGGTCCTGTTCCCATCAATGGCTGGCGGTCTAGCACAACCTTTACATCAACATTGAAATGCGACTCAAAGATCCACTTTGTATCTGGTCTTTCAGTGTTATCCGGGTCCAACCGTTTCTCCTCCCTACTTCTTATCCAATTCTCCGCGTCTGCGTAAGTTTTCATCCATGGGGAGCCCTTATTTTGGTAATAAATAAGCCTAGTCCCATCTTCAATGTTTTCTAAAATATACGAATAGGCGTGCCTCATGTAAAACGATGTTCCCACGTTCTCCCTTATCTTTTCGATGAACCTGGGTGTGAGGTCTTTGTTTAGACCCATTACAAAACGCCACCTCTTGTAACGTCTCCCGCTCTCCTCTTCCACACCCTCATATTCCGTGTCATGGTACAGATCCAGAACCTCATTCTGATAATCTGTCACGGTTTTCACCTTGTTCGGCGGGATGGGGTCGAATATTTTCAAAATGGTTTCTTTTCTGTTTCTTTTTCTGTTTCTGGGTGGTGGTTTCGGTATTGGTTTTAATGGTTTTAATGGGGCTTTTAATTTTTTCTTTGTGGCTTCTGGGATTGGTTCATCCAGCAAAGTGTTTATTACCCTTTGAATTGTGGGTGTGTCTTCTGCAATTAATTTTGATAAATATCGCAAATCTTCGGGATCAAGATTTGCAAGTTCTTCTTCCAAAGATTCGAGGTCAATTTCGTCCATCGTATATAAGGTAGAAAAAATATTTTTAATTTTTATTATTTAGAACGTTTGTACTTCACTGTTGTGTTCCTCTAAATAGACGTTCCGCGGCTCGTTTGTTTATTCGGTTTTGTTCTTTTCTTCCAAGTAGTAATATCGGAGTCTGACTAAAACTACCGAGCAGCTCCCACATAATTTACCTCTTTCCGTGACTAGTGGGTGCGAAGGGGTTTAGCCCCTGAGTACTAGTCACGGAAAGAGGTAAAATTATGTGGGTGCGCCCGAGGTGGTTTTAGTCAGACTCCGATATTACTACTCGGCTTTTTGCGCTGCCTGGAAAACCCAACCGAAAATGGTGGTATCAAACCGACCTCGTGGAATTCGATCCCAAGGGTGCTTTTTCGTTTCGCCCCGATGGGGAAAGTCAAAAAAACGCGTTTTCAACGCAATTGAACGACCTTCGTCAAACCGGCTTTTTGCGCTGCCTGGAAATCCCAACCGAAAATGGTGGTATCAAACCGACCTCGTGGAATTCGATCCCAAGGGTGCTTTTTCGTTTCGCCTCGATGGGAAATGTCGAAAAAACGCGTTTTCAACGCAATTTGACGACCTTCGTCAACCCGGCTTTTTGAGCTGCCTGGAAAACCCAACCGAAAATGGTGGTATGAAACCAACCTCGTGGAATTCGATCCCAAGGGTGTTTTTTCGTTTCGCCCCGATGGGGAAAGTCGAAAAAACGCCTTTTCAACGCAATTGGACGACCTTCGTCAACCCGGCTTTTTGCGCTGCTTGGAAAACCAACCAAAAATGAAGGTATAAAACCGACCTCGTAGAATTCGATCCCAAGGGTGCTTTTTCGATTTGCCCCGATGGGGAAAGACGAAAAAACGCGTTTTCAACACAATTGGACGACGTTCGTCAACGCGGCTTTTTGGGCTGCTTGGAAAAACCAACCCAAAATGGAGGTATGAATCCGGCCTCGTAGAATTCGATCCCAAGGGTGCTTTTTCGATTTGCCCCGATGGGCAAAGTCGAAAAAACGCGTTTTCAACGTAATTGGGCGACCTTCGTCAACCCTGCTTTTTGCGCTTCGTGGATAAAGCAACCCAAAATGTAGGCATGAAACCGACCTCGTGGAATTCGATCCCAAGGGTGTTTTGTCGTTTCGCCCCGATGGGGAAAGTCGAGAAAACGCGTTTTCAACGGAATTAGACGACCTTCGTCAACGCGGCTTTTTGGGCTGCTTGGAAAAACCAACCCAAAATGGAGGTATGAATCCGACCTCGTAGAATTCGATCCCAAGGGTGCTTTTTCGATTTGCCCCGATGGGCAAGGTCGAAAAAACGCGTTTTCAACGCAATTGGACGACCTTCGTCAACCCTGCTTTTTGCGCTGCGTGGATAAAGCAACCCAAAATGTAGGCATGAAACCGACCTCGTGGAATTCGATCCCAACGGTGTTTTTTCGTTTCGCCCCGATGGGGAAAGTCGAGAAAACGCGTTTTCAACGGAATTAGACGACCTTCGTCAACCCAGCTTTTTGCGCTGCTTGGAAAAACCAACCCAAAACGGAGGTATGAATCCGACCTCGTAGAATTCGATCCCAAGGGTGCTTTTTCGCTTCGCCCCGATGGGGAAAGACGAAAAAACGCGTTTTGAACGCAATTGGACGACGTTCGTCAACGCGGCTTTTTGCGCTGCTTGAAAAAACCAACTCAAAATGGAGGTATGAATCCGACCTCGTAGAATTTGATCCCAAGGGTTCTTTTTCGTTTCGCTTCGATGGGGAAGACGAAAAAACGCGTTTTCAACGCAATTGGAAGATGTTTGTCAACGCGGCTTTTTGCGCTGCTTGGAAAAAGCAACCCAAAATGTAGGCATGAAACCGACCTCGTGGAATTCGATCCCAAGGGTGTTTTTTCGTTTCGCCCCGATGGGGAAAGTCGAAAAAACGCGTTTTCAACGCAATTGGACGACCTTCCTCAACCCGGCTTTTTGCGCTGCTTAGAAAAACAAACCCAAAATGGAGGTATGAATCCAAACTCGTAGAATTCGATCCCAAGGGTGCTTTTTCGTTTCGCCCCGATGGGGAAAGACGAAAAAACGCGTTTTCAACGCAATTGGACGACGTTCGTCAACGCGGCTTTTTGCGCTGCTTGAAAAAACCAACTCAAAATGAAGGTATGAATCCGACCTCGTAGAATTCGATCCCAAGGGTGCTTTTTCGTTTCGCTTCGATGGGGAAAGAGGAAAAAACGCGTTTTCAACGCAATTGGACGATGTTCGTCAACGCGGCTTTTTGCGCTGCTTGGAAAAAGCAACCCAAAATGTAGGCATGAAACCGACCTCGTGGAATTCGATCCCAAGGGTGTTTTTTCGTTTCGCCCCGATGGGGAAAGTCGAAAAAACGCGTTTTCAACGCAATTGGACGAACTTCGTCAACCCCGCTTTTTGAGCTGCTTGGAAAAGCCCACTCAAAATGGTGGTATGAAACCGACCTCGTGGAATTCGATCGCAAGGGTGTTTTTTTGTTTCGCCCCGATGGGGAAAGTCTAAAAAACACGTTTTCAACGCAATTGGACGACCTACGTCAACCCCGTTTTTTGCGCTGCTTAGAAAAAGCAACCCAAAATGGAGGTATGAAACCGACCTCATAGAATTCGATCCCAAGGGTGCTTTTTCGTTTCACCCCGATGGGGAAAGTCGAAAAAACGCATTTTCAACGCAATTGGACGATCTTCGTCAACCCGGCTTTTTGCGCTGCTTGAAAAAGCCCACCTACCAAAACGCCTTTGTTCGACTTTCCCCATCGGGGCGAAACGAAAAAACACCCTTGGAATCGACTTTTACAATGTCGGTTTCATGCCACCATTTTGGGTGGGCTTTTTCAAGCACCACAAATGCCGAGTTGACGAAGATCGTCCAATTGCGTTCAAAACGCGTTTTTTCGACTTTCCCCATCGGGGCGAAACGAAAAAAACACCCTTGCGATCGAATTCCACGAGGTCGTTTTCATACAACCATTTTGCGTGGGCGTTTCCAAGCAGCGCAAAAAGCCGGGTTGACGAAGGTCGTCCAATTGCGTTCAAAACGCGTTTTTTCGACTTTCCCCATCCTGGCGAAACGAAAAAAAACCCTTGCGATCGAATTCCAGCAGTTCGGTTTCATGCCACCATTTTGGGTGGGCTTCTCCAAGCAGCGCAAAAAGCCGGGTTGACGAATGTAGTCCAATTACGTTCAAAACGCTTTTTTTCGACTTTCCCCATCGAGGCGAAACGAAAAAACATTCCTGCGATCGAATTCCACGAGGTCGGTTTCATACCACCATTTTGGGTGGGCTTTTCCAAGCAGCGCAAAAAGCCGGGTTGACGAAGGTCGTCCAATTGCGTTCAAAACGCGTTTTTTCGACTTTCCCCATCGGGGCGAAACGAAAAAACATTCCTGCGATCGAATTCCACGAAATGGGTTTCATACAACTATTTTGGGTGGGCTTTTCCAAGCAGCGCAAAAAGCCGGGTTGACGACGGTCGTCCAATTGCGTTCAAAACGCGTTTTTTCGACTTTTTCCATCGGGGCGAAACGAAAAAACATTCCTGCGATCGACTTCCACGAGGTCGGTTTCATACCACCATCTTGGGTGGGCTTTTCCAGGCAGCGCAAAAAGCCGGGTTGACGAAGGTCGTCCAATTGCGTTCAAAACGCCTTTTTTCGACTTTCCCCTTCCGGGCGAAACGAAAAAACATTCCTGCGATCGAATTCCACGAAATGGGTTTCATACAACTATTTTGGGTGGGCTTTTCCAAGCAGCGCAAAAAGCCGGGTTGACGACGGTCGTCCAATTGCGTTCAAAACGCGTTTTTTCGACTTTTTCCATCGGGGCGAAACGAAAAAACATTCCTGCGATCGACTTCCACGAGGTCGGTTTCATACCACCATCTTGGGTGGGCTTTTCCAGGCAGCGCAAAAAGCCGGGTTGACGAAGGTCGTCCAATTGCGTTCAAAACGCCTTTTTTCGACTTTCCCCTTCCGGGCGAAACGAAAAAACATTCCTGCGATCGAATTCCACGAAATGGGTTTCATACAACTATTTTGGGTGGGCTTTTCCAAGCAGCGCAAAAAGCCGGGTTGACGAAGGTCGTCCAATTGCGTTCAAAACGCGTTTTTTCGACTTTTTCCATCGGGGCGAAACGAAAAAACATTCCTGCGATCGACTTCCACGAGGTCGGTTTCATACCACCATCTTGGGTGGGCTTTTCCAGGCAGCGCAAAAAGCCGGGTTGACGAAGGTCGTCCAATTGCGTTCAAAACGCCTTTTTTCGACTTTCCCCTTGCGGGCGAAACGAAACGTTTTTTCGAGTTTCCCCATCGGGGCGAAACGAAAAAACACCATTGCAATCGAATTCCACGAGGTCGGTTTCATACCACTATTTTGGGTGGGCTTTTCCAAGCAGCTCAAAAAGCCGGGTTGACGAAGGTCGTCCAATTGCGTTCAAAACTCGTTTTTTCGAATTTCCCCATCGGGGCGAAACGAAAAAACACCATTGCAATCGAATTCCACGAGGTCGGTTTCATACCACTATTTTGGGTGGGCTTTTCCAAGCAGCTCAAAAAGCCGGGTTGACGAAGGTCGTCCAATTGCGTTCAAAACGCGTTTTTTCGACTTTCCCCATCCGGGCGAAAAGAAAAAACACCCTTGCGATCGAATTCCAGCAGGTCGGTTTCATACCACGATTTTGGGTGGGCTTTTCCAAGAAGCGAAAAAAGCCGGGTTGACGAAGGTCGTGCAATTGCGTTCAAAAAACGCGTTTTTTCGACTTTCCCCATCGGGGCGAAACGAAAAAACATTCCTACGATCGAATTCCACGAAATGGGTTTCATACCACCATTTTAGGTGGGCTTTTCCAAGCAGCGCAAAAAGCCGGGTTGATGAAAGTCGTCCAATTGCGTTCAAAACGCGTTTTTTTGACTTTCCCCATCGGGGCGAAACGAAAAAACATTCCTGCGATCGAATTCCACGAGGTCGGTTTCATAGCACCATTTTGGGTGGGCTTTTCAAAGCAGCGCAAGAAGCCGGGTTGACGAAGGTCGTCCAATTGCGTTCAAAACGCGTTTCTTAGAGTTTCCCCATCGGGGCGAAACGAAAACACACCCTTGCGATCGAATTCCACGAGGTCGGTTTCATACCACCATTTTGAGTGGGCTTTTCCATGCAGCGCAAAAAGCCGGGTTGACGAAGGTCGTCCAATTGCGTTCAAAACGCGTTTTTTCGACTTTCCCCATCGGGGTGAAACGAAAAAACACCCTTGCGAACGAATTCCACGAGGTCGGTTTCATACCACCATTTTGGGTGGCCTTAAGAAAGCAGCCAGAAAAGCCGGGTTGACGAAGATCGTCCAATTGCGTTGAAAACGAGTTTTTTCGACTTTCCTCTTCGGGGCGAAACGAAAAAACACCCTTGCAATCGAATTCCACGAGGTCGTTTTCATACCACCATTTTGGGTGGGCTTTTCAAAGCAGCGAAAAAAGCCGGGTTAACGAAGGTCGTCCAATCGAGTTCAAAACGCGTTTTTTCGACTTTCCCCATCGGGGCGAAACGAAAAAACATTCCTGCGATCGAATTCCACGTGGTCGGTTTCATACCACCATTTTGGGTGGGCTTTTCAAAGCAGCGCAAAAAGCCGGGTTCACGAAGGTCGTCCAATCGAGTTCAAAACGCGTTTTTTCGACTTTCCCCTTCGGGGCGAAACGAAAAACACCCTTGCGATCGAATTCCACGAGGTCGGTTTCATACCACCATTTTGGGTGGGCTTTTCAAAGCAGCCCAAAAAGCCGGGTTGACGAAGGTCGTCCAATTACGATCAAAACGCGTTTTTTCGACTTTCCCCATCAGGGCGAAAAGAAAAAACATTCCTGCGATCGAATTCCACGAGGTCGGTTTCATACCACCATTTTGGGTGGGCTTTTCCAAGCAGCCAGAAAAGTCGGGTTGGCGAAGGTCGTCCAATTGCGGTCAAAACGCGTTTTTTCGACTTTTCCCATCGGTGCGAAACGAAAAAACACCCTTGCGATCGAATTCCACAAAGTGGGTTTCATACCACCATTTTGGGTGGGCTTTTCCAAGCAGCGCAAATAGCCGGGTTGATGAAGGTCGTCCAATTGCGTTCAAAACGCGTTTTTTCGACTTTCCCCATCGGGGCGAAAGAAAAAAAAAACCCTTGCGATCGAATTCTACGAGGTGTGTTTCATAACACCATTTTGGATATGCTTTTCCAAGCAACACAAAAAGCCGAGTTTACGAAGGTCGTCCAATTCCGTTCAAAACGCGTTTTTTCGACTTTCCCCATCGGGGCGAAACGAAAAAACATTCCTGCGATCGAATTCCACGAGGTCGGTTTCATACCACCATTTTGGGTGGGCTTTTCCAAGCAGCTCAAAAAGCCGGGTTGACGAAGGTCGTCCAATTGTGTTCAAAACGCGTTTTTTCGACTTTCCCCATCGGGGCGAAACAAAAAAAACACCCTTGCGATCGAATTCCATGAGGTCTGTATAAAACCACCATTTTGGGTGGGCTTTTCCAAGAAGCGCAAAAAGCCGGGTGGACGAAGGTCGTCCAATTGCGTTCAAAACGCGTTTTTTCCACTTTCCCCATCGGGGCGAAACGAAAAAACATTCCTGCGATCGAATTCCACGAGGTCGGTTTCATACCACCATTTTGGGTGGGCTTTTCCAAGCAGCACAAAAAGCCGGGTTGACGAAGGTCGTCCAATTGCGTTCAAAACTCGTTTTTTCGAGTTTCCCCATCGAAGCGAAACGAAAAAACACCCTTGCGATCGAATTCCAGCAGGTCGGTTTCATACCACCATTTTGGGTGGGCTTCTCCAAGCAGCGCAAAAAGCCGGGTTAAAGAAGGTAGTCCAAATACGTTCAAAACGCGTTTTTTCGACTTTCCCCATCGGGGCGAAAAGAAAAAACACCCTTTCGATCGAATTCCACGAGGTCTGTTTCATACCACCATTTTGGGTGGGCTTTTCCAAGCAGCGAAAAAAGCCGGGTTGACGAAGGTCGTCCAATTGCGTTCAAAACTCGTTTTTTCGAGTTTCCACATCGGGGCGAAACGAAAAAACACCCTTGCGATCGAATTCCACGAGGTCGGTTTCATACCACCATTTTGGGTGGGCTTTTCCAAGCAGCGCAAAAAGCCGGGTTGACGAAGGTCGTCCAATTGCGTTCAAAACTCGTTTTTTCGACTTTCCCCATCAGGGCGAAACCAAAAAACACCCTTGCGATCGAATTCCAGCAGGTCGGTTTCATACCACCATTTTGGGTGGGCTTCTCCAAGCAGCGCAAAAAGCCGGGTTGACGAAGGTCGTCCAAATACGTTCAAAACGCGTTTTTTCGACTTTCCCCATCGGGGCGAAACGAAAAAACACCCTTGGGATCAAATTCCACGAGGTCGGTTTCATACCGCCATTTTGGGTGAACTTTTCCAAGCAGCGCAAAAAGCCGGGTTGACGAAGGTCGCCCAATTGCGTTGAAAACGCGTTTTTTCGAATTTCCCCATCGGGGCGAAACGAAAGAACACCCTTGCGATCGAATTCCACGAGGTCAGTTTCATACCACCATTTAGGGTGGGCTTTTCCAAGAAGCGCAAAAAGCCGGTTTAACGAAGGTCGTCCAATTCGGTTCAAAACGCGTTTTTTCGACTTTTCCCATCGGGGCGAAACGAAAAAACACCCTTGCGATCGAGTTCCACAAAGTGGGTTTCATACCACCATTTTGGGTGGGCTTTTCCAAGCAGCGCAAATCGCCGGGTTGATGAAGGTCGTCCAATTGCGTTCAAAACGCGTTTTTTCGACTTTCCCCATCGGGGCGAAACGAAAAAACATTCCTGCGATCGAATTCCACGAGGTCGGTTTCATACCACCATTTTGGGTGGGCTTTTCAAAGCAGCGCAAAAAGCCGGGTTGACGAAGGTCGTCCAATTGCGTTCAAAACGCGTTTTTTAGAGTTTCCCCATCGGGGCGAAACGAAAACACACCCTTGCGATCGAATTCCATGAGGTCGGTTTCATACCACCATTTTGAGCTGGCTTTTCCAAGCAGCGCAAAAAGCCGGGTTGACGAAGGTCGTCCAATTGCATTCAAAACGCGTTTTTTCGACTTTCCCCATCGGGGTGAAACGAAAAAACACCCTTGCGAACGAATTCCACGAGGTCGGTTTCATACCACCATTTTGGGTGGCCTTAAGCAAGCAGCCAGTAAAGCCGAGTTGACGAAGATCGTCCAATTGCGTTGAAAACGCGTTTTTTCGACTTTCCCCTTCGGGGCGAAACGAAAAAACACCCTTGCGATCGAATTCCACGAGGTCGGTTTCATACCACCATTTTGGGTGGGCTTTTCAAAGCAGCGCAAAAAGCCGGGTTCACGAAGGTCGTCCAATCGAGTTCAAAACGCGTTTTTTCGACTTTCCCCATCGGGGCGAAACGAAAAAACATTCCTGCGATCGAATTCCACGAGGTCGGTTTCATACCACCATTTTGGGTGGGCTTTTCAAAGCAGCGCAAAAAGCCGGGTTGACGAAGGTCGTCCAATTGCGTTCAAAACGCGTTTTTTAGAGTTTCCCCATCGGGGCGAAACGAAAACACACCCTTGCGATCGAATTCCATGAGGTCGGTTTCATACCACCATTTTGAGCTGGCTTTTCCAAGCAGCGCAAAAAGCCGGGTTGACGAAGGTCGTCCAATTGCATTCAAAACGCGTTTTTTCGACTTTCCCCATCGGGGTGAAACGAAAAAACACCCTTGCGAACGAATTCCACGAGGTCGGTTTCATACCACCATTTTGGGTGGCCTTAAGCAAGCTGCCAGTAAAGCCCAGTTGACGAAGATCGTCCAATTGCGTTGAAAACGCGTTTTTTCGACTTTCCCCTTAGGGGCGAAACGAAAAAACACCCTTGCGATCGAATTCCACGAGGTCGGTTTCATACCACCATTTTGGGTGGGCTTTTCAAAGCAGCGCAAAAAGCCGGGTTCACGAAGGTCGTCCAATCGAGTTCAAAACGCGTTTTTTCGACTTTCCCCATCGGGGTGAAACGAAAAAACATTCCTGCGATCGAATTCCACGAGGTCGGTTTCATACCACCATTTTGGGTGGGCTTTTCAAAGCAGCGCAAAAAGCCGGGTTGACGAAGGTCGTCCAATTTCGTTCAAAACGCGTTTTTTAGAGTTTCCCCATCGGGGCGAAACGAAAAAACTCGCTTGCGATCGAATTCCACGAGGTCGGTTTCATACCGGCAAAAAGCCGGGTTGACGAAGGTCGTCCAAATGCGTTCAAAACACGTTTTTTCGCCTTTCCCCATCGGGGCGAAACGAAAAAACATTCCTGCGATCGACTTCCACGAGGTCGGTTTCATACTACCATTTTGGGTGGGCTTTTCCAAGGAGCGCAAAAAGGCGGGTTGACGAAGGTCGTCCAAATGCGTTCAAAACACGTTTTTTCGCCTTTCCCCATCGGGGCGAAACGAAAAACCATTCCTGCGATCGAAATCCACGAGGTCGGTTTCATACCACCATTTTGAGTGGGCTTTTCCAAGCAGCGCAAAAAGCCGGGTTGACGAAGGTCGTCCAATTGCGTTCAAAACGAGTTTTTTCGACTTTCCCCATCGGGGTGAAACGAAAAAACACCCTTGCGAACGAATTCCACGAGGTCGGTTTCATACCACCATTTTGGGTGGGCTTTTGCAAGCAGCCAGAAAAGCCGGGTTGACGAAGATCGTCCAATTGCGTTGAAAACGCGTTTTTTCGACTTTCCCATTCGGGGCAAAACGAAAAAACACCCTTGCGATCGAATTCCACGAAATGGGTTTCATACCACCATTTTAGGTGGGCTTTTCCAAGCAGCGCAAAAAGCCGGGTTGACGAAGGTCGTCCAATTTCGTTCAAAACGCGTTTTTAAGAGTTTCCCCATCGGGGCGAAACGAAAAAACACCCTTGCGATCGAATTCCACGAGGTCGGTTTCATGCCACCATTTTGGGTGGGCTTCTCCAAGCAGCGCAAAAAGCCGGGTTGACGAAGATCGTCCAATTGCGTTGAAAACGCGTTTTTTCGACTTTCCCCTTCGGGGCGAAACGAAAAAACACCCTAATAATAATAATAATAACGAATTTTTAAACAGGATGGCCCTTCAGTACATGCGATCGAATTCCACGAGGTCGGTTTAATACCGGCAAAAAGCCGGGTTGACGAAGGTCGTCCAAATCCGTTCAAAAAACACGAATTTTCGCCTTTCCCCATCGGCGCGAAACGAAAAAACATTCCTGCGATCGACTTCCACGAGGTCGGTTTCATACTACCATTTTGGGTGAGCTTTTCCAAGGAGCGCAAAAAGGCGGGTTGACGAAGGTCGTCCAAATGCGTTCAAAACACGTTTTTTCACCTTTCCCCATCGGGGCGAAACGAAAAAACATTCCTGCGATCGACTTCCACGAGGTCGGTTTCATACCACCATTTTGGGTGAGCTTTTCCAAGCAGCGCAAAAAGCCGGGTTGACGAAGGTCGTCCAATTGCGTTCAAAACGCGTTTATTAGAGTTTCCCCATTGAGGCGAAACGAAAACACACCCTTGCGATCGAAATCCACGAAGTCGGTTTCATACCACCATTTTGAGTGGGCTTTTCCAAGCAGCGCAAAAAGCCGGGTTGACGAAGGTCGTCCAATTGCGTTCAAAACGAGTTTTTTCGACTTTCCCCATCGGGGTGAAACGAAAAAACACCCTTGCGAACGAATTCCACGAGGTCGGTTTCATACCACCATTTTGGGTGGGCTTTTGCAAGCAGCCAGAAAAGCCGGGTTGACGAAGATCGTCCAATTGCGTTGAAAACGCGTTTTTTCGACTTTCCCATTCGGGGCGAAACGAAAAAACACCCTTGCGATCGAATTCCACGAAATGGGTTTCATACCACCATTTTAGGTGGGCTTTTCCAAGCAGCGCAAAAAGCCGGGTTGACGAAGGTCGTCCAATTTCGTTCAAAACGCGTTTTTTAGAGTTTCCCCATCGGGGCGAAACGAAAAAACACCCTTGCGATCGAATTCCACGAGGTCGGTTTCATGCCACCATTTTGGGTGGGCTTCTCCAAGCAGCGCAAAAAGCCGGGTTGACGAAGATCGTCCAATTGCGTTGAAAACGCGTTTTTTCGACTTTCCCCTTCGGGGCGAAACGAAAAAACACCCTTGCGATCGAATTCCACGAGGTCGGTTTAATACCGGCAAAAAGCCGGGTTGACGAAGGTCGTCCAAATGCGTTCAAAACACGAATTTTCGCCTTTCCCCATCGGGGCGAAACGAAAAAACATTCCTGCGATCGACTTCCACGAGGTCGGTTTCATACTACCATTTTGGGTGAGCTTTTCGAATTTCCCCATCGGGGCGAAGCGAAAAAACACCCTTGCGATCGAATTCCACGAGGTCAGTTTCATACCACCATTTAGGGTGGGCTTTTCCAAGAAGCGCAAAAAGCCGGTTTGACGAAGGTCGTCCAATTGCGTTGAAAACGCGTTTTTTCGACTTTCCCCTTCGGGGCGAAACGAAAAAACACCCTTGCGATCGAATTCCACGAGGTCGGTTTAATACCGGCAAAAAGCCGGGTTGACGAAGGTCGTCCAAATGCGTTCAAAACACGAATTTTCGCCTTTCCCCATCGGGGCGAAACGAAAAAACATTCCTGCGATCGACTTCCACGAGGTCGGTTTCATACTACCATTTTGGGTGAGCTTTTCGAATTTCCCCATCGGGGCGAAGCGAAAAAACACCCTTGCGATCGAATTCCACGAGGTCAGTTTCATACCACCATTTAGGGTGGGCTTTTCCAAGAAGCGCAAAAAGCCGGTTTGACGAAGGTCGTCCAATTCGGTTCAAAACGCGTTTTTTCGACTTTTCCCATCGGTGCGAAACGAAAAAACACCCTTGCGATCGAGTTCCACAAAGTGGGTTTCATACCACCATTTTGGGTGGGCTTTTCCAAGCAGCGCAAATCGCCGGGTTGATGAAGGTCGTCCAATTGCGTTCAAAACGCGTTTTTTCGACTTTCCCCATCGGGGCGAAACGAAAAAACATTCCTGCGATCGAATTCCACGAGGTCGGTTTCATACCACCATTTTGGGTGGGCTTTTCAAAGCAGCGCAAAAAGCCGGGTTGACGAAGGTCGTCCAATTGCGTTCAAAACGCGTTTTTTAGAGTTTCCCCATCGGGGCGAAACGAAAACACACCCTTGCGATCGAATTCCACGAGGTCGGTTTCATACCACCATTTTGAGTGGGCTTTTCCAAGCAGCGCAAAAAGCCGGGTTGACGAAGGTCGTCCAATTGCGTTCAAAACGCGTTTTTTCGACTTTCCCCATCGGGGTGAAACGAAAAAACACCCTTGCGAACGAATTCCACGAGGTCGGTTTCATACCACCATTTTGGGTGGCCTTAAGCAAGCAGCCAGAAAAGCCGGTTTGACGAAGATCGTCCAATTGCGTTGAAAACGCGTTTTTTCGACTTTCCCCTTCGGGGCGAAACGAAAAAACACCCTTGCGATCGAATTCCACGAGGTCGGTTTCATACCACCATTTTGGGTGGGCTTTTCAAAGCAGCGCAAAAAGCCGGGTTCACGAAGGTCGTCCAATCGAGTTCAAAACGCGTTTTTTCGACTTTCCCCATCGGGGTGAAACGAAAAAACACCCTTGCGAACGAATTCCACGAGGTCGGTTTCATACCACCATTTTGGGTGGCCTTAAGCAAGCAGCCAGAAAAGCCGGTTTGACGAAGATCGTCCAATTGCGTTGAAAACGCGTTTTTTCGACTTTCCCCTTCGGGGCGAAACGAAAAAACACCCTTGCGATCGAATTCCACGAGGTCGGTTTCATACCACCATTTTGGGTGGGCTTTTCAAAGCAGCGCAAAAAGCCGGGTTCACGAAGGTCGTCCAATCGAGTTCAAAACGCGTTTTTTCGACTTTCCCCATCGGGGCGAAACGAAAAAACATTCCTGCGATCGAATTTCACGAGGTCGGTTTCATACCACCATTTTGGGTGGGAGTAGTATAGTAATTGGGGGTACGAGCACATAAAATCGAGCACAAAAAAACCCACATGGGGCTACGAGCACAAAAAATGTGTGTGAATATATTGCATGAAAAATAAGCTTGATAAAAAACCATGCTTAAAATATCAATATAATTAAATATAAGCATGAAAATCAATTATGAATAAAATGCTGAATAAAAAAAATGAATATTAAATTTGGATTATACATTTGGATTATACATTTGGATATTACATCGAAAAATTTAGTCTGAAAACTTGCGCTTAAAATTTAGCTCTAAAAATTTAGCCTGAAAAAATATGCTGAATAAAAATGCTGAATAAAAATGCTGAATAAAAGTGTTGAATAAATATGCTGAATAAAAATGCTGAATAAAAAAGCTGGGACCAAAGCGAAGCTAGATTTTAGCTCTTTCGGCACTGAAGTGTTTATTCACTTATGTAGTAAGTGAATAAAAACTGAAGAGGGGGATGGAAAGAGCGTTAAGAAATCATACCCCCTCATGGTGGGTAAATTTACTTTTTAATCAATTTCACTTTTTAAAGTGAAAATGGTTAAGTAAGTAAATCGGAGGGGGTATTAGTTTTATGTTACAAAACTAATTTTAAAAAAATTGTATTCAAAAATATTATTCTATACTATTTAAAAAAATTGAAATATTAAATATAAAATAAAACTTGATACTAATATCAAACTTAACAATTATATGCAATTGTACAAGCATTACAATAGCATAAACATGGTTACTATAAGTATAAACTAATCAATTAATATTAAACTAAGGTATTGTATGGAAAATAGTATTATTTACAATACTAATAACTTTGGCCTGGAAAAAGTGATGATACCAATGCTTCTAAAAATGAATCATCTAGCCTAAATACAATACTAAATACAATACAGAATTCAATACTAAATACAGTAATTAATATAATACTGAATATTATACTAAATACATTACTAGATACAGGATAATAAAAAAGTATATGAAGCAACAAACTATAAAAAAGTGATGAAAGAGACAACTTTTCATAAATATGTTTGTTTTAATACTATACTTTACTGTAAAATTTAACCTAAGGGGGGAGTAAGGAAATTATAGAAAGGAAACATCAAAAAGTAATACATGTGCTGAATATTATACTAAATACAATACTAAATACAGAACTAAATACAGAACTAAATATAGTAATTAATATAATACTGAATATAATACTAAAAACAAATACTAAATACAAATACTAAATACAGTACTGAATATAGTACTAATATCAAACTTAACAAATATATGCTATTGTAGAAGATATTGAATAGCATAAATATGGTTATTATAAGCATAAACTAACCACTTATAATTAAAGCTGTATTATCCCTTGAAGACAAGTATTGTAATATTAAATATCAACTAAAAATTGATACCAAATATTATGAATAAAAATGTAATCTAAATTTTTCATAATAATATAATACAAATATCATACTATTCAAAAATATGCTATTAGAAGGGTAAAAAATAGCAATAATATCATCATTCAAAGCATGAGAAAGACCATTAATATTAACACTGTATTACCCCTTGAAAGCAGTAAATAAAAATAATACAATAAGAATCAGGCCTGGAAAAAGTAATGAGGCAAACAAAAAGTTGGAAATTAGTAATATAAAATTGTAATATTTAATATTTAATATGTTGTAAATCTTTAATAGGTATCCAACTGTTAAATTCATCACTATATCCCTTCCATTTGACTAAAGCTTGTTTCTTCTTATAATTCCTCCGAATGACTTTATCAATTCTGAATACAACCTGTTTTGTTTTTAACAGTTCAGGTTCATAAAAGCTACCTTGTATTTCTTCATTATTAAGATCTTTCAATTTGTAAGTTATGGGATTAGTGTATTGGATTTTATTAATTATGAATATCTCTTCTGACCAATTTGGTGTATAGCCCTTGTCAAAAACCTTCCTTTTATACTTGGATATTCGGACCTTGTTACCAACCTTAAATTTTGGTTTAGCTGATAATTGCTCTATATCACCATATAGATTGAAGTAAACTATACCTTCATTCTTTTTTTTACTTGCTTCTATAGGTGTCATTTTAATAGAGCTATGTTTAGTATTGTTATACTGTTTAACTAATTTTGGTAACATATCTAAATACTGCGTATTACCTTGAATAGTGAATTGTTTCCACATTCGGGTTTTAATTGTTCTATTCCATCGTTCGCATACACTACTTTTCTCTTCATTCTCAGTTGAGTATAATATTATTTTATTCTTTTCTAAAAGCTCCTTCATATTTTTTATTGTAATACTCTTTCCCTTTATCAGTCCAAATATATTGTGGTTTACGCCCCTCTTTGAATATTGTTTTAAATGCTTGAGTTACAGTTTCACCTTTTTTATCTTTCAAAGGAATGATCCAGCCGTATTTCGAAAACACATCAAGTACCATGAGAAGATACTGATAACCCTTATTCCATTTACTGAACTGTTGCATTTCAACCAAATCCGAGCACCATATTTCATCAATATGGTTAACTATAACACGCCGTCGAATAAAGTTACGTTTTATTGGTTTGTGTAATTCATCAGCTAATTCTTTTTGCCAGTTTTCTTTACCCGACGGCTTTTTACGTTTTTTGGTTTTTTAACACCAAGACCCATTGTTTGTTTTGTATTGATTAAGAACCGTGCAGTTTGACCCCATTTAGGTATTTCACCATATGGAATATCATCAAGCGATTTAACCATCTTCTTATCACATTCACCTTTTGATTTACCCATATCATAACAAATATCGTGATAGGCAGCTATTTCATCGACTTTATTATAAGGGTCTACATGCCATTTAGTGACTTCACCCGTATTTTTATCATACTCTAGTTGTTTGTTAAGAGGATTGTAAGGACCCATATACTTGTAATTTCCAGGTGTCCATCCAGATTTTGGTTTTGGAAGTTTTCCAATTAATTTATGTATATCAAATCCATTACCACGTTGATAAAGAGGGTTTGTTGGATCATGAATGTGATCACCAGCATACATTCTCATGTCATAATCAATACCACTTCCTATTTTACGGCTAATATCACTAGTCATAGAATCAAGAACTTGATCTATGTATTTGCTTGACATATCTTTAATCTTTCGTTTTGCATAATCACTTTTAATAGCCTTTGCTCCAGCCTTTCTAGCTCCATAAATACCAGCATTGAGAAGACCTTTTAAAGCCATTTCACCAAGAGAGTGACTATTATTAATATTGAATAAGCCCCCTTCTTGGTAGGGGTCAACTAGTTTTTTGATTTAACAAATCTCGTCTTTGTTATACCACATTCTGCACATTTACATTTTAACATAAGGCGTCCATTTTTGGCCTTTACATATCGTTCACTACCGGGTACGCATTCTGTTTGTTTTTTCTGTTTTACACAATAACTTTTAACCATATATATATATATGAGTTAGATATTTTTGAAGTAATTGATTATAAATCGGTGATTGATAGATTGATTATTCATATCAAATTCTGCATTATGGATGACATCAAGCATAGAAACACCCTTTTGCCTCTCATGTAGATAATAAAGGCACCAATAACCGCATAAAACTGAATCACGATCTTGTATCTCATCTCCTGAATAATATATCTGTTTACCGCTTGTATGCAAGTATTGAGCTACTTCAAATGGCATCTCTAAACCGAAAGGGTCGAAGTATTCTACTTTTTCCTTACTGTTTAAATAAGCTACCCAATGCGTTCCTGGGCCTATTTTTGAATCCAAATTGACTATTCCGCATTCATTCTTCTTTATCTGATGAGGCAAAGAATCTCTTGAAAACACACCTTTGAAATGCTTTATTCCAAGATAGTCAACCCAATTCAACAAATCGAAATTGCTTAATGGCTTATTAATGAAGTTTACAGAATTGCTCCTATTAATGGTATGCTGTTGAATGGACTGTTTTTTCCTAATAGCAGTCCTTTGCCCTTTTTTGTCTTTAGCTTCTTTTTTTTTAATCCCATACCAACTGGTTTTTTCCAACTACCAATAAAAGGAGGTGGATACATCCCAGTTAATTGATTCATTGGCAATACAAGTCCACCACTTGAATTGTTGCTTTTAGATGAAGGTGGTACATAAACATTTGTTGATCGTTTTGATCTATGTCTGTCCACTTGAAGACCCTTCCCTGTTAAAGCATTAAGAATGAGTGGAATACCAATACTTGTAAGCAATGTACTGAGAAATCCTCCAGATTGTGATTTTGTTGGTTTGATGATAATTTGACCTCCAGTATGAAGTGCAGAAACGATTTGTTCTTTTTGTTTTTTCGTTAACAGGTCTTTGTATTTGATCAGTTGATCGATTTTTGATTGCGGAACAAGGAATCCACCTCTTTGTCCACTACCAAATATCTTATCAATTCCTAAGCTTCCAAGAGCTGATAAAGCACCAGTTGCAAGTGCTGGCCCAGCTTTTGATACAGCTCTTGATGCATAAGGCAGTGCTCTCATTCCAAGATTAATCAATGAACTCCAAAGTGATCCCCCTTTGTAGGTATGATGTATTATTTGAGTTTTACTTATTTTTAAATCTACACCTTTTTTATTTTTTATAGCTTTTTGAATACGTTTTATTTGTGTTTTTGTTAAACCAAGAATATCATTACCTGATAGATCAGATTTTGATAAACGTAATGTTACAGCTGTCTTTTGTGTTATAGCTTTTACAAGTCTTTGTTTTTGAGTTTTTGAAAGTTTCACTCCATATTTAACATATATCATATCTCTTATATTACATATGTTATATAAAATTAATAACTGTAATGACTTTAACCTGTATTTAAAATATGAAAATTATGATTAATTAACGGAATAATAATTTACCGTTTTGTTGTACAAGTTCAGCATCTTGTTCAAATAGAGTCAAAGCATATATACTATATGCTGTTGTAGTTGTACCTGAAAGCTCATAACGAAAAGTAAGCTTTGTAGTACCATCTCGAATATCCGCTTTCTGTTTTGTCAAATCGAAATACACAAAAGGAAACAGTGATTGAAAGTTAGTTATATTCAAAAGCGAACCTTCACCATATTCATTATTTTTATGCACATACTTCAGAGCATCTCTGTAAACACGTGATAAATCAACTGATGGTTGATAGTGGATTTCTGGGTATTCAATATTACTGCCTCCAACTTCTAACCAACAGTTCATTAGAGTTCTCGGATCTGTACTGACTGAAAATGTGTTATATAAAAATGGGTTGGTTGTCTGTGAATTAATATTAGCATCATTGATTATGTAAATAAACACATGACGAGGTCTTGTTATGCCACTGCTTATTCTAAAATGACCTGCTCGTTGTGTTGATGAATTGCTTCTTTCAATGTTTTCTCGGAGATATGTCCACTTATAAGGTTTCATAAAGTTATTCATGTAAATGCTTTGTCCAGAGCTGTTGAATGTTATACGTGGTACGATTAATTGTAACTTTGTGATAACAACTCTGCAATTATCACCTGCCTGCCAAATAAGATTACTATCACTCTCGATTTCAAAGTTTAGTTCTAATCGACCAGATGGTAGCAGTTTATCTTCGAGAGCCTCAAAAAATGAATATTTATTTAGAGTTAGTTCTCTTGTGACTATTGTTGACGCACCAAGAAGCAACTTCCGTGCTGCAAATCCCTTGTTATAATTAGCTTGAGCAGGTCTCTCTTCAGCATGTTGCGTTGTATCAAGATGATAAAATTCATTTGTCGCTGTTGAATTTGCATAACTTGGAGAAAATTCAAGAAGAGATTTAATATTAACAGCATGGTTAGAATCGTTACAATCGTATACCTTTTTCCCTTGAAGCTTGATATCAAAATTTTTGATAAAAGAATGAATGTCGTTGACAATACCGTTGCGATCATCAGCAGCAATGTTAGCTCCATCAGCAAGTTTATTTACTTTAAATGAAATACCGAGACGAGCATTATACCAATCAAAAGGAGTAACTTCTCCTGAATTATCAACAACAAATCGATATCCATCCTTCTTTTGATGAAGTGTATTACCGACTACTGTTATGAGAGGGGTCTCTAATTCAAAATATTGATCTTCATATCTTTCAACATATTTTGGGTTTCTAAAATTTTCCATATATTATTAGTTTAGATAAAATGCAAGTTTTGAGTTAAACCCTCTTCTTCTTTATCCTTCCCCCAGAAATAAGTTGGTTTACTCTTTGTGCAATCTCTTGACTTGTCATTTGATGTTTGACTTTAGTTTTTGGTTTTTCTTGAACTGTGGGTTCAAGTGAAAAGGTATAATCTGTATAAGTCAATGGTTCTATATCAATCTGTTTCTTGACTACCTCTTTAGGTTGTTTTTTAGACAACATCTGTACTATTTTATCACCAGCTCGGTTACCAAGATGCTCCCCTGTTTTAGTTGCAACAGAAGTGGTTGCTTTTTCAACAGCTTTTTTCGCTATTTCTCGCGTCGTTTTACCGAACAACTTCTTACCAAGTGATTTCAGCATATCCATTTTATAACCTTCACCATGTAATTCTCTGGAATAAATGTGTTTTTGACATATCTCCCCGTATCTGGATCGTATCTTTTTTTATACTCACTTTTCATATATCATTAGTTTATACAAAACTAGATCTCAGAATTAAAGTCATATGCCAATCAATTCCATTGAGATTTATTGGTCTTCCAAGAGAATCTCTTACTGTAATACGCATTTCAGATATATTCGTTTTCGAAATAGAACTAAAGAGAGCACGTTTCGGTTCAAATTGAAAAGGGAAACTCCTTGTTAAATTCGTACATGGAATAACACAAAGATTGTTAGTTCGTTCTCCATCAGTGATAGAATCTGTCACAATGTCGCAATTGATGTGTATACTGTCTACTGAATTCGTTATATTGGGTAGTTTTGAAGAATGATCAGTTACTGTGATAATCTTTGGTTCAAAACCAATCAGATCTCCAAATTTTGAATTACGAATATCAAGTTGCCAACCATCTGCTAATTCGACAACAACACGATAAGATGTCAAAACAAAATAAATTTTAACACTACCATCATCTCCTTCTGGTGTATCTCCATTAGATTTGATGACTTGTTCAATGTATTCTGAAAGATCGTCATAACTGTACATTCCATCAACGAAATTGATGTTTTTCCAATTGGAACCATCGTCTTTTGAATATTTTATGGTTTTGTTATTGTATGCATCATTTATATTATGCCAACTGTAAGTCATTGAAACTCTATCTACCGCCATTTCATGCTTCATTTCTTTTTCAAGGTGTAAAGTTGGTTTGAATTTAATTGTAAAATCTTCTGGACGAGAACTACCGACTTTCTGTCGATTAATTGAACTGATACTAATCGCTTGTTCTTGCATATACATATTAATTAGATAAAACATAAACGTTTAGGAGATCATTTAATTTTTTCTTTCTGATTATACCAAGCTGTAACATTTTATGCGCTATCTGTGAAAATTCATCTTTTACAGCATTATTTCCAGCCAAAATAGATCCTCCAAGTAGTTGAAGTCGATCCATAAGATCATTTGCATCATTGTAATATACAACGCCAGATCCTAATTTTGAGAATTTCTTACTTGATCTATGAACAGGAATTTCACTCAATTTATTCAATTCGCTGAAAACCATTTTTGATAAATCAGAATACCGTTTATTACTATTAAAGCGCTTAGTTAACAGATCAATGGTATCAAAATCAACTAATTTATCAATCACTGTTTTATCATCCTTTTTTGCCAAAAGACGTAATTGACCAATTAGTTTTGGAACATCAATGACGAGATTTCCATACTGTCCTCCATTTTGAACTTTATAAGCATTCCGTTTTGGTTGAAGGTAACCTGTCCCCAAAGTCTCTTTTCCTTCAGGTATAATTAGTATGCGATCTCTGTATTTCTGTATCAACTTGATTTCTTTTGTTAATTCATCAATCGCTTCTTTGTTTTTAGCCTTTGCTTTTTTGGTGGTCGACAGATGTCCTTTTTGTTGTCCTAAATATTTTAATTTAGCACCAATTTTTTTATAATATTCGTCAAAATCAAGATCTCCAGTAACTGAACCATGTAAAACATCACTTGGAGCAAGAAATTCATAGTCTATAAGCTTTTGTATCTCTTCACCTGTAAATCCTTTGTCAATATCTGATTTGTATTGTGGTTTCATCATTTCTGGCTTATAATCAAGTGGTAGTTTTGTTGGTTTTTTAGAAGGTGATTCAACAGGTAATGTATTAACCAATACAAGGTCTTCAAGCCCGGTTGTCAATGCTTTTTGATTTTTCTGTAACTGTTTAATCACATCATCCTGTTTCTCATCAATCGTTTTTTTCACATCCTCTTGAGATTTCACGATTGGTTTGTATACTTCTGAAAGGTCTTCTTGAACATCTTGCCTGCCAATTCGATATTCTTTTAACGTGTTTCTGACTTTTTTAACTGAATCATCAGCTTTTATTTTTGACTCCGAGAGTCTCTTTATTCTTTCAATATCCATTATATATGTGAGTTATATAAAAACTTATCTGGACTTATCTCAACTTATCTCAACTCATCTTAACTTATTTGTGTAACATATATGTATAATGGAAATACCTAATTATGATTGTGGTAATGAACAAAATGATTACAAACAATTGTACAATTATATGCCAAACCAAACTTTTAGAATGTTGATGGCTGCACCATCTGGTGGAGGAAAGACTAATTTGCTTTTTCATATGTTGACAAAACCTCTGCTGTATTATGACAGGATATATTTGTATGCAAAAAATCTTGAACAAGAAAAATATCAGAATTTGATGAAAACATTCGAACCTATAAGCAAAGAAGTTGGGTATGATATTTTAGTTTGTAATAATGATGAAATCACTCCTGTTGAAAATATGGGAGATAACGGACAATGTCTTGTCATATTTGATGATTTCATTTGTGAAAAGAATCAAAAACCTTTGATTGATTACTTTATAAGAGGGAGACATAAGAACTGCAGTGTTATCTACTTATCTCAATCTTATTATAAAACACCGAAGGATATAAGACTCAATTGTTCTCATTTTTGTGTGTATGATTTTCCAAGCTCAAATGAAAGAAACCTTATATCTCGAGAACTTGGGGTTAATAAAGAAGATTATATGCAAGCAACCAAAAAACCATATTCTTTTATGTACGTTGATAATCCTCGAAAAATAGTTAAGAGAAACTTTTATGGAAATATCTAACTAATATTATATGGGATTATTCAACGATAAACAAATATCACAAACACCTGATGTTGTTGGTCAACAAGGTCCTCAAGGAGTTGGTTTTAAACTGACTACCCATGGTAACTATGATATGGACAATAAAATACTTTTCAATGTTAAGACTCAAGATGATGTGCCTGATGATTCTGATTATAATACCATCAAAAAAGACTATGAATCCGTAGTAAATAAAGAATATCTAAAAAACAATTTCTTAAAAAGAGACAGCAAGACTCAAACATTCTTTGATTTGAAAGGATACAGTATCCAAAACAGTGAAGTTTATGATTCAAACTCATGGAATGATAAAACAATAACCAACAAGCAATATGTTGATATGAAGGACGATTTAAAAGCTGACAAAACAGAGATGAATAAAAAAGCTGATCTCAGTACCAATGATGAACAAACATTCAAAAGCATCATAAATGTTCCTGATTTTGATCCAGGGTATAGTAATATGTCTAATGTAATGAATAAAAAATACATTGATCAAAAACTCGACATGAAAACAACTATATTACAAAAGCTTAAATCAAGGTTACAAGTACCTGATTTTGATGGTAGTAAAAACAATCAAAGTGATGTTCCAAATCTTAAATATTTATCTTTAAAATATTTAAATAAGGAGACAAGTGGACAACTTCAAAATAGTTTATTATTTAATTCATTTCACCCTGATGAAAAAAGGCAAATATACTATTTAGGAACGCCTCTATATAAAACAAGTGCTGTTAATAAAGAGTATATTGATAATCAATTACTAAATAAAGCTGATACTAATAAAGTTTTGCTTCTTGATGGTACACAAATAATGGAAGATGATCTTGATATGGGTGGATATATAATAAAAAATATAAAAGAACCCAAATTTGATTCAGATTGTGTTAACAAAAAATATTTGGTTGATTATATTGGTAAGAGCCATATTCAATCTATTAATTCTGAAAATAAATTTAAATATATTATGAATGATCCTAAATCACAGATATCAGATGAAAATGACGTTGAATTAGGTGATACTATCACTTTTAATAATTCTCCTCATAAGATAAATAAAAATGTTATCGATATGAAATTGTTGTTAGATAACTCAAAGGGATATTATAGTTCAAGGATTGGATTTAACCTTTTTTTATTATCCAATAGTGATTATACTTGTTGTATTGAAATCATGTGGTTAAATGATAATATAGACCCTGATAGCATATCAATTGATGGTTCGTCTTCGATTGAGAGCATACATAACATTAATAGAAAAACATTCAAAAAAGAAAAATATGTTAGATTAATATGTCAATTTACAAAGAGCCAGAATATTGGAAACAATTACTTATACATTGATATGATTTTCAAAATGAAATCAGGAAGCTCTTATGATCAAAAACTTCAAACATATTTAATTATTTATGGCATATATGGTAACCAATCAAATATTGAACCTAGTATTTACGATCAAATATATTATATTTTAAATGATGAACTTTTTTTTAATAACAATATAAACATGAATAAAAAACAAATCAATAATTTAAAAGATGCTACCAATAATAATCAAGCTGTAAATTTAAAACAATTACTAAATCATTTTGAATCTTTTAAAATAATATTAGAATCAAAAAACACTGAACTTGAAACTAAGATAAAAAATGAATTTGAAAATAAGATGAAAAACTCATATGAAGAAATATTCGAAACTTACTTTGATATAACTGATGCAAATAATTTCATAGTAGATGATACATACGGTGCTGAAGTTAAATATGTAAAATGTCAAAATGATAATGGTTTTATTGTAACTGAATATATGAAAGATGATTTCGATTTATCATTGTTTGATAAACAGTTAGGAACTGTTTTAAATGGCTCTGTAATTTCATTAAGCAAAACAATTAGTACAAATAAATATACAATTTTTATCAGCTTTAAACACAATACAGCATTCACAGATGCATCAAAAAATCTTGTTGGTTTTGGAGGTATTACTAATGACAAAAAATTCACTTATAGTGATCCTCGTTATAGCATAAATAATCAAAAACTCATCATTGACAATCAAAACGATAATAATCATCAATTAAGTGTTTTAAGTCAATATCAAAATAAAAACCTTTTTATGTGGATCATGAAAAATGGTAATAATGTAAGATATGGATTGGTAAATGGAGCTTATATAAACCAAAACGTCAATGTAAGAAATGTTAATACTAGAAATATCATAATAGAATTGCCTTATAAAATAAAACGAATAGGGATATCGACCAATGCTTACAGTTTTTCTTCAAAGGAATTCAATAAAATATGTTTCCTTGAAAAAGCAGATGGAGTTTACTTTATCTAATTTATTAATATAAACAATATATATGATGAATTTTAATCACATATCAAACAAATTATCAGAAGACAGAGTAAAAGAATTGAAGGAACTGTATAATAATTACCATCGATTACAAACATGTTATAAATGGAAGTATAAGAAATTGAAACATGTTTATCTATCTCTGCAGATGACCTCAATTTGCTTAACTGTAATAGGATCAGTTATTGGGAGTATTACTTTAAATCCTATTGTTATAGGTTGTTTAACTGGATCGGGTATTTTGATACATGGATATATCACAAAGAGTAACATTTGTGATAAAGTAAATAAATGCAAATTTGCATACACAAGTTATGAGAAAGTTTGTATACAGATAAAATGCTTCTTGAGAGGCTTACCATCTGATGAAAATGCTTTTCTGAGCGATTTAAAAGTGATTGATGATATTGTAATTGATCAATGTCCAACTGTAGATGAATATGTTAACAGATATAACAAACAATTCACTTTATAATGTGCAATATCTCTGTATTTTTCAATTCTAAAATCTTCGCCCAATATCGATTATAAAATTCAAGCGTCTTTCTCGATTTAATAATCTTTATACATTCAAATGGAAGATCAAGCAATTTAAATAAATGTCTGAGGATATATTTAGTGCTGATAATTCGTCTTCGGAGTTTATTAACTGAAGGAATAACAGATCCAATTATTTCGAATGTCTTATAAATTTTATCCCTTTGTTTATAAGTCAATGTGATTTTATTCTCATAGCAAATAGAATTCAACGTATTCTCGATATGATATTTACGTTTATATATTGATTTTTTATGTATTTTATACATATTCTCATAAAAATCAAGGTATCCTATAACATATTCACAACCATGAACTAAACCGCAATTTAAACAAACATTCATACCGTTTTTATTAACCATATTCTGGTTATTACAACATTTATAATTACCATTTTTATTATTAAATTCTATTAAAAATACATTACAGAAGGGACATGTATCTTGATTCATCATAATTAAATCCTCATGTAAAATACTATCACAATACATTATATATTAATATATTATACTTAAAAATATTATATATAGTATATTATATATACAATGGTCGGTCGTCCGATAAAATATCATACTGATGAAGAGAGAAAAAATGCTATAAAAAAAAGTAAAACAAAATATATGTTAAATAAATCTTGGTCTTGCAATGTGTGTGAAACCAATATAAATTATAAGCTTGCTGGTAAAAGTTGTCACATAAAGACAAAATTACATATAAAAAATACTGAACAAATTGATGAATTAAATATCATAAAAATTGAATATTGAATTTAAATATAAATACTTATTTTACAATGATAACAAAAAATAATAATATTTTTTTTTATTATAATAATAATTAACAAATTAAACGCAATAAATTAATTATTTTACTATAGGACTTAAAGATTAATTTCTTTACCTATAGTATAATAACATGAATTCGAAAAATTTGACACAACAAGATTTATTACGAGTAAAATTTTTATCAAAAATGACTAAAGAGAAACTAATCAATAAAATTATTGAAAAAGACAGTTTCTACAAAGATTATAAAGCAGATTTACAAGAATTAACACAAAATGAATTAATTGAAATGATATTAGATTTAAATAAAGCAACCAATGAAATAACTGAAGATAAACCAAAAAAAGACATAATAGAAGATAAACCAAAAAAAGACATAATAGAAGATAAACCCAAAAAAGACTCAATAGAAGATGAACCAAAAAAAGACTCAATAGAAGATGAACCAAATATCACTCAAATAAAAGAGATTGACAAAGCTTTAAAAGGTTATACTAAATCTTATGAAATAGATATAATCAATAAAAATCCTCTTGAACAATTGCAAAATACGCGATTAACTCTTAAAAAGCATTTGGAAATATTACTAAATGAATTCAAAGGTCTAAAATTTGTTGAAATTTTAAAAGTAACATTTAATAAAGTTTCTAATAATGAAATTATTAGTAAAACTGCATATTTCAATAGCAAAGCACGAACAGTAATTAATAATAATGATATTACTGAATCATTAAACCTATCTGAACAGCATATATTAAATTTTATATCTATTTGGATTTCAGAAGGGTCTGGTTGGACTATTAAATCTATTGATAATCATTATTTAAACATCGTTAAATATAAACCTCTAAAAGGATCTTCATATATTCAACTACCACTTGAACTTCAAAATAGTGCTAAAGGATTGATAAACATAAAAAATGATGACAATGAGTGTTTTAGATGGTGCCATGTTAGATTTTTAAATCCAATATTAAAGAATAAATAAATCTGATAAAGATTATATTAAAAATTTAAATTATAATAATATTGAATTTCCTGTTACAAATAAACATTATAATAAGATTGAAAAACAAAATGAGATTAATATCAATGTATTTGGTTATGAAAAAAAACAAGCTTATCCCATATATATCTCTAAAGAAAAATATAACAATTGTATGAATTTACTATTGATAACAAAAGATAAAAATAAACATTATGTACTGATAAAAGATTTCAATTAATTTATGTATAATCAAACTAAACATAAAGAAAGGAAGCATTTTTGTATGTATTGCCTTCAATGCTTCAGCTCTGAAATAATACTAAATGACCATAAAGGTACTTGTTTACAAGACAATGGTGAGCAAGCAATTAAAATGCCAACCAAAGAAAATAACATATTAAAATTTGAAAATCATTATAAACAACAACAAGTTCCATTTGTTATATATGCTGACTTTGAAAGTATATTAGAAAAAATTCAAGGATGCAAACCATATGATGAAAAATCATATACACAAGCATATCAAAAACATACTGACTGTAGTTATGGATATAAAGTAGTTTGCTCTTATGATGACAAATATTCAAAAAATATACAGATTTATAGAGGTGAAAAAGCTGTTTATAAATTCATGGAAAGAATGCTTGAAGAAGTTGATTATTGTAAAAAGATTTTTAAAAAGTGTTTGAATAAAAAATTAGAGATTAATGATGATGATAAAAAGAAATTTGAAAATTCAACAATATGTCATGTTTGTAATAAAAAATATAAAGAAGAAGATATTAAAGTAAAACATTATCAACCTATTACTAATGAATTTATTGGTTCTGCACATAATGAATGTAACTTAAAACTACTAGTTGATCCTGACAAAATAAAAATACCTGTAATATTCCACAATCTTAGAGGATATGACAGTCATTTTATTATGCAAGAAATAGGTAAAATTGTGGAAAATAATACATATACAAATAAAAAAGGTCAAATTAAACAAATGAATATCAATTGTATACCTAATAATATGGAAAAATATATGGCTTTTATGTTAGGAAATAATTTAACATTTATAGATAGTTTTCAATTTATGAGTTCTAGTCTTGATAAATTAGTTATTAATCTTCCTAATGAATCTTTTAGATATACAAACAATGAATTCAAGAATGAAAAATTTGAACTAATGAAAAAGAAAGGAATATATCCTTATGACTATATGGACAGTTTTGTTAAATTTAATAATAAAAAACTACCATCAAAAGATGAATTTTACAGTACTTTGAATAATGAAAATATTAGTAATGAAGATTATAAACATGCTAAAAATATTTGGAAAACGTTTGATATTAAAAATATGGGTGAATATCATGATCTTTATTTAAAATCTGATATATTGCTATTATCTGATGTATTTGAAAACTTTAGAAATACATGTATGATTCATTATAAACTTGATCCTTGCAATTATTTTAGTAGCCCTGGATTATCATGGGATAGCATGCTTAAAATGACAAATATTAAGCTAGAATTATTAACAGATATAGATATGTACCAATTTATTGAAAAAGAAATGAGAGGAGGAATATCATACATTGCTAATAGATATAGTAAAGCAAATAATAAATATATGGCTGATTTTGATGAAAATGAACCATCAAAATATATTATGTATTTGGATGCAAATAATTTATATGGCTGGGCTATGAGTCAATATTTACCTACAGGAAAATTTAAATGGTTAACACAAAAACAAATTGATGAAACAAACTTAGCTAAATTTAATGAAAATAGTAATAAAGGTTTGATATTGGAAGTTGATCTAGAATACCCAAAAGAATTGCATGAGCTACATAATGACTATCCTGTAGCCTGTGAAAAAGTAAAAATATCAAAAAATATGCTTTCAGAGTATTGTCAAAAAATTGCTAATAAATATAATATATCAACTGGTTTAGTTGATAAATTAATACCTAATTTAAATAAGAAAGAAAAATACATACTTCATTATAGAAATTTACAACTATATTTAGATTTAGGTTTAAAATTAACAAAAGTTCATAGAGTACTTGAATTCAATCAATCACCTTGGTTAAAAACTTATATTGATTTCAATACTGAAAAACGTAAAAATGCTAAAAATTCTTTCGAAAAAGACTTCTTTCAGTTAATGAATAACAGCATTTATGGTAAAACAATGGAAAACTTGCGAAAAAGAGTTGACGTTAAGTTAATCACAAATGAAGAAAAATTATTAAAAGTAACATCTAAACCATCATATGTAAGTTGTAAAATATTCAATAAAAATCTTGTAGCTGTTCATAAGATTAAAGAGCAATTATTTCTAAATCGACCATCCTATTTAGGAATGTGTATATTAGATTTAAGCAAAACTTTGATGTATGATTTTCATTATAATTACATTAAAAATAAGTATAATAATAATGCTAAACTCTTATTTACAGATACAGATAGTTTATGCTACCAAATAACAACTGATGATGTTTATAATGATTTTTTTAATGATAAAGATAAATTTGATTTCAGTGAATATAATAAAAACTCAAAATATTTTGATAACTGTAATAAAAAAGTACTCGGTAAATTTAAAGATGAAACTAATAATATTCCAATAACTGAATTTATTGGTTTAAGATCAAAAATGTACTCATACATTAAAAATGATGATAATGAAAATAAAACAGCAAAAGGAATAAAAAGAAATGTAATTAAAAATGACCTTAATCATCGTAATTATAAAGAAACATTATTTAATAATCAACAAGTTCATCATAAAATGAAAACAATTAGAAGTGATAAACACCAACTTAATAGCTATGAAATTAATAAAGTCTCGTTATCTGCTTATGATGATAAACGATTTTTACATAATGATGGTATAAATAGTTATGCATATGGACATTATAAAATAAATTAAAAATATTTTATTATATAAATATATACAATGATTATAACTTGCATTGGAGATGTTAATACAGGAAAGAGTTCTTTAATAGCACGCATTTTAATTAATAGTGGTTTAATAAATAATAGAGAAATTGATAAAGAAATTATTAATAATAAAAAACAATGGTTACCGAATATTGTTGATACTGATTCAATTGAACAATCAAGAAATATGACTTTATATTCAACTCAAGAAAAATTTAGTATAGATGATAAAAAATATATTTTAATTAATAATCCTGGTCATACTAATTTATTGAGAGAGATTATAATTAACTCTTCAAAAGCTGACATAGCTATGCTTTTAATATCTGCTAAAATAAATGAAACTAATAAAAATATTACACAAGGATATAATTACAGTCTTGTAACAAGAGTGAATGGTATTAGACATTTGATTATATGTATTACTAAGTCTGAATTCATTAATAATGATAATACATATGATAATATAGTAAATAAAGTTACAAATGCATATAAGAATCAACGTTATGAAAAAATAACTTTTATACCATTATCATCCAAATTAGATATTAACATATCAAAACCAAATAGTTAAATAGTTAATTTCTGTTTGTTTGATATTTTCAAAAACTTAAAAAATAATATAAAAGAAAATAAAACAACAAAACCTATAAATAATATATTAAATATAAAAGTATATTTTCATGACTTTCCAAATATTTTAACAATTGGTTATAAGTGTATTCTATATTCATTAAATAAATCATATAATGTTGTATTCATCGATATAAAAAATGATAATAAAAGTTTTATAACAAAACAAAATTCAAAAAATAAACTTATAAGTTGCATATTAAAAATTAATACAAACGAAAAAATAAATAATAATATAATATTAGTTTCAGATTCTAATATAATCGCTTATGGAATATCATATTAAATATTAAAAATATATAAAAATAATTTTATTATACTAATATATAGACATGTCACCAGTAATAACAAATTTACTTAAATTTAAATCCATCACAGATTTGAATTATAACATGACTGATCATCAACCAGAAAGAATTAAACTAGTCATATCAAGGACACCTTCACATTTAATTCGATATAATAATAAAAAAGTTTTTTTCCTACATCCTTTTTTTAATAAATATGCTTGCGACATTTTTGGCGATGTTTTCGATATTACATCTGTCAATCAACCTAGAGTTTATAGTTTTAATAATAGAATTGGAATTTATTATAGAATAAATAATGGTGAATATCATTTAATAAAATATAAAACTTCAAAATTCATTAGAGAAGCCTTAAAATTGTCTCAATCTGATATTATCAAATTAGAGTTTGAAAAAGAATATAAAGATGCTTTAGATGAAGAACAAAATGTAAATAGTTCTGATATTGATTATTCTAGTTATGATGATAGTTGTAGTGATGATGATACTGATAATGATAGTAGTAGTGATGATGATAATGATGATGCTGATAATAATAATAATGATAATGATGATGATAATGATGATAATGGTGATGATAATGATGATAATAATGATGATGATAATGATGATAATAATGATGATAATAATGATGATAATGTTGATAATAATGATGAGATTGTTGG
Organism: Meandrina meandrites; assembly: GCA_963693305.1. Taxonomy (NCBI): domain Eukaryota; kingdom Metazoa; phylum Cnidaria; class Anthozoa; order Scleractinia; family Meandrinidae; genus Meandrina; species Meandrina meandrites. Next base: position 39,296,752 of record OY855909.1, on the reverse strand, counting down.
TAATTGCTCAATTTGTGGTGAAGCTGTTAAAAAAACTGATTTATAATAAAATACTTCTTTTCCTTGGTATAATACAGCTTTAAATTTAATCGTTGTGTACATGCTTATACTAACTAGTTTTATGCTATTTTTTGACCCTTCTAATAGCATATTTTTGAATAGTATGATATTTGTATTATATTATTATGAAAAATTTAGATTACATTTTTATTCATAATATTTGGTATCAATTTTTAGTTGATATTTAATATTACAATACTTGTCTTCAAGGGATAATACAGCTTTAATTATAAGTGGTTAGTTTATGCTTATAATAACCATATTTATGCTATTTAATATCTTCTACAATAGCATATATTTGTTAAGTTTGATATTAGTACTATATTCAGTACTGTATTTAGTATTTGTATTTAGTATTTGTCTTTAGTATAATATTCAGTATTATATTAATTACTATATTTAGTTCTGTATTTAGTTCTGTATTTAGTATTGTATTTAGTATAATATTCAGCACATGTATTACTTTTTGATGTTTCCTTTCTATAATTTCCTTACTCCCCCCTTAGGTTAAATTTTACAGTAAAGTATAGTATTAAAACAAACATATTTATGAAAAGTTGTCTCTTTCATCACTTTTTTATAGTTTGTTGCTTCATATACTTTTTTATTATCCTGTATCTAGTAATGTATTTAGTATAATATTCAGTATTATATTAATTACTGTATTTAGTATTGAATTCTGTATTGTATTTAGTATTGTATTTAGGCTAGATGATTCATTTTTAGAAGCATTGGTATCATCACTTTTTCCAGGCCAAAGTTATTAGTATTGTAAATAATACTATTTTCCATACAATACCTTAGTTTAATATTAATTGATTAGTTTATACTTATAGTAACCATGTTTATGCTATTGTAATGCTTGTACAATTGCATATAATTGTTAAGTTTGATATTAGTATCAAGTTTTATTTTATATTTAATATTTCAATTTTTTTAAATAGTATAGAATAATATTTTTGAATACAATTTTTTTAAAATTAGTTTTGTAACATAAAACTAATACCCCCTCCGATTTACTTACTTAACCATTTTCACTTTAAAAAGTGAAATTGATTAAAAAGTAAATTTACCCACCATGAGGGGGTATGATTTCTTAACGCTCTTTCCATCCCCCTCTTCAGTTTTTATTCACTTACTACATAAGTGAATAAACACTTCAGTGCCGAAAGAGCTAAAATCTAGCTTCGCTTTGGTCCCAGCTTTTTTATTCAGCATTTTTATTCAGCATATTTTTTCAGGCTAAATTTTTAGAGCTAAATTTTAAGCGCAAGTTTTCAGACTAAATTTTTCGATGTAATATCCAAATGTATAATCCAAATGTATAATCCAAATTTAATATTCATTTTTTTTATTCAGCATTTTATTCATAATTGATTTTCATGCTTATATTTAATTATATTGATATTTTAAGCATGGTTTTTTATCAAGCTTATTTTTCATGCAATATATTCACACACATTTTTTGTGCTCGTAGCCCCATGTGGGTTTTTTTGTGCTCGATTTTATGTGCTCGTACCCCCAATTACTATACTACTGGTGGGCTTTTCAAAGCAGCGCAAAAAGCCGGGTTCACGAAGGTCGTCCAATCGAGTTCAAAACGCGTTTTTTCGACTTTCCCCTTCGGGGCGAAACGAAAAACACCCTTGCGATCGAATTCCACGAGGTCGGTTTCATACCACCATTTTGGGTGGGCTTTTCAAAGCAGCGCAAAAAGCCGGGTTGACGAAGGTCGTCCAATTACGTTCAAAACGCGTTTTTTCGACTTTCCCCATCAGGGCGAAACGAAAAAACATTCCTGCGATCGAATTCCACGAGGTCGGTTTCATACCACCATTTTGAGTGGGCTTTTCCAAGCAGCCAGAAAAGTCGGGTTGGCGAAAGTCGTCCAATTGCGGTCAAAACGCGATTTTTCGACTTTTCCCATCGGTGCGAAACGAAAAAACACCCTTGCGATCGAATTCCACAAAGTGGGTTTCATACCACCATTTTGGGTGGGCTTTTCCAAGCAGCGCAAATAGCCGTGTTGATGAAGGTCGTCCAATTGCGTTCAAAACCCGTTTTTTCGACTTTCCCCATCGGGGCGAAACGAAAAAAACATTCTTGCGATCGAATTCCACGAGGTCGGTTTCATACCACCATTTTGGGTGGGCTTTTCCAAGAAGCGCAAAAAGCCGGGTTGACGAAGGTCGTCCAATTGCGTTCAAAACGCGTTTTTTCGACTTTCCCCATCGAGGCGAAACAAAAAAAAACCCTTGCGATCGAATTCTACGAGGTGGGTTTCATACCACCATTTTGGGTGGGCTTTTCCAAGCAGCGCAAATAGCCGTGTTGATGAAGGTCGTCCAATTGCGTTCAAAACCCGTTTTTTCGACTTTCCCCATCGGGGCGAAACGAAAAAAACATTCTTGCGATCGAATTCCACGAGGTCGGTTTCATACCACCATTTTGGATTGGCTTTTCCAAGCAGCACAAAAAGCCGAGTTGACGAAGGTCGTCCAATTCCGTTCAAAACGCGTTTTTTCGACTTTCCCCATCGGGGCGAAACGAGAAAACATTCCTGCGATCGAATTCCACGAGGTCGGTTTCATACCACCATTTTGGGTGGGCTTTTCCAAGCAGCGCAAATAGCCGGGTTGACGAAGGTCGTCCAATTGTGTTCAAAACGCGTTTTTTCGACTTTCCCCATCGGGGCGAAACAAAAAAAACACCCTTGCGATCGAATTCCATGAGGTCTGTATCAAACCACCATTTTGGGTGGGCTTTTCCAAGCAGCGCAAAAAGCCGGGTTGACGAAGGTCGTCCAATTGCGTTCAAAACGCGTTTTTTCCACTTTCCCCATCGGGGCGAAACGAAAAAACATTCCTGCGATCGCATTCCACGAGGTCGGTTTCATACCACCATTTTGGGTGGGCTTTTCCAAGCAGCGCAAAAAGCCGGGTTGACGAAGGTCGTCCAATTGCGTTCAAAACGCGTTTTTTCCACTTTCCCCATCGGGGCGAAACGAAAAAACATTCCTGCGATCGCATTCCACGAGGTCGGTTTCATACCACCATTTTGGGTGGGCTTTTCCAAGCAGCGCAAAAAGCCGGGTTGACGAAGGTAGTCCAAATACGTTCAAAACGCCTTTTTTCGATTTTCCCCATCGGGGCGAAACGAAAAAACACCCTTTCGATCGAATTCCACGAGGTCTGTTTCATACCACCATTTTGGGTGGGCTTTTCCAAGCAGCGAAAAAAGCCGGCTTGACGAAGGTCGTCCAATTGCGTTCAAAACTCGTTTTTTCGAGTTTCCCCATCGGGGCGAAACGAAAAAACACCCTTGCGATCGAATTCCACGAGGTCGGTTTCATATCACCATTTTGGGTGGGCTTTTCCAAGCAGCGCAAAAAGCCGGGTTGACGAAGGTCGTCCAATTGCGTTGAAAACGCGTTTTTTCGACTTTCCCCATCAGGGCGAAACGAAAAAACACCCTTGCGATAGAATTCCAGCAGGTCGGTTTCATACCACCATTTTGGGTGGGCTTCTCCAAGCAGCGCAAAAAGCCGGGTTGACGAAGGTCGTCCAAATACGTTCAAAACGCGTTTTTTCGACTTTCCCCATCGGGGCGAAACGAAAAAACACCCTTGGGATCGAATTCCACGAGGTCGGTTTCATACCGCCATTTTGGGTGGGCTTTTCCAAGCAGCGCAAAAAGCCGGGTTGACGAAGGTCGCCCAATTGCTTAGAAAACGCGTTTTTTCGAATTTCCCCATCGGGGCGAAACGAAATAACACCCTTGCGATCGAATTCCACGAGGTCAGTTTCATACCACCATTTAGGGTGGGCTTTTCCAAGAAGCGCAAAAAGCCGGTTTGACGAAGGTCATCCAATTCGGTTCAAAACGCGTTTTTTCGACTTTTCCCATCGGTGCGAAAAGAAAAAACACCCTTGCGATCGAGTTCCACAAAGTGGGTTTCATACCACCATTTTGGGTGGGCTTTTCCAAGCAGCGCAAATCGCCGGGTTGATGAAGGTCGTCCAATTGCGTTCAAAACGCGTTTTTTCGACTTTCCCCATCGGGGCGAAACGAAAAAACATTCCTGCGATCGTATTCCACGAGGTCGGTTTCATACCACCATTTTGGGTGGGCTTTTCCAAGCAGCGCAAATAGCCGGGTTGACGAAGGTCGTCCAATTGTGTTCAAAACGCGTTTTTTCGACTTTCCCCATCGGGGCGAAACAAAAAAAACACCCTTGCGATCGAATTCCATGAGGTCTGTATCAAACCACCATTTTGGGTGGGCTTTTCCAAGCAGCGCAAAAAGCCGGGTTGACGAAAGTCGTGCAATTGCGTTCAAAACGCGTTTTTTCCACTTTCCCCATCGGGGCGAAACGAAAAAACATTCCTGCGATCGAATTCCATGAGGTCGGTTTCATACCACCATTTTGGGTGGGCTTTTCCAAGCAGCGCAAAAAGCCGGGTTGACGAAGGTAGTCCAAATACGTTCAAAACGCGTTTTTTCGACTTTCCCCATCGGGGCGAAACGAAAAAACACCCTTTCGATCGAATTCCACGAGGTCTGTTTCATACCACCATTTTGGGTGGGCTTTTCCAAGCAGCGAAAAAAGCCGGCTTGACGAAGGTCGTCCAATTGCGTTCAAAACTCGTTTTTTCGAGTTTCCCCATCGGGGCGAAACAAAAAAACACCCTTGCGATCGAATTCCACGAGGTCGGTTTCATATCACCATTTTGGGTGGGCTTTTCCAAGCAGCGCAAAAAGCCGGGTTGACGAAGGTCGTCCAATTGCGTTCAAAGCGCGTTTTTTCGACTTTCCCCATCAGGGCGAAACGAAAAAACACCCTTGCGATCGAATTCCAGCAGGTCGGTTTCATACCACCATTTTGGGTGGGCTTCTCCAAGCAGCGCAAAAAGCCGGGTTGACGAAGGTCGTCCAAATACGTTCAAAACGCGTTTTTTCGACTTTCCCCATCGGGGCGAAACGAAAAAACACCCTTGGGATCGAATTCCACGAGGTCGGTTTCATACCGCCATTTTGGGTGGGCTTTTCCAAGCAGCGCAAAAAGCCGGGTTGACGAAGGTCGCCCAATTGCTTAGAAAACGCGTTTTTTCGAATTTCCCCATCGGGGCGAAACGAAAAAACACCCTTGCGATCGAATTCCACGAGGTCAGTTTCATACCACCATTTAGGGTGGGCTTTTCCAAGAAGCGCAAAAAGCCGGTTTGACGAAGGTCGTCCAATTGCGTTGAAAACGCGTTTTTTCGACTTTCCCATTCGGGGCGAAACGAAAAAACACCCTTGCGATCGAATTCCACGAAATGGGTTTCATACCACCATTTTAGGTGGGCTTTTCAAAGCAGCGCAAAAAGCCGGGTTCACGAAGGTCGTCCAATCGAGTTCAAAACGCGTTTTTTCGACTTTCCCCATCGGGGCGAAACGAAAAAACATTCCTGCGATCGACTTCCGCGAGGTCTGTTTCATACCACCATTTTGGGTGGGCTTTTCCAAGCAGCGCAAAAAGCCGGGTTGACGAAGGTCGTCCAATTGCGTTCAAAACGCGTTTTTTCGAGTTTCCCCATCCGGGCGAAACGAAAAAACACCCTTGCGATCGAATTCCAGGAGGTCGGTTTCATACCACCATTTTGGGTGGGCTTTTCCAAGCAGCCAGAAAAGTCGCGGTTGCAAAGGTCGTCCAATTCCGTTCAAAGCGCGTTTTATCGACTTTCCCCATCGGGGCGAAACCAAAAAACACCCTTGCGATCGAATTCCACGAGATGGGTTTCATACCACCATTTTGGGTTGGCTTTTCCAAGCAGCGCAAAAAGCCGGTTAGACGAAGGTTGTCCAATTGCGTTTCATACCACAATTTCGCGTTTTTAATACAATTAAACGACCTTCGTCAACCCGGCTTTTTTCCTGCTTGGAAAAGCCCACCTAAAATGGAGGTATGAAACCGACCTCGTGGAATTCGATCTCAAGGGTGTTTTTTCGTTTCGCTCCGATGGGGAAAATCGAAAAAACAACGCGTTTTGAACGCAATTGGACGGCCTTCGTCAACCCAGCTTTTTGCGCTGCTCTGAAAAGCCCACCCAAAATGGTGGTATGAAACTGACCTCGTGGAATTCGTTCGCAAGGGTGTTTTTTCGTTTCGCCGGGATTTGGAAAGTCCAAAAAACGCGTTTTGAACGCAATTGGACGACCTTCGTCAAACTGGCTTTTTGCGCTGCTTGGAAAAGCCCACCCACAATGGTGGTATGAAACCGACCTCGTGGAATATGATCGCAAGGGTGTTTTTTCGTTTCGCCCCGATGAGGAAAGTCGGAAAAACGCGTTTTTAACGCAATTGCACGACCTTCGTCGAACCGGCTTTTTACGCTTCTAGGAAAAGCCCACTCAAAATGGTGTATGAAACCCATCTCGTGGAATAAGATCGCAAGGGTGTTTTTTCGTTTCGCCCCGATGGGGAAAGTCGAAAAAACGCGTTTTGAACGCAATTGGACGACCTTCGTCAACCCCGCTTTTTGCGCAGCTTCGAAAAGCCCACCCAAAATAATGGTATGAGACCGACCTCGTGGAATTTGATCGCAAGGGTGTTTTTTCGTTTCGGCCCGAAGGTGAAAGTCGAAAAAACGCCTTTCGAACGCAATTGGACGATTTTTGTCAACCCGGCTTTTTGCGCTGCTTGGAAAAGCCCACCCAAAATGGTGGTATGAAACCCACCTCGTGGAATTCGATCGCAAGGGTGTTTTTTTTTTCGCCCCGATGGGGAAAGTCGAAAAAACGCGTTTTGAACACAATTGGACGACCTTCGTCAACCCGGCTTTTAGCGCTGCTTGGAAAAGCCCACCCAAAATAATGGTATGAGACCGAACTCGTGGAACTTGATCGCAAGGGTGTTTTTTTCGTTTCGGCCCGAAGGTGAAAGTAGAAAAAAAAATTTTCGAACGCAATTGGACGACCTTTGTCAACCCGGCTTTTTGCGCTGCTTGGAAAAGCCCACCCAAAATGGTGGTATGAAACCCACCTCGTGGAATTCGATCGCAAGGGTGTTTTTTTGTTTCGCACCGATGGGGAAAGTCGAAAAAACCTGTTTTGAACACAAGTGGACGACCTTCGTCAACCCGGCTTTTAGCGCTGCTTGGAAAAGCCCACCCAAAATGGTGGTATGAAACCCACCTCGTGGAATTCGATCGCAAGGGTGTTTTTTCGTTTCGCCCCGGTGGGGAAACTCGAAAAAAGGCGCTTTGAACGCAATTGGACGACCTTCGTCAATCCGGCTTTTTGCGCTGCTTGCAAAAGCCCACCCAAAAAGGTGGTATCAAACCGACCTCGTGGATTTCGATCGCAACGGTGTTTTTTCGTTTCGCCCCGATGGGGAAAGTCGAAAAAACGCGTTTTGAACGCAATTGGACGACCTTCGTCAACCCGGCTTTTTGCGCTACTTGGAAAAGCACACCGTAAATGGTGGTGTGAAACCGACCTCGTGGAATTCGATCGCAAGAATGTTTTTTCGTTTCGCCCCGATGGGGAAACTCGAAAAAACGCGTTTTGAACCCAGTTGGACAACCTTCGTCAACCAGGCTTTTTGAGCTGCTTGGAAAAGCTTATCCAAAATGGTGGTGTAAAACCCACCTCGTGGAATTCGATCCCAAGGGTGTTTTTTCGTTTCGCCCCGATGGCGAAAGTCGAAAAAACGCGTTTTGAACGCAATTGGACGACTTTCGTCAACCCGGCTTTTTGTTCTGCTTGGAAAAGCCCACCCAAAATGGAGGCATGAAACCCATCTCGTGCAATTCGATCGCAAGGGTGCTTTTTCGTTTCGCCCCGATGGGGAAAGTCGAAAAAACGCGTTTTGAACGCAATTGGAAGACCTTCGTCAAACCGGCTTTTTGCGCTGCTTTGAAAAGCCCACCCAAAATTGTGGTATGAAACCGACCTCGTGGAATTCCATCGCAAGGGTGTTTTTTCGTTTCGCCCCGATGGCGAAAGTCGAAAAAACGCGTTTTGAATACAATTGGGCGACCTTCGTCAACCCGGGTTTTTGTCCTGCTTGGAAAAGCCCACCCAAAATGGTGGTATGAAACCAACCTCGTGGAATTCGTTCGCAAGGGTGTTTTTTCGTTTCGCCCCGATGAGGAATGTCGAAAAAACGCGTTTTAAACGCAATTGGACGACTTTAGTCAACCCGGCTTTTTGCGCTGCTTTGAAAAGTTCACCCAAAATGGTGGTATCAAACCGACCTCGTGGAATTCGATCGAAAGGGTGTTTTTTCGTTTCGCCCCAAAGAGGAAAGTCGAAAAAACGCGTTTTGAACGCAATTGGACGACCTTCGTCAACCCGGCTTTTTGCGCTGCTTGGAAAAGCCCACCCAAAATGGTGGTATGAAACCGACCTCGAGGAATTCGTTCGCAAAGGTGTTTTTTCGTTTCGCCCCGATGAGGAAAGTCGAAAAAACGCGTTTTGAACGCAATTGGACGACCTTCGTCACCCCGGCTTTTTTCGCTACTTGGAAAAGCCCACCCAAAATGGTGGTATGAAACCAATTTCGTGGAATACGATCGCAGGAATGTTTTTTCGTTTCTTCCCCGATGGGGAAAGTCGAAAATACGCGTTTCGAACGCAATTGGACGACCTTCGTCAACCCGGCTTTTTGGGCTGCTTGGAAAAGCCCACCGTAAATGGTGGTGTGAAACCGACCTCGTGGAATTCGATCGCAAGAATGTTTTTTCGTTTCGCCCCGATGGGGAAACTCGAAAAAACGCGTTTTGAACCCAGTTGGACAACCTTCGTCAACCAGGCTTTTTGAGCTGCTTGGAAAAGCTTATCCAAAATGGTGGTGTAAAACCCACCTCGTGGAATTCGATCCCAAGGGTGTTTTTTCGTTTCGCCCCGATGGCGAAAGTCGAAAAAACGCGTTTTGAATACAATTGGGCGACCTTCGTCAACCCGGGTTTTTGTCCTGCTTGGAAAAGCCCACCCAAAATGGTGGTATGAAACCAACCTCGTGGAATTCGTTCGCAAGGGTGTTTTTTCGTTTCGCCCCGAAGAGGAATGTCGAAAAAACGCGTTTTAAACGCAATTGGACGACTTTAGTCAACCCGGCTTTTTGCGCTGCTTTGAAAAGTTCACCCAAAATGGTGGTATCAAACCGACCTCGTGGAATTCGATCGAAAGGGTGTTTTTTCGTTTCGCCCCAAAGAGGAAAGTCGAAAAAACGCGTTTTGAACGCAATTGGACGACCTTCGTCAACCCGGCTTTTTGCGCTGCTTGGAAAAGCCCACCCAAAATGGTGGTATGAAACCGACCTCGAGGAATTCGTTCGCAAAGGTGTTTTTTCGTTTCGCCCCGATGAGGAAAGTCGAAAAAACGCGTTTTGAACGCAATTGGACGACCTTCGTCACCCCGGCTTTTTTCGCTACTTGGAAAAGCCCACCCAAAATGGTGGTATGAAACCAATTTCGTGGAATACGATCGCAGGAATGTTTTTTCGTTTCTTCCCCGATGGGGAAAGTCGAAAATACGCGTTTTGAACGCAATTGGACGACCTTCGTCAACCCGGCTTTTTGAGCTGCTTGGAAAAGCCCACCCAAAATGGTAGTATGAAACCGACCTCGAGGTATTCGTTCGCAAGGGTGTTTTTTCGTTTTGCCCCGATGACGAAAGTCGAAAAAACGCGTTTTGAACGCAATTGGACGACCTTCGTCAACCCGGCTTTTTGCGCGGCTTGGAAAAGCCCACCCAAAATGGTGGTATGAAACCAACCTCGTGGAATTCGATCGCAGGAATGTTTTTTCGTTTCTTCCCCGATGGGGAAAGTCGAAAAAACGCGTTTTGAACGCAATTGGACGACCTTCGTCAAACCGGCTTTTTGCGCTCCTTGGAAAAGCCCACCCAAAATGGTGGTATGAAACGGACCTCGTGGAATTCGTTCGCAAGGGTGTTTTTTCGTTTCGCCGAGATTTTGAAAGTCGAAAAAACGCGTTTGGAACGCAATTGGACGACCTTCGTCAAACCCGCTTTTTGCGCTGCTTGGAAAAGCCCACCCAAAATGGTGGTATGAAACCGACCTCGTGGAATTCGATGGCAAGGGTGTTTTTTCGTTTCGCCCCGATGGGGAAACTCGAAAAAACGCGTTTTGAACGCAATTGCACGACCTTCGTAAACCCGGCTTTTTGCGCTGCTTGGAAAAGCCCACCCAAAATGGTGGTATGAAACCGATCTCGTGGAATTCGTTCGCAAGGGTGTTTTTTCCTCTCGCGGAGATTTGGAAAGTCGAAAAAACGCGTTTTGAACGCAATTGGACGACCTTCGTCAACCCGGCTTTTTGCGCTGCTTGGAAAAGCCCACCCAAAATGGTTTTATGAAACGGACCTCGTGGAATTCGATCACAAGGGTGTTTTTTCGTTTCGCCCCGAAGACGAAAGTCGAAAAAACGCGTTTTGAACGCAATTGGACGACCTTCGTCAACCCGGCTTTTTGCGCGGCTTGGAAAAGCCCACCCAAAATGGTGGTATGAAACCAACCTCGTGGAATTCGATCGCAGGAATGTTTTTTCGTTTCTTCCCCGATGGGGAAACTCGAAAAAACGCGTTTTGAACGCAATTGGACGACCTTCGTCAATCCGGCTTTTTGCGCTGCTTGCAAAAGCCCACCCAATATGGTGGTATGAAACCGACCTCGTCGAATTCAATCGCAACGGTCTTTTTTCGTTTCGCCCCGAAGGGGAAAGTCGAAAAAACGCGTTTTGAACGCAATTGGACGACCTTCGTCAAACCGGCTTTTTGCGCTACTTGGAAAAGCCCACCCTAAATGGTGGTGTGAAAACGACCTCGCGGAATTCGATCGCAAGAATGTTTTTTCGTTTCGCCCCGATGGGGAAACTCGAAAAAACGCGTTTTGAACCCAGTTGGACAACCTTCGTCAACCCGGCTTTTTGAGCAGCTTGGAAAAGCTTATCCAAATTGGTGGTATAAAACCCACCTCGTGGAATTCGATGCTAAGGGTGTTTTTTCGTTTCGCCCCGATGGCGAAAGTCGAAAAAACGCGTTTTGAACGCAATTGGACGACCTTCGTCAACCCGGCTTTTTGCGCTGCTTGGAAAAGCCCACCCAAAATGGTGGTATGAAACCGACCTCGAGGAATTCGTTCGCAAGGGTGTTTTTTCGTTTCGCCCCGATGGGGAAAGTCGAAAAAACGCGTTTTGAACGCAATTGGACGGCCTTCGTCAACTCGGCTTTTTGCGGTGCTTGGAAAAGCACACCCAAAATGGTAATATAAAACCGACCTCGTGGAATTCGATCGCAAGGGTGTTTTTTCGTTTCGCCCCGATGGGGAAAGTCGAAAAAACGCGTTTTGAACGCAATTGGACGACCTTCGTCAACCCGGCCTTTTCGGTTGCTTGGAAAAGCCCACCCAAAACGGTGGAATGAAACCGACCTCGTGGAATTCGATCGCAATTGTGTTTTTTCGTTTCGCACCGATGGGGAAAGGCGAAAAAACGCGTTTGAACGCAATTGGACGACCTTCGTCAAACCGGCTTTTTGCGCTGCTTTGAAAAGCCCACCCAAAATGGTAGTATGAAACCAACCTCGTGGATATCGCTCGCAAGGGTGTTTTTTTTTTTCGCCCCGATGGGGAAAGTCGAAAAAACGCGTTTTGATCGCAATTGGACGACCTTCCTCAATCCGGCTTTTTGCGTTTGTAGGAAAAGCCCACGCAAAATGGTGGTATGAAACCGACCTGATGGAATTCGTTCGCAAGGGTGTTTTTTCGTTTCGCCGAGATTTTAAAAGTCGAAAAAACGCGTTTGGAACGCAATTGGACGACCTTCGTCAAACCGGCTTTTTGCGCTGCTTGGAAAAGCCCACCCAAAATGGTGGTATGAAACCGACCTCGTGGAATTCGATGGCAAGGGTGTTTTTTCGTTTCGCCCCGATGGGGAAACTCGAAAAAACGAGTTTTGAACGCAATTACACGACCTTCGTCAACCCGGCTTTTTGCGCTGCTTGGAAAAGACCACCCAAAATTGTGGTATGAAACCGATCTCGTGGAATTCGTTCGCAAGGGTGTTTTTTCGTTTCGCCCCGAAGAGGAAAGTCGAAAAAACGCGTTTTAAACCCAATTGGACGACCTTAGTCAACCTGGCTTTTTGCATGTGTTCGCATGGAAAAGCCCACCCAAAATGGTGGTGTCAAACCGACCTCGTGGAATTCGATCACAAGGGTGTTTTTTCGTTTCGCCCCGAAGAGGAAAGTCGAAAAAACGCGTTTTAAACCCAATTGGACGACCTTAGTCAACCTGGCTTTTTGCGCTGCTTGGAAAAGCCCACCCAAAATGGTGGTATGAAACCGACCTCGTGGAATTCGTTCGCAAGGCTGTTTTTTCGTTTTGCCGAGATTTGGAGAGTCCAAAAAACGCGTTTTGAACGCAATTGGACGACCTTAGTCAACCCGGCTTTTTGTGCTGCTTGGAAAAGCCCACCCAAAATGGTGGTATGAAACCGAACTCGTGGAATTCGTTCCGATGGGTGTTTTTTCGCTTCGCCCCGATGGGGAAAGTCGAAAAAACGCGTTTTGAACGCAATTGGACGACCTTCGTCAACCCGGCTTTTTGCGCTGCTTGGAAAACCCACCCAAAACGGTGGAATGAAACCGACCTCGTGGAATTCTATCGCATGGGTGTATTTTCGTTTTGGCCCGAGGGGGAAAGTCGAAAAAACGCGTTTTCAACGCAATTGGACGACCTTCGTCAACCCGGCTTTTTGTCCTGCTTGGAAAAGCCCACCCAAAATGGTGGTATGAAACCGACCTCGTGGAATTCGTTCGCAAGGGTGTTTTCTCGTTTCGACCCGATGGGGAAAGTCGAAAAAGCGCGTTTTGAACTCAATTGGACGGCCTTCGTCAACCCGGCTTTTTGCCCTGCTTGGAAAAGCCCCCCCAAAATGGTGGTATGAGACCGACCTCATGGAATTCGTTCGCAAGGGTGTTTTTTCGTTTTGGCCCGAAGGGGAAAGTCGAAAAAACGCGTTTTCAACGCAATTGGACGACCTTCGTTAACCCGGCTTTTTGTCCTGCTTGGAAAAGCCCACCCAAAATGGTGGTGTGAAACCGACCTCGTGGAATTCGTTCGCAAGGGTGTTTTTTTGTTTCGCCCCGAAGGGGAAGGTCGAAAACACGCGTTTTCAACGCAATTGGACGACCTTCGTCAACCCGGCTTTTTGTCCTGCTTGGAAAAGCCCACGCAAAATGGTGGTATGAAACCGACCTCGTGGAATTCGTTCGCAAGGGTCTTTTTTCGTTTCGCCTAGATTTGGAAAGTCCAAAAAACGCGTTTTAAACGCAATTGGACGACCTTCGTCAACCCGGCTTTTTACGCTGCTTGGAAAAGCCCACCCAAAATGGTTGTATCAAACCGACCTCATGGAATTCGATCGCAAGGTGTTTTTTCGCTTCGCCCCGAAGAGGAAACTCGAAAAAACGCGTTTTAAAGGCAATTGGACGACCTTAGTCAACTCGGCTTTTTGCGCTACTTGGAAAAGCCCACCCAAAATGATGGTATGAAACCTACCTTGTGGAATTCGTTCGAGAGGGTGTTTTTTCGTTTCGCCGAGATTTGGAAAGTCCAAAAAACGCGTTTTAAACGCAATTGGACGACCTTCGTCAACCCGGCTTTTTGTGCTGCTTGGAAAAGCCCACCCAAAATGGTGGTATGAAACCGATCTCGTGGAATTCGATCGCAAGTGTGTTTTTTCGTTTCGCCCCGAGGGGGAAAGTCGAAAGAATGCGTTTTGAATACAATTGGACGACCTTCGTCAACCCGGCTTTTTGTCCTACTTGGAGAAGCCCACCCAAAATGGTGGTATGAAACCGACCTCGTGGAATTCTTTCGCAAGGGTGTTTTTTTGTTTCGCCCAGATGGGGAAAGTCGAAAAAACGCGTTTTGAACGCAATTGGACGGCCTTCGTTAACCCGGCTTTTATCGCTGCTTGGAAAAGCCCACCCAAAATGGTGGTATCAAACCGACCTCGTGCAACTCGATCGAAAGTGTGTTTTTTCGTTTCGCCCCGAAGAGGAATGTCGAAAAAACGCGTTTTAAACCCAATTGGACGACCTTAGTCAACCCGGCTTTTTGCGCTGCTTGGAAAAGTTCACCCAAATTGGTGGTATGAAACCGACCTCGTGGAATTCGATCGCAAGGGTGTTTTTTCGTTTCGCCCCAAAGAAGAAAGTCGAAAAAAAGCGTTTTGAACGCAATTGGACGACCTTCGTCAACCCGGCTTTTTGCCCTGCTTGGAAAAGCCCACCCAAAATTGTGGTATGAAACCGACCTCGAGGAATTCGTTCGCAAGGGTGTTTTTTCGTTTCGCCCCGATGGGGAAAGTCGAAAAAACGCGTTTTGAACGCAATTGGACGGCCTTCGTCAACCCGGCTTTTGACGGTGCTTGGAAAAGAACACCCAAAATGGTAATATGAAACCGACCTCGTGGAATTGGATCGCAAGGGTGTTTTTTCGTGTCGCCCCGATGGGGAAAATCGAAAAAACGCGTTTTGAACGCAATTGGACGACCTTCGTCAACCCGGCCTTTTCGGCTGCTTGGAAAAGCCCACCCAAAACGGTGGAATGAAACCGACCTCGTGGAATTCGATCGCAATTGTGTTTTTTCGTTTCGCACCGATGGGGAAAGTCGAAAAAACGCGTTTGAACGCAATTGGACGACCTTCGTCAAACCGGCTTTTTGCGCTGCTTGGAAAAGTTCACCCAAATTGGTGGTATGAAACCGACCTCGTGGAATTCGATCGCAAGGGTGTTTTTTCGTTTCGCCCCAAAGAGGAAAGGCGAAAAAAAGCGTTTTGAACGCAATTGGACGACCTTCGTCAACCCGGCTTTTTGCGCTGCTTGGAAAAGCCCACCCAAAATTGTAATATGAAACCGACCTCGAGGAATTCGTTCGCAAGGGTGTTTTTTCGTTTCGCCCCGATGGGGAAAGTCAAAAAAAAGCGTTTTGAACGCAATTGGACGGCCTTCGTCAACCCGGCTTTTTGCGGTGCTTGGAAAAGCACACCCAAAATGGTAATATGAAACCGACCTCGTGGAATTCGATCGGAAGGGTAGTTTTTCGTTTCGCCCCGATGGGGAAAGTCGAAAAAACGCATTTTGAACGCAATTGGACGACCTTCGTCAACCCGGCCTTTTCGGCTGCTTGGAAAAGCCAACACAAAACGGTGGAATGAAACCGACCTCGTGGAATTCGATCGCAATTGTGTTTTTTCGTTTCGCCCCGATGGGGAAAGTCGAAAAAACGCGTTTTCAACGCAATTGGACGACCTTCCTCAAACCGGCTTTTTGCGCTGCTTTGAAAAGCCCACCCAAAATGGTAGTATGAAACCGACCTCGTGGATATCGCTCGCAAGGGTGTTTTTTTGTTTCGCCCCGATGGGGAAAGTCGAAAAAACGCGTTTTGATCGCAATTGGACGACCTTCCTCAAACCGGCTTTTTGCGTTTGTAAGAAAAACCCACGCAAAATGGTGGTATGAAACCGACCTCGTGGAATTCGTTCGCAAGGGTGTTTTTTCGTTTCGCCGAGATTTTGAAAGTCGAAAAAACGCGTTTGGAACGCAATTGGACGACCTTCGTCAAACCGGCTTTTTTCGCTGCTTGGAAAAGCCCACCCAAAATGGTGGTATGAAACCGACCTCGTGGAATTCGATGGCAAGGGTGTTTTTTCGTTTCGCCCCGATGGGGAAACTCGAAAAAATGCGTTTTGAACGCAATTACACGACCTTCGTCAACCCGGCTTTTTGCGCTGCTTGGAAAAGCCCACCCAAAATGGTGGTATGAAACCGATCTCGTGGAATTCGTTCGCAAGGGTGTTTTTTCCTCTCGCCTAGATTTGGAAAGTCGAAAAAACGCCTTTTGAACGCAATTGGACGACCTTCGTCAACCCGGCTTTTTGCGCTGCTTGGAAAAGCCCACCCAAAATGGTGGTATGAAACCGACCTCGTGGAATTCGATCGCAAGGGTGTTTTTTTGTTTCGCCCCGATGGGGACAGTCGAAAAAACGCGTTTTGAACGCAATTGGACGACCTTCGTCAACCCGGCCTTTTCGGCTGCTTGGAAAAGCCAACACAAAACGGTGGAATGAAACCGACCTCGTGGAATTCGATCGCAATTGTGTTTTTTCGTTTTGCACCGATGGGGAAAGTCGAAAAAACGCGTTTGAACGCAATTGAACGACCTTCCTCAAACCGGCTTTTTGCGCTGCTTTGAAAAGCCCACCCAAAATGGTAATATGAAACCGACCTCGTGGATATCGCTCGCAAGGGTGTTTTTTTGTTTCGCCCCGATGGGGAAAGTCGAAAAAACGCGTTTTGATCGCAATTGGACGACCTTCGTCAACCCGGCTTTTTGCGCTGCTTGGAAAAGCCCACCCAAAATGGTGGTATGAAACCGACCTCGTGGAATTCGATCGCAAGGGTGTTTTTTTGTTTCGCCCCGATGGGGACAGTCGAAAAAACGCGTTTTGCACGCAATTGGACGACCTTCGTCAACCCGGCTTTTTGCGCTGCTTGGAAAAGCCCACCCAAAATGGTGGTATGAGACCGACCTCGTGGAATTCGTTCGCAAGGGTGTTTTTTCGTTTCGCCGAGATTTTGAAAGTCGAAAAAACTCGTTTTGCACGCAATTGGACGACCTTCGTCAACCCGGCTTTTTGCGCTGCTTGGAAAAGCCCACCCAAAATGGTGGTATGAGACCGACATCGTGGAATTCGTTCGCAAGGGTGTTTTTTCGGTTCGCCCCGATGGGAAAAGTCGAAAAAACGCGTTTTGAACGCAATTTGACGACCTTGGTCAACCGGGCTTTTTGCACTCCTTGGTAAAGCCCACCCAAAATTGTTGTATGAAACCGACCTCGTGGAATTCGATCGCAAGGGTGTTTTTTCGTTTCGCCCCGATAAGCAAAGGCGAAAAAACGCGTTTTGAATACAATTGGACGACCTTCGTCAACCCGGGTTTTTGTCCTGCTTGGAAAAGCCCACCCAAAATAGTGGTATGAAACTGACCTCGTGGAATTCATTTGCAAGGGTGTTTTTTCGTTTCGCCCCGGTGGGGAAAGTCGAAAAAGCGTGTTTTGAACTCATTTGGACGGCCTTCGTCAACCCGGCTTTTTGCGTTGCATGGAAAAGCCCACCCAAAATGGTGGTGTGAAACCGACCTCGTGGAATTCGATCGCAAGGGTGTTTTTTCGTTTCGCCCCAAAGAAGAAAGTCGAAAAAAAGCGTTTTGAACGCAATTGGACGACCTTCGTCAACCCGGCTTTTTGCGCTGCTTGGAAAAGCCCACCCAAAATTGTAATATTAAACCGACCTCGAGGAATTCGTTCGCAAGGGTGTTTTTTCGTTTCGCCCCGATGGGGAAAGTCGAAAAAACGCGTTTTGAACGCAATTGGACGGCCTTCGTCAACCCGGCTTTTTGCGGTGCTTGGAAAAGCACACCCAAAATGGTAATATGAAACCGACCTCGTGGAATTCGATCGGAAGGGTAGTTTTTCGTTTCGCCCCGATGGGGAAAGTCGAAAAAACGCGTTTTGAACGCAATTGGACGACCTTCGTCAACCCGGCCTTTTCGGCTGCTTGGAAAAGCCAACACAAAACGGTGGAATAAAACCGACCTCGTGGAACTCGATCGCAATTGTGTTTTTTCGTTTCGCACCGATGGGGAAAGTCGAAAAAACGCGTTTGAACGCAATTGGACGACCTTCCTCAAACCGGCTTTTTGCGCTGCTTTGAAAAGCCCACCCAAAATGGTAGTATGAAACCGACCTCGTGGATATCGCTCGCAAGGGTGTTTTTTTGTTTCGCCTCGATGGGGAAAGTCGAAAAAACGCGTTTTGATCGCAATTGGACGACCTTCGTCAAACCGGCTTTTTGCGTTTGTAGGAAAAGCCCACGCAAAATGGTGGTATGAAACCGACCTCGTGGAATTCGTTCGCAAGGGTGTTTTTTCGTTTCGCCGAGATTTTGAAAGTCGAAAAAACGCGTTTGGAACGCAATTGGACGACCTTCGTCAAACCGGCTTTTTGCGCTGCTTGGAAAAGCCCACCCAAAATGGTGGTATGAAACCGACCTCGTGGAATTCGATGGCAAGGGTGTTTTTTCGTTTCGCCCCGATGGGGAAACTCGAAAAAATGCGTTTTGAACGCAATTACACGACCTTCGTCAACCCGGCTTTTGGCGCTGCTTGGAAAAGCCCACCCAAAATGGTGGTATGAAACCGATCTCGTGGAATTCGTTCGCAAGGGTGTTTTTTCCTCTCGCCGAGATTTGGAAAGTCGAAAAAACGAGTTTTGAACGCAATTTGACGACCTTCGTCAACCCGGCTTTTTGCGCTGCTTGGAAAAGCCCACCCAAAATGGTGGTATGAAACCGACCTCGTGGAATTCGATCGCAAGGGTGTTTTTTTGTTTCGCCCCGATGGGGACAGTCGAAAAAACGCGTTTTGCACGCAATTGGACGACCTTCGTCAACCCGGCTTTTTGCGCTGCTTGGAAAAGCCCACCCAAAATGGTGGTATGAGACCGACCTCGTGGAATTCGTTCGCAAGGGTGTTTTTTCGCTTCGCCCCGATGGGAAAAGTCGAAAAAACGCGTTTTGAACGCAATTGGACGAGCTTGGTCAACCGGGCTTTTTGCACTCCTTTGTAAAGCCCACCCAAAATTGTTGTATGAAACCGACCTCGTGGAATTCGATCGCAAGGGTGTTTTTTCGTTTCGCCCCGATAAGAAAAGTCGAAAAAACGCGTTTTGAATACAATTGGACAACCTTCGTCAACCCGTGTTTTTGTCCTGCTTGGAAAAGCCCACCCAAAATAGTGGTATGAAACTGACCTCGTGGAATTCATTTGCAAGGGTGTTTTTTCGTTTCGCCCCGGTGGGGAAAGTCGAAAAAGCGCGTTTTGAACTCATTTGGACGGCCTTCGTCAACCCGGCTTTTTGCGTTGCATGGAAAAGCCCACCCAAAATGGTGGTGTGAAACCGACCTCGTGGAATTCGATCACAAGGGTGTTTTTTCGTTTCGCCCCGAAGAGGAAAGTCGAAAAAACGCGTTTTAAACCCAATTGGACGACCTTAGTCAACCTGGCTTTTTGCGCTGCTTGGAAAAGCCCACCCAAAATGGTGGTATGAAACCGACCTCGTGGAATTCGTTCGCAAGGCTGTTTTTTCGTTTTGCCGATATTTGGAGAGTCCAAAAAAAGCGTTTTGAACGCAATTGGACGACCTTAGTCAACCCGGCTTTTTGTGCTGCTTGGAAAAGCCCACCCAAAATGGTGGTGTGAAACCGACCTCGTGGAATTCGATCACAAGGGTGTTTTTTCGTTTCGCCCCGAAGAGGAAAGTCGAAAAAACGCGTTTTAAACCAAATTGGACGACCTTAGTCAACCTGGCTTTTTGCGCTGCTTGGAAAAGCCCACCCAAAATGGTGGTATGAAACCGACCTCATGGAATTCGTTCGCAAGGCTGTTTTTTCGTTTTGCCGAGATTTGGAGAGTCCAAGAAACGCGTTTTGAACGCAATTGGACGACCTTAGTCAACCCGGCTTTTTGTGCTGCTTGGAAAAGCCCACCCAAAATGGTGGTATGAAACCGAACTCGTGGAATTCGTTCCGAAGGGTTTTTTTTCGCTTCGCCCCGATGGGCAAAGTCGAAAAAACGCGTTTTGAACGCAATTGGACGACCTTGGTCAACCGGGCTTTTTGCACTGCTTGAGAAAACCCACCCAAAATTGTGGTATGAAACCGACCTCGTAGAATTCGATCGCAAGGGTGTTTTTTCGTTTCGCCCCGATGGGGAAAGCCGAAAAAACGCATTTTGAACGCAATTGGACGACCTTCGTCAACCCGGCTTTTTGCGCTCCTTGGAAAACCCACCCAAAACGGTGGAATGAAACCGACCTCGTAAAATTCGATCGCAAGGGTGTTTTTTCGTTTTGGCCCGAACGGGAAAGTCGAAAAAACGCGTTTCGAACGCAATAGGACGACCTTCGTCAACCCGGCTTTTTGCGCTGCTTGGAAAACCCACCCAAAATGGTGGTATGAAACCGACCTCGTGGAATTCGTTTTCAAGGGTGTTTTTTCGTTTTGGCCCGATGGGAAAAGTCGAAAAAACGCGTTATCAACGCAATTGGACGACCTTCGTCAACCCGGCGTTTTGTCCTGCTTGGAAAAGCCCACCCAAAATGGTGGTATGAAACCGACCTCGTGGAATTCGTTCGCAAGGGTGTTTTTTCGTTTCGCCCCGATCGGGAAAGTCGAAAAAGCGCGTTTTGAACTCAATTGGACGGCCTTCGTCAACCCGGCTTTTTGCGCTGCTTGGAAAAGCCCCCCCAAAATGGTGGTATGAGACCGACCTCGTGGAATTCGATCGCAAGGGTGTTTTTTCGTTTTGGCCCGAAGGGGAAAGTCGAGAAAACGCGTTTTCAACGCAATTGGACGACCTTCGTCAACCCGGCTTTTTGTCCTGCTTGGAAAAGCCCACCCAAAATGGTAGTATGAAACCAACCTCGTGGAATTCGATCGCAAAGGTGTTTTTTCGTTTCGCCCCGAAGGGGAAGGTCGAAAAAACGCGTTTTCAACGCAATTGGACGACCTTCGTCAACCCGGCTTTTTGTCCTGCTTGGAAAAGCCCACCCAAAATGGTGGTATGAAACCGACCTAGTGGAATTCGATCGCAAGGGTGTTTTTTCGTTTCGCCCCGATGGGGAAACTCGAAAAAACGCGTTTTCAACGCAATTGGACGACCTTCGTCAACCCGGCTTTTTGCGCTGCATGGAAAACCCACCCAAAACGGTGGAATGAAACCGACCTCGTGGAATTCGATCGCAAGGGTGCAGTTTCGTTTTGGCCCGAAGGGGAAAGTCGAAAAAACGTTTTTTCAACGCAATTGGACGACCTTCGTCAACCCGGCTTTTTGCGCTGCTTGGAAAACCCACCCAAAATGGTGGTATGAAACCGACCTCGTGGAATTCGTTCGCAAGGGTGTTTTTTCGTTTTGGCCAGAAGAGAAAAGTCGAAAAAACGCGTTTTCAACGCAATTGGACGACCTTCGTCAACCCGGCTTTTTGTCCTGCTTGGAAAAGCCCACCCAAAATGGTGGTATGAAACCGACCTAGTGGAATTCGATCGCAAGGGTGTTTTTTCGTTTCGCCCCGATGGGGAAACTCGAAAAAACGCGTTTTCAACGCAATTGGACGACCTTCGTCAACCCGGCTTTTTGCGCTGCATGGAAAACCCACCCAAAACGGTGGAATAAAACCGACCTCGTGGAATTCGATCGCAAGGGTGCAGTTTCGTTTTGGCCCGAAGGGGAAAGTCGAAAAAACGTTTTTTCAACGCAATTGGACGACCTTCGTCAACCCGGCTTTTTGCGCTGCTTGGAAAACCCACCCAAAATGGTGGTATGAAACCGACCTCGTGGAATTTGTTCGCAAGGGTGTTTTTTCGTTTTGGCCAGAAGAGAAAAGTCGAAAAAACGCGTTTTCAACGCAATTGGACGACCTTCGTCAACCCGGCTTTTTGTCCTGCTTGGAAAAGCTCACCCAAAATGGTGGTATAAAACCGACCTCGTGGAATTCGTTCGCAAGGGTGTTTTTTCGTTTGGACCCGATGGGGAAAGTCGAAAAAGCGCGTTTTGAACTCAATTGGACGGCCTTCGTCAACCCGGCTTTTTGCGCTGCTTGGAAAAGCCCCCCCAAAATGGTGGTATGAGACCGACCTCGTGGAATTCGATCCCAAGGGTGTTTTTTCGTTTTGGCCCGAAGGGGAAAGTCGAAAAAACGCGTTTTCAACGCACTTGGACGACCTTCGTCAACCCGGCTTTTTGTCCTGCTTGGAAAAGCCCACCCAAAATGGTGGTATGAAACCGACCTCGTGGAATTCGTTTGCAAGGGTGTTTTTTCGTTTCGACCCGATGGGGAAAGTCGAAAAAGCGCGTTTTGAACTCAATTGGACGGCCTTCGTCAACCCGGCTTTTTGCGCTGCTTGGAAAAGCCCACCCAAAATGGTGGTATGAAACCGACCTCGTGGAATGCGTTCGCAAGGGGGTTTTTTCGTTTCGACCCGATGGGGAAAGTCGAAAAAGCGCGTTTTGAACTCAATTGGACGGCCTTCGTCAACCCCGCTTTTTGCGCTGCTTGGAAAAGCCCACCCAAAATGGTGGTATGAAACCGACCTCGTGGAATTCGTTCGCAAGGATGTTTTTTCGTTTCGACCCGATGGGGAAAGTCGAAAAAGCGCGTTTTGAACTCAATTGGACGGCCTTCGTCAACCCCGCTTTTTGCGCTGCTTGGAAAAGCCCCCCCAAAATGGTGGTATGAACCCGACCTCGTGGAATTCGATCGCAAGGGTGTTTTTTCGTTTCGACCCGATGGGGAAAGTCGAAAAAGCGCGTTTTGAACTCAATTGGACGGCCTTCGTCAACCCGGCTTTTTGTCCTGCTTGGAAAAGCCCACCCAAAATGGTGGTATGAAACCGACCTAGTGGAATTCGATCGCAAGGGTGTTTTTTCGTTTCGCCCCGATGGGGAAACTCGAAAAAACGCGTTTTCAACGCAATTGGACGACCTTCGTCAACCCGGCTTTTTGCGCTGCATGGAAAACCCACCCAAAACGGTGGAATGAAACCGACCTCGTGGAATTCGATCGCAAGGGTGCAGTTTCGTTTTGGCCCGAAGGGGAAAGTCGAAAAAACGTTTTTTCAACGCAATTGGACGACCTTCGTCAACCCGGCTTTTTGCGCTGCTTGGAAAACCCACCCAAAATGGTGGTATGAAACCGACCTCGTGGAATTCGTTCGCAAGGGTGTTTTTTCGTTTTGGCCAGAAGAGAAAAGTCGAAAAAACGCGTTTTCAACGCAATTGGACGACCTTCGTCAACCCGGCTTTTTGTCCTGCTTGGAAAAGCCCACCCAAAATGGTGGTATGAAACCGACCTAGTGGAATTCGATCGCAAGGGTGTTTTTTCGTTTCGCCCCGATGGGGAAACTCGAAAAAACGCGTTTTCAACGCAATTGGACGACCTTCGTCAACCCGGCTTTTTGCGCTGCATGGAAAACCCACCCAAAACGGTGGAATAAAACCGACCTCGTGGAATTCGATCGCAAGGGTGCAGTTTCGTTTTGGCCCGAAGGGGAAAGTCGAAAAAACGTTTTTTCAACGCAATTGGACGACCTTCGTCAACCCGGCTTTTTGCGCTGCTTGGAAAACCCACCCAAAATGGTGGTATGAAACCGACCTCGTGGAATTCGTTCGCAAGGGTGTTTTTTCGTTTTGGCCAGAAGAGAAAAGTCGAAAAAACGCGTTTTCAACGCAATTGGACGACCTTCGTCAACCCGGCTTTTTGTCCTGCTTGGAAAAGCTCACCCAAAATGGTGGTATAAAACCGACCTCGTGGAATTCGTTCGCAAGGGTGTTTTTTCGTTTGGACCCGATGGGGAAAGTCGAAAAAGCGCGTTTTGAACTCAATTGGACGGCCTTCGTCAACCCGGCTTTTTGCGCTGCTTGGAAAAGCCCCCCCAAAATGGTGGTATGAGACCGACCTCGTGGAATTCGATCCCAAGGGTGTTTTTTCGTTTTGGCCCGAAGGGGAAAGTCGAAAAAACGCGTTTTCAACGCACTTGGACGACCTTCGTCAACCCGGCTTTTTGTCCTGCTTGGAAAAGCCCACCCAAAATGGTGGTATGAAACCGACCTCGTGGAATTCGTTTGCAAGGGTGTTTTTTCGTTTCGACCCGATGGGGAAAGTCGAAAAAGCGCGTTTTGAACTCAATTGGACGGCCTTCGTCAACCCGGCTTTTTGCGCTGCTTGGAAAAGCCCACCCAAAATGGTGGTATGAAACCGACCTCGTGGAATGCGTTCGCAAGGGGGTTTTTTCGTTTCGACCCGATGGGGAAAGTCGAAAAAGCGCGTTTTGAACTCAATTGGACGGCCTTCGTCAACCCCGCTTTTTGCGCTGCTTGGAAAAGCCCACCCAAAATGGTGGTATGAAACCGACCTCGTGGAATTCGTTCGCAAGGATGTTTTTTCGTTTCGACCCGATGGGGAAAGTCGAAAAAGCGCGTTTTGAACTCAATTGGACGGCCTTCGTCAACCCCGCTTTTTGCGCTGCTTGGAAAAGCCCCCCCAAAATGGTGGTATGAACCCGACCTCGTGGAATTCGATCGCAAGGGTGTTTTTTCGTTTCGACCCGATGGGGAAAGTCGAAAAAGCGCGTTTTGAACTCAATTGGACGGCCTTCGTCAACCCGGCTTTTTGCGCTGCTTGGAAAAGCCCACCCAAAATGGTGGTATGAAACCGACCTCGTGGAATTCGATCGAAAGGGTGTTCTTTTGTTTCGCCCCGATGGGGAAAGTCGAAAAAACGCGTTTTAAACGCAATTGGACGACCATCCTCAACCCGGCTTTTTGCGCTGTTTGAAAAAGCCCACCCATAAAAGTGGTATGAAACCGACTTCGTGGAATTCGATCACACGAATGTTTTTTCGTTTCGCCCCGAAGGGAAAAGTCGAAAAAACGCGTTTTGAACGCAATTGGACGACCTTCGTCAACCCCTGCTTTTTGTTCTGCTTGGAAAACCCACCCAAAATGGTGGTATGAAACCCATCTCGTTGAATTCGATCGCAAGGGTTTTTTTTCGTTTTGCCGAGATTTTTAAAGTCCAAAAAACGCGTTTTGAACGCAATTGGACCTTTGCGCTGCTTGGAAAAGCTCACCCAAAATGGTGGTATGAAACCGACCTAGTGGAATTCGTTCGCAAGGGTGTTTTTTCGTTTCGCAGAGATTTGGAAAGTCGAAAAAACGCGTTTTGAACGCAATTGGACGACCTTCGTCAACCCGGCTTTTTGCGCTGCTTGGAAATGCCCACCCAAAATGGTGGTATGAATCCGTCCTCGTGGAATTCGATTGCAAGGTTGTTTTTTCGTTTCGCCCCGATGGGGAAAGTCGAAAAAACGCGTTTTGAACGCAATTGGACGATCTTCGTCAAACCGGCTTTTTGCGCTGCTTGGAAAAGCCCACCCAAAATGGTGGTATGAAACCGACCTTGTGGAAATCGATCGCAAGAATGTGTTTTCGTTTGGCCCCGATGGGGAAAGTCGAAAAAACGCGTTTTAAACGCAATTGGACGACCTTCGTCAAACCGGCTTTTTGCGCTGTTTGGAAAAGCCCACCCAAAACGGTGGAATGAAACCGACCTCGTGGAATTCGATCGCAAGGGTGTTTTTTCGTTTGCCCACGATGGGGAAAGTCGAAAAACCGCGTTTTGAACGCAATTGGACGACCTTCGTCAAACCGGCTTTTTGCGCTGCTTAGAAAAGAACACCCAAAATGGTGGTATGAAACCGAGCTCGTGGAGTTCGTTCGCAAGGGTGTTTTTTCGTTTCGCCCCGATGGGGAAAGTCGAAAAAACGCGTTTTGAACGCAATTGGACGACCTTCGTCAATCCGGCTTTTTGCGCTGCTTGGAAAAGCCCACCAAAAATGGTGGTATGAAACCCACCTCGTGGAATTCGATCGCAAGGGTGTTTTTTCGTTTCGCCCCGATGGGGAAAGTCAAAAACACGCGTTTTGAACGCTATTGGACGACCTTCGTCAACCCGGCTTTTTGGGCTGCTTGCAGAAGCTCACCCAAAATGGTAGTATGAAACCGACCTCGTGGAATTCGATCGAAAGGGTGTTCTTTTGTTTCGCCCCGATGGGGAAAGTCGAAAAATCGCGTTTTGAACGCAATTGGACGACCATCCTAAACCCGGCTTTTTGCGCTGTTTGGAAAAGCCCACCCAAAATGGTGGTATGAAACCGATCTCGTGGAATTCGATCGCAAGGGTGTTTTTTCGTTTCCCCCCGATGGGGAAAGTCGAAAAAACGCGTTTTGAACGCAATTTGACTACCTTCGTCAACCCGGCTTTTTGCGCTGCTTGGAAAAGCCCACCCAAAATGGTGGTATGAAACCGACCTCGTGGAATTCGATCGCAACTGTGTTTTCTCGTTTCGCTCCGAAGGGGAAAGTAGAAAAAACGCGTTTTCAACACAAATGGACGACCTTAGTCAACCCAGCTTTATGCGCTGCTTGGAAAAGCCCATCCAAAATGGTGGTATGAAACCGACCTCGTGGAATTCGTTCGCAAGGGTGTTTTTTCGTTTCGCCGAGATTTGGAAAGACCAAACAACGCGTTTTCAACGCAATTCGACCACCTTCGTCAACCCGGCTTTTTGCGCTGCTTGAAAAAGTCCACCCATAATAGTGGTATGAAACTGACTTCGTGGAATTCGATCGCACGAATGTTTTTTCGTTTCGGCCCGAAGGGGAAAGTCGAAAAAACGCGTTTTGAACGCAATTGGACGACCTTCGTCAACCCGGCTTTTTGCGCTGCTTGGAAAAGCCCACCCAAAATGGTGGTATGAAACCGACCTTGTGGAATTCGATCGCAAGAATGTGTTTTCGTTTGGCCCCGAAGGGGACAGTCGAAAAAACGCGTTTTAAACGCAATTGGACGACCCTCGTCAAACCGGCTTTTTGCGCTGCTTGGAAAAGCCCACCCAAAACGGTGGAATGAAACCGACCTCGTGGAATTCGATCGCAAGGGTCTTTTTTCGTTTGGCCCCAAAGGGGAAAGTCCAAAAACCGCGTTTTCAACGCAAGTGCACGACCTTCGTCAAACCGGCTTTTTGCGCTGCTTAGAAAAGAACACCCAAAATGGTGGTATGAAACCGACCTCGTGGAATTCGATCGCAAGGGTGTTTTTTCGTTTCGCCCCGATGGGGAAAGTCGAAAAAACGCGTTTTGAACGCAATTGGACGACCTTCGTCAATCCGGCTTTTTGCGCTGCTTGGAAAAGCCCACCCAAAATGGTGGTATGAAACCCACGTCGTGGAATTCGATCGCAAGGGTGTTTTTTCGTTTCGCCCCGATGGGGAAAGTCAAAAACACGCGTTTTGAACGCAATTGGACGACCTTCGTCAACCCGGCTTTTTGCGCTGCTTGCAAAAGCTCACCCAAAATGGTGGTATCAAACCGACCTCGTGGAATTCGATCGAAAAGGTGTTCTTTTGTTTCGCCTCGATGGGGAAAGTCGAAAAATCGCGTTTTGAACGCAATTGGACGACCATCCTCAACCCGGCTTTTTGCGCTGTTTGGAAAAGCCCACCCAAAACGGTGGTATGAAACCGATCTCGTGGAATTCGATCGCTAGGGTGTTTTTTCGTTTCGCCCCGATGGGGAAAGTCGAAAAAACGCGTTTTGAACGCAATTGGACGACCTTAGTCAACCCGGCTTTTTGCGCTGCTTGCAAAAGCTCAACCAAAATGGTGGTATGAAACCGACCTCGTGGAATTCGATCGAAAGGGTGTTCTTTTGTTTCGCCCCGATGGGGAAAGTCGAAAAAACGCGTTTTAAACGCAATTGGACGACCATCCTCAACCCGGCTTTTTGCGCTGTTTGAAAAAGCCCACCCAAAATGGTGGTATGAAACCGACCTCGTGGAATTCGATCGCAAGGGTGTTTGTTTTCGGCCCAAAGTTGAAAGTCGAAAAAACGTGTTTTTAACGCAATTGGACGACCTTCGTCCAATTGCGTTGAAAATGCGTTTTTTCGACTTTCCCAATCGGGGCGAAACAAAAAAACATTCCTGCGATCGAATTTCACGAGGTCGGTTTCATATCACCATTTTGGATGGGTTTTCCAAGCAGCGCAAAAAGCCGGGTTGACGAATGTCGTCCAATTACGTTCAAAACGCGTTTTTTCGACTTTCCACATCGGAGCGAAACAAAAAAACATTCCTGCGATCGAATTCCACGAGGTCGGTTTCATACCACCATTTTGGGTTGGCTTTTCCAAACAGCGCAAAAAGCCGGGTTGAAAAAAGGTCGTCTAATGGCGTTAGAAACGCGTTTTTTCGACTTTCCCTTTCGGGGAGAAACGAAAAAACACCCTTGCGATCGAATTCCACGAGGTCGGTTTCAAACCACAATTTTGGGTGGGCTTCTCCAAGCAGCGCAAAAAGCCGGGTTGACGAAGGTCGTCCAATTGAACTCAAAACGCGTTTTTCGACTTTCCCCATCGGGGCGAAACTAAAAAACACCCTTGCGATCGCATTCCACGAGGTCGGATTCATGCCACCGTTTTGGGTGGGCTTTTCGAAGCAGCGCAAAAAACCGGGATGACGAAGGTCGTCCAATTGCGTTAAAAACGTGTTTTTTCGACTTTCCCCTTCGGGCCGAAACGAAAAAACACCCTTGCGATCGAATTCCACGAGGTCCGTTTCATAGTTCATTTTGGGTGGGCTTTTCCAAGCAGCGCAAAAAGCCGGGTTGACGAAAGTCGTTCAATTGCGTTCAAAACGCGTTTTTTCGACTTTCCAAATCTCGGCGAAACGAAAAAACACCCTTACGAACGAATTCCACGAGGTCGGTTTCATACCACCATTTTGGGTGGGCTTTTCCAAACAGCGCAAAAAGCCAGGTTGAGGAAGGTCGTCCAATTGCGTTCAAATCGCCTTTTTTCGACTTTCCCCATCGGGGCGAAACAAAAGAACACTCTTGCGATCGAATTCCACGAGGTCGGTTTCATACAACCATTTTGGGTGGGCTTTTCCAAGCAGCGCAAAAAGCCAGGTTGACGAAGGTCGTCCAATTGCGTTCAAAACGCGTTTTTTCGACTTTCCCCATTGGGGCGAAACGAAAAAACACCCTTGCGAACGAATTCCACGAGGTCGATTTCATACCACCATTTTGGGTGGGCTTTTCCAAGAAACGGAAAAAGTCGGTTTGACGAAGGTCGTCCAATTGCGTTCAAAACGCGGTTTTTCGACTTTGCAAATCTCGGCCAAACGAAAAACCACCCTTGCGAACGAATTCCGCGAGGTCGGTTTCATTCCACCGTTTTGGGTGGGCTTTTCCAAGCAGCGCAAAAAGCCGGTTTGACGAAGGTCGTTCAATTTCGTTCAAAACGCGGTTTTTCGAATTTCGCCATCATGGCGAAACGAAAAAACACCCCTGCGATCGAATTCCACGAGGTCGGTTTTATACCACCATTTTGGGTGTGCTTTTCCAAGCAGCGCAAAAAGCCGGGTTGACGAAGGCAGTCCAATTGCGTTCAAAACGCGTTTTTTCGACTTTCCCCATCGGGGCGAAACGAAAAAACTCCCTTGCGAACAAATTCCACGAGGTCGGTTTCATAGCACCATTTTGGGTGGGCTTTTCCTAGCAGCGCAAAAAGCCGGGTTGACGAAGGTCTTAGAATTGCGTTAAAAGCGCGTTTTATCGACTTTCCCCTTCGGGCCCAAACGAAAAAACACCCTTCCGATCGAATTCCACGAGGTCGGTTTCATACCACCATTTTGGATGGGCTTTTCCAACCAGTGCAAAAAGCCGGGTTGACGAAGGTCGTCCAATTGCGTTCAAAGCGCGTTTTTTCGACTTTCCAAATCTCGGCGAAACGAAAAAACACCCTTCCGAACGAATTCCACGAGGTGGGTTTCACACCACCATTTTGGGTGGGCTTTTCCAAGCAGCGCAAAAAGCCGGGATGACGAAGGTCGTTTAATTGCGTTCAAAACGCGTTTTTTCGACTTTCCCGATCGGGGCGAAACGAAAAAACACCCTTGCAATCGAATTCCACGAGATGGGTTTCATACCACCATTTTGGGTGGGCTTTTCCAAGCAGAACAAAAAGCCGGGTTGACGAAGGTCGTCCAATTGTGTTCAAAACGCGTTTTTTCGACTTTAACCTTCCGGGTGAAACGAAAAAACATTCTTGCGATCGAATTCCACGAGGTCGGTTTCATACCACCATTTTGGGAAGGCTTGTCCAACCAGCGAAAAAAGCCGGATTGACGAAGGTCGTCCAATTGCGTTCAAAACGCGTTTTTTCGACTTTCCAAATCTCGTCGAAACGAAAAAACACCCTTGCGAACGAATTCCACGAGGTCGGTTTCATACCACCATTTTGGGTGGGCTTTTCCAAGCAAGACAAAAAGCCGGGTTGACGAAGGTCGTCCAATTGTATTCAAAACGCGTTTTTTCGCCTTTCCCCATCGGGGCGAAACGAAAAAACACCCTTGCGATCGAATTCCACGAGGTCGGTTTCATAGCACCATTTTTGGTGGGCTTTTCCAAGCAGCGCAAAAAGCCGGGTTGACGAAGGTCGTTTAATTGCGTTCAAAACGCGTTTTTTCGACTTTCCCGATCGGGGCGAAACGAAAAATCACACTTGCGATCGAATTCCACGAGATGGGTTTCATACCACCATTTTGGGTGGGCTTTTCCAAGCAGAACAAAAACCCGGGTTGACGAAGGTCGTCCAATTGCGTTCAAAACGCGTTTTTTCGACTTTCCCCTTCCGGGCGAAACGAAAAAACATTCTTGCGATCGAATTCCACGAGGTTGGTTTCATACCACCATTTTGAGTGGGCTTTTCAAAGCAGCGCAAAAAGCCGGCTTGACGAAGGCCGTCCAATTGAGTTCAAAACGCGCTTTTTCGACTTTCCCCATCGGGGCGAAACGAAAAAACACCCTTGCGAACGAATTCCACGAGGTCGGTTTCATACCACCATTTTGGGTGGGCTTTTCCAAGCAAGACAAAAAGCCGGGTTGACGAAGGTCGTCCAATTGTATTCAAAACGCGTTTTTTCGACTTTCCCCATCGGGGCGAAACGAAAAAACACCCTTGCGATCGAATTCCACGAGGTCGGTTTCATAGCACCATTTTTGGTGGGCTTTTCCAAGCAGCGCAAAAAGCCGGGTTGACGAAGGTCGTTTAATTGCGTTCAAAACGCGTTTTTTCGACTTTCCCGATCGGGGCGAAACGAAAAAACACACTTGCGATCGAATTCCACGACATGGGTTTCATACCACCATTTTGGGTGGGCTTTTCCAAGCAGAACAAAAACCCGGGTTGACAAAGGTCGTCCAATTGCGTTCAAAACGCGTTTTTTCGACTTTCCCCTTCCGGGCGAAACGAAGAAACATTCTTGCGATCGAATTCCACGAGGTCGGTTTCATACCACCATTTTGAGTGGGCTTTTCAAAGCAGCGCAAAAAGCCGGGTGGACGAAGGTCGTCCAATTGCGTTCAAAACGCGTTTTTTCGAGTTTCCCCATCGGGGCGAAACGAAAAAACACCCTTGCGATCGAATTCCACGAGGTCGGTTTCATACCACCATTTTGGGTGGGCTTTTCCAAGAAGCGGAAAAAGCCGGGTTGACGAGGGTCGTCCAATTGCGTTCAAAAGTCGTTTTTTCGAGTTTCCCCATCGGGGCGAAACGAAAAAACACCCTTGCGAACGAATTCCACGAGGTCGGTTTCAAACCACCATTTTGGGTGCGCTTTTGATAGCAGCGCAAAAAGCCGGTTTGACGAAGGTCGTCCAATTGGGTTCAAAACGCCGTTTTTTGACTTTCCCCATCGGGGCGAAACGAAAAAACACCCTTGCGAGCGAATTCCACGAGGTCGGTTTTTATACCACCAATTTGGGTGAGCTTTTCCAAGCAGTGCAAAAAACCGGTTTGACGAAGGCCGTCCAATTGCGCTCAAAACGCGTTTTTTCGAGTTTCCCCATCGGGGCGAAACAAAAAAAATCCCTTGCGATCGAATTCCACGAGGTCGGTTTCATACCACCATTTTGGGTGGGCTTTTCCAAGCAGCTCAAAAAGCCGGGTTGACGAAGGTCGTCCAATTGCTTTCAAAACGCGTTTTTTCGACTTTGCACTTCGGGGCTAAACGAAAAAAATATTCTTGCGATCGAATTCCACGAGGTCGGTTTCATACCACCATTTTGGGTGGGCTTTTCCAAGCAGCCCAAAAAGCCGGGTTGACGAAGGTCCTCCTATTGCGTTAAGAACGCGTTTTTTCGACTTTCCAATTCTCGGCGAAACGAAAAAAAACCCTTACGAAAGAGTTTCACGAGGTCGGTTTCATACCACCATTTTGGGTGGGCTTTTCCAAGCAGCGCAAAAAGCCGGCTTAACGAAGGTCGTCCAATTGCGTTCAAAACGCGTTTTTTGGACTTTCCAAATCTCGGCGAAACGAAAAAACACCCTTGCGAACGAATTCCACGAGGTCGGTTTCATACCACCATTTTGGGTGGGCTTTTCCAAGCAGCGCAAAAAGCCGGGTTGACTAAGGCCGTCCAATTGCGTTGAAAACGCGTTTTTTAGACTTTCCCCTTCGGGTCGAAACGAAAAAACACCCTTGCGATCGAATTCCACGAAGTCGGTTTCATACCACCATTTTGGGTGGGCTTTTCCAAGCAGCGCAATAAGCCGGGTTGACTAAGGCCGTCCAATTGAGTTCAAAACCCGCTTTTTCGACTTTCCCCATCGGGGCGAAACGAAAAAACACCCTTGCGATCGAATTCCACGAGGTGGGTTTCATACCACCATTTTGGGTGCGCTTTTCCAAGCAGCGCAAAAAGCCGGGTTGATGAAGGTCGTCCAATTGCGTTAAAAACGCGTATTTTCGACTTTCCCCATCGGGGCGAAACAAAAAAACACCATTGCCATCGAATTCCACGAGGTGGGTTTCATACCACCATTTTGGGTGGGTTTCTTCAAGCAGCGCAAAAAGCCGGGTTGACGAAGGTCGTCCAATTGCGTTAAAAACGCGTTTTTTCGACTTTCCCCATCGGGGCGAAACGAAAAAACACCCTTGCGATCGAATTCCACGAGGTCGGTTTCATACCACCATTTTGAGTGGTCTTTTCAGAGCAGCGCAAAAAGCCGGGTTGACGAAGGTCGTCCAATTGCGTTCAAAACGCGTTTTTTCGACTTTTCCCATCGGGGCGAAACGAAAAAACACCCTTGCGATCGAATTCCACGAGGTCGGTTTCATACCACCATTTTGGGTGGGCTTTTCCAAGCAGCGCAAAAAGCCGGGTTGACGAAGGTCGTCCAATTGCGTTCCAAACGCGTTTTTTCGACTTTCCCCATCGGGGCGAAACAAAAAAACACCCTTGCGATCGAATTCCACGAGGTCGGTTTCATACCACCATTTTGGGTGGGCTTTTCCAAGCAGCGCAAAAAGCCGGGTTGACGAAGGTCGTCCAATTGCGTTGAAAACGCGTTTTTTAGAGTTTCCCCATCGGGGCGAAACGAAAAAACACCCTTGCGATCGAATTAAACGAGGTTGGTTTCATACCACCATTTTGGGCCGGCTTTTAAAAGCAGCGCAAAAAGCCGGGTTGACGAAAGTCGTCCAATCGCGTTCAAAACGCGTTCTTTCGACTTTCCCCATCGGGGCGAAACGAAAAAACATTCCTGCGATCGATTTCCACGAGGTCGGTTTCATACCACCATTTTGGGTGGGATTTTCCAAGCAGCGCAAAAAGCCGGGCTGACGAAGGTCGTCCAATTGAATTCAAAACGCGTTTTTCGACTTTTCCCATCGGGGCCAAACGGGAAAACACCCTTGCGATCGAATTCCACGAGGTCGGATTCATACCGACGTTTTGGGTGGGCTTTTCGAAGCAGCGCAAAAAGCCGGTTGACGAAGGTCGTTTAATTGCGTTCAAAACGCGTTTTTTTCACTTTCCCCATCGGGGCGAAACGAAAAAACACCCTTGCGATCGAATTCCACGAGATGGGTTTCATACCACCATTTTGGGTGGGCTTTTTCAAGCAGAACAAAAAGCCGGATTGACGAAGGTCGTCCAATTGCGTTCAAAACGCGTTTTTTCGACTTTCCACATCGGGGCGAAACAAAAAAACACCCTTCCGATCGAATTCCACGAGGTGGGTTTCATACCACCATTTTGGGTGGGCTTTTCCAAGCAGTGCAAAAAGCCGGGTTGACGAAGGTCGTCCAATTGCGTTCAAAACGCGTTTTTACGACTTCCCAGATCGGGGCGAAAAGAAAAAACACCCTTGCGATCGAATTCCACGAGGTCGGGTTTCATACCACCATTTCGCGTTTTGAATGCAATTGGACGACCTTCGTCAACCCGGCTTTTTGTCCTGCTTCGAAAAGCCCACCCAAAATGGTGGTATAAAACCGACCTCCTGGAATTCGATCGCAAGGGTGTTTTTTCTTTTCGCCCCGATCGGGGAAGTCGTAAAAACGCGTGTTGAACGCAATTGGACGACCTTCGTCAACCCGGCTTTTTGCGCTGCTTGGAAAAGCCCACCCAAAATGGTGGAGTAGCATGGGGGAGAGAGAGCCAGGACATTTCATTTTTCTAATTTTATTTTTTTTTTATTTTTTTTCCTTTAAAATATGTAAAGAAAAAATGGGTTAAAGATTCTGTTCATTCAATATAATCAATGGAGAATCTTAAGGTCAAAGATTTGAAGGCTCTCGCCAAAGAGAAAGGCATCAAAGGGTATTACAGATTGCGTAAAGCGGAGCTTATAGAGGTGTTGACTCCGGTGGGTGATTTGGTTGACCTCGGAGAGAACACAAAGAATGATCAACCCATACCGGAGATTGATATCTCGATTCCCACACCATCAAGAATAACGCAGATAAAGAATTTTGTTGTAGAACCCGCAAAGAGTGTAATGAACCCTAATCTTTTTAAA
This sequence comes from Meandrina meandrites, assembly GCA_963693305.1. NCBI lineage: Eukaryota > Metazoa > Cnidaria > Anthozoa > Scleractinia > Meandrinidae > Meandrina > Meandrina meandrites. Next base: position 39,262,138 of record OY855909.1, on the reverse strand, counting down.
AATGCAGTATATGAACTCATCGAAGCTTTGACAAAACCAATTAAACCTAAAGAAACGGTAAAAGAGATCACCAATGATAAGAGTGAACCTATATTCGTTATTAGAGAGATTGAAAGTGATCTGAGTGTACCTTTCGAAAATATAGCTATCCGTTGCAGTGATCCTAATATAATCCCATACAACGGTTTTCCAAGATGCCCTCACGGAAAAGATAAACCCCAATGTAAAGAGTGTGGTGGGTGGAGGATCTGTACTCACGGCAAATTTAAACCTTACTGTAAGGATTGTAAAGGATCACAGATCTGCAGTCATGGAAAAAATAAACATCAATGCAGAGATTGTAAAGGATCACAGATCTGTCATCATGATCGAGTTATCTATAGTTGTAAATACTGTATGGGGTGTACACATGGAAGATTAAAAAAATATTGTAAAGAGTGTAAAGGCAGCAGAATCTGCGAGCATAATCGAGTAAAGTACACATGTAAAGAGTGCGGTGGAAAAGGCATCTGTCAACACGGAAAGAATAAAAGATACTGTAAAGAGTGTAAAGGTAGTGGAATCTGTCCTCACGGAAAGAATAAACCTTGCAAAGAGTGTAACGCAAAGAAGTAATTGAATATTCACAAGGCTGTTAACACATTAGTATTCATAACGCGTATCACGTTATGAACATGTGTAATGATCATCTTCACATACTTCGTATAGATCAAAGATCTGCAAAGATCCTTTGATCCTTCATCGAAACATATACCAAGCTAATCCGCCAGCGATAATTGTCAATGCCGCAAGATTAATCTCATGTTTTGTTGAGTCGGGCTTAGCCGGTGGCGGTTGAGGTTTATCAGCAGGTATTGCGATAGGTTTAGGCGTCTCTTTCACTACCAAAGTGTGAGGTAACAATACCTTACTCTCTCCGAGGTTATGTTTTACTCCGACCGACACGCTCTTCGAATTAACATCTAAATTCACTCCCAATTTCATGGTCGGTTCAACACGTTTCAGTCTATTGTTATAACCTATTGTGCTCTCCGTATTGATCACCATTCTCGATGGCATTAACCACGTACCGGGAGAGACGGCCAGATCGAGCTTAACTTTTGCCTCCTGTACCGCGAGTTGAAATCTCTGTACACTCTTACTTATGTCCGGTTGTTTAATCGCATCCTCCAATAACACGAGAAACTCTTGTCGAACCTCCTGCGCACTTCCGGTGTTTCCGAGAATGCTGCTTCTTACGTTCACCTGCGCACCCAATACGCAGTAAACAAGCGCTTCGATCGATTGATTTAATCTCGCCTGACCGGCGTTCGTCAATCCGTTAGATACGCGAGTCAAAAAGTATTCGTAACCATTATCTATATCATTCAATATGTACTGAAGAAGATTACCTTTCGATCCCTCTCCTCCCTCTTCGCTGAATTTAAAAAATCCGGGATAGGAAGATTTATGGCCTGCCTTAGACGGACCAACGTAAGAGACCCAAATGTACACAGATCCCAATCCGTGATTCTCTCCTTTATGACAGCGAAAGTCACTATCGGTCGAAACATTAAACTCTTTACAGATTCTCTTATAAGAAGGAGTATCGTATCTGTTATCTTTTTCATTAAAGGGTGGATCACCGGGCAGAGCGATCGAACTCTGTATTCCCCCCATCTGAAACAGGATTCGTCTTATAGTGAAGTAGACGTGAAACCAGAGAATAGCTCGTATCTGTGGGGGAAGTTTGAGTTCATGGTCAGTCGCATCCATTCCTCCAATCTTCTCCTCTAATAATAGACGTAGGCTCACCCCGCAACCTGTCGTCGCACACCAGACAGCGAAGTTAAGCTGCTGCGGCCAATACCTCATATTAGGTCTGTTCAACCACTCGTGAGACTCTTTTGAAGAGGTGTGTTTAATCGTTGTATTTGTGAATATATCTCTGACAGGTACAGAGAAATAATCTGTTGGAGTAGCGAATATATCGAGTCTCTTTAACTTCTCTCTCAAATTGAGGCTCTTCAGCGGTCGACTCTCACCGAAATCGACCGCAGGAATCGGTAATGAGGGATGAGGATTCAGTGTCAACTCTAACGGAAAATCCACGGGAAGACCCAACGCTTTCTTCATCTCGTCGGGAAAGTACATAGTATACTGCAATCTTTTCTTATCGAAGACTTCATACTCTGAACCGTCCCTACCGACGAATTTGACATGCTCTTCTTTATTCTCTCTATCGTATCTTTCAAATACTCGTAGGAATTTAGACAGGACGGCATGGGGATACCGTTCGAGAAATCTCTTCCATAAAGTTTTATCATCATTACTCATATCTATTTATCAATCATATCTTTTTAAACGAAGTAAGAATTATAGGGAGGATCTCTAAATGACTCATCTCTCGATAGCACTATCATACAGTTACAGCTCACTCTGACTGGGTGAGTTTTTTTAATATCTCTGCACGAATCTCTTCCTCCATCTTTTTTACATCCACCTGCGGAAGCGTCGGCGGTTGCTTTATGTTTTTTTCTCTTATCGATCTCTTCATCTCATAATACTTCTCATACTCGGATTTTATCAGAACAAACTCTTCATGGCTTACTCTGTTATCCGTCAACGCTTTAGAAACGACGTCCTTTATCGTGTTTATCTTCGCTTGACAGACAGAGACGGTCTTCTCATGCTTACTCACCTTCCCGGATACAGCTTTTGCAAGACTCGCTGTCGCTACGCTCGTCAAGGCACAAAAACCTCCGACAACGCCTAATGCGACCGATACGGGAAGCCCGACTCCGGTAAGTCCCGTTCCCAACCCTCCTCCGCAGAGAGCGACAGAGAGAGTTCCGCTGCCTGTAGACAGATTCAAAAGAGCACTCCTTGCACGTTTATACTTTTTGTATATTTTTTCACAATCCTGCAGATCCTTCTCGAGACAGGATAGCCAATCTGCACACTGTTTTAATCTGAAGTTATCACCGTTATCGGTCGGCAACTGAGGGTATATCTCTCTGTAACTCTCCATTTACTTTCTCTTACTCTTATTTTTAACCTTCTCAACGAAGTAGACAACGACTGCAACTATCAACAACCACGCATTCTTTGCGAGAAAACCGATTGCCTCGCCCGCTGTTTTAAATATAAAACTTGCTATCGCACCCACCATACCGGGAAGTATCTCTCCCAGTTTCTTTCCGATAGCTTTCAGACCGTTACCGACGCCTTTTCCGAGTTTCGACAGACCGCTCTTCAGATTAGATACGATCACACCGATCACTGCACCCACCGCTGATAGAACAGCGAACGCTGTAAAACCGTACTTTTTTAAGATCATTTTGACTCTATCTCTGAGTGACATTCTCTCCTCTATCACTTCAACCTCCCTCTCCATATTCTCCCTCTCATCTCTCTGCTGTTCGATGTCGCGAACGATGTTCTCTCTCTGACTGGGCCCAGCATCTTTAAGAGAGGATTCGAGCTCCTTCTCTTTCTCTCTTCTCCTTGTTATCCCTCTATCATCAGTCTCAATCACCTCCTCTGCGGTCGGGCCGAGACTGTCTTTTATGGTCTTCGGTAATTTATCGTTCGGTTCACCATCTGATTTAAAGAGATTGTATACCTTACCTCCCTGTCTTTTCAGTCTGACTACCACTCGATCAAACTTGTCAAGGGCGGCTGTGAAAGAGGATTTAACGGGATTGACCTTTGGATACTTTCTCTTAACTCTTTCCCAAGCCTCATCTCTGTTCTCTTCTCTCTGTATAAGAGAAGTGTTATCATCATCAATGAAAGAGGTCTCTTCATAATTGGGATTATCATAACCGTGCTGACGCATATCTCTTCTCGATGTGGATGTCATAGGTATCATCTCTCCCTCATCATCGTCATCACCGGGGTCGACCGGTTCAAAAGGATTATCTCTGTCAGTCTCTGTCGGGTCAACTTCCATGATTCTTTACAGGATGGTAAAGAATCTTTAAACTTATTATTTGCTTGATAATCTTTTTTAATTATCTATACTTACCAGCCTTGTCATTCTGACTGTCAGAATAATCTACTCGCAACATAACCCAAAGCCAACATCCCTCCACCGACGTAGGCCATCTCACCCATTCTCTGGTCATCACTCGGTCTGTAGTAATCAGATAATCGGGGTTCTTGAAGAGAGTAATCAGGATGTGTCTGAGAGTAGAGTTTGAAAGCCTCATCAGTGTTCGAGAGATTCTGCGAAGCCTGATGCTCCTCATCTCTCTGCTGATTATACCAATCTAACAGTCTCTGTCTCTTCTCTTGGTAAGCTGCGTAATCTCTTTGGTACTTCTCTAAAGCCTTATCGTGTCGAATTCTCTCTGTGTCCGTATTCGATCCGCTCAGATACTTTGCCAAATAAGATCCTCCGACGAACGCTGTGGCGTTCAACACGGCTCCACCTATCATTAACGCTATGGTCGCCATACCGAAGGTTAATATTATTGGTGAAACCTTTAATATGAATATAATGAATAACCTTTAAGAGGGAAGAATTTTCTGTTTCTCCAAATAATCTTTCAAGTACATACTTCCTGACAAAACAGCGACCCATTTACCGTAGTTAACAATGCTAGATGAGGGATCGTTTATGAATGATTCTTTCATAGCCTTCTTCGCAATGTATCCGACTCCAGCCGATAGACCTATAAGAACGGATGCATCAGTGACGGTCTTCACGAGTTTATTCTCTGACATTTTTACTCTTTGAAGATGATCTTTAAATAAATCTCACAGAAAGGTATCGTAATCATTTCCATTCTTTTTCTCATCTTCGATTCTCTTTAACTCTTGTTCTCTTCTCTCCTTATGTATGAACATTCGGTGATTATACTCACCGCATTCACATAAACCTCCTCCCTCAGATATCTTAACTCCACAGACGCAGTGTTTTTTCGGTGAACAAAACGTAATATAAAGACTGAAGGCAAAGAGTGAAGCGATGATTATGTCACTTAATTCAAAGTCAAATTCGAAGTACATTTTAATTGAGATGACATTCTCTTTAATCGATCTTGTTTATAAGAATCATTCCGAACTTTTTATACCCCTCTCCCAAACCGTCGAAGATGGTTCTGGCATCTGAGGTCTGTATAGACAGTTTTGTGTCTTTGTAAATATCTAAAACGGAGATAAAATTATACGTTTTCCAACCCCTGCCTGTGTTGGGTACCGTGATGTTAATATTATCGCTCAGACTCAGAAACGGTGCGGGATTCAGTATGAACTGAACAGTTCCGTTATCATCCTCTGACTCAGTCTTCAATCCGTCGATCAGAGATATCGAGTAGACTCCCGGATTCTTGATTATTATTTTCTCTTTGTCCTCATCATTCACGATGAAATCGGAGGGATCACTCTGTCTGGTGTACCGAGTATGATCCTCTGTTCCGTTTGCGAAGAATCTGATGAAGCTATCATTGTCGTGTTTAAGATAACCTTTATAAAAGACTTTTTTGGGAACGGATTCATCGATGTATGTTTTTATCTCACTAATCTTTTGCAGAGTGATCGATTCTCTCTCATCGACGGTTCTGTTAACATAATTGACATTCGCTGCGTGATCAACATCTGAGGGTTTCGGTGTCTTAAGGTTATGTATATAATCGTTTCTCATATCGAGATCTCCCTTCCTGTTAACCTTTTTGTCAACGTAACTCTTGTTGACTGCGTCTCTGTCACCGACGGGATTGGCGAGGTTTACGATTCTCTTTGATTTAAGATCAAGATTCTTTTTATTGTCTTTTTTTAAGTTAAGGTTATCATCCTTCTTCGAATTAAGGGAATCGATCCTCTTCAGTATCTCCTCTCTCTGCATATAATCTTTTAAGTAAATACTACCGGAGAGGATGGCTACCCATTTAAGGTAGTCTGTAATGCTTGTTGAGGGGTCATCCATATTGATGAAGTAACCGAACCCTGAGGAGATACCTATAAGAACTGAGGCGTCATAGATAGTCTTGAAGATCTTCTCTTTCGACATTTATTTTGAGAGAGAAGATCTTTAAATCTTCATAGCATCCCCATCTTCGGTACGGGAATCTTTGATTGTTGAGGTCTTTCTATCACAGGTTGTACTCCCTGACGATCGTAAGTGGGAGGTTCACTCAGAGATTCATCTCTCGACAGAACCTTTGTGTCTTTTCTGTAACTCATAAACATATTCAATGCGGTCAAGCCGATACCGACAAGAGAGATCGCGGTTGTGAAAGAGATCTCAGGAATCCAACCCTCTGCTGTGAGAGTCTTACTATTCTGTGACTCTCCTGTCTCTATCTCCTCCGGTTCAGTTGCCTTCTCAGCATCACGTTTCATCTTCTCTTTCAACGCCTCCTTAGCCCTTCGGTTATACTCGGCGAGTTTCTTTCCTGCGGCGACCTTCTTGGGATCTTTCTCTTTTGTTTTAACGTTACTCTCAATGGGGGCCTTAGTGATCTGTTCAACATCTTCTGACATGTTTTAGTAATGTCAGAAGATGTCTTTAAACAGGTTTAGATAGTTAAGCTTAAGAGTTTACACTGGTAAAAATATAAGATCATCCTCATCCATAAAAGCCCCGTGTTTCTGTACCTGATCCTTACTCATATTTATTATCACTTCCCTTCCTTTGTCGAAAGCGCTTGCGATTATTTTGAACTGTTGTTCAGTGAAAGCGATGAGATCATTACCTCCAGAAAGATCCTCATGTCGGAATCTTATGGATACAGCTTCCCTATCACAAATGGCTGAAAGCAACTTTTCTCTCTGTTCCTCAGGGATGTTCACTCTAAAATGTTCGTAACGCACAATGCTGGGAGCGTTAGCGAGTACATTCTCTTGAGACATTTTATTTAATAAGTGATGCGAATTCTTTAAATCATTTTTCTACATACTCTATTGTCTTTAAATCAACTGATGTTGTTGATTTAAGTTTACAAGAGTTTATTTACACAATGATGTTTAAAACGGTGAATAGAAATAATCATCCGCATCAACGATTTCGTGTTTCTGCACCTGATCCTCACTCATATTTATTATCACTCCCCTTCCTTTGTCGAAAGCGCTTGCGATTCTTTTAAACTGTTGCATAGTGAAAGCGATGAGATCATCACCACCAGAAAGATCCTCATGTCGAAATCTTATGGAGACGGCTCTGTTGTTATCAATGGCTGAATAGAATCTCTCTCTCTGTTCATCAGGGATGTTCACTCTGTGATCAACGTAACGCACAATGCTGGGAGCGTTAGCGAGTACATTCTCTTTCTCAGAGATGTTGACTTTGCGAACTACGTAACATGCATTCTCTTGAGACATTTTAATAAGTCATTATAATTCTTTAAATCATTTTTCTACATACTGTTAAACCTGTATTAATCAAGCCTAACACCCTCTATTATCAATCTTCCGATAATAAAAGGCTTGAGATCCCAATAAGTAATGTAGTGAGGTATTCTTATTAAGAGAACCCCGTCATCTCTGCACATCTCATCCTTCAAAGAGTCTTTCATCACTTGATACTCGAAATCATCCAAACAGGAGTGAAAACAGTGAGTGAACCTTGAGTGCTGCACACCATCGTACTCGAATGCCAAACCTTTACCGAGGGGAGTGACTATGTCAGGGTTATAACCGTCCAACTCGAGGTTTTGGTATGTCCAAAGATTCTTCAACCAATCTGGTCTCACCTTTTTAAACTCTTTTTTGAATAACTCTTGAAATATCTTTCTACACTTCTCTTCATATACTCCGAATGACATCTTTAGTTAACTATTAAGAAATGTTTAAATCAACTGACTAGGTTGAATTGGTTGACTTAACAGCCTATTAATAGTCATTAGAAACCTCCTCATTCTCCTTAGAATTCTCCTCACTCGGTCTTAACTTTACGTGCTTAGCGACCTTAAAGAGTCCGCTAGCTAACGCTACCAATTTTCCTCCCTTCAGTACCAAGAGACCTGCAAAGTTTGACAGTTCACGTTTAACAAGATCATCGTTCTTCAAATCTTCATTGAGAGCCTCCACATCATCCACGGGAATAACATAGGAGATAAGAACGGATGCTGCAGAGATGGCTTACTCCACAAGACCGGTAGATACCTTCTTACCCATGACAGTCTTATAACGATTGAAGTACTTCTCCACCTGTTTCGGTGATAGTCTCTTAATATCTCCCAGACTCATCGCTTTACCTAGAAACTCCTCTGTCGATCCGAGTGATGCGAGTATCGCGAGTGATTCTCTATGAGTCTCCAGATCATCATTATCAGGCTGCTCTTCTATTTTCTCAGGCTGTACATCTTCAATATAATCTTCAACGTTCGCCATATTTGTTAATATGATTTATGATACCTTTAAATTCTTAATCTCACACTTCTTTTAAACCGGTTCTTACGAAATTCTATGAAGGTATCTCAAGATAACACTCAAAAGGATATCTGAGACAGAGACAGAGTCTAGAGTATCTCTCCTCTTTTAACATTCTGTTGAAGAGTCTCTTCGTCTCCATGTCTAAATCTCCTCCGTAATCTTCGAACAGGGTCTTCATGCCGACCTGAGAGGGATTGTGAAAAGTTACCACGCAGGCGACGTTCTCTCGAAAGGGTTTGGCGATAGAGGTCAACTGCTGTGTTAACACCCATACACTCAATCCGTCGTGTCTCCCGGAGAAAGCGAGGTCGATGAATTTATTGGATCGTTGCTTAAGGTCTTTGGAGACTGCGCAGTCGTCGAGAATTAACAGGGTGTTGGTTCCCGAGAAGAGATCTGACACGGTTATGAGAAGGTCGTTAATCTCTTCAGAATTTGAGGCATCCGGAGAGAGTACGAAGAAGCGTTTATCATCTTGCGCGAACCCATGATAGGTCCTGTTCTTCGCATATGTCGGGCAGATAAGAACAATGTACTCAAAGACCTTTCGAAAGGGTCCTCTGAGCTGATCAATGAGGTACTTTGTTTTTCCGCAGTTTGTAGGTCCCGTTATTATCATGTGAAAGGGAATCTTATCTCTTAACTCTTTCATTTATCATTATCTTTTAGTCTTTTATACAAATATATTTTTAGTTTAGTAAAAATATATTTTACAATGAACGAAGTTCATTATTTACTTTCAGTAAATGCGATACCCTCAGTACTTGATCGACTTCAACTCTGTGTTCATGATCTCCATAAATGCGTCAGCAACCACGAACATGTAACAGTTGATTTTTCCCGTTCCACCGACCTTCCTCTTGATCTCAAGTTTTACACCGTCTCGTGTTGTGTTTATGTGAAGGCCTCCTCCGTGAATACCGTTATCAGGAAAGGTTCTCAAATCGATCCAGAGAGCGAACTTGTCTGTGTAGAAATCCTCTTCCTTCACCTTGCCTGATCCTCCCATTCGTCTCTTGATTGACTCCCAAAAGTCGGATGGTACCATCCCCTTTGAGAAGAGTCGGTTGGGCATACCGTCGATGTTGATGTTGATCGATTTAATGTCAGGATTTACAAACTTCTCGGAGTCTCGTTCTCCCTCTTTATAATCCTCTTCAAACAGACAGAGTATACCCGTCATCGACTTTCTCGGAAGATTGACGTGCTCGTTAATTACGCTGTCGTTAGGTTTTGAGATGGGGAAACTTTTGTGAAGGATTACGTTCTCGTAGTAGAATCCTTTGCCGACCTTATAGGAAGAGGCAGCCTTACTAGACAGGTCTTCACTATTGATGCATCGATACTCCAACTCAAGGTTGTAAATATTATATGTCGGCGGTGTTTTCTCCTTCTCTTTTTTATCATGATTTACGATCTGATCAATCTTCGGTAGAGTGATCTCAAACAACAGAGGATGAGGAAGAGCCTTCGGATAGAGAGCGCCGTGATCACTGAGAACGGGATGGTCAAGAGGTATAACGTATTTGGTGTTGTGAATTGTGGCGAGGGTTACCTCTTTTGCGTTAGAGGTGACTTTATCCCCTGCAGGCGTACGAAGTTTTCTCATATTCTCTGAAGAGATTCCCTGTTTTAATCTGTCCTCTCGATCCTCGAGAAAGAGGTCATGGTAGGTCTGAAAGAGATCGTATCTCTCTGTGGTCTGAAGTGTCTCTCCTCCGAAAGAGACCTTGAGTTGACAGACAAGGTTTCGACCGACGTTATTCACGAGGGTGTTGTTTGCATGACCACCGACTTTCAGGTTGAAGAGAAGTTTAACGCTTCCCGGTACGATTACCACGTTTTCTGACAGTTTGGGAATGTAAATACTGATCGTCTCACCGGGATTCGCTGATGAGGGATTAAATGTGATCCTGTTAAGAGATGACTCCGCCTTAAGGCCGAACGGTTCTCTCGGTACTCGGTTAGGATTGATAATCTCGGATACAGCGTGCGACATTTTAAAAGAGAGAGATGTTATTTTTAAATGGTTAACGAGAAAACTAACGTTAACAACCTTATGAGAAAATTATACTACAGCCCGGAGGGTTATTGGAAAGGGTACTCCGCGATTTCTAAACTTGCTTCCGCAGCGAATGTCAGTGAGTCTGAGGCGAGAGATTGGTTGGAGAGACAGGCACTTTGGCAGATCTATCTTCCTCCACCTAAGTATTTACCTAGACCTCATTGGAGTGTGAGTAGACCGAATGAGATTCACCAAGCGGATCTTCTGTTTCTTCCTCATGATAAGGTCGGAAGAAAGACCTTTCGTTACGCTTTGGTTGTGATCGATGTTGCAACGAGATATAAAGATGCTGAGGCGTTAACATCGAAAGAGAGTCAAGAGGTAGCGAAGGCCTTTGAGAGGATGTACTCTCGAAAGCTTAAGTGGCCAAAGACACTGATCGTTGATCCTGGTAAAGAGTTTATGGGTTATGTTACAAAGTTGATGGAGAGACATAATGTGAAGATACAGAGAAGCGAAGCGGGTAACCATCGAGCTCAGGCATTCGTTGAGAGAGCGAACAGAACTTTGGGAGAGAGATTATTCTCTCATCAGTATGCACAGGAGATGGTGAGTGACGAGAGATCGAGAGTCTGGGTGAAGAGGTTGCCTGCGGTCATGAAAGCGTTAAACTCTCAGGTTATCAGGATCACAGGTAAAGAACCTGATAAAGCCCTCGGTTTAAAAGAGGTAGAGATTGATCCTGTCAATTATAAAAGACCTGTCGGAGTAAAAGAGAAGAGGTTACCCTCGGGTGTTCAGGTAAGGTATCTTCTCTCTCCCGGAGAGGATGAGGGAGGAGAGAGAAGAAGAGCGACTGATCCGATCTGGAGTATCGAGGTCTATAATATAAATCGTGTGGTGATCTCTCCCGAACAACCTGTTTTATATTATCTTCTCGACGGACCGAAGAGATCGTTTGTGAGAGAGGAGCTTCAAGTCGTGCCGTCTGATACCGAATTGCCTCCTTTATAATGACCGTAAGCGAAGGTGTGAATGTTATCCTCCCGTATTAATCTCTTATCATCGAACGGAGAGAGAGCAATCTTGTTAACCGTCTCGGTGTACATGGTGTGTAGATGACTTCTGATGACATTCATCTTTCTCATAGCGGGTTTATTATCAAACAAACAGTCTTTGTAATCGTTAAAACTTATAGTCTTCTTTATCACCGCCTTCTTCACTCCCTTACACTTCTTCTCCTCGTAAGACTCCTCTACTCTGTATGAGTAGAGTTTTGCCCTCAATCCGACAAACTCAGCAATCTGCTTTCCTGAGGCCTCGTCTTTGAACATGCCGATGACCTTCTTATTTACACCGGTGATAATACCGCTTGGATGATCTTTCGGGTAATTACTCGTGTCGAACTTTGATTTCACATCGGAGGATATGTCTCTATAAAAATCTTCTGTCTCTATCTCATAGGCGAGGCTATCCGTGTCAGTGAAGAGTAATTTAGCATTCTCTCCGTACTTGGGTTTGATGTAATTATAATGAAAATCATACATCAAGGTCTTACTCAGGTCGAGGATTGACATGCCTAGGTATACGGGTTTATCGAATTTTAAACTGACCTTCTTCATATGAACTGCGGCGAGATTCTTAGAGAAGATTGTGTGGTGTTGATAATTCGGTCTACATGTCAACCTCTTCGCCTGAGATACTCGAGTGACCAATCTTATGTCGACTCTGTTTCTGATGTTCTCCATAGTCTTTCCGAATACGGAGTTATTCATCAACTTGAAAAAGTCTTTCTCAAAATCGTTGGTTGCCTTCGCTCTGAGATCGGTGTTAAGATCGATGTACGGCTTTAACCACGCTGACTCTTCGAATGTAATCCCTCTGTGAATCTTGGTGAGTTTAAGACCGAGAGATAGATAGAGTTTCAAAGTTTCGTGATGAATTACGTACTTTGTCTTGTCATTGAGATTAGGAATTAATTTCTCAACCTTATTCACGATGAGTCTCTCCGGTGCTAACGGATAATCGTTATGCAGGTCATGGAGTTTCTCAGGATACTCCAAGTCAACCTCAAGTATGCAGGGTTGATTCTCCCAATTATTCAACTCTTCTTTTTCCATCCATTCAAAATCTTCAGTCGGCAGAGGTTTACACATTGCCCAACCGTAGAGATTGTTTGCATCGAGATAAGAGATGAACTTGGTCGGTTGATTAGGATCGTAATCTTTCATATAAGGGTTGTTTGCCTTTCCATATCTCGTTGAGATCATAGATACTCCCCCTCGAATTCCTTTCTCAACCATCATCAACATCTCGTAATCATGCAATAACTCCAGTCTGACCTTTGTGATTTTTAAACACGCATCCCAAGCTAGACCGGGCGCTGTGTAATAGAACATCGGGTCGAGACGGTAATTAGAGAGGCAAACATCCCTGAAGTTTTCAAAGACATCGGAGAGAAGAAGAACATCACTCTTGAGATAGAGGTCATGGTAATCTCTCATGGTCTTCATATTGAATGTTTCCCACACATTCTGTGCGTGTTGATAATCCTCTTCTGATATTCCGCTGTCATTCAATATGGAGTGAAAAGCCTCTTTCGGTGGAAGTGATGTTGAAGACAGTCTGTCAAAAGAGTCAAACCAATCGTATGGAAAGACACCCTTTCTTAATAGAAGTTTTAACTCATCACCTTCATAGAATTCTGTAAGATTTTTAAAAGACTCTTTTGGTAGATTCTTTACCAAACTGTCGAGGCTTGCCGCCATGAATTTAAAAGAGTCAATGAATCTTATTTCACGCTTGACCTCTTTCTCTTCTCCCTTTTTATTAATGAATTTATCAACCAATATATGTTTTGTGAATGATATGTACTTCTCCTCGTTGTTAGGTATGCAGTCTATCTTTCCCTCTGATTTACCGAGGTTTTTAATGAAGAGATGACTGTCGTAACCGGAGAGATTGTGAAAGATTATGGGATAGAATTTCGGTAGTCTGAATTTTAAATTACATATGCTATGGGCTGCGCCTCTATACTTTCCGGTGAGGTGACAGTGGGCACGGACCTTTTTATAGTTTTCATCATCAGTATCTTCTAAATATTCTTCACAGATGTGGCAGTGAGTCGCGTTATAATAGTCAATCTTATCCTCCTGTGTCATCACCATCTTCTTAGGTTTTTTAAACCTGTTGTAGATCTCCTTGATATCCTTCTCCAAAGACTCTACAAACAACTGAGGGATGTCTTCGTCAGTAGATTCGGCTGTGTACTTTACAAGTTTGGGATAGAAGAGGTTATCATCGAAGCATTTTATCAGATAACAGAGACCTGAGGGTTTATGCTTTTGGTACTGATTGGTGAAGCTTTTACCATCGTCGGGTTGACATGTGTCTATCTTCTCTGTGAAGCATTCGAAATCAGCATAGACCACAAATGGAACTCTCTGTTTTTTATAATGATTTTTAAAATAGAGTCTCCCTCCAGACATCTCAATCTTGACAGCCTCGTTATTCTGACAGTACTCGGTATGTTTATCCAGTGATTTTACCGAGGGGAATGAGTTTAGGCATCTATAGCAGAAATATATCTTACCATTATGATTACTTTTCTGCTTTGATAAAAGTTTTGACATGTTTTTAATCCAACAATAGTGATTAGTCTCTTCGTTTGCGATAAGGATAAGGTTTATCACCTGTTCATCTCTCTTGCTTATTCTCAAAGGGTAAACGACCTTTTTACAATCAACCTTTTTACAATCAACCTTTTCATAACCGAATACATTGATTGCGTAATTGTTCTGCTTTTCAAACTTATCTATCTGTTTAAGTGATACAGGAAACTCGATACCTGTCCAGTCAAACTTCTCTGAATCTTTTCTCATCTGTTTACTCAATCTCTCTCCATGTTCTTTAGCAGGAAACACTGCTGAGGTTACCGCCCACTTAAAACACTCATTATCCTTCTCATTCTTCACGTTGATTATCGCATTCTTCTCTGCTAACTTTTTCGGTAAGGGAATGTATGAGGAAGCAGACAGAGGATTGAAAGGGTTAATGTTGATGTCAAGGTGTTCGACTCGGTCAAATTGCCAACCGGAACCTCTGTTATTAAAATTCTGAATCAATTCAAAGATTCGACTCGTCATCGTATTATAGAGATCAGAGAGATCTGTTGACTCTGTTATTATCACCGGGTCTGTGGCAAAGTAGCCTATATTGATATCGATGTTGCCTGTTGCGGGATTCTCTTTGGTAAACCTTACTGTGAGAATTAATTTTACTTTTATAGATCCCTTACTCTTTATGAGATTTGTTACCCTCGGTTTTACAATGTTAATAAACGTCTTTTCATCCATACCGTCTACTCCGTTAACTCTGAATGTTTTGAAATAACCCTTTATGGCTGTCTTGTGCTCTTTGGGTGTAAGGTTATCATACCTCTTAAATATACGGTTCACTCTCTCTTTAAGACTGTCAACTCTTTCATTCACAGTCTTTTTCATCGGTTCTGGTACTTTAGATATTATCCAGTCTGCAAACTTGTTTATCTCTCTCTTCACCGGCTTTGCAGCATTTGAGGCAAGATTCTTTAGTTGTGATACTTTAGAGGTATTTGCAGGTTTTGACGGTTCGAGTATGGGAATATCGATCTCAGGTATGGGTTGATCGATTATGTTTTGAGGTGTAGTATCACCAAGCGGAGTCAACACCTCTATAAGCTCCGATTTACGCAATCTGTAATACCCTTTGATGCCTCGCTCTTTGGCGAGAGCCTTCAAATCTTTGACCTTAAGATTCTCCATTGATTATATTGAATGAACAGAATCTTTAACCCATTTTTTCTTTACATATTTTAAAGGAAAAAAAATCAAAAAAAATCAAATTAGAAAAATGAAATGTCCTGGCTCTCTCTCCCCCATGCTACTGGTGGTATGAAACCGACCTCGTGGAATTCGATTGCAAGGGTGTTTTTTCGTTTCGCCCCGATGGGGAAACTCGAAAAAACGCGTTTTGAACGCTTTTCGACGACCTTCGTCAACCCGGCTTTTTGAGCTGCTTCGAAAAGCCCACCCAAAATGGTGGTATCAAACCGACCTCGTGGAATTCGATCGCAACAATGTTTTTTCGTTTCGCCCCGAAAGGGAAAGTCGAAAAAACGCGTTTTTAACGCAATTGGACGACCTTCGTCAACCCGGCTTTTTATGCTGCTTGGAAAACCCACCCAAAATGGTGGTATGAAACCGACCTCGTGGAATTCGATTGCATGGGTGTTTTTTCGTTTCGCGCCGATGGGGAAACTCAAAAAAAAGGCGTTTTGAACGCAATTGGACGACCTTCGTCAACCCGGCTTTTTGTCCTGCTTCGAAAAGCCCACCCAAAATGGTGGTATAAAACCGACCTCCTGGAATTCGATCGCAAGGGTGTTTTTTCTTTTCGCCCCGATCGGGGAAGTCGTAAAAACGCGTTTTGAACGCAATTGGACGACCTTCGTCAACCCGGCTTTTTGCGCTGCTTGGAAAAGCCCACCCAAAATGGTGGTATGAAACCGACCTCCTGGAATTCGATCGCAGGAATGTTTTTTCGTTTCGTCCCGATGGGGAAAGTCGAAAAAACGCGTTTTGTACGCAATTGGACGACCTTAGTCAACCTGGCTTTTTGCGCTGCTTGGAAAACCCATCCAAAATGGTGGTATGAAACTCACCTCGTAGAATTCGATCGCAAGGGCGTTTTTTCGTTTCGCCCCGATGGGGAAAGTCGAAAAAACGCGTTTTGCACGCAATTGGACGACCTTCGTCAACCCGGCTTTTTATACTGCTTGGAAAGGCCCACCCAAAATGGTGGTATAATACCCACCTCGTGGAATTCGATCGCAAGGGTGTTTTTTCGTTTCGCCCCGATGGTGAAAGTCGAAAAAACGCGTTTTGAACGCAATTGGACGACCTTCGTCAACCCGGCTTTTTGCGCTCCTTGGAAAAGTCCACCCAAAATGGTGGTATGAAACCGACCTCGTGGAATTCGATCGCCAGGGTGTTTTTTCGTTTCGCCCCGAAGGGGAAAGTCGAAGAAACGCGTTTTGAACGCCAATGGACGCCCTTCGTCAACCCGGCTATTTGCGCTTCTTGGAAAAGAACACCCAAAATGGTGGTATGAAACCCACCTCGTAGAATTCGATCGCAAGAGTGTTTTTCCGTTTCGCCCCGAAGGGGGAAGTCGAAAAAACGCGTCTTGAACGCAATTGGACGACCTTCGTCAACCCGGCTTTTTGTGCTGCTTGAAAAAGCCCATCCAAAATGGTGGTATGAAACCCACCTCGTGGAATTCGATCGCAAGGGTGTTTTTTCGTTTCGCCGCGATGGGGAAAGTCGAGAAAACGCGTTTTCAACGCAATTGGACGACATTCGCCAACCCGGCTTTTTGCGCTGCTTGGAAAAGCCCACCCAAAATGGTGGTATGAAACCCACCTCCTGGAATTCGATCGCAAGGGTTTTTTTTCCTTTCGTCCCGATGGGGAAACTCGAGAAAAACGCGTTTTGAACGCAATTGGACGACCTACGTCAACCCGGCTTTTTGCGCTGCTTGGAAAAGCCCACCCAAAATGGTGGTATGAAACCGACCTCGGGGAATTCAATCACAAGAATGTTTTTTCGTTTCGCCCCGATGGGGAAAGTCGAAAAAACTGGTTTTGAACGCAATTGGACGACCTTCGTCAACCCGGCTTTTTGCGCTGCTTGGAAAAGCCCACCCAAAATGGTTTTATGAAACGGACCTCGTGGAATTCGATCACAAGGGTGTTTTTTCGTTTCGCCCCGAAGACGAAAGTCGAAAAAACGCGTTTTGAACGCAATTGGACGACCTTCGTCAACCCGGCTTTTTGCGCTGCTTGGAAAAGGCCACCCAAAATGGTGGTATGAAACCGACCTCGAGGAATTCGATCGCAAGGGTGTTTTTTCGTTTCCCCCCGATGGGGAAAGTCGAAATAACGCGTTTTGAACGCAATTGGACGAACTTCGTCAACCCGGCTTTTTGCGCTGCTTGGAAAAGCCCACCCAAAATGGTGGTATGAAACCCACCTCGTGGAATTCGATCGCAAGGGTTTTTTTTCCTTTCGTCCCGATGGGGAAACTCGAGAAAAACGCGTTTTGAACGCAATTGGACGACCTTCGTCAACCCGGCTTTTTGCGCTGCTTGGAAAAGCCCACCCAAAATGGTGGTATGAAACCGACCTCGTGGAATTCAATCACAAGAATGTTTTTTCGTTTCGCCCCGATGGGGAAAGTCGAAAAAACTGGTTTTGAACGCAATTGGACGACCTTCGTCAACCCGGCTTTTTGCGCTGCTTGGAAAAGCCCACCCAAAATGGTTTTATGAAACGGACCTCGTGGAATTCGATCACAAGGGTGTTTTTTCGTTTCGCCCCGAAGACGAAAGTCGAAAAAACGCGTTTTGAACGCAATTGGACGACCTTCGTCAACCCGGCTTTTTGCGCTGCTTGGAAAAGGCCACCCAAAATGGTGGTATGAAACCGACCTCGAGGAATTCGATCGCAAGGGTGTTTTTTCGTTTCCCCCCGATGGGGAAAGTCGAAATAACGCGTTTTGAACGCAATTGGACGAACTTCGTCAACCCGGCTTTTTGCGCTGCTTGGAAAAGCCCACCCAAAATGGTGGTATGAAACCCACCTCGTGGAATTCGATCGCAAGGGTTTTTTTTCCTTTCGTCCCGATGGGGAAACTCGAGAAAAACGCGTTTTGAACGCAATTGGACGACCTTCGTCAACCCGGCTTTTTGCGCTGCTTGGAAAAGCCCACCCAAAATGGTGGTATGAAACCGACCTCGTGGAATTCAATCACAAGAATGTTTTTTCGTTTCGCCCCGATGGGGAAAGTCGAAAAAACTGGTTTTGAACGCAATTGGACGACCTTCGTCAACCCGGCTTTTTGCGCTGCTTGGAAAAGCCCACCCAAAATGGTTTTATGAAACGGACCTCGTGGAATTCGATCACAAGGGTGTTTTTTCGTTTCGCCCCGAAGACGAAAGTCGAAAAAACGCGTTTTGAACGCAATTGGACGACCTTCGTCAACCCGGCTTTTTGCGCTGCTTGGAAAAGGCCACCCAAAATGGTGGTATGAAACCGACCTCGAGGAATTCGATCGCAAGGGTGTTTTTTCGTTTCCCCCCGATGGGGAAAGTCGAAATAACGCGTTTTGAACGCAATTGGACGAACTTCGTCAACCCGGCTTTTTGCGCTGCTTGGAAAAGCCCACCCAAAATGGTGGTATGAAACCCACCTCGTGGAATTCGATCGCAAGGGTTTTTTTTCCTTTCGTCCCGATGGGGAAACTCGAGAAAAACGCGTTTTGAACGCAATTGGACGACCTTCGTCAACCCGGCTTTTTGCGCTGCTTGGAAAAGCCCACCCAAAATGGTGGTATGAAACCGACCTCGTGGAATTCAAACACAAGAATGTTTTTTCGTTTCGCCCCGATGGGGAAAGTCGAAAAAACTGGTTTTGAACGCAATTGGACGACCTTCGTTAACTCGGCTTTTTGCGCTGCTTGGAAAAGCCCACCCAAAATGGTTTTATGAAACGGACCTCGTGGAATTCGATCACAAGGGTGTTTTTTCGTTTCGCCCTTAAGACGAAAGTGGAAAAAACGCGTTTTGAACGCAATTGGACGACCTTCGTCAACCCGGCTTTTTGCGCTGCTTGGAAAAGGCCACCCAAAATGGTGGTATAAAACCGACCTCGAGGAATTCGATCGCAAGGGTGTTTTTTCGTTTCCCCCCGATGGGGAAAGTCGAAATAACGCGTTTTGAACGCAATTGGACGACCTTCGTCAACCCGGCTTTTTGCGCTGCTTGGAAAAGCCCACCCAAAATGGTGGTATGAAACCGACCTCGTGGAATTCGATCGCAAGAATGTTTTTTCGTTTCGCCCCGATGGGGAAAGTCGAAAAAACGCGTTTTGAACGCAATTGGACGACCTTCGTCAACCCGGCTTTTTGCGGTGCTTGGAAAAGCCCACCCAAAATGGTGGTATGAAACCGACCTCGTGGAATTCGATCGCAAGAATGTTTTTTCGTTTCGCCCCGATGGGGAAAGTCGAAAAAACGCGTTTTCAACGCAATTGGACGACCTTCGTCAACCCGGCTTTTTGCGCTGCTTGGAAAAGCCCACCCAAAATGGTGGCATGAAACATACCTCGTAGCAAACGTTCCAAAGAGTGTTTTTTCGTTTGGCCACCATGGGGACAGTCGAGTAAACGCGGTTGAAACTCTTTGGAACAACCTTCGTCAAACCGCCTTTTGGCGCTACGTAGAAGTTCCCACCCAAAATGGTGGCATAAAACCGACACCGTAGAAAACCTTCCAACGAGTGTTTTTTTCATTTTGCCCCCATGGGGAAAGTCGAAACAACGCGCTTCGACCTTTTTGGGACGACCTTCGTCAAATCGCCTTTTGGCGCTACCTGAAATTGACCACCCAAAATGGTAGCATTGAAACGACCTCGTAGGAAACGTTCAAAAGAGTGTTTTTTTCGTTTTGTCCCCATGTCGGAAAAAGGCGGTTGGACCTCTTTGGGACGACCTTACTCTAACCGGCTTTTGGCGCTTCCTAGAAAAGCCCACCCAAAACTGTGCCATGAAATCGACCTCGTAGGAAAAGTTCCAAACAGTGTTTTTCCGTTTTGCCCCCATGGGGAAAGTCGAAAAACGCGGTTGGAACTCTTTGGGACGACCTTTGTCAAACCGCCCTTAAGCGCTACCTCAAAGTGCCCACCCAAAATGGTGGCATGAAACCGACCTTTTTCAAATCGCCATTTGCACTATCTGGAAGTGCCCACCCAAAAAAAAACGCGGTTGGAACTGTTTGGGACCACCTTCGTCAAACTGCCTTTTCGCGCTACCTGTAAGCGCCCACCCAAAATGGTGACCTGAAACCGACCTCGTAGCAAACGTTTCAAAGAGTGTTTTTTCGTTTGGCACCGATGGGAAATCAAAGATCTCTTCGAGATTCGACTATTTTGTATGGAGTATGCGTTGGGGAAATGTTAGTATTGAAAGCGATTTGCGATGCATTAACCCATTGACTCAAAGTCCAGAAGGCTTTTATTAGCGCGCACCAACCCCCCAAAAAATTCCTAGCTCTTTTACGGCGTTTAACACAAACGTGCGAGTGGGAAAAATATACCATATGTATACTAAATTCAGACAAATAATTCCTTTCTGAAGTAAACTTTTATTACAACTAGACACGCTGTGAAAGCCCAATTCATGATTTCAAATGTTAATTATCAACCTTGATAAATTGATCCCAAACCAAACTTGAAGACGGTGAAAAAAATTTCTTCACCTCCGCGCGTCATTTTAACAACTCGCAAAAAATTCTTTCTACAAAATATAACACTAGTTCAAAACACTCTGGTGAAAGGTAGGTTTTCATTCTGTACAACTGTCACTGACATTTATTTAACCACCAGTGGTATTATCTTGGTACAGAAAAGCGGTAATTGGGGATAATAATTTGCGAATCATGGTGCCGTGAGATAGCGGAAAACTACTGAATTCCTTCCACAAAATTAACACTCAGATTGCTTTTTATGCTATCCATCACTATAACTAATAACAAAAAAAATACTTGTTTGCATTTTCCGAAGTACTGTAGTAAATCTTTGCATGTAAAAGGTCGTAAACTGAACACAATTATTAAATGAACAACAACGCGATGGTAAGTCGGCCACACGCTGCATATCAGATGTCACCATGTGCTTTTAAAGGTCTTTAAAATCAATACGCTTCAGAAGCCTAAAATTCCAAACGTAAACTGGCCAAATGAAAGAAACTCGAAGGAAGTTTTGTTTTAGATTAATTCTCATTTCAAGATGTAGCTACTAATGTATCAACGCTTCAAAATTCTGCATATTTCAGATTTTTGAAGCCGTGAGATCCTGCATTATTCACGCTAAAGGGTAAGTTTAATTTTAGCCCGACGACGTTTTGCAGTCAATTTTTCACTAAGCGGCTTTACCGATCCTTCTGAAAATTCCATTTAAGTTCGAAGCAATATTGTACATTACCATTTTCCTGTCTGAAGTCTTGAGAAGCTGCATTAAGTCGTCACCAAGTCCTTGAATTGTGGTCAAAACAAAAGATTGCGTGACGAGCTAAAAATACTTCTTTCAATGAAGACGACAAACAATAGACTTGTAACAATAGAAAATAACATTGGCCACTATCCTCTGACAATGAAGATTCACAGCAGCTTTTAAGCATGTAAAACTAAGCGATTCAATCGATGAATAGCACAGATCTTTGAAAAATACCTACCTGTAGTTTGCAAAATGCTAGACAGGCTAAATGACGAGCGACGCGTGAAAATAACACTTCGGGATCGAGAAGTGCTGACACATTCCTATCCAATGACGTTTTTATCGCCCACAGCGAAAAGTATTCCCTTGACAACTTAAAACAGTCCCTTGAGAGTATACAAAAATGTGGGTCAGAGAGTGCCAACCCAATGATCCCAATTCTTACCATTTTCCTTGTACCAAGCAAAATAGTCGAAAAAACGAAAAAACGCAGTTGAAACTCTTTGGGACGACCTTGTTCAAACCGCCTTTTGGCGCTACCTGTAAGTGCCCACCCAAAATGGTGGCATGAAAACAACCTCGAAAGAACCGTTCCAAAGAGTGGTTTTTCGTTTGGCCCCGATGGGGAAAGTCGAAAAAATGCGGTTGGAACTCTTTGGGGCGATCTCCGTCAAACTGTCTTTTGGCGCTTTCTGGAAGTTCCCACCCAAAATGGTGGCATGAAACCGACCTTGTAGGAAACGTTCCAAAGAGTGTTTTTTCGTTTGGTCCCCATGGGGAAAGTCGAAAAAACGCGGTTGGAACTCTTTGGTACAGCCTTCTTCAAATCGCCTTTGGGCGCTACCTGGAAGTGCCCACCCAAAATGGTGGCATGAAAGCAACCTCGTAGGAACCGTTTGAAAGAGTGTTTTTTCGTTTGGCCTCTCTGGGGAAAATCGAAAAAATGAAGAAGAAGTATCGTTTATTAAAAGTATAACACTTTGCAGTCCTTGGACTGAATTACGTGTACTGTCACAATTCATAAAAATATTTAAACTATATATTACAAGATTAAAAAATATTAAAAGCTATTAACATTATAATATATTAAAAACTATTAAAAGCGATCTATGCGATGTAATTTAAACTATTGTCTATAATAAGAGTTTTTAAAACGGTTCGTACTACAAACTGGTGTGTCGAACACTCTCCTGTTGCGAAGTTGGTGACAAAAAAAATACTTGTTTGCATTTTCCGAAGTACTGTAGTAAATCTTTGCATGTAAAAGGTCGTAAACTGAACACAATTATTAAATGAACAACAACGCGATGGTAAGTCGGCCACACGCTGCATATCAGATGTCACCATGTGCTTTTAAAGGTCTTTAAAATCAATACGCTTCAGAAGCCTAAAATTCCAAACGTAAACTGGCCAAATGAAAGAAACTCGAAGGAAGTTTTGTTTTAGATTAATTCTCATTTCAAGATGTAGCTACTAATGTATCAACGCTTCAAAATTCTGCATATTTCAGATTTTTGAAGCCGTGAGATCCTGCATTATTCACGCTAAAGGGTAAGTTTAATTTTAGCCCGACGACGTTTTGCAGTCAATTTTTCACTAAGCGGCTTTACCGATCCTTCTGAAAATTCCAAACGGGTTCATTTGGGGAAAATCGAAAAAATGAAGAAGAAGTATCGTTTATTAAAAGTATAACACTTTGCAGTCCTTGGACTGAATTACGTGTACTGTCACAATTCATAAAAATATTTAAACTATATATTACAAGATTAAAAAATATTAAAAGCTATTAACATTATAATATATTAAAAACTATTAAAAGCGATCTATGCGATGTAATTTAAACTATTGTCTATAATAAGAGTTTTTAAAACGGTTCGTACTACAAACTGGTGTGTCGAACACTCTCCTGTTGCGAAGTTGGTGACTGTTAGTTGACCTTTTAGGCAGCAGATTGACTAGTTTGTGGTCTTTTGTAATTACAATATCATTAAATAGGTTCTTTGAAAGCAAATCACGCCTGCCAGCAAGGGTAGGGATACCAGCCTCTTCCAATGCCTTTATGTATCCTGAATTTGGGAAAATTATACGCATAGCACGCCTCTGGATGCGTTCCAATTCCACTGACAGATAGCCAGGAAGGCTGCTGTGAAACAACTGGCATGAATATTCAAGGACTGATCTTATTACACTACAATAAAATAGAACTAGATCATTAGAGCTGACTGCGGCACGTTTTAACTGACGTAATAAGTAAAGACGCTTAGCAGCTTTTAATGTGATTATTTCTATGTGATCGTTCCATTTTAAATCATTTCTGATAGTAATTCCTAGAACTCTGGCGGAAGAGACTCTTTCAAAATTAAGTCCATCCACCTCGACTGGGTCAAACAGAGGTGGCGATCTTTTGAAGCATGTCAGCATCTCCTTACACTTCCTTGGGTTCAGCTGAAGGTGGTTTTCATGAGACCATTTATTGACGTGATCGACAACATGCTGTAGATTGCTGACGTTGGACGGCTGCACTATCTCGGAAATGGTGGTATCATCAGCGAATTTCCACATAAGCATGGACTCTCCAGGTAGATCAAGGTCATTGATCATCGCGAGAAACAGCCAAGGTCCGAGTCGGGTGCCCTGTGGTACTCCTGCAGTGACGTTTAGCCAGGTGGAGAAGGTCCCGTGTAGCTTCACCCTTTGCTGTCTGTCCCCTAGAAAATCTATGATCCAATTCAGGGAAGTTGGTTTGACTTCTAGGCTTAACAGTTTGGCAATTAATGTCTGGTGGTCGACCAAGTCGAAAGCTTTCCGAAAATCCACAAAGGTGGTTCTAATAGCAGCCCCAGTGCCATCGGTAGCTCCCAGCCAATGGTGTAACATAGAAATGAGCGCAAAAGTCGTAGAGGAGCCTGGGATGAAGCCATATTGATTTGGATCAATAGAGGATAGCACTGCAGGCTTTACGGACTTCTCGATTACAAAACTTTCAGCAATCTTTGACAGTGTAGATGTTAGTGAGATCGGCCTCAGGTCTTTATTAAAATCGCATACTGTTGGAGCCTTTGGAAGAGGCGAGACATCAGCGATTTTCCAAACACGAGGAACTTTGCATTCAGAGAAGGAGGTGTTCAAGATGTCAGCAATGGGTGCGGCCAGAATGTCAGCAAATTCCCTTAGCACCCAGTTAGGAAGATCATCAGGACCACCAGCACGAGATGTTTTAACTGCTCGAAATTTCTTAACGACAGACTGTTCAGTGACGGATATTGGCTGGTCACCATCTCTTGGTACACGAAAACAATTTGTCAGGGGCGAGTAGTCTTTCGTGACGCTGGTAAAGGCTTCATTGACGCTTTCAGCCAAAGTGGTCTCTTCGCAAGCAAGGTCTGAATGCAGGACCGATTTAAGGTCACGCCCGGTGTTTCTGGTGGCCCCACATAGCTGCTTAACCTCGCGCCACCAATTTCGGGGTTTTGAGACGCGCAGGTCCTTCACTTTGTTCTCATAGTAGACACTGCGGCAGCGCTTCCGCTCGCGGTTCACTTAAATTTTTAAAAGAAATGATTTCTTTTTCTGCCATTTATATTTTGATGTCTGATAGAAAAATGGGAAAGAAACCAACTCAAGAACTGCAAAGAAAATTACTCACTAGTAATGTAGATATTGTATTCCATAAAACAAATATAATTGCGGCTTGAACTCTAAATATAAATGCGGCTTGAACTCTTTGGGACGACCTTTGGCATCTTGTCTAGCATGGTTTTTAAAGGCAGCAAACAGGGTAAGGGCTTTATAGTCCAAGTGGCACATACCTTTCCAAAAATTTCCAGAGTACATTGCTTTCAGGATGTGCATGATGACACTTTCAAACACAACACTGCATTGTCATTCTAAAGGATGCTTGTTTTCAACAATTCAGTGGGGTGTCCTCTTTTGAGAAAGTTGACTTTAAGAGGTTAATCATAACTATGACAGTGGTTTGGTTATAAATAAACCTCATACATGTGGTGTTGTACCGTTTGAATAAAACCACCGCAAGTTAAACACAAGTCTGATTTATTGACTCCATGCTCGCGACGACTACAAGGGAAGCGGGAGTTCCTTTTCGACCGCGTGCTCGTATGATTGACTGATGTGGACTTGACGATCTCAACTTCTGGGAAGCGGCTGTATTCGTCAATGACAACTAGGAGATAGTCACCCGAAGGGAATGGTCCAAGGAAATCCATTGCCAGCATTTTCCATGGCCCACTAGGTAGCGGCGTCATCTGCAGAGGTTCGATTCGCGATGACTTGCTTGGAGTTACTGCTTGGCATGCTAGGCAGTTATCGATTTTATCCTTGACCATCTTGTCTATCCCAGGGAACCAAACTTTCTCACGAATTAAGCGCTTCGTCTTTACGATGCCTTGATGTCCCACATGCGCCAGTTCTACGGCTCTTTCTCTCAGCTTGCTTGGGACAACGATTCTGTTACCTCTCAGTACCACTCCACTGTAGACCAGTAGCTCGTCCTTGAGTCTTTTGTAGTCCAATATCTCAGGATCAGTCCAGCGGTCTGTCTCGATCGCCTTGATCAGTGACTGGAGTGTGGAATCTTTCTCTGTTTCAGCCTGGATCTCTTGAAGTGTCATAGCCTTTGGTACGGCGTTGGTGCAAACATAGATCCCATCCTCGTCGCCAGGTGTGGTGTTGTACCGTTTGAATAAAACCACCGCAAGTTAAACACAAGTCTGAGTTATTGACTCCATGCTCGCGACGACTACAAGGGAAGCGGGAGTTCCTTTTCGACAGCGTGCTCGTATGATTGACAGATGTCACAACACTACAATACAGAACATATTCTGCAATTTTATTTTCCTGATTGATCTTTGCTTTTAGTCTCAATTGACAAGATATATCTCAGACACTTGAGTCAGTGTTTAATCACATTTCCAAATTCCTAAAGTTTTGTCAAAAATATTTGCTGCACATTTTGTTTCAAATGTCTTTCTTCTTAATTTTGAAAATGTGATGAAACACTGTCATGTTTGCAGGAAGTGTTAACTGATCATGAGAAATGTAGAAGTGAAGGTAAGCAAGCCTGAGACAACAAACTCTGAGAACAGTGATATAACTTAAATTTTAAAAAAAAATGATCTCTTTTTCTGCCATTTATATTTTGATGTCTGATAGAAAAATGGGAAAGAAACCAACTCAAGAACTGCAAAGAAAATTACTCACTAGTAATGTAGATATTGTATTCCATAAAACAAATATAATTAACAAGGAAAACAACTCACGATTGTAAAGAAGCACAAGTAATTTGTTAGCTTTGCATGAATGACAAAGGTTTCAAAGAACAATACATTAACACACAAGTCATTCATACACACCGTTAAACAAGAATATGATCCACAGATCCCTTATCATCAGAAATCAGTTCACGCTTTTTAATGGAGTGTAGCACAGACATATTACACTATTAAAGGGCAAAATATTTCAGTCAAAATAAATGAAATTTCTTCCAACATCACATTTAATTTATTTATATTCTCATATATATTTTATGAAGAAGGTTTACTAAGCATTAAATGAACAGCAAGTTTGCTTCCTTAGGTCACCTATTTGCTGCTGCACTACTTGTCATTTTAAATAAGCCTCCACTTGTGTAAACCTAGGGAAAAAGAACTGGTATAAATTAATTCATAAATGAGTACAGATCTTAGAAAGCACCAATATCAGCTACAGCCCTGTCGAATTAACTCTTCCATCTTGAATTTTACTCTTCCACAGTAGTTATATTTATATCTCTACAGAACATGGGAGGAATAGTGTTTAGAAGCTCATAGAACAGCTGAGAACAATCAAAACAGCAAAGAAGCTCCCTATCGGCAAATCTGAAGTGAATCTCACGCTCAACATTTTACATCTACTTTTACTTCTACTTCCACGGTATGGTTCGAATCTTGAAAATTATAAACACAACGGAAAACACTTACCTTTCCAACCATAAATGGCCTAAATTCCGAGTAAATTCCACTCCTTTGGAACCCGCTATGTCCGCCATATTTGTTTTGGATTATTTAACCCAATCAGAATTCACGTATGAATTAGCCAGTCAGCGATGCCGTTAGTTCAGCCTTTCCCAGGGGTTTCTCCTGCCCGCCATTTTGAAAAGCAGAGAAGGCCCTGGGAACGAGGTTGCAGGAAAATTAAGAAATTAACAAAATGGCGTCTAGTAGCACGCGTGCATTCGCTGGGTATAGGGTTGGCGAAATTTCTGAAGCACTCGTCACAAAGGGAACTACAGCAAAGTTAACGAGCAGCGGAAATGGAAAGCTCAATGCGTTGTTTAATTCTGCAAAACTATTTTCAACAGAATTTGTACCGGTAATTGCAAAGGTAAGAGGGCATATAAGCTTACAGTCACCCCACGGTCATTGACAAAATTCAGATCCCCGGCGAAATTAAAGCTATAGAGGTTTGACTGGAATTCCAGCTATTACGGACTCTCGTTTTTACGGAATTACGGACACTTTGGTTGGTACCAAAAGAACAATTTTATTGTCTTGACTCTCGATAAACCGGACACCATGAAGTTCTCATATGACATAATTTGTCTGAAACACACTAAAAAGACTTCTGGGATATATATTTTTGCATCAGTTCGTTCGGTAGCTGTACAACAGACTTTGCTTTTTCACTTCAGCTTGCGCCTTTTTCTTCCAGACTCTTTAGGGGAGATCAAGCCCTCATCCTCCAATCTCAATGACTGCTTAGCACGTTCACTAATGTTGATAAGCTCATCTCAGTCTATGTTATTTCATGTACATTAAAGGCACCTTTTCTCACACCCTGCTGTTACAGACTCTCGCTAATATGGCTTTCGTTACTTTTAAGGGACTCGCGCTATATAGGAAAACAACTGTCTAAATGCACGCGCAAAATGGCGTAGACAAAATTAGTTCTATGCTAGTTTTACGGTAATCAAGTTTTTTAAAAAAAGTGCTTTAGGAACAAATAAAAGCTAACCGCAAGCAAACCGGAGTAGAACTAACCGCAAGCAAACCGGAATGGAACTAACCGCAAGCAAACTGGAGTGGAACTAACCGCAAGCAAACTGAAGAACAAACGTGATGCGTTTTTTCAATAAATTTGTCATTTTGTTACAGTTAATTGCGCCATTTTGCGCGTGCATTTAGACAGTTGTTTTCCTATATAGTGCGAGTCCCTTAAAAGTAACGAAAGCCGCTAATATGGACACTAAACGAAGTCCCGAGCATGTCTGCTATAACAAGAGTTGACTGTAACAGGGCCTGGCTGAACAGTCGATGAAAACCGATGATTAGAATTCCATTCAATAAATCAATTTTAATTGATACCAATTAGTTAATTGTTACTGATTACAAGTATTTTCGTACACCCGAGCATTTATAAAGGATTATACAAAGTATAACCAAAAGAGAAAATCATCTTTGATAAATGTCTCTTAGATTTGAAAAACAGAGATGTATTTTATTCTTTACAGCAACAACAAGACAACGATTGACCCCAGGGACACACCAGTATCATATATCATGTCATGAATTTCTCGATATGTATTATTGTATGACTGAACAATAACAATAACGATATACATTGTTAACAAGGAATACTTTCAGGACTGGTGGACAAGATAAATTCTCTGACCATCGACAGTCAACTCTCACCTTGCGGGCACCCCACTATTACGGAAACTCGCTATTACAGACAAAATTCAGATCCCCGGCTACAGAGGTTTGCCTGGAAATGACTCCCGCTATTACAGACTCTCACTAATACGGCCACTAAACAAAGTCCGGAGCGTGTCTGCTATAACAAGAGTTGACTGTAATCACTGAAGAGCACAAACTGAGCTCATACATCACATCAATGCATTGCATACCATTTATTTATTTATGAGTGATTGCAGAATATCTGGTCACTTCTTTATATGTTTCGGAACACTTAAAATTAAAGACAAGGCATAACACAATAAAGGCACTTTTGTTATTCAGCGAGATGAAAAAAAGTGGCTGGGTATTCTGCAATCTAGCTATTTATTTATGTAAGTGAATTATCCCTTAGAAATCCAAGAGGGCTAAAGAGAAAACTAAGGAGGTACATAGTTCAAATGAAGATCCTGAAGGAAGTGACGAAAAAATGAAAGGTATTATCAAATAAGTTGGATTTAAGAAATAAGGCATCCCATAAGACATCCAGAAAATTTGGAATTTTGAAGTGGCTCTCCATGCAGTTCTTTTGTGAAGGGGGGGGGGGGGGGGGGGGGCGGGGGTGGGTAATCTGCATAAACATGTTTATAATGATATCAAACTCTAGACTGATAGAACTTTCCCATTCCCCTGAAAGTTTCAAAAGTGGCCCTTTATTACTCCACGGCTAAAAAGCAAGGTTAGCTACAGCACTTACATGAATTGGTGTCTATACTTTGCCCTGTGATCAACAAAGTTGAGGTGCAAGTCCCATGCCCGTTTCCAGTGGTGTGCAGCAGCAGCTCCAACAAGTACTGTTAATTGGAAAATTAATGTACTATGAGGTCATGGAAACTTAACACCGGAAGTTTGCTAGCAATAAAACAAAAAAGCTTTAGGTTGACTGATTGAAAAGTGTATCTTTTTTTTAGTTATAAGAGGGAGATCTCTCCATTTTATATTTCAGTTCTTTAATACTACTGTGTTTGCGATATTTATGCTAATTTGCTTTTTCTACCAAACAAAATCAAACTGATCACGTTGGTTAAGTTCAACTGGATTGATTGAGTTGGTGCAAACTCACTGAAAAGTTTCAATCAAAAAACGATTGAACAATTGGAGTGCGATTGAGTTCCATCGATTTTTCATTCGGATTCGTTCAATTGGTTATGCCCCGACAGTTATTTCTTTCCAATTGAAGGAAACCCAAAAAGTAACAAGTAACCCTGCAGCTTTGGGGGAGAGGGAGGGAACACTGCAAACCACCATGGTTTACCAACAACAAGGCCACACTATCAAGGCAGTGAACACAACACAAGCACATGGAAAAAATTCCATTTACAGTCAAAATAGCTCAAGCCTTGCCATCATGGGTGAATTGATGAATTCATAAACAGAAATTTGATTTCATTCTTTGCTTCACTATAAATCACTATAAATTTAAAGAGTGCTGTGGTGCTCTATAGTGTATACACGATAAGAGAGATTACAAACAATCAACTTGTCATGAAATAATTGGCCAATGTTCAAATGTTTGAACTTTTGTCTTATAGCAATGGAGATATTTTCTGATCATGCAAGAAAAAGAAAGGAACCAACAAGGTGAGCATAAAAAGATTTGACAAGACACTTCTACAAAGAAGTAAAAAAAAATCAAGGGCAAGGAGAGGCACAAAATTATTTGCACACAAGTAGTACTGAGCCTAGTGCACAAGCACAGGCCAAAAGTATTGATATCAACTTTTTCCTTCCCCTCCCCTTCCCACACAGACAGTGTGTCCAGTGAGGGAGGGGGTAATGGGGATGGACTGAATTTTGGCTTTACACTTCGAAAGAATTTGTCACTTGGCCAGGATCATTGTGAGTATTAGCCTTTGCAGCTTAATAAAATTACCTAAAGCCCTTAAAAATTAGTTAACAGTAAAGAAAAATTATGGTGCTAAAAAGGCTACAGTTGTAATTGCTTCTCAGCTGATTTCCAGTTTGTTCCTTCTACCAACAAACCGCAATGCTATAAGAGAGATCTTGCTTACTTTGAAATTTTAAATTCTTTGGCTGTTTCATCAAAGCAAGTTCAGAGATTTGAAGCTAAATTTAATATTTGCAAAGAAAGCTAAAACTTGCCTTAACCTGCAGGGGTTACGTCATTTATTATTAGATATATTATTGATCAGCGACTACAAAAATGGAAGGCTTAGAATGATTGATATGAAACTTGTAACACAGCTTTTAAATCATGCTGGACAAAGATTTTTTTCTATGTTAGTAATTTTTCCCCTCTTTTCACCCTTTGTAATAATTATTATTTTGTAAATTAAGTGTAGTAAATAAACTTGCACAATGTTGTAAGCAATGTAAGTAGTGTATTGTAAATAAATCATACTGTAAGTGATGTAAGTCGTGTTAGTAATTGTGATTTATTGTCATCCAGTGGAGTACAGTTGTATTGTAAGTATGTTTTGTGTTGAAATAAAAAAAGTGAAAAAGAAAAAGATGCACTTTGCAAGGGTGGGATTTATAGATCAATTGACTTAGTGTTCTTTGGTATTTTTGAAGTGAGGACGAAGATGAAATGGCCCTGGTCAAGAAGTCTAGGAAAAAAAGCAAGAAATCCAATGAAGTTGAAGAACATCCCGAGAGATTAGGCAGGACTGTCTTTGTTGGAAATCTCCCAGTCACATTTACCAGAAAAGTGAGGAAAAAGTTTGTTCTTTCCTAACTCAAGATTTCTATTGTTTGATAGCTGAGGAGGGCACAGCCCAGATCAGCTATCACGCATAGAACTCGACACCAAATAATCTAATTGTTTAAGTATAAATCTACTAGTCGGTCGAATCTAAAAAAAACACGACATTCTCACGTTTTTTTAATGATACAAATCTATGTGTTATGTGCGGATACCGTATTTATTTAGCTATAAGCCGACCTTGGGTATAAGCCGAGACCCTAAACTTAAGAGATATGATGCCATTCAAGTGCTTTCGAAAAAACAAATGGAAAAATCTCGGCTATAAGCCGAGACCTAAGTTTCTAGCATTCTAAGAAAAATTCTTGCTGAATTTTCCATGCACAAAAGCGCTCCTCTTAGGAAACATGTGGAAAGTTTAATGAATAAACATGCATCACACCCTTTAGAAACAATGAAAAGCATTTTATTTATTGTCAACAATTAGCCAACCAGCATGTGCGTGAATACTAATGTGATCCTAACGGACTCTATAATAAAAGTGAAAAAAGCTTTAAGTGAATGCCAGTAGACGTATAGTCACAAACAATCGCTTACCGTAAATCGCTTATAGTCAACAGTCAATCGATAATTATGGTAACTGACAACTCTCAAACTTACACTGTATTGGCTTCTGTGTGCCCATTTGCTTTCATTCAAGATTTATTCAATTAAAACTTTGAATTTGCTTCCAGTTTTTCCCTAACTGATGAATAAAATACTTGTAAACATCTGTTTAACTCTTCTTTTGACTGCTCTTTGATAGGGACGGTAAACTTCTGTTGGCTTGTGAACCACTCTAAAATTTATTTACAAAAAAATAAATGAAATTGTGTCAGTGAAATGCAACCCTGATGTTACGTTAAAATTATTGCATTTGCAATGTGTTAATGAATAATTTGGCCATTTAACATTTATTTTGTCTCCTTTTCTTATGTCATTCCATATTTCCTTGCTTTTTTGTCTTCTCTGGAACTGCCTTGGCTACTTACATGTCTAATTTTTCTTCTGAGACACTTGCAAAATGAGAAAAAGCATTTGCCGTTTTTGTGTACAGCCGCAAACTGTTAGGTTTTGAGTAAGTGACTTACTCTACTCACTGTCTATCATGGAATAGACAGTGAGTAGTGTAGCTAAATAATTAAGATTGCCATATTTTTGATAGACTGCTAGTACAAACTGTAGTTTGATACTAAGCAGAAATAAAGTAATATATTCCTGGGTGTCACACCATAGGTTTGCTATATGCCATAAGTATGAAACACTTAAAAGCTAACTATCAATGTATTATCAAGCTTATTACACACGAGTACTTGAACAAGTCATGTCAAAAGATACATTCTTCTTTTATGATTATAGAAACTGAAGAAGTTGTTTTCCATTTATGGCGATGTGGAGAGTGTACGCTTTCGCTCAGCAGTAAGTGTTTTTAAGAGTTTGTAGCACTGTTGTTCTTTGTAATAGTCTTTGCCACATAAAGAAATTGCAAGGAAGGTAGACATTTAGTATAATTTAAATCAATTACAAAGAAAAATTGGCAGGGAGACTGAAAAAAAAATTGAAAGCCTATGGATGTTTTGGCCTGGAAATTTAACCTCGTGGCCATGAGCGAGGTTTTTGCTCTCCACAGGATTTATTTTTTTATTATAATTTATTAGTTTTATCGGTGACCAGACCCGAACCTCCACTCTGCCAAATCGCGATTGGCACTTTGAATCACACAACCTGTGTTGCGAGTATTTTTTGTGGGTTTAGTCAATTGAAGTGAATTCTTAAGCTGTTTCATTGAAGTGAGTTCAGAGATTTAAAGGAACATAAAATATTTACAAGGAAAGCCAGAACTTGTCAGAACTCACCGGAGTTATGTCATTTGTAGGGGAAAAACAACAAGCTAAAGATAGCTGGCTTTCATTGCTTACTTAAATATTCACCAGGTACAAATAACATCCCCAATGATGTTCCATCTTATTTCATGCTTGTTTCTCCGTGAACAAAACCTCAGTGTACTTGTAATGTAAGACCATGAAAGAAGAAAGTGCCAGACCACTGCAAAAGCAGGCACAAAACAAAAGTGGGGCCGGATCAACTCTGATCACTGATTTGAATAAGAATAGCAGCTATTCATGATCAAGAAGGAGGAAATATACTCTAGTGCTATTCTTATTCAAATCAACAGTGAATCTGAGTTGATCTGGTCTGACTTTTGTCCCTACCCCAGATCTCTGCATGCAATGTTGGTGTACCATATTGAAACTTTCAGGTAACCTTATTCATTTATGAACTTGAATTAGCCTTACTTATAGTACTGGGCATCTTACTTTTTTCTCTGATGATATTCAGGCAGCTCAGTAAAGGGATCAGTGTTTTGTTGAAACTCCATATCAGCATTATGTTTTTCTTAGAGTGCTTCCTAGAGGTTAATTGATCTGGGCCAAGAAATTAGTGAAACCTGAAAAATGGTAGAAAAAAAACTGTGATTCCTGACCAGGGTGCCATGTAGATTTGTGTTCTTTCTTTTTATGCATTACCCCAGTATAATGAGCTGTTGTTGTTGTTGTTTTGTTGTTTTTATACAGAGCTGTTTTTAATTATTTGTTTGTTACCAAAAATACCGTAAAAACTCGTGTATAAGCCGCACTTTTTGGCCGAAATTTTTGGCTCAAAATCGTGGGTGCGGCTTATCTACAAGACCATTGCATGGAAACAGGGCATCTGACAGGATGCGCCCGTGCGGGTCTACATAAATCGCTCACATCTGCATCTTCCGCATCCTCGGGGCTTTTGTGCACATAAAACTGAAAATTGCTCCATAAAAGCGGCAAGGAAGTTCTTTACTATCCTCACAAACAAAAATAACAAAGAGACTGATCATTTTGGAAAAGCTTTTTCCCTCAAAACAGCGACGAAAACCACGCTTTTCGTCCATGAATAATTTTCAACCTCCAGGCGTTCCACGTGTCTTTTGGCGATGGGCCTGGATACTAGTTCCAGTGTCTGAACGAGTGCCTGGTTACTAAGCTACGAACGTTTTCACGAACACAACGACTAAATGTCCGTTCTTCGCGTAAAATTTGATGTAAGAACTGTGATGAATGAAGAAGTACCTGTCAACGAATGGCAGAAAAAGATAAAAAGTGTCAAAGTTGGCAGAAATGATGTTTATTCTATAAAGTTCTAAAATTCTGGGTAAGACTGAAGTGTTTTCCGTTCATGTGATTATGGTACATCCTGCACATCGGAAAGGCTCAAGGAATCAACTTTTGCTTTATTGATGAAATTTTCACATAATCCAGCATTTTTCACAATCAACTGGGCATTTTCCGCCAGTTTTTATTTTTTTCTCAAAATCGTGCTTGAAATTTTGGGGTGCGGCTTATCTACGAGTGCGGCTTATACACGAGTTTTTACGGTACTTTTTACAAGCTGTGTACCAGCTGTGTCTGCATGAGTGTGAAATAGGTTACAGATTTTGCATCATACTATTATCCAACACTGCTTCATAGAGTACAAATAACGCGCAAAATGAGCACAAAAATTAATATCACATGATATTTGTACTCGTCTCATTCCCCCGACTGCCTGAAAGATTAAAAACCTTGGCAAGGCTGAATTTCAGGGAAATGAAAACGTTGGATAATAAATCTCTCATAAGATATTTTAGTGTGTAGTATTGCTGTAAATTTTTACTCATCATTATTGTATTTTGACTCACCCTTCGGGCTTGCCAAAATACTGCATGACTCATAAAAATATACAGCGATACTTCACACTAAAATGTCTAATAAGATGTATTTATTTTGCACTTTGATCTGAAATTGTAAAAATATTGTTCCTTTAATGAGAATAATGAGATAGAAAAATTATGCCTTGGCTTGATGATCTTACATAAATTAATTATGGTTCAATTTTTCCCTTGGCACAAATTTGTAGTACCTCTCTTAGTGACGGGCCAGCTTCCGCTCAAACCTGGACTGTTTGATCCAGAGTCCAGCTAACCATTAGGCCACAGTGCCTCTCAATTTTTTAGAGGGGGGATGAAAAAAATTGTTTGTACTGCAGACAATGACACAAAAAATTTCTTATTTTGGAAAAATTTTCTCCCCCTCCAAGAAAATAATGGGCTAGTCTGTCCCTTAGCAACTCAAATTGTGGAATTACCTTGTT
Organism: Meandrina meandrites; assembly: GCA_963693305.1. NCBI lineage: Eukaryota > Metazoa > Cnidaria > Anthozoa > Scleractinia > Meandrinidae > Meandrina > Meandrina meandrites. The sequence goes on along the minus strand of OY855909.1, from coordinate 39,226,089 downwards.
TTAAAAAGAACGTCAAAAGAATGAAATGTAAACTCACTAACATTAAAACAAAGCTCTTTAAAAAAAAATAAAAATCATGTCCATCATCTTTGACATTCAGGTATTTGTTGACAAGTATTTCTTCATGAATTTGACACAGTTTTTCCATAGAATTTTTACTAAACAATAAGAACTTTTCAATCTGCTCGTGCACGTGTTTAATTAGTAGCCCATTCTTGTTCCCAGAGGCCACGATCCTTCTGGTCTGCGCCAGGGATCGAGACCTCTGGCTGCCTCCAAAACCGGAATTCCGCGATTCACAGACTCATTGTCAAATATGACAAATCTGATTGGCTGAAAAACCGGAATGAGTACTCTGCACATGCTCAGAAATTGGAAGCGGCCAGAGGTCTCGATCCCTGGTGCAGACCAGGAGGATTGTGGCCTCTGGGGATGAGAATGTTAGAACCAGGCATTCAGACAAAGGAAAACTAGGCAATGGAAATTTATGGTATCTTAAGTTCTCAAAATATTTTCACAGCTAAGCCGTGCATCCTATTTTGAACAACAATTTTTGGTAAAAAGATGTGGCTTATCTGCAAGGCAGTGTTTAAATTGGTACTCCAATAGGAATGTTGCCACAGTATGTACAAGCCTTGGATGAATGCTAGGCCATCTAATGTATATTGCCTGGAACCAGCAATTTTCTGCTTAGTACAATCTTTTCCTGCATTAGCTAAGAACTCAATATCATGACAGTTTAACATTGAACTACTCCTACCCCTTCCCCTTAAGTCCTCATGCTTCCAACCCAACATACACACACGCACACACACACACACACTGATTAAGAACGTAAATTCTTGTAGCACAGTTTGCTAGAGAAGAGGATTATCATATTAGTAATTATCATGTCTTTCTCTTATTATAGGCTCTGGCAAAACCAGATTTATCAAGGAAAGTGGCAATGAAAAAGTAAAGCTAATGTTTTGTCGTAGTATTTAATTTATAAGTATAAGTTAAAACCTACCAGAAGTTGACAGCAAGTGAATTACTAAAACAAGTTTCATTTTGACTTTATTGGTAAAACTTTATAACCAAACAATTTACACTCTTACCAAGCACAATGTTGTGATAGAGTGGGTTTTTTAATTTCATTTTAAAATTGTGAGATTGTGTATAAAACATTAACCCTTGTAGCCTAAAGTGACAAAATAATATCCTATTTTTATCCACGTTACCATTTTTGATAGCTAACAATATACAGGCTAACTAGGGCCCTATTCCTGTTAACTTGTTAGTCAGAAGAGAGGTGTGTTTAAAACACGAATGGTGAAATATTATTGAGTACTGCCCTAACCAACAAATAAAAGCTTAGACCGCAAGCAAACCGGAGTTAAAGCTTACAGCAAGCAAAGAAACCTTAGTGAAAGCTAACTGAAAGCAAGTTTTGTTTTGTTTCAGGTTTTAGTACATACCTATATGACTCTGGCTCTTAATATCATTTCACCATTTTGTGTTTTAAACATGCCCCAAGAAGAGCACTCCATTTAGCCTGAGAACAGCCCTTGGTAACCTGGGCTGTTGACAATAATGATGGTAATGGATATATCCTTCATTGTGCTACTGACAGTCTGACAAACCAACCAACTAAATGCCCATTTGATGTGATCATCGATTCAGTGACAGACTGCATTATATATTTATCTTTGATGGTTTCACAGGAGGGAGTTTCATTCAGATAGACACAATATTAATGGTTATGTTGTCTTCCAAAAGAAGGAATGTGCAGTAAAATCATTAAAAAGGTATTATTTATTTTATTAATTATGTTGTCTGCGTGCTACATTTTATTTCCATTATTTTGTTCAAGATGGATCACTTTCTACCCTTAACATAATACTGCTTTTGTTCAGTGGCCTTGTTCAGTAGGCTTGCGCCATGAAAACAAATTGGCACAAGCCAGCGTTTATAACTGAAATCTCGACTTTTCAGTGATGAAGGGCTGAGCTCGAAACGTATGGAACTGTCAACGTTTTCCAAGGCACTTAATGTTCATTTAGTGAGAACGTTTTTTTAACTTTTTTGTAAGGTATAACAACTAATTATAATGCAATGCATGGTATTCAAATTTGAACAAATTGTCAAAGAGCATTCAGTAATCAAATGTACAGAGAGATGATTGTAAAATCTGGGATTCCAAAAATAATTGTAGCTGAGGTGTAATTTACTGCTAAGTTTTAAACTGTGCACAGTTCTCATATTCTGCTCACATCTTACGTATACATGTACCTTTTAATGTTTTCTATTTTCTAAAAATTATTTCTTATTTAAAACAAGTGCCATGAGTCAGTATGCATATTATAGTATTGTAGAGTCAGTATGCATATTATAGTAAGTTAACCATTTATATATTGTTTCTGTTGTAAGCAATGGCATGGAAGTCGATGGTTTTCACATCAGAGTCGATTTAACGGGACAAAACAATAAGGTAGAGCACTATAGTATTAGATGGTTACTGTCAGGCCAGCAGCAATATGTATATAATATTATGCAATATGAAATATATTTGGTATCAGATGAACAAGTCTTTTTTTGGTGGTCCACTGTTTTTCTCTTTTTTCATGGTTTCAGCATGATCATACCAGGTCAATATTTGTTGGAAATTTACCTTTTGGTAAGTCAACTCATCAAATCACCAGGCACTTGCCAAATTTCTTTAATTTATTGCTCTGTAACACTAACTTTAAGCACTAAGACACTACCTCTCTGGAACCTCTATTTTCATTCGCCCGCTGTAAACACTACCTCTATTGTTATTCAGGGATAGGGGCATTGTTATGACCTGTTCTCTATTGTTTTAAGAACCAATGAAGTAACTCGTTCCGAGAGGTAGTGGGCGACCCACTTTAAGTGGTGCATTATATAAGCTTATATGAGTGTGTTATGGTGTGTGAAGAAATTTCTGCTTTAAAACAAAATAATGTAGTCATCTGCTTTGTGAAGGCTTAATCTCTAAAATGAAATCCCAGTCATTCATGCCACCTTATAAGTTATTGGCATATATATTTTAGGGCATTTTCCACTTTGATAAACTTCTGTGTCAATACAGCATTAAGTAGTTAATATAGTTTCAAAAACGCATTAATAATTCATCAAGAAAATAGAAAAGAAATTCATGTTTAATGAGTGGTTTTATATCTGATAAATGTACAGCTAAACTTTACATCCAATTTTCTAGGCCAAAATAATCCCAAATCTAAGTATTAGTGCAAGAATGAGTTGATCTACATGAGAACATTTCGAAGCCGTTCAATAAATTATTTGAAGTTCGTGTTTTATCAAGTCTTTAAAGGGGCTTTGTCACGGATTTTAACAGATTTTTGAACTGGCAAAATTTATATTTGTGTCGAAGGAAACCAAAAAGTAATAGTCCATTTTTATTAACAATTGCTATATTTAAGCACCGAAACTGTTAAAAAGCATCTTTAGCTGCAGATGGCTACGATGGAAATGGATTACAACTTGAAAAGTTTAGCTAAACTTTTCAAGTTGTTCCCGCACGTCTACAATAAAATCAATATTTATAGCCGTAGTTAGATTTCTATCCACATATTAAGGTAATATCTTCCTTTAGATGTTCAAAGAAAATGATTTTCATGGGTTATGTTGCCTACCACTTATTTCAGAACAGTTTAGACCAAAAATCTGCAAAATCCCCGTGACAGAGCTCCTTTAACACTTGGCTGCGCCTTGTGTTTTAAACTTGATAAAACACTGCTGCTCATTTATTAAACATCAACCATTGTTCAGTTTATCCATCTTTAACTAAGCCTGCTATACATGTGTTAGGGGTGAGGGGCTGGTCATTCATTACAACCCAGCTGGGGGGGGGGGGGGGGGGGGGGAAGTAAAAATATGCACGTACGATGCACTGTTACTTTGAGAAGGAGATATCTTTTATCTTGTTAAGTGCTACTATGATCAAATTTTCACCCCTTGCAATTATAGGTGTTTCAAAGAGTATTTAACGAAAGATTCAAAATGCCGTTTTCAGTTTTCAAATATCTTTTTTAGTTCCAGAGATATTAAAGCTTAAAAAAACAACGTAAAATATGCAAATTAGGGGACTGATGACGTCATACTCGACAACCCAATTTTTTGTCAAGTACAAAAATTAAGTTATCTTGGTCATTTTTCTGCAGAGACCAGTGAAACTTGGCAGACTAATAGTTACATAGGTGACACATGTACAGTTGTAATAAAATTATGTTACCATGGCAACTTAGTCTTTTCCAGTCCCCATAAATTTTTTTTAATATTTTTATAATTTTTCAGTTCAGAAAAATTAAACCCAGGCAAGATGTCTGCCAGATCCATTTATATGCATGCCAGATCTTGCATGTAAAGCATTATTTATAATTATTTGAAAAGAATGCCAGCCTTTAGTATTGGGGATCTGGAACCTAAACTTTCAAAACGAATTGGTCTTCTACGCCATATAAGCTGCTACTTGAAAAAGAATCAAAAATTGATCTACTATAACGCAGTAATCAAACCGCTCTTCATGTATGCAAGCACAGTATGGACATTGTGTAACAAAGAGGCACTCGAGAGAGTTCTCCGTATGCAAAAACGGGCTGCGCGTATTATTCTTGCAGTACAACGTACTAGTCGAACTGTCACTTTATTTAAGGACGTTCGCGCGAAAATTTTCTAGTCGATAGATTTTTCTAAAATTTTTACTGAGGACGGATAATGAGTTACTTGTGTCAGAAATACAAAAAAAAGTGGGGGTCACCGACTTCGTTTCAGAGATACAGTCTGTAGAAAACTACCCTGATTTTGAAAAATTGGCGCACGTAATTTCGCACGGCTTTCAAGGTTTGTAGTTTAAATTATCGATGATGAGAAAACGGAGGCAAACGATCTTGGTGATATTTTGAAGAAGTGCGTCTGTTGCGTAAATAATTTTAAGTGTTGCCATCTTTTATGCAAAACTTAGCCCTGGAAGAGGCATTTGAACCCGTCGTACGACAAAACGAAAAGATCAAAAAGCGGAATTCGAACGTGCGTGGGGCAAAAAAAAATCAACCTTTTAATCGATAGATTTTTTTCATTTTCTCACAAAACGTAGATAATCGTTAACAAAAATGATCTGTTAAGAAAAAAGTAGGGGTCACCGACCATTTAAGCTAGCAAACTGCAAGCGAAGTTATCGCAACGGCTACTCACCCCATATGTGATTGGAAAGTTTCCTCAGCGCGCGCGTTCGATGCATGACGTGGCGTAGCGTTGCGACAGGAATTACGTGCGCAGTGAGGATGCGCATAAAAAATTAGCGCGAACGTCCTTAAGGACGTTCGCGCTAATTGTTTATGCGCATGCTTACTGCGCACGTAATTCCTGTCGCTTTCCTGTCGCAACGTTACGCCACGTCATACATCGAGCGCGCGCGCTGAGGAAACTTTCCAACCACATATAGGGTGAGTAGCCGTTGCGATAACTTCGCGATGATTTAACTCTCATAGATGCCTGGTGACCCCTGTTTTTCGTTACGTAGAAAGTTTCCTTTACCAATTCTCTCCATTTACAAAAAAAAAAAAAAAAAAAAAACTGAACGTGAGAAGTTTTTTGTTTTCGTTTTTTCGACTCGCGTAGGCTCAAATTTATGCATTTGGCGGCTGAGCTTGACAAGCAATTATCCTTCCAAAAGGTTCACCCTACCTGAAGGAATGACACCAATTGCAAATATTTACTTAATAGGCCTGTTTGAGTTAAGGCCAACACAAAAACCTTGGCTGTACTAGTTCATTTTCATTTTTTTTAAACTTGAATCAAGGTAAGCTAATTCGAATCAATTATCAAAGCTTCCATAAATACTGTGGTCTTACATACGGTTTATCTCCGAAACAAGCGTGGTGACCCCCCAATTTTTTTTCGTTTCTGACACGAGTTAGTCATTATCTAACTGCAGGTAAAGTTATTTAAAAATCTGAACGTGGGAAGATTTTGGCGCGAACGTCCTTAAGGACGTTCGCGCCAATTGTTTATGCGCATCCTTACTGCGCACGTAATTCCTGACGTACCGCTACGCCACGTCATGCATCGAGCGCGGGCGCTGAGGAAACTTTCCAACCACATATAGGGTGAGCAGCCGTTGCGATAACTTCGCTTGCAGTTTGCTCGCTTAAATGGTCGGTGACCCCTACTTTTTTCTTAACAGATCACTTTTGTTAACGATTATCTACGTTTTGTGAGAAAATAAAAAAAATCTATCGATTAAAAGGTTGATTTTTTTTGCCCCACGCACGTTCGAATTCCGGTTTTTGATCTTTTCGTTGTGCCGTACGACGGGTTCAAATGCCTCTTCCAGGGCTAAGGTTTGCATAAAAGATGGCAACACTTAAAATTATTTACGCAACAGACGTACTTCTTCAAAATATCACAAAGATCGTTTGCCTCCGTTTTCTCATCATCGATAATTTAAACTACAAACCTTGAAAGCCGTGCGAAATTACGTGCGCCAATTTTTCAAAATCAGGGTAGTTTTCTACAGACTTTATCTCTGAAACGAAGTCGGTGACCCCCACTTTTTTTTGCATTTCTGACACAAGTAACTCATTATCCGTCCTCAGTAAAAATTTTAGAAAAATCTATCGACTAGAAAATTTTCGCGCGAACGTCCTTAATAAGCTAAACTGGATCCCCTTTTCCCATTTAGCTTATATAAATCGATGTGCACTGGCCTACAAAAGGATAAACAAAACTTTACCTGAATACATGAACACATCTTTAAGGAAAAACTCTGAAGTCCATTCGAGAAGTACTAGAAATTGTAATTTAAATTTATTATGCCCCTCTCACAGAAATGCCTCGGAGGGAGGACGCACTTTCGCCGTCAGAACTATTAAAGATTGGAACAGTTTACCCCAGTCTTTAAAAACAGAGAAGTCCGTTAAATCATTTAAGGCTAAATTATGTGATACTATTCTTAACTCTCAGAAAACTAATGGAATTTTTTAACTCTTATTATTCGTAGTATGTTTGAAATTCTAAGTCCAGTTTATTATTTGTAACCATTTTTAATAGTAACTTAATTAAGTATTTTATTGTAAATAATATCGTATTTTAGCATTTTATTGTAAATAATATATTTTTAGCATTCTAATTATTTTAAGCTGAGGGCCCCAAGTTTATCAGTAACTTAAGTTACTGTCACGGGTCACCCTCATTAAATAAAGTCTTTCACTTCACTTCACTTCACAGTACCGTATTTACCCGAGTATAAGTCGATTCCGTGTATAAGTCGACCCCCTATTTTTGAGGCCATAAACTAACATTTTTTCGTTTCTGGGTAAGAATCTTCCTGGAAAACTAACCCTGTGTTTCTTAGAATTTCCTTTCATGTAGAGGTACTTAATGAAAAAGTCACAGCAAGTTTCAATGTGAAGTTTATTATCGTGCTTACGTGAGCGTTTTTGCAACACATGTTTATCAGGCATTTTGTCCATAATTTTTGAAACAGGCTTAGAAAGTCAAACACAATAATCAGAAACGAACCTTTGTAATTGTGGAGAGATAGTAGCAGCTTTAGAAGACAAGCAAAACACCAAGTTACACCAAAAACCTTTGAAAATGACTCGATAAACAACGTGCCAAGCTCGGGGTACTTGGTAACCAAACTACAAAATTGGTGAGGTACTGGTAACTAATAACTACACGTGCCTGCATCATGCCAGGTTACTAAGTAGCGAAGTTCGAAGCGAGAAAGATCGTGCAGAAAGATGTTTTTCTCTAGTGGATTTTACAGCTTTATGAGTGGAAACTGTCAGCCCTTTATTCAAACCTTGTGCCAGTGAGTCTCTACAGCATTCAGGTTTATATTAAGCGGACAAATCGTAAGGAATTCCAACTTGAACTGCCAATTTAACGACACAGCAAAGCGAAAGGACATTGTAATGCACTAGTCATTTGTTTCCTCCGCCCCCCACCCCCACCCCCGCGACATGCGGGGACTTTGTCGGGCAATAGCGGGGGAATTACTGCAGCTTTGCGATGATTTTATGCCCAGACCCCCAGGGACTTTACTTCAAATTTGTCTGACCTAAAATACCCCCGGGAAACCCCGGGGAAATTTTCAAAAACAAATTTCTACATAATGACACCGGGCTCGAAATTGCGACCGATACGGTCACCAATGCGACTATAAACGTTTCACCCTTGGCGACGACTGTCCTGCCTTGGCGACTAAAAATTCTGGTTTAGTCGCCATTTTGGCGACTACATTTCTTTGTGTTGACGATGAATAGTGGTCATTTTCTCAAACATTTTGTCCTTCCAGAAAGTTATATCGGAAGATCTTTGCTTCTAAAACATTCAAACTGAGAAGTCAATTCATCCTTTTCCTTTGCTGTAAAAGATTCTGTCACATCGGAAAACTTGAAAATAGCTGACCGTGTTTGAATTTGCCCTATAATGCTTTGCAAACCTTTGAGCACGTCATGTATGCCTATGGTTTGTGTCTCTTGTAATGTATTGCTATCTGACATGTTGACTCCTTCGAGGTTCGTAACATTACATTAGCTACAAAGTTAGTGACCACAAAATCTTATATAATGTGTTTGTTTTTCTTTTCTTTGTGAATATTTATGCATTGTAATTCAGTCCTTTTTTGGATTAATTTCATAGAAATGATTTTAAATAGTCGCCAAATGGCGACTTGAATTTTTTTTTAATTTCGATCCCTGAATGACATAAGCAGTTTCATGGGACTAGTCCCAAGGACGTGGCCCCAAATGTATTAAACTACTCTGAATTTCTCATCATGTGTATGTTCTACCAATGCACTTTCTTTGTCCCTTTTTGCTTTAGAATCTCAAATGCATTTTAAACCCCAGTAAAGTAGCAATGTTGTTGCCAACTGATATTTGTACTTCCTTCTGAAAAGGCGAACTAGCTTATAGCTATCTTGAATTTAACTTCTTAATAATTTTGCAATCACAATTTCCTAAATCTTAGCCACTCACTAAAAGTGCTTAAAACAAAATGTAGCACATATGTCCCGTATTGTGACAGCCACCCATATGGCCAGGTTTCTCTCAACAAGAGTGAGTTCAAGAGGGGGTACCAAACAACTGTGTTTGTTGCTGGCATGGCTCACGATTTTCAAGTCTTCTCTCAGCTTATTGGTTATTCTCCCACACTATTTGTCTGATCAAAAAGCTATCCTCCAAACAACCTCAGTAGTAAGTATTTTAAGCTGGTTGAAACATTCCTACATGTAATAGTTGTTGTTTCTCAAAATGTATTTAACGCAGAAATAGACAATCCCTTCTTTTACAAGGTCTTTCAGCTAGCCCCGGGGGGTGGTGGTTTTGCAAGGAAATTCTGCCCTGGTGGGTGGTGGAATTCCCCATAATTAGCATCGCTTGTTTGCAAATTCCCCCGCTATGTCGCGGGGGTGGGGGAGCGGGGGAAACAAATGACTAGTGCATAACCTGTACTGTTGTTTACACAATGTTTGATAACATATAAAAACAATTGTTATGCTAATTGTGCAGAATATATTTAACTGGTGCTTGGGTCGGAAATTTTGACCCATGTATAAGTCGAGGACGATTTTTTGGACCGATTTCGAGGTAAAAAAAGGTCGACTTATACACGGGTAAATACGGTATGTCACCATGGTAACCATATTGTAAAATTCATATTGAAAAACACAACTAGCACAGTGTTACTGCAAACAAGTCTATGACGTCATTACTTTGCTAATTTCCATATTTTAAAAACATGAATATCTCAGGAAAGAAAAGAGATATTGGAAACAGTAAACGGCATTTGTCTTCTCATATAGAGTACGTACTTGATAATATTTTAAAACGGCTATGAAAGAAAAGACGTGAATCTCATGATCATCAAAGTAGCACTTTAATAAAATAGAAATCGAGGTTAATTTATAGACTATATAAAGTTATAAAGGGTCATATTTGATATTGACCTTTTTCTGGAACAAGAATAATACATTCCAAATTATTCCAGAATAAGCATTCCTTTCGTATGTCAATAAAATGCATTATTCTGTTTCTGGAATAATGCCCTCAATATCACACCCAGACAAATCTGTTACCTTTTCCCCTTTTGTTTCTCGTTTTAGTATGGTCATCTCATTTCCAGAAAGCAAGAGTAAGAGCTTTGCACTTTCCCTCACAATGGTCAGGCAGTGGTGAATGTCCACTTGCCATCAATTCCCAGACTTGTTTCTTCTTGTAATTGATGTTTTGAAACTTGTTTTTCATTTCTTCATACAAGGAATTGAGGAGAAGCATCTCTTCCCTATTCCAGACGAGTATGGAAGAGTTTTCTTTACACATTTGATGGTCGCTGGCAGTGGCCATTTTGTTTGTGGTTTTAAAAAAGGCCGCATGGCGAGGACAAAGTGATGTCATTATTCTGGATTATTCTGAGTATTCTCCCTAGAGCAGAATGCTTGGAATACATTCCATGTGTTCCAAAATCGGAACAGCGACTCAATCTAGTGGAAATTAGGGGTTATTACGTTTATTTGTGTTCTGGAATGAGGTCAATTGAACACACCCTAAGGTGTTATTTGCAATAAAAAAACTGGATTCACTTTGGACTGGTTTTTAACATGATAAAAACGGCCATTAGGTCTAATCAGTGCTGCAATTCTGTAGTGAATCAAGAGAGTGACATGCCTATCTATATGATCTGGACGATGACTGTCCACACTGCAGTATCAGACCTGTGAATAAATATTATGTGTTGGCTTTTGGCCCTGCAGATGCAGAGGAGGAAGCCTTGAGACAAGCGTTTGTTGAATGTGGAGATGTAGAGGCTGTCCGTATTGTTAGAGACAGTAAAACCGGTGCTGGAAAGGGCTTTGGATTCATTCTTTTCAAGGTAACTTGTCAACAGCAGACCAGTTCCTCTTCAGACAGTGGAACATGCCATCATTCTTTATTTCTTTATCCAATTTAGGGTTCATGGAGTTTTTCGCTTTTCTTTTAGAATTTTGTCATAAAATGGTCTTGTGAACTTGTTCAAGATAATTTTTATTACCTTTATCCCAGTGTTAGAGTAGTCAATTTTTTCTTAACCAAGGATTTAAACATTATTGCATAAAAAAGTTGATATTTTCATCTGCATCATCTTCACTTCTGCTACATCACCTTTTAATCCCAGACCTTGAGCCACCCTTGCATAGTTTGTGATGAAAATTATTATTGAAGATTATGAACAACAGCTCATGTTATCACAAATAATTATCACATTAAAAGTGTGGAGGAGGAGAATTAATTAGCCTACTCAGTAAGTCACAAATTGAGAATTGGGGTAATCCATAATATTAGAGAAATTGCAATGATAAAATCATATAAATAGTATTTTTTTTTTTAGGAAAGAGATGCAGTGATGTTTGCTTTAAAAAAGAACAAAACAGAATTCTGTGGTCGACGGTTAAGAGTATTCCCATCTTCAGAAAATCCTCAACTAGGTAAATTTGTCATTTTAAAAACTAAGGTTTCCTGCTTAAATTGTAAACTTGTAAGTTGAAAAGTAGGCAGGAGGGATGAGGACTGAAGAGGCAGGACTAGGGGTGAGGACTGAAGAGGCAAGACTAGGGGGAAGGACTGAAGAGGCAGGACTAGGGATGAGGACTGAAGAGGCAGGACAAGGGGCGAAGACTGAAGAGGTGGTGCTAGGGGTGAGGACTGAAGAGGCAAGACTAGGGGGGAGGACTGAAGAGGCAAGACTAGGGGGGAGGACTGAAGAGGCAAGACTAGGGGTGAGGACTGAAGAGGAAGAACTAGAAGGGAAGACAAAGAGGCAGGACTAGGGGTGAGGACTGAAGAGGCAGGACTAGGGGGAGGACTGAAGAGGCAGGACTAATTTAAATAATGTCTGTATATGCATGATAGAAGTCAAAATCATATGAATTGTCAATTCTTGGGGCTACATAAACTGCCCATAATAGAGAGGTGTTCATAAGGGGAGGTTAACAACTGTACTATGTACTATATATGCAGAAGCTATCAACTTAGATACATTGTGTTTTTTTCCTTTCATACTCTTACATTCTGTCTACTTCTTCCATTCTTTTCTTTGTTCTAGGCCAGTTGAAAAGTGCTGTCAAGAAGGGCAGACCTGCAATGTATTCATTCAGTGGAATCACTGTCAAATACACAACAAAAAATGACCATAAAGGAAAAAAGAAACATGCATTTATAAAAGGGCATCAGGATAATCAAGACTTAGGGAACATTTCTGCCAGAAAGACCCTCAGCAGCAGAAAAAATTTAAAATTTAAAAACCATGGAAACAGTAAAATTCACCATCACAAAAATAAAATAAGGACAAGTAAGGTTTCAAAGCAAAATAAAAGTAGCAGAGGTAGCTAGGTAGCAAACAATAAAAAATTACAATATTAGTCAGAAGTGTGCAACATAAACCCCAATTAAGGGAATAAAACAATGTTTGGCAACTGTGCTGTGGGGAACAATGAAGGCCTTTGTAATAAAATCTAGCCACACCTCAAGTGTAAACTGTATTTGATATCTGTGTATCAATTATTAATTTTCAAATAAAATCTTAATGAAGTGTTTATGAAGTAAATGTTGAACATTATGCTTTTGTTTTAGCAGATCATATCGAATGCCTGTTGGCATCAGTTTTGAAAATGAGTGTTACTTCCAAGTTTGCATAACGTTAAAACGTAAATGTTGTGGATGAAATATAAAGTGTTAAATTCCCTCGCTGTCTTGTCTTGGGATGGGGAGCATAAAGGAGAGGGGTTGCTTGATAGGCCTTCAATGATTCATGACACTCTCTTGTTAGTGAACTCTTCCAGGTAATTGTGATTCAAGGGTGGCCAGCAGGCAGCTGTTTTATTGTCTTTATTGCAGTGGCTGATCCAGAGGGACTGGATCTCCCCATCAGACCTGACGCTTGCTTGAAACTGAAATTCTTATATCGACAGAATTGTATATCACTCTTTAACTGGCTGTTTTTTCTAATGAAACGTGCATTTCATTTTGCTGCTAAACCAAATTCCAGAGATATTCAAAAATGTAATTGTTTTGGGGTATCCTCCTATGATCTGTTCGCCAATGGTGACCAGCGTTCACTGATTGAGATTGGAAATCTGTACAATTTTTGTTATCAAGCGCAAGAGAGGAAGGTTCCAAGGGTGCATCCTTTACCAATAGAATTTACTTACACGGTCAGGGGGGATGGAATTATAACGTACAACTGCAACTGGTCGGGGGGGGGGGGGGGTGGAGGGGATACGGGAAGAATTAACTTGCCCCCACCCCCTCAAAAATAAAGGTTGGACAGTCTTTTCTGAACCAAAGTTTGGACCCCTCCAATCAAAAATTCCTGGATCCGCCCCTGTATTGTATGTATAGGGGTCATTAATAAAAATTAAATCAAGAAGAAAAATGTACAAAGGCATTCAAGCTTCCATACTTTGTTTGCTTTGTTTATGCAATAAATGCATCTTGTTAACCAAGCAAAAGGGACATACTGGGAGAAAAATTGGCCCAAAAGTTTGACATTACAATAGTGCAATGTGGTCAGTTCACAAAAGACGACAGAGGGCTGGTATTCTCCAAGTACAGTCCTGTGCCAGCTTGGTAAATTTTGAAATTCGCACGATTTAATCACCCAACTACAGGATTTAGTCAGTACCACTATAATATATATATCCAGTAAAATACAAAAAGATCTGATTTAGAGCAAAAATAAAGTGATTCATGAAAACATTCCTGCAAGTTGATTGCATGGTTACTTTAAACAATCCTTGAAATCTGTTGGTGTTTTGTTTAATGGTACCTAATTTCTTATGGGCTGGGTAAAAGATGCAATGTAGAGCAAAAACAAGTGTGATTCATGAATCAATTGCAGGGCTGAGGGCCAATCAGATTGTAAGCATCATTTTGAACTTCCTCCCTTGATACAGGCTTCCATGGTTGGAATGGGAATACAACAGCTGGTCAAATCCTGCAGTTAAAGTGTTTAAAACAAGAGTCCTTATTATTTGGCTGAATCTGAAAACGGGCAAGATAAAGCAAGCTCTGTGTTCTGATTGGCTACGTGAGCAGGAAAGATGGGCCTATCTTGCCCGCACAGGATTTAATCCCCTCGCCACCTGACACCTCACCTTCCCCTGGTTTACCCGCAAGGTGGGATTTAGAACCAAATTGATTGCAAGTCTAGATGCTGTAAGGCTCTGTTAAAAAGGGAAAGCAACTAGTAAATATTTTGAATCAATCTCTGTATGACTGGGCCATTGCAAAAGTTAAATTTTCAAGTTTGTGTACTATTTTACAGAGCAAATAAAAAATAATTATTATTAAAAACTCATGTGGAAACAACAAAGATGACATGTAAGAAAAAAAACCAAGAAAGAATCAAGAAAATGAAGCTTAATGGGCTTTTTGCTTATTGAAGAGAAAAGCACCCAAAGCTTCGGATCTGATTGTTGATCATGAACCATCTTGGATTAATTAAGTTTCCCGCGAATATGAAGCAAGCGGATGTTATTGTGCTACCGGAAGTAAAATCTCACAATAGAATACGTCAATTTCACCTCCAATCTGCCATATATGGTGTGAGCCAAGTGCGAACTGGAGGCCCACTGGAGGAGGCTCTGAACGAAAAGGCCAATCAGCGATGAGGACCCCCCATGGCCCCTGGTGAGGAGGGTAAGTCGAGCGTCCTTGTGTTGTCGGCCATCGCAAGTTTCTCTTCAGTTTGAAGTTTTCTTTTGGATTTTTTGGGTGATTGCGAATTTGGATCGCTAAGCGCAGCTGACTGGGGTCTCAGGACCGTAGATCGAGTTTTCTTATGGTGAGTTTCCTTAGGATGTGCAGTTGTTTAGCTGTGTTTACGTTCACTTCGTGAGATTTTTTCACGATGTTCATTGTATTCCCCTCGTTTATATTTTCTTCACATCAATTTGCCCATGCCTTGGCTAGTTTCTGATGATGGCACTGACTTCTTGCTATAATAGATTACATAAAACTGATCCTTGTAAAGGTTTGTATCTTTCGGTGGCGTTGAACTTGGGCGAAAGAATCGTCGTGTGGTTAAATTTAATATAGTACACTTGCTTGAGGCATGGAATGACTTGTATACCGTAGAGAATATTCTTATTAAGAAAAGGTCGGAGTCTGAGGCTATCCAATCATTTGTTTATGCCTTGCATATGTTCTTGATGCCTTGCAGTCTTTAAAGAACATTGTGTGTTGCCCTGCACACTTTTACAATGTTCGATAAATAACTAACTATACTTTATTTCTGGTTTGGTTTAACCTAACTTTCACATAACCTTTCTTCCTCCTGTTGGAGACTCATTTCGCATGTTTGTAGAAAGAGTTCTCGCAGCAAATAAAGCTATCTATGAATATAAACATGCTCTTCCTTCAGATATAGTTTTCTAGCTGCTCCATTTAGGGAGTTTGGTGGAAAACAATAAACGATTGCTTCGAAATAAGCATGTTCTGTCAACTTGGTTAGTTGACCAAGATGTATTGTTTACGAATGTTCATTCGAAGATTTCTTACATGCTTTTACAGTACCAGGTTATTTCCTTGACCAGAATTCAAGACTTTTTTAAGTCGAATTAACTTTACTGAAAGGATTACAAGTTAGTGGGTTTTGCTGTGAAATTATGGCCAGCCATTGAACGAAGTAAACTACAGTACGTACACAATACGTCGCTCGACGTTAAACACTGATCGACAATCGTGGTGTATCTGGCCATGCTTGTACTTCATGCATAAAACCGTTCTCTATTCCGCTCAAAGTCGTTGCAGGGCTGCATATTTCTCAGCCTTTGCTCCTGATTAAAGCAGCATATTTGCTAACCGCTGGTTTTATGACAAGTCAACATTAAAACTCAGGGAATTTGGGATAAGATCATCTATAATTCAAAACACAACTCTTTGCTCACGTCATTTATTGCTCCAACCCTCGTTCCTTTCTGTTCTTTCACCTTTCACCAGGCACAGCCTTCAGAGGAACCCCCATTCTTAACAGTAGGAACAGATGTTAGTGCTAAATATCGAGGAGCGTTTTGTGAAGCCAACGTGAAGGTTGTGAAGAAGCTTGTCAAATGCAAGGTTGGTGAAAATTGCAATGGTTTTCCCGCACATTCCTCATGTGGATTTCTGCTCTTAGAGTCGAGAAAGACCGTGTTTCTTGTGCTTTTTACGAATTTGTATTTATTTTTTTTATTTCTGTAGATTACATTCACAAAAACAAATACTTCGGTCACTATTAATGATGATTGTGTTAAAGGCTCTTTGAAGGTACGTTCTCCTTCCTTTGTATAGATACTATTCTATTTTCATCTCGACGATTCCTTGGTTATTAGTGTAATGTTGTGCTGGCTTCCTAACACATCTAAGCTGTCTCTTTTCTTTCCTCTAAACTAAAGGTTGGAGCAGTTGTCGAGGCCAAGAATCCCGATGGACAATTTATGGAAGGAGTTATAACGAAACTCACCGACGCCAGTGTATATACTGTTGGTAAACATTCTTTTTTCTTATCTAAGGTTATGCATAGGCGACGCAAGTTTTACCACATAGCTGAACCAAAACAAGTTTTTAATTACATATATGTTTACCTCTATTGAAGTTTTTGATGATGGCGATGAAAGAACATTGAGGAGGACTTCTCTGTGTTTGAAAGGAGGACGGCATTTCAACGAAAGCGAGGTGGGTATTGAATGAGAAAATCAGTATTCCAACATGTGTATTTCAGTGTTGCTTCAGTGATCGTAAATTGTACACACACATGGCCTTCTTTACAATACATTGTTTTTTATTCTCTTAATTTTTGCAGACCCTTGACCATCTTCCCCTAACAGATCCTGAGAATTTTGGTACCCCAGTTGTGCAGGTAATAAATGCTGTTATGTTAAGAGGAAGTGTGATCAACTGTAGAGTGCCACAATTGTTTGAATTTTTTTCCACATCCTATTCACAGTCCTGCAAAAAAACATGACAACAATAACAATATATGCAGCCTAAATAGTATTGAACTGCAGGCTTAATGTCACATATTTATATTTCAGAAATGATGTTAAATTTAAAGGGAAGAATTACTTTTTTGGTATCTCAGTGGTTTTCCTGTTAGAAGCCATAAGAAAATGATTTTCTAGAAAAATTGGGAAAAGGCTGTTCCTGCCTGGGAAAGCTGAACTGCTTGGATGTATAAGAGTGTGAGAAAGATCTTGTTGTTAAACCCTAATGCATGGTAGAATGTCATCTATATATTAACAATAAAGTTTCCAAGTCATAATTTATTGCCGCTAAAACAACAACTACAAAGAATTAAGGCATGGTGTTACCAGTTCAGCTTCAATTTGCATCTAAATCATGAAGTTTGACTGATATTTCCCCAGCTAAAGTACATATGAAGAATTTCATCTTACGGAGTTTGGTTTTTTTGGGGAGTTTTGGTTTTGTTTTGGAATCACTAGCTAAACCATGAAGTTTAACTGATATTTCCCCAGCTAAATTACATAGGTTGGTAATTACATTAGAACAATACAGTTTCCCTTGTAAAATTACCTTACCTACATGGAAAGCTTAGCTAAAGCTTGAACTTAAGCTTAATAATAGAATGAGCTGTTTAAACTGTTGTAATGTGTGATTCCAGAAAATATCCATACCCCCACCACGGAGGGAATTGGAAATTCCAGAGGGGTGGGTGGGTCAAAGGACCAGGAAATTCTGGGAAGGGGGGGGGGGGGGGGGGGGTTGTCAGTCAATTTAAGTTTCCAGATGGTCAAATTTGGTTCATAATCGTTTCTTACCTACTCTGAAAGTCTTTTACATAGAAAAAATAGCAGCCTAGACTTTCAATGCATGGCCACATTACATTTTAAACAGGTTTTCTTCCTCCTGAAAGTACAGTGAAAGCTAATAAGTTCAAAGACATTTTCCACGTTGGTCCATAAATACGACTGCCATTACTTGTACCAGTCCAAGTAAAATTGTGATGTGGTTTGACCAAAATGCACTGGTGACTCAAGTTGTTTCTCACGTTCAATCAAAAGAAAGTTGTCCTTTGCGAAAAGTTGTCTTTTTATTGATGATGAAAATAGTGTAACAATTTGGGAAACGTGAGAATGTCTTGTTCTTGTTATTTCTGGCTATTCGTTTGCAATTTTCCGGGTCAATTTGGCTTTCTCAGGGAGCATGTTTGCAATTTTGTGATTATGGTTATGGTGAATGTTGTCAACAGTTTTCAATCCATGTTCTAAAACATAGAGCTTTTTTTTTTTCGGATTGGAATAAAAGGGAATGGATGGTTATACATCAAGGTAATCTTACAAGTGACTACCAGATATTTTTCTGTTTTCTTTTGAAGAAAATACTGACATATTTTTTGTCTTCAACAGTATGTATTGTCTAAAGATGGTTCGATCGATCAGTTGTACACTATAGTCTGTTTACAAGGGAAAGCGGCCTAATGTTTACATGTAGAACATTTGCACAATTTCTTTTTAATTTTTTTTTTCAGAGGGGCAGGGGGGATATAAAAGAAACTTTTGGAAATTCTGGGGGGGAGGTGAGTCTATTTTTCTTCACAGAAATGGATATTCCTGAGAGGTAGGGGGTCTTATCTGAAATTTCCTCCATGGTGGAGGTATGGATATTTTCTGGAACAACGCAATAAGATTTTACTGCATTCATGTAACTGAGTTAGTCTTTTTGATAGAAGAAAACCACTTTGAATTTTTAGGGTGGTAAGGAGTTTCAGTTTACAAATTCTAGAAATACCTGGTGTGGTGGGGAGGGGTCATCAAAGACACCACTACAATGAAACTTCCTGGGGGATGGGCAGGGGGAAGTGCAAATCAAAGAGCCTTCCATGGGGGTATGGATATTTTCTGAAACCAAACGTTGAGTATAAGTTCCATTAAATGTTAAGAAGTTCCTTTTTCTTCCTAATCCTAAAGAAAACATGTTTTTGAGTTATGCTCAAATTATACCTTGAAGGAAACCTTCTTTATACAGTTGTAAAAACCCAGACATCCCCTTGGTCAGTGTGACTTATTTATTGGTGAAGGGAAACCCGAGATAAATTCACGTTGAGTGAGTTTGAGTAAATTTTTCCTGGTAACTTGTTATTTCCCAGGTAAACATCTGTTGACCATAACTAGCTATTGAACATCTGCTCTTGTTTGGTAATAGCTTGTTGGTTCCAAATGCACATCAAGTTCACATACTTTAGAAGTAACCAAGCTAACATGCATGCAACACTGAAAAAACACCTGTTTTACCAACATGTTTAACTGCAAAACTGGTCAAAATACTGAGTTAATTTCTTTTTCAGGATGGGAAAAAGAGGAAAAAGAGAAGACTGAGTCAGGCAGCAAGGTAATCTAGCCTCATTTAAGTAATGTTTAATAAATGAGCAGCAGTGTTTTATCAAGTTTAAAACATGAGGCACAGCCGAGTGTTTTATACTTGATAAAACACAAACTGCGAATTTATTGAACGGCGTCAAAATATTCTGACGAAGAGCAACTCATTCTTGCACTAATATTTAGATTTGGGAAATTTTTTGGCCTAGAAAATTGGACGTAAAGTTTAGCTGTGCGTTTGTCAGATATAGAGACACTCATTTAACATTAATTTCTTTTGTTTTTTCTTTATGAATTATTAATGATTTTTGAATGGGTGTTGCATCAAGAGTTTATGCACTGTACTTAACCAGTGGCAGTGAGTTGATATTGCAGAGTCCCAAATTGCAACCACCTGGTGCGACTGAAAATTGAGTGTTGGCAACCAGAATTTCAAGGCTAGTTGCCAGGAGACAACTGGCTTTTAGTCTCTTGTCAATGTTCTGAACCAGCAACAACAACCCCACCCCCTCCTTCCACCCCCCCCCCCCCCCCCCCAAAAAAAAAAAATGTTAAGTTGCCACTTTGCACCTGCCTAAAAAAGTCAGACCCTACATTGTAAAAAAATTCAATCTTGGTCACTTTCAGGAATTGAAGTGTAAAACCTTTAGATCAGTTTAGTTTATCCAATCCAAAATTGTACTGTCTGTTACTACCTTCTGGTATAAGGTAAATTTATCTTTAAAAAAGGTTCTAGATCCATTACTAATGGATTATTTCCTTGCATATTCAAACTGTTGGTTGTACTGTGTAAGTAAACCACAGCATAATTTAATTTCTTTTTGTTACTGAAGTTAAGAATTTAATTCTCCTGACTAATTGTTGTACATTTCTTGTTATAATATATTGGCAATGAAAATTAGGTGCTAGTCAAGACAATTATTCGCAGCTACCCACCCACCTATTTGGCAGCGTATTTATACTGTAGACAGTAAGAACTTGTCGATTAAATAGATAATATTCATTTTGCTTTTTATTAGCATGGATGATTCTGAGACTGAGCGAGAAGAACAAAGACCTGCTCCTACAAAAAAGAAGTGTTTATTTGACGACAGCTTTGTTGGCAAGGTGTGTGCATGTATCACTTGTGTCTGCTTTATATTTGAATCTGTTTTCTTTTCTGAAATGTTTTCCATTTCTTTTTAAGGTTGTCATTGTTGAAAGTGGATCAAAAAGAAGAAATATGTGGTTTCCAGCTTTGGTAAGGTTTCATTGTTGTCTAAGCACAGTTCTGTTTTTGGAACTTAAACTGATTGTCAAGCAGAGAATTAACACCTAACACTGAATTACAGTTGCCTTAAACGATTTTCCAAACTGTCAACTTTAAGCGGTCACTTATGAGAGGTCAGACCATATACAGTGGTAATTTATATAATATTGTAATAGCCATTTATTGAACTGGCGGATTGTGAACTTATTTCTGTGAAAAACCTGATTTTTGTGAGCAAATAAATTACATTTAGCATCCAATTTACTTGTACAAACTGGCTGAAGTTATTTCTTTGAAGAGTACGTTTTAATGTTCTAGACTGGTGGTAACCACAGGTTAGAAAGTGCAGGCCTAGATGCAATTAAGACAGTGTTGATAATTTGATGATAAATCACTGAACAAAAGACAATAATTCCGAGTAACGCATCACAATTGCACATGATTTTATCGTTTGCTATTGTCACAAATGTTTTAATCATTTCCTATTGCCGCGAACCAATCAGAGTTGTTTTTGATTGACAGTTTTGCAAATTGTAGTCGAGCACGCGGTGTGAATTGAGTTGTGATATTCCACAGTCAGTAAACTCGCTATGTTGTCAGTGTTGTAAGGAATTTCTCAAGAATAACCGTTGTTGCACCGTTGTTGCAATGGTTGCTTTTGTAGAAGAAAATGTTTTAAACTTTTATGTATGAAATAAAAGCAACATAAGAATAAAGCGTTACTGTTTGTCTCACAATGTTTATGTACTCAACTGTGATGTGAATTACTGAGACAACCGATAATACTTTATTTTTATTGTACTTTACCATGGTGAAGAATCACAAACTTTTTTACGATAAAAGCAGCATAAGCAACTGTGCAATGATTAACAATTCTTTTTGTTCTGCAGGGTGTCAATCCAAGCAAGAATGAGGTTGATTTGATAAAATCAAAAGACAAATGCTTTGTGCGCTCTTTTAAAGATGGAAAATAGTAAGTTGATGACAAATTTAACAGGAACAGTTTTTAATGTCTGTTATTATTTGTGATGTAAACAATGTTGTTTGAATTTCTTTTTTATAATATAGCAACTTTACCATTCCTAACAGCCCCTGGGGGCTAATAAATTATACTTGTCAAAAATTCCTTTTTAGTGCTGAATGTGGTGGTTGTCTGGGCTGCTGTCCACTAAACCACCAACAACCCTCCAAGTTGCGACCATTTTAGTCACCATGGCGACTAGAATTTTGGAGCTGGTGACTAAATTAGAACGCAAGTCGCCAGCTTGGCGACTAAAATTAACAGGACCTATGCGTCAGGAGTTTGAGTAGACTATCATCCGGAGTGAAAAAAAAAACACGTTCTGAGCGTTAAGAATTCACTTTGCAAAGCTATTTGTTGTGGAATTTTAGCCTACAGAAATGGAGACTGAATAAAATGAAATGTTACAACGTAAACAAACGATCGTTGAGCTTGGGACACGACGAAATTCATTCAACTCGACTGAACATTGGCACGTGACAATTTTACCTGGAAGCGTGAGACAACGCATGCAATTAGAAATTTTCGTAGAGCTCTACGTTTTTAGATAATAATAAGATTATTACTCATTATTAATTAATTATTTATTTATGCATATATTTTGGTGACTAAACTTTTTCACTGGCGACCAAATCTGAACAGTCAGTGGCCAAATGGCCACTAAGGAAAAAAGTTAACTTGGAGGGTTCACCAAAGTGCTAAGGCACTAATATATTGCCTTCCACCCTTCAAATGAATACAACAAATCTAACTTTTTTATTAACTCAGTTGAAACGCTAACTCTGTCTTTTTCCAATTAATTTTTAGTCATGTAATAAATGTTAAGGATGCCAAAGACTTCTCAAAGGATCAAGAGCCAGTGCATGGTGTATTGAAAGGCGAGAACAGAAAATTGAAAGCAGGTTTGTGTCTGATGGAATTGTTGTCAATTTCTATTTCTAATTTCAATCACCTGGCTGTATTTATATTAATTGAATAGTTAGGGTTATCATGTACCTTTACAGGCCAAACTTTTCCAAAAACATAGGCACGCTAAGCATGCAGGAGTTATTTTTTTTATTATTCTTTTGGGGGGGGGGATGGATGGGTTGCTGTGAGATAGTGTGGGTTTATTGGAGCTTAAGAACATTCTTCCATCCCCTTCACATCCAGTAATACACAGAGCCATGCATGTATTTTCACTTATCGATGACTCTCCGCATACATTTTCAATATCCTCAGCATCATCTACAACTTTACCAAAATTCGTGCCTTGCTCATGCTCGCCAATAGCCTCTATCATATTCGGCGTGTTCATACATGCGACTACGACATAAAACATTTTATATGACAGCACCGCCACCTGTCCAAATATCACTGAACAACTTCGACACAAGCCACACCATAACACTTCCAAAAGAACACTTCCTACCATTTCTCCAGTTCTTTGCAATAACCACAGAAATAACACCATGATAACAAACTTTGCTTTATGCAAATGCTTTGTGCAATTATTCTTTCGGTCAGCAAAACTAGCCCGTCCAAAACAAACGCTCAATGACCAATTTACTGTTGGGCCTTTTGCTGACGGCTTGTGTGTTGTAAGTGAATAAGCGTAACACAAAATGCGTTTGATGAGCGAATTCATTTACGACGAAACTTTCTCCTTTCGGCAATGAATAAAACGTCAACAATTGACACTTTACTGCACATGTCATTCCATGTTTTCCGACACAATTTCATTGGTTTCTAGATACAACCCTCAACCTGATTGTTTTAACATATATACGTCA
This sequence comes from Meandrina meandrites, assembly GCA_963693305.1. Classification (NCBI taxonomy): domain Eukaryota; kingdom Metazoa; phylum Cnidaria; class Anthozoa; order Scleractinia; family Meandrinidae; genus Meandrina; species Meandrina meandrites. The sequence goes on along the minus strand of OY855909.1, from coordinate 39,202,666 downwards.
CTCACTTGACAGCCACAAAAAGTTAAATGTTACTTTGCGGTTGCACTTGCCACCACAAAGTCTACAGCAACATTTTAAAGATATTTTGTATTTTCACAATAAAGTAAAAACCGTTACTGTCTTATTTTAGCCAATCCAAAGACATTATGAAAAATTACAAATCTTTGCAACCGGAAGCAGAAACGTGCCCTAACTTGTTAGCATTATATCATCGGTACCGATATTCCCACGGCCGTGCTAAAAATAGCTGTCGATGAAGTTGTGTGACACACTTAACTGCACATCCAAAAAGCTAGTTTTCTTCGCAGCCGTTGTTTTTTCCGTGACGAGCCCAAACAACGGCTGCAAAGGAGACTACCAAAAAACTCGCTGTCATTTTTTTCCTTTTGCCTATGAGCAAACGTAACTGCAACCGCTTTGCGTTTTTTTCGAAGCCTTGCACCCCAAGGGAATATTAAATGCCCTTAAAAGGTATTGTTGCATCAGCCATGGAATGCGCTTACCTTGCAGCTTTCACTTTCGATACATGACAAACAAGATTACGCTAACTTTACATGTTTATTTCGCCACAACCGATGGTAATTCATTTGCAATTTTGCGACTATTTCTTGTCCGTTTAGCCAGTTGAAGTCAATCTTTTGCCTGTTTCTTCGAAGCGAGTTCGGAGATCTGAAGAAAAGAAATTTGACCGACGTAAACACTTACAAGCATTACGCCATTGGTACGCAAATAACTGCATTACACCGCCGTACTACTAAAAATAGCCATCAACAATGCGAACCTTCAAATGTCAGACTCTCCTATGGCCCTCACTCATGGCACCGTTGTCAAAACACCTGATGGGAAATTTAATATTTGCCGAGCAGACAAAATGTGCCCTTGTAGCATCACGTCATGAGCTTTTCAAACTATAGTACAATAAATAACTCATGACCGCCCATGTGAAGTCCTACTATTCCTAAGCAGGAAACTTCAAACCTTCTCCGGCCACATTCCACCCTCACTAAAATACCTATAATTTGGCCCATATGAAGTCCTACTATTCCTAAGCAGGAAACGTCAAACCTTCTCCGGCCACATTCCAACCTCACTAAAATACCTATTATTTGGCAACTCTCGAACCCAAATAAACGCACATACCTCAACCTATTACAATCACGTTATTCTTTGAAGAAAAACCTTGAAAGATTTGTGGTCACTCGTGTTATTACTTATCCAAAGCTCCTACTAATACTATACTTTTAACCAAGAGAAAACAGTTTAAACACCACGCGGTTGGAATCTCAAATCTTTAATACTCGCCCTTACAAACAACCCACACAGCGTCAGTTTGTTCTCACTTGGGGATCAAAACAAAACGTTGAGCAAGCACACAACACTGACATTAAAAATGGAAGTCACAACATTTATTCTGAATATACATATTTATTCTACTCAAAAACATCATACATTTTAATATAGAGTGGTCAACAAATACTATACCCATATTGTGTCGTCAACTGAACCACCTGATTCCGTAAACCAAGAGAATCGCCTTCACCACGATGAAATTTCCAAACACTTTCTCGGTTTCAGAACCCACACACAATGTTCTCACCCAAAGCTACATAAAAATCAAGAATTGGAAAAGAGACTTCAGACCAACACGACCCAATAAGGTCAAATCTATAGCAAAACAAAAATGGCCGTACCTTGAACCCAAAACAAATATTCATAAAAACGATCTATATATACAAGCCGCATTTTCATTGGTCCTTGATAGAATCCCAAATCTGATTGGTGTGAAATACATACATAAATGATCCACTCAACCAACATCCATCCACTTAATAGCCAAACACGTCTTCATGCCGACTAAGAGTTATTTTTTTAAAAAAATAACTCGAAAATGCTTTTTGCTTTAGCTGGCTTGTTACAGTTTTGATGGGGTATGTGAGCCCAACCTTAAACTCATTTGTAAAATGTCCAGAAATGTTTCACTGTTCTCTTATTACTGTTTGTTGCAGAGTTAACCATCATATGTGACATTGTAACAAGACAAATGCTAATAAACAGTCAAATTTAGGGACTGAGTGCTTTGTATGGGACTGGGCACAAGCTAAGTTCAAGAAAGAGTTTGAATAACTCAAACAATGAAAATATGGCATACTTCATATTGAGTATTAAACTGTGCAATTTTGTCTTCTTTCTTCTTCTTCTTCAGCTGTGGAAAGGGCACTGACTTATTTAGAAACTGGAAGAATCCCAGGGATCTGGGAGGAAAATTCTTCTGATGTAATAGTTCATGGAGACAGTGAAGAAGACTCTAAAAAGCTTCATTCTTCAGAAGACGAGAGCAGTGTCGAAGAAGATGAAGAAAGGAAGGCCTTTAAGGAGAAGCTGTTAGCATTCATGGAAGAAAAAGGTAGGTCTACTTTACTTTTTCATTCTTAAGATTAACATTTCAATTCTTCCTTCTGATTGACAACATTTCATAGTGATAGTTGTGAGAATTTGATGGTACATCAAGGCAACATAACCTACATGTATTCTCATCACCAGTCAACTAAACTGCGTATTGATACTGTAAACAAAAACTAGATGCTAATGCACATGTGTTCTTGGAGCAGTTTTTGTATTTGCCAATAATGTTATAAATTAGAGTTTGAGCTAGAACATTGTCTGTTACAAGTGTATTGATAAAGTGTTTTTTGTTCTGTAAATTATAACTCGCAGGCAAGTGTTTGTGCATGAATTTTTGTCTCTCTAAATATTGAAAAATTTTGCAATTTTATAGGAACACCAATTACAAGGCCTCCAGTGTTAGGAAATCAAGATTTAGATCTTTTCAAACTTTATAAGATAGTGCAAGAGCATGGAGGCATGGAAAAGGTAACTAGTGACTCACAAGCTTCTGTTCTTGTTTTTTCAAGGTCGACATTTATGAGTTCTTGGTGGCTTTAGTTGTGCTAGTCTTGATTACCAGCCGCTGTTCGGGAAATGAGCCTGCGCTCCTCCCCGAAAAGACGGCTGGATGCATGGATTGACCATTGTTGATTTCCACCAATCAGAAGGTCGCCTGCTCGAATCATGCAGGTTGTACCCAACCTATTAAAGCAAGTAGCCATAAATAATGTAAGCTTATTAAATGAGTGTTTTTCAACAGTGCCTTTATCCCATTTTCAGGTCTCCAATGAGCCATTACTTTGGAGAAAAATTTATCAACAAATGGACATTCCAGTTGTTCCACCAAGTGCATCACACCACATTAAAATGTCCTACAAAAAGTATGTCAATATCTTTTTTGTCTGCTTAATGTGGCTCTTTTGAGTCTTTTGTATCCATTGTTCTAGTGCATAATTGTTAATTGTACCAGTTTTCTTGTAGACTTGAAAACAGATCAAGTTCTGAAATTTATTGTTAAACTCGTCAACAATAGTTGAGTGTGGGAGGCAGTGCCTGAAAGCTCTGTGGAAGCTCCCAGGCACTGTCACACTGAGAGAACTGAGTGGAAAGCTTTTTATACTTACCAATACTTACCTAGAGGGATGGGTGGGACAGCACTGAAGATGGTTTGAGAACACACAAGCAAGCAACAATGCACAAAATAGCTTGACCTCACGGGGATTGTTTTACAAATACAACGTGCACAGATATTTTGCAGCTTTTGTAGTATTTGGCAGGACATTGTTGTCAAGCACAATGACTTGGCCTTAAATAAATAAATTTTTGCTGTGAAGATCTTCTTTGCAGATCGCATGCGACTACTTGAACTAGACCACCTGGAACAATGTAAACCAGTGAACATTAATTGAGAACAGTGTTTAGCGACCTTTTCGGTTAGCAGATGGATGATGTTTAAGAATAAACAGTAGTTTTTCAACAAGATTTGAAAACTCAACAATGTTGCAACAAGTTGCGGTCCTTTGGGAAACTTGCCTTTTAGTCTTATTGGTTAGTTCCAATCCTAAATTGTGAAGAACATCTGAAGCAGTTTCAGTGGTCATTGTGCTTTTGAATAACATTAATTTTTTTCAGAGTTTGAAAAGGCTGTACTAAAACCTGAAACAACAAAGCGAAAACACTGAAACAAAACGACCGCGAAAGAGGCGAAACCGCCAAAACAACTGAAACAAAACAAAGAAAACCATTATCATTATTAAGAGCTAACCATAAACAAGCTAACCTGGGCATTTTTCAGGATAAACCTGAATGCAAGGTACACTCCAGTTAGCCTGGTATTCTTAGTTTGAAGACTGCTAACCATTATTTTTCTCCTTTTGTAGATATCTTTACCCTTTTGAAGTTCATGAGAAGGAAGAACTTAAGCCATTAGCTAAAGAAGAAGTTGGTGAACAGAGCATAAGTAATGATAAAAATCTCAAACCTACGAGTCCTGATAGTCACCATGATAGCAGTGATGAAAAACATCTGGAGTGTTTAGAGCCTTTACCAGATTTGGATGATGATGATGTAGTTGTAAAGAAAGCAGAATGTAAACAGAGCACACGAATCAGAGAAATGAAACGCCAGCAAAGTCGGGATATCGATAATGGTGTGGCAAGTGATTCTCAGGCCAAGAGCCCTGAAGAGGATGTTTCTGTAGATGTTGTTAACAGTCCTGAATCTTCATCAGATTCAGTCAGTGAGCCGCAGTCTGACAGCAAATCCGATGTGCCACTGGATGAGTTAAATTTGGAGATTGGTGATAAAGTACAAGTGAAGTATGGAAGAGGAAGAAATCACCGACTTTATGATGCCAAGGTACTGTTGTAATGCTTCTGTTTCAATGTTTATTCCACTCTTGTAGCTTTCTGTATCTAAAAATTTCATGTGGGGGACTGTCAAATTTAATTCACAATTGGATGATTACAAAATGTATGACTGGCTGTTCCTTCAAAGCAAAATCAAGAGGAAAAACTGTATCCAACTCCAGGAATTGCTTGTATAAAACATAATTAGAACAACTTCTGTTAGGAGGCATTTTGTGCAAGTTTCTTTTTTTCTTTTTTTTCAACTTTCATTTTGTTTTATTTCAGATCATTCACATTGACCCTGAATCCAGTGAAGGCACAATTTACTGTATTCATTATGCTGGTTGGAATAATAGGTATGCAGAATGTTCAATTATTGGCATTGTGTGGCCATTCAGATGGCAAGTTGTAGTTCACTGTGCGGTACAAGTGAAATAGTGAACAAAAGACTTTCTTGACTAATGGTGATGTTTATTCTCCTAACCTGTTTGCTTGACATGATTTGCTGCTATATGAGGAAAGGTGATGTTAATTACTCAGAAATAAATGGTTGAAGTGCAATAAAAGAGTAACATGCTGTGTACACTGCATGCTCATTATCTTTTAAATTGTCAAATCAATTAAGTTGAAACAACCCCATGTTTAACTTGTTATTTTATTGAAGGTACGATGAATGGATAAAGCCTGAGAAGATTGCGGGATGGGGCACAAGGCAGACCAGGAATAGAACTGGTAGTACAAGTAAAGGACAGGAATCTGGTGCTAAATCCAGTCCAAAGCCAATGACGAGACCCACCGCTAAGCCTGCTGGCAGACGGACATCTAAACCAGCAGTTGCTCCAGCCAAGGAAATCATTACAAAGCCTTTATCAGCATCAAATGGTGCTAAGAGTGTATTGAAGAGACCCTGCTCCCCTTCTACAAGGTCTGGATCAGTGTCACCATCTCTTGGTAAGTCTCCTAAAACAGGTCCTGGTAGAGGCACAGGCCGCACAAGGTCAGAGAGGAACTCACTTTCAGAGATGTCAAATGGATTAGATGAAGGTAATGATGATTTTTTTAACATTAGGAACATTTTGAACATCTAAACTCAGAAGTTTAAGGAAAAGTGCCCTGATACTTAGGTGATCTCTGTTTTTTTAGTTAAAAGTCCTTTGTCAAGAAGACGGCAAAAGTCAACTACACCAGAACCATCATTAACTGGTAAGATGATAAAATACATGTAAGCAGTTACTCCAAAAGGGGCTTTGTTCAGTCACAGGGGTGGACACAGTCAAATTTGCCACATTTTAGTTTCCATTAATTTAGCTTGCTACATCAAAGTTCTGTACAAATACTTGCAAGTGGTTAGAAGTGTTACCCTCCTACATTTACAATAAACGGCACGCGATGCATGCAGAAGCGATGACGTTTCACAAGGGGTCTTTGATAATTTTCAGGACATTTGTCAAAAAATTAGGGTACATAAAAGTAACTGACACCTTCTGTGCTGAATGATTGTTCAACAAAAATTGCGTTATCTTGGCGTGACATACGATATACGATATACGATGCAAGGTCAAACGCTGTCTAAAATTGTTTACACCTTTTGTTTTAAAGAATGGAGAGATTTCTGTTTACTAAATCTTATAGAACGCATCAAATATAATTTGTTTCTTTCGTTTATGCTTTAAATTAGTCCTTTCTAACGGCCCAGGAGTATTTTGCTTTGAGTTCTATGCGACGATTTCTTGTTGAGTTGACTTGATTTTTTTCCCAGTATTCGGTTCTGTACAATATGCGAGCCAGCGAGTCATGCGAGCCATGCGAGGCAGACCTGCCAGGCACTTAAAAATACCAATAAAAAGGCTACCTTTACGATCTGTAGGCTAACCGAAGTGCTTGTTTGCCTAACCGGAGTGTTGCTAGGCTAACCAATGTGTTATTTAGGCTAACCGAAATGGCTCGCTTGCCTCGCATGACTCGCAAGCCATGTGAACCGGGCAAGCAAGAAATCCCTTATCCCAATATAAAAGCTAACCGCAAGCTACCTAAGAGCTAACTGTAGGCTAACCGAAGTGCTATTTAGGCTAACCGGAGTGCTATTTAGGCTAACCAATGTGTTTTCAAGTGCCTCGCAGGTCTGCCTCGCATGGCTCGCTGGCTCGCACATTGTGCATTCCCTTCGGTTCTACAGATCGGTTGATCACAACAGGCAACAGACAACAGACAACAACAGATCCTGTCCACTCGCACGGCAAGATTAATCGATCACGTCATCGTCATCGCTTAAAAAAAGGTTTAAGATGGCTCACCTTTTCAACAGATGTTTCAAAACTGCTAATAATCGGTTGCTTCGTCTGCAGTCACGACAGACATCACTTCTTAACTTTATGCCAAATTTATTCGATAACTGATAAAGTGCAACACTCACTGCAGACTCGAAATGTCAATTTAACAGCTACAAATGAAATAAGGTTTGCCGATCGGTGATGATGCAAGCTGCAAAAAAATATCTTCCTTTGCCAAAAAACAAGATCATGAAGATGGCGGATCTCAAAAAGAACACAAACAATGCACCTAGTTCCCATTGCTCTTCGGTTCAATTCAGGGAGTAATCGTAACACCGTAACACCAAAAATTCCATAAATTCCATCGCTTTTCCACTTTACAGCATTAACCGATGACGTCATAAAATGACGTCATCGCTTAAAAAGATTAGTGTGACTGTACAGAACACAATGACCTTGACCAGCACTCAAGACCATAACGCTAGCATGCCTGCCATAAATATCAATAGTAATTTCAAACTCAAAAGAGGCGAACAAGCTCTCACAATCAGGGAGTATGTTGCCTGCAGGCAATTTATCTAATTATTTTTCCTTGCATGTGTGTGTTCAGGGTGAGACGAAAATCAAAAAATCAGCTTGCCCTTCGGGTAAGCTGTTTTTCCATTGTACTAGCCAGAAACTCTGAGGTGGTAGCCCGAAATTAATTTTTTCAATAAAGACAATAAAATTTATTTACTGCGCAAAATACATGCGATCCACTAATTCTACAGTACTTAAATAGAAATGCTTGATTTAACATATGATGATAATTTGCTTAATTAACAACAAGGTTTATTTGAACTGCAAATTACTAGTAACAACTTAAACAATAAATAAATTAAAAATACATACAGTTGCTGGTCACCCAAAATAACTAAAGAGCTAAACTAGTTGGGTGACCACATTTATTAATTTAAAGTAAATATTAGGTCAGAAAAGAGGCATTTTACATTTTACATACTTAATTAAGGAAGTAGATTACAGAACAAATAATTCTAAAGCATTTAAGTACAATAAAAAAGATAACAGTAGAAAAAAAAAGGAAAAATAGCAGAAATACCAAAATATAGCAATTAGTAGAAAAACTTAATAGAAATTAATGAAATGCATGGATAATTCTCTTTTAAATGAGTAAGGAGTTAGAATCTTTAATCTCTCATCAGTCTCATTCCATAGTATAGGTCCATTGTATCGAATATTGAATTTGCCATAGTTTGTTCGAATTTTTGGTACATAAAAAGTTGACCTAGTTGCAAAGCAAGTATTAACATTATGCATATCTGAAGTTTTAATAAAAAAGGAGTCGAAAATCTTTGGTAATTTGCCGTGAAAGAATTGGTGCATGAAGTAAAGAGTTTGAAGTTTGATATGATCCTGAAGTTTTAAAAGTTTGAGTTGAGAAAACAAAGGACTAGTATGGGCATCAAAATCAGAAAAGGTAATTAGCCGGATCGCTTTCTTTTGCATTCTTCTATACAGCAATATGAAAAAAAAGGAAGAATAATGGCATGGTATAACTGAAGTAAAATTTTGACATCAACATAATGCCTAATTTTACAAAGGATGCCAATACCTCTAGATATTTTTTTGGAAATTTGTTGAATATGTTCCTTCCAATTGAGATGACAGTCTATGAGAATTCCCAGGTACTTAACACTTTGTGTGTGCAAACGTGTGAAATTCTGCACGTACTCCAAAAATAGAATGACTTTGGTCGCTTAGATTTCTTGGTCATTTCAACTAAGAAAAAAAATTGTATTGTTTCACTTTCCCTCACAAACTGTTTGCACCACGCTCATTTCTGTAGTTTGTCATAAAAAATTGCTTGCTCACCGGGCTTGCCCGTCGGGCAACCGGTGATCTAAAGACACTAGCCCAACGAGTCATTCCACTAGCCCCGGGCTATCGGACAGCACTTTTGTCGCGCCCTGGTGTTACTTTGAAATTGTGCCATATGGTAGTAACTCACTTTCTTTTCTTTTAAACAGAGCAACAGAATAAATCTGCAGATGTTGTAAACCATGTTGAGCCAATCCCTGAAGCAATTCCTGAAGAAAATGAAAATAAAACAGTGGAGGAAACAACTAATTCTGTGTCCAATAGTGAATCAGGGGAGACCACAAAGAGTGTAACTCCTTATTGTGAAAATGGAGTATCAACTGAAACTACTCACTCTGAGCAAGGATCTGAGCACAGCTCTAGTAATTCTAATGGAAAACGAAAGGACAAGAGTAAGAGAACTATAAATGGTTTAATTAAAAGTGTTGCATCTCCTGAAACAGTCAGCAAAGATTTCAGAGACACAAATGAATCATTTCCTGAGCCCAAAAAGGTTAAAGTTGAAAATGAGCATAGCATGCAAGACAAAGATGTGGAAGACCTCCTTAGCAATAACACTTTAGTTAAGATGCCAAATCAACCTCTGCAAACACAGGCTACCTCAACTGCCATGGAAACAGTCTCAACTTCTTCCTCAGAGGACACAAAAACTGATCTTGACTCAGCTGTATCAAGTTCTGCTCAGTGTAGTGATGACAGTGACAAAGTTAATGGGCCAATTGATAATTCTCAAAGGAGAGAGGCAGCTGAAACTAGTCATGAACATAGCAGTACAGAAAAAGATAGCAAACCAGAAAAGAAAAATTCTGAACAACATCACAGGAAACATAAGAAAAGAAAGGAAAAAAAGAAACATCGCCACACATCTGGTAATGACAGCACAGGTAGTGATGTACCAGGGAGCCCCATGTATAATCAGTCACAGGGAGTATTTTCATCACCCCACCGACCCAGAATGTCATTTGACATGGATCTAGGTAAGACTAGAACAAGATACATGATCTCCCATATAATGTAAAGTACAGTTATTTCAGGTTGTGCCTCAGTTTGCACCTTTTGCCTCTCAAAAACACAAACTAAAATATTATTTCCGTTAATATCACTGAAAAGCTCATTAATATAATAGTGGTGGTCAAAAATCAAACATCTTTGACTTAAGAAACAAAGATTTTCTGTTCATTATTGCGTCTTTCAATAACATCCGAACTCTAAAGTTCAAAACCCAACTAACGACTGTGTTTTTTGCTGTTGTCAATCACAAATATGGCAACAGCAAACGAACCTTCAAAAACGGAAACAAACAAAATGGATTGAAATCTGACAGATGTTACCTTTTGACTCGGCTGAAGTGAACTTCTGTTTACTGAGAGGTCCGCTTAGATGACTGATGGCAGCAAAAAATGTAAACCATGGATTGAGGTTTTAATTTCAGAGTTTGCATGTTACTGAACTTCTAAGTGACACTGATTAAAATATGTCTTGCATTCTCAAAGGCCTGTAGACATATTTTCCATGCTCTTATTGTTAATATTTTAATGCTACATTGTAACTTGAAAGTTGCCTCTCCAATTCTTCTTGCAGAGGAAATAAAAGCAAAAGAAGATGGTGGGGAACGCATCAGGTTACTCCAAGACAAGATAAATGAAATGAGGAAAGTTTATAGTTCTCTTAAAGCTGAGGTTGCCAGCATTGACAGAAAGAGAAAGAGACTCAAGAAGAAAAGAGGTTTGTTTCTGTTTCCATATGTTTTTTTTTCTTTTTCAGTGCACTGTAGTAAGTTGAGATTTCTGCATTACATAAATGCATTCCTGTCGCAGAAGGTTCGTGTTTCTATTCATTAGAAACGCTTGTGCTTGTGCTTACCTTTCCAACAAGCTATTTTTTGAAGACACATGAACTATGAAGAATAAATCTTTGTCGAAGATTTGGTCAATAGCAGACTTGTTGAAAGAACTGGACCTTTTCATTGTCCCATCAACATAGAACTTAGAACGTCTTGGAAACTCCAGTCAAGTAAAACACCTTTAAAAAAATGAAAAGCAATGTGAAATGTTGTATCCTTCCATTTTACTGCAGAAGCAGCAGAGGCTGAAGAGGCACATGAAGTACACAAATCAATACCGTCATCATCATCGCATGCTGTCCCTTCACCAAGCATTCCTCCTGTTGAGTGTAGATAACAAGCAAAATTTCTTGTTGGTATTGAGGCTTGATTGCCCGTCTCCCTTAACATTCTTGTAGAATTTTTTAAAAAATAACTATTAACGAAAAGTTTCATTTTAGTTACCCTTATGGAGTAGCAAAGCTCTACTCTAAATTGGCCAGCACGAAGATGCAAAGAGATTTACTTGTGAATGAGTAATCTTTCTAAAAAGAAGTCTTTGAAAGTGTTATCAAATAATATATCTTTTGTATGAAAATTTCAGCTAAATACTTTCGTCGATGTTGAAACTTTTCAAGCCAATGCAAACACCAAGTCTAAAGCTTGAAAGGGTCCTTATTTGTCGAAAGAATTTCGCATCACAACCCCAAAAATTACTCAAGAGAGATTGCTTCTGTTTACCATCGAAATTACCAACAACAAAACCGGGGACCTTAAGTCAAGTAATAATATTTAATGTGGATTTCAAATAATTATTGTAAAGTGTCAGGATGAAGATGAAAATTGGTTATCACCAACATTGTTTTATGTGTACATGTAATTATGAAGACAGCCTGCGAGGCTAAACTATCTCAGTTGGCTTACATACAAAGGAGCTCTTCCTTGTGTTTCATTACGTCTCTAAGACAAAAGAAACTTGCCGTGTTGCGAGTCATTAGATATAGACGGATATTTTATAGCATCCCATACAAGGGGCTTGATGATACACGTTACTCCAAGTATTGTGAATGTTCAATTGATCCCACTCACGGAAGTGTGAAGTTAGCAAGTCCTGTCTAATTTTGTAGGATAATTTTTTTCCCTATTGAATTTAAAATCACCTAAGGATATCATAAAATCGATTAGCGTTGACGTTCCATTTGAAATGTGGTCTAAGGTCAGTTTTCTGCTTACAATCCTCGTGTAAAATGCCAACCTTTTTTGGCTGAATCATTTAGTGAGTTTTTTTTAGCGTCCTCTAAAAACGTATTACACAGTATTGCAAAAGGTGCGGTAATTTATTTTTGACGCACAACTAACCTTTTTGTGAGCTGTGTAAAGCTTTAAAGCGGACCTTTCTTCTGTGTAGGCCTGAGTAATTTTTATGCCGTAGGACTATCCCATGATTCGTGACACGTAAGTCACGCAAAAGTCTGCGTGACACGTCATTGGACCGCACAATACAGGAGTGGCAAACTTCATTGCTTATACTTCGTGTATTAGTAAACAGATTGAGTGTTTTCAGGTTAGATACAAAACATCACTCAAGTAGATATATTTAACGAAGGCCTTTGGTGCTCCATATTTTATACTTAAATATCCCCATTGGCTTGTTCACGAGAAATGCTTTTGAGGAATAAAGTAGTAAATAAGTATTTAAACTTTTTTAAGGTATTACAGAGATCAGTGAAATTAAATTACTGTTTCAGTATGTTTAAAAAAAGATATCATTTTTTTATTCACCATTAACATTAATATCGTAAGAAACTAATTTACTTCATTAATATTATTTTAATGTAGACACAATTTTATGGCGTGATACTAACCTTTTTGCCTGGCTGTACGAGAGGTTTTCACTGTACATGTATTTAATATGGTCTGTCAGTTTTCTTTTCCAAGTAAATTTGTACAATTAGCATTGGGTTTTTTTTCCTTTGACTTAAAGCTACCTCAGTTTTGTCTCTTTTTGTGATTAGTTTTTATGATTACAAACAAAAAAGCAGGTTTGGGTATGTGTAAGAAGGTAATGTGACAGAAATGAACAAAATGAGAACATGCCGTCTTGCACTATTTGTATATCTCTTGCAAGACGTCATCTGAAGAACAATAATCTCATTCGGTGAGTCTAGTGCGAGTGACACAAGTGTCTTCGAAATAGGTCCTTAAATTCAATACAAAAATTCGTATAAAGTAATGCGGCGGTAATTATTCTGGTAAATAACTTCCTGAGCAGATGGAAAAGAAAGTTTTTAACATATCCTTTCATATTCATACACGTACGGTCTAAAAATAAAATTGTTTGGTAGCTTCCTGTGTCGGTATTTCACAGTGGGTAGACGAGTAAGCATGTTTGTAACATTTTTAAACCTTTTTATTTTATGACGTATTTTAACAGTACCCACTTCTAATTTATTTCCTGTGGATTGTGAATAAAGACTGCTATGCTCTTCATGTACTGTGTGTGAGAATTGTTTCAGGTTTTCGTTTTAATCCTCAGAGTGAGCCACGTGACGTCAGCACTTGTCACCAGACCTTATTCAATACCAAGAGCGGCGACTGAGAAAAAGGAAATTTCTCGCTCAAAAATCTTGAATGCTTTTTTCTTTTGTGCATACCCAAGCAGAAGCTCTGAAAGATATCCACTCAAGGAAAAAACCCACGAAAAGGGCAATAATAGTAGAATAATCATAAGAAAACGATCGATCATTTTTTATGATTATCAATTTATAATTATACGTTCGCGAGCTTGAAGCTCGCTCAAAATATGTAAGTACAGATAAAAAACGAATAAAACAAAACATTAAAAATGCAACAACGGCGGCATGTATGATTATGAGATCATGGCGCTAGAGGTTACTTAGCCTTTCGACTGAGGAAGAAACAAGCTTGAAAACATATGAGCGACATAACAGCGGTATGTACCAGCTTTTGATTATGAGCGACATAACAGCGGTATGTACCAGCTTTTGATTATGATCATTGTGTTCGCTAGTGATTATATTACCAGGCCTTACGACTGAGGAACGTTAAGACCAACAAAACATCGGCCAATATTTTCAAGTTGCGGCGAATGTAAAGTGTAGTTTCTTTTTTGTGGTACGGGTGGGGGAAGGGCGTTATTACAGTAGAACCCCTATTAAGCGGCCACCCTCGGGGAATGGCAACTGGCCGCTTTATAAAGGTTGGCCGCTTGATAAGGATCTCAACTCGAGTCCTCACCAGTCCCCTCACGGCTTCCCCCCCGCGAAAACAAAAGCATGCGGCCCCATACGCAAGCACTCGCTCCCCAAATCCAGCCAGCTACGCAGGCAATCCCCCGCGGGATTCGCTTGCACCCAGGCGACGCATATTCCCGCCAAAATTACCGAAAAATTACCGCGGGTAACGCGGTATGGAACTGGCGGGAAACGCTTCGTCTTCTAGCATTTTTCATGCGAAAACATGAACATGCAATATGGCTGATTGCATGCCGGCTCGTAACGAGCAGAAACAACCTAAAGACACCGTAGAGCGAAAAGAAAAGGTTAGTGCAAACAATGTGAAGAAACGTAGCGGGTAAATTAACTACAAAACTTCAAAAAAAGTTCACCATTGCAAATCTGGTTTTAAAGGATAAGCTTATAAATGTGATTTGAAGCTCATAGATTCGTTTCCTTTAACAAAGAAACACAGGTTGGTGGAAAAGGCAATTCCAAATATTGCAAACGCCATGAAAACAGTGATAAGTCTCAGCAAAAACGAGAATTTCAGAGGGAAGTGCTTTAATCTTGTCAAGGTAGGCGTACAATTCATAAGCTTACTTTTTTGATTAAGCTGTAGGTTTAACAAAATTTGCCGAAAATTTTTGTAGTGGCTTCGTTTTTACTGCTTTGGTAGGTTAAAGACGAGGACGAATTTTCAAGAGCCATAACGAAAACATTGTGGAATATTGCTACTTCTAAACTAAATGTGAAATCATGTGATGACGGAGACAGCCAAGTATGTTTCGGTTTTGTCGTAGTTTTTTTCTTTTTTCTTCTTTTACTTAGGGAATTCCCCTTTTTCATTTTCACACTTTCACTGTGCATTTTAAAACATTTTCACGTTGCCTTTGTGTTAATAAATTTCTCATATTTTATACCACAACAGATAGTTCCCGGTGTTAAGGATATTAAGGCCCCGGTAGACGAACCCAAGCGAAAAGCGACTGTCAAGGTAAGATATGTTAATTGCTCAAATTTAAAATTCTGCTTTGATTTCGATTAAGCTTAATCGAATAGTTACGGAGCTCTCGTAAGCTTGTAATTCTACTGGTCCTCAAGTGTAGCAGCTGCTACTGTTTTGGGGGCTAGGGGCATTGTTCTTGTTGTTTGTTCTATTGTTCTCTCAGCCACTCATGTGAGACCTTACGAGATCTACATGGCGACCCGCTTAATCTATAAAGAAACAAACAAAGCTGGACGTTTGTGGGGAGATAAGTCAATAAGCTTAAATTCGACCACTTCATAGGGTCCATACCCCACTCCCAAAGTCGTGTACACTAAGGTGGGTAGTTCTGCCATTAAACTTTAGGTGAGTTTTTTTTACAAATAAGTTAAATTATACACGATTATGCTCTGGGTCTTTTTGATACTGTAAGAAATTTAGTGTCAGTTAATGGTAACTGCATGTGTTCTGGCTGGGTGCAGTTGTCACTTATTACTTTGTGAATTTTATTCATGTTGTTATTTATGATTCTTAGCTGACAGCTCAGAATGACGCACTTGATGAGGTAAGCAGAGGGGATTATTTTGATGATCTAGCTGGAGAGATACCATTTTATGAAGATCTATACAGTCAAGAAAACAATCCTTGTGACCAAGACCCAGACACTTGTGGCAAATCATTTCTAGTTTCAGAAGAGCAAGAAGCAAAACAAAAAAGCACTTCTGTCAACTTACGACAATTACTGTGCTCTGTGGAAAAGCCTGAGAGAAGCAAGCCACTTCCTGTTATAGAGATAATTCCAGATATTACTAGCCCAAAGGCCAAACTTAGGTGTTGTCAAGGTACATTCGCATCAACTACAAAACCTGTATGTGCAAAGGACTGGCTACAAGAATTTTCTCAAGATTTCTTTTGGATGAAAAGTGCTGAAAGACCAGCCAGTGAAACACTGAATGATACACTGAATTGCTTCACAGAGGAAAAAGTTGGTGAGACAGTCAATCTCGGCACACTGCAAAGTACATTCCAGGTTTGTTCCGAACACTATTTGTCATTGTGACTCACCAAAATAATTTGTCACTTACAATCTGTTGGCTCTTGAAAAATTATATCAAGTAGCTAAGTGCCTCTTTTATAATTGAGCCACTGAACTCACCCCATTCTTTAGGTCCATTTTCAGTCATGTATCTTTTTTTAAGGGTGGTCTTTTTTGCATCTGAAATAAATCTCTACATTGCTTTTCCAATGTAATTAAAAATACAAAACTAACCAGAAAAAATAAAATAAAATTACATAAATTTTCCAAATCCTTTTTCTAACACTTTGATTTTTTGTTTTTATTAGGGAGACACAAAAGGTGAAGATGGAGATCTATTTATAGAATATACAAAGAAATCACAAACGTTAACAGACTCCACCACAAGGAACAATGCAATCAAAGAGAAAAGCACCAACAATCTAAGTGTTGATTGTGGGCTTCGCACTCATCATTCAAACCAGCAAGATAGAGTGTCTCCAGCAAGTGACACTTCATCGCAATGCATTACTTCTTCTGATCACTTTGATACTTTGGCAGGACTCTCATTTATCTAACCACATCAACATCATGCACAAAGTTATTTCTGTTAGCTCTTTTATTTCACTTTTTGATATAATTAATTTCAGTATCTCTAACTATACAGATACGAATTAGAAGATAAGGACAAAAAGAACGAATGCAATTTATCATAAAAATAATTATCATATAAATGAACTTGGGAGATGTCACATAATATCCTGAAGTACCATTGCTAGTCACTGAGAACAACCTTTGCATGGTGTTAGTCTGTGCCACTGTTGTCAGATATGTTGATGTTACGTTAAAACCTGGCTGCTGTTTAAAGACATTTCTTCAACAGCCACAAGTTTACTATATGATTTTGCCATGTTGTTATCAAAAAGAAATTGAATGATGTCAAAAATTTGCAGGTACCACTCACATAGAGTGGCTATGTGCCACAACACGCTTGGCAAAATCTTTACTTCCTTACCTAACACACTTTATAGTTCACCACTAAATTTTCTCTGATTCTGATTGGTTTAAATATATTGATCACCTGTCACAATAGTGTTCATCTGTGACACCATCAGGCAATAGTGCCCATCAAGCAGCCATTTAGTGTTTTTTTTGTCTGGTTTTGTTTTGTTTGTTACAATCAGTGGGTTTCTTGTCTAGATTTGTTTCATTTGTTACATTTCAGCTTGCAAGTCCTTTATCCTGAAAAGTTAAAAAATAATTTAAGATGCTCATTATTGAATGGGCATGTGCAGAAGAACATTTAGTGGTACACAATAAAAGACAATACAGTATTTTTGTTTTGGAACTATTTAAACAATACAGCGTTTCTGTCAAGGAACTGTTGGCTGATAGCTAACTATCAAAAACACTCTATTCTCTTTACTTTTCACCACTAAATTTTCTTCCATGCACCCATTCAAAAACGAGCATCTTGAATTATTGTCAACTTTTTAGGATGAAAGAGTTGAAAGCTGAATGGTAATAAAGGAAACAAACAAACAAGAGACCCACTGAAATGAGACAGGAAACCTACCAAATACCCACTTTTTACAAAATATTTTCACAGATGAGTATTTTCTTCGGATGGGCACTATGGGCTAATAGTGTCTCTCCGTAGATGAATACTATCACGTCACATGATAAATTTAAACCAATCGGTATTAGAGAAAATTAGTGGTAAACTATAATGGCCCATAGTTACCCTTTGGAAATTTGATGTTCTTAAAACTAAAATAATATTTATTTATTAGCCCTCGAAGCCTTGCTTTTCGGGGTCATATTTGTTTGAAGAACATAAAATTTCTGTGAGGTAACTAACAGCCGATAGTTCCTCAACAGGAACGCGCTAAAGTTTAAATGTTGTTGTTCTGGGATCACCAATTTTTTTCCTGTTGAAATGGTAATTAACTAGGACTTTATGCTAAATACTATGATGTTCCTGACTTGGTGTGATTTGAAACTCTTAAACTCGGTTTAGGGTGGTACATGTTCATAGGCAAGATGATTACAGTATTAAGAAAATTAAATGAATCAGTTATCAAATAGCTAAAAAAAACTTTTGAGGATTATACCAGACCTCAAATCAATCACTGTAAACTAAACATTACCACACAAATAATGAAAAAACCCTACACAAGACTATAAAAATGCAGCCGTCTGTGGACAGTAAGATAAACGAATGATAGCATTCTATTAAAGCACTTGGCCAACTCCTGTTAGTTTTGATACTAGACCAAGGGATACACCAACAGCACACCCTAGTACAATCAGAAGATTTAAATGACTGTACATTATGTCTCTTATTAATAGCTCTATTCTTTGAGAAGACACTTCATCTTTTCTCCTTGTTGTATACCTTTTAACCTCTTGTTTCAGTCTTTTTAGGCCTTCATCCTGTAATTAAAAATGAGATATTTTTCTTAAGAAAATGAAGCATACATTTTTCTGCAAAATGTTGCCTAGTTGTTGTTTAGTTTGTGTGATGTGTAAATGTTTAAAATGAACATATTGATACAAGTGTTTGTATTTGCCCTCTGAATTGCAATGAAGGCAAATTTATCATGAAAGCTCCTACTGATGATACACAGTTACCAACAAGTATATATTTTGCAAGGGTGCCCAACAATTTGTAGTATCCATAAATTTATACACCCACTCCCAATGTGGAGAGGAGCACTCTGAGAGTTAAAATTTACTTCATTTAGCCAGCACAATAAAAAAAGCAATGAAAACATCTCATAAAAAATGAAAAATTCATGAATAAATGAAAGTGCTGTGAGTACTGGAATTATGATTTTAATTGTTTTTGTAATTTACTGTAATTTGCCTACCTGAGTATAGGAGGAGAATCGCTCCATAATAACTGGAACAACATCAGTCAAAAGTTCAACTACATAGGGTTTCACCAGTGGTCTAAGTGATGAAAGTTTAATTCCAGCACCAGAAAGAAGCTGCCCTTCAGGAGACATTACTAAATTATGTAGCTCAGTGCCAATAAGTTGATCTACTGCTTCGGACTGTAATATTCTCTGCAGGTGACCTTCAACATTCAGTCGAACTATTTGTTGGTTTAATTTCTGTGTGCTGTACAGTCCTAAAAATGTCTCATCAAAGAAGGTATTGATAACTGAAGTCCTTACACTTTCACAGATATCTTGACAGTGATTGTTAACAATCCTGGTGAGAGAAAAGAATAATGACTGTTTCCATGGCAAAGTTAACCTGCTAATAATAAATAAGTTTTACAAAATGACTTGCACGTTATCTTGCATCTGCAGACCTGTTGAAAACCTCTATGAAGCCACCTAGCTATTCAACACAGTATATAATTTCCAGATATTAAACATCAGCATAAGGGGGAAAGAGAGAGTGAGAGCAAAAGTTATAACCACTTTAAGACCTTGATAGCATTTGCATGATTCTTTAAAAAGTTCTCATTACATACTTGAAGCAAATGCTAAGAAGTTTATTGAGGTAACTGTACCACATACCACTTGTGGTTTGGACTTCTGGACTGTCATCATAAATAATATTTAATGTACAGCATATCTTACCCACTTCCACAAAGACCAGGAATTCGTTTAAAAAATAAAGTCACTGCTAAGTAGTTGACGCAGCCTCCAGTCAATCCAAACATACCACAAGAAAAAAGATACTGAGCTATATGATGCCAGAGTGCAGAACCTTCATATGATGTCAGTGTTAATGTGAACAATCCAATAATGCTTAAATGGAGACAGATCAAGATACATGCTAATCCACTGCTTGATGTCCAGCGTATAAACAGATGGCAGAGAAGAGGAAGTCTGTTTTGTATCATTACATCTTGCCTCTGTAGCATTGGGTAATAGGACTGGGTAATATTGACATTCATCTGTAATAAATGTTGAAATAACCTTCAACCTAAAGCTAATATCGCACAGATGTATATCAACAGCCAATCAACCCCAGGGCGGGGATACTCCCATATGAAAGGGACGGGGATGCTTCTCGTCTCGCTTAGGGGTATAAATTTCGGATTTTGGTCTCGCGTAGAGTGTTCTGGGCAAAATATCATTATTTTTAGCCGTCAAGGTCTCGTTTAGGGTTGCACGCGAAGAAATAACAAAAAAGAAAGAATTTTGATTCATTATATTTACTCTTTTAGGGGTCTGCATAAGCTTTGGCCACGTCCAGATTAGTCTCTTTTAGGGGTAAAATTCAAAATTTCCGACAAGCATCCCCGTCCCTTCCATATGGGAGTCCCCCCCCCCCCCCCCGGGCAATCAACAAGCACAAATGCAAAATATGACTTGCTACAACTACTTGCAAAATAGTAGAGACACTTTCCCAGAAATTGATGTGGTTTTCTTCAAGAGAGAAAAAAACATGCCCAAGTTAGAGAAATAAATAATTTTCATTCTGACTCCCCCTCCCCCTTAAAGCCGTTGCATATAGGTTTGAATGTAATCCTGAAGTTCAGAACATTGATCAGGGAGTCCATAAATAGCATGCCTTGACTCTTTTTGCAAATGTTCGCAGCCTGAGAAGGCAGGCTATTTTTCTAGCTATTGCTTCATACTACTGCCATAAAATAACTTCAGCAAAAACGACCTGACTAAAAAAATATGCAATGGAAAAAATTAAACCAATCACAGGTCACATGGGCTGAGACTGAACTCATGACCTCTACTCCCATAAACAACAAGCTTAGACCATAGCAATACCAAAAAATGGCAAAAACCACATTCAAACTAGCCAAAAACCCAACTTTCAGACGAGATAACTTTTACGCTGAAATTTTAAGCTTTAAATTCCTCCAAAAATTAGGCCTTGTTTTAGAAAAAGCTCCTGCAAACCATGGCGTTTCTTTTCATAAAGATTTTCATTTCACAGATAGTTACTTATCAAGGTAAATCGTGTATCACTTAAGCACAAGTCTTATCGTATTTAACCAGTTGTTTCCAGCAATTAAACGGGCATATCGGTTTTGATCGTCCAGTTCAGTGCCCGCTGAATGTTGACGTCCTCCAAATGATGTGCAAGCTATTGTAGCAGCTATCTAACAAACCTGCTTAATTAGTAACATATTAACTAGCTTAGTCAAGTGTAAAAATTAGATTTGCTGTTTAGAAACAACCCTTTACCACCAAGGGAGAATTTCATTTGACTAGAAGTGGATTTTGTTAGAATTTTGGCTTCGATCCCCTGGATATTTTAACAGGCCTACACACATTACCTCGTCTGCTCCAGTGGCGTCACCTATCGATCTAAGCTCTGTTTTATCAGTGTTAAGACTATCCAGAAACGTTCCATATCTTATCCTCGACATCACATAGTAATGCCTACAAGACCTGTGGTGTTTTTTCACTTTCCGTGTCAGAAATCGAAAGAAACTCTGATGTCCTTTGAGCCACCATATTTTATTATTGTTCAGACCCAGTCTCCAGCGCCCAGGAACACTCGTGTACGCTCACGCCATATAATAATAATAATAATAATAATAATAATAATAATATATATATATATATATATATATATATATATATATATATATATATATATATATATATATATATATATATATATATATATATATATATATATATATATATATATTTATTATTATAAAACTTTATTGAGCACTTTTCATACAAACTTGAATCTTAGGTGTATGTGGTTAAAAATATATAGATACAAATTTTGTTTTCCTTAAGTTCTTGCCATGAAATAATGTCAGTAAAAATTTCAATAACCTACCTACATAATAACACTCTGAAAGCTTTTACATGCTCTAAGCTTCTATGTACACAAATATAATATTATAATAATAATATAATAATAATAATAATAATAATAATAATAATAATTTTTTTTTTTTTTTTTAATATACAAAACTTTATTGAGCACTTTTCATACAAACTTGAATCTTAGGCGGTGTATGTGGTTAAAAAAATATATAGATACAAATTTTGTTTTCCTTAAGTTCTTCCCATGAAATAATGTCAGTAAAAATTTCAATAGCCTACCTACATAATAACACTCTGAAAGCTTTTACATGCTCTAAGCTTCTATGTACACAAGTTAAAATATTACAAACTGAAGTGAACTATTTACAAAATATAAACTTATTTACATATTAATAATAATAATAATAATAATAATAATAATAGTAATAATAACGGTATATACAAGGTAAAAGTAAATAAAAGAAATAAACTATTAAAAACCTATTTGAACAGTGTAATAATAATAATAATAATAATAATAACTTTATTTATCCTGGTAAAGAACCGATCAGTCGATCAAGATATAGATTGACTGGTATTAATCGGTGACCATATACCACCCACTAAGGACCATGGGGCGAAGCTTCCGCTGTTTTTTTGAACAAGCAACCTTTTATTTTTTCATGACTTTTTATTCTTTCCTGTTTGCGTAGCTGTTTTCATTATTTCAGTATTGCAAAAGTAACACTTCTAGTAGTAGCTTGCATCGGGGGTAGGTATATTTTGCAGGTTGCAGGTTGAAAAATGGACTTTTTGAGTTCGAGTAAGTCTACTTTGCACTTTGACCGAGCCCAATAGCACTGAATAGCACTCCGGTTAGCTTTTTACTGAACAATGTTAACCTGACCACCACATAGTTTTTAAATTTTATAGTCTAGTTTTTCAATTATAAATTTTATAGTCTAATTTCTTTTGGATAGATAATCATATTTAATTTTTTTTTTACATTGTAATTTTTAGAATACACGTTCACTTTTAAACGAGCCCTGGCTCATTGGTGATATGTGTTTAAATAAAGTACTACTAAAAAATAAAGTACTACTACTACTAGATTGGGGTTTGTTCAACTCAGTTGCAACCTGCAAAATATACCAGCCAGCTTGCATCTGTAACATTTAACCAACACTACTGGTGATCATCATATTAAACAGCTGTAAACAGAAAGCAAGCTGTCTAAGTCGTCGCCTGAAAATTATTAAGCGCCTGCTTCTATCACAAATTGAAAAGAAATATAGAAAAGGAAACTAGAAAGAAAGAAAACTACAAAAGCAATGGTTCATACAGATATAACCAGGCTGGGACTTTCTGGGGTTTTTTTCAGGGTGGGGGCGGGGGAGAGGACCAGGGTAAACAATAGACAAGGCTTGCTCTGTTAAGCGCGTGTATGCTAATCGTACCTAATTAGTTCGTCTTGTGTTCTGCAACAGAGTTCCTCCTCTGGTTCTGCATTATTTATGTTTTTACTTATGGATCATTTCAATCACAAAATTCTTATGACAAACCTATATCACTGGCGAGATATTCTCGCTCATGATCAGGACATGTTTTGAGATATTTGATCAGGATGTTTCTTTGTGTTATCTCAAGTTCTATTAAACCTCTCTTTGTTATGCAAAACACCTCTAACGTCACCGACATAATAGACCTTCTTTAATAAATGCAAAATTGACATTCAAGTCATGATCACATTCAAGAATACTGATTGAAATTCCATTCGAAAGTGATCAGTCGCCGTGCGGATTTCAGCTGCTTGATCTATATTGTACCTTGTTTTTGTTCCCTTCTTCGTTTGCACACCGCTGCTATTTAACCTCCTCAAGGATGGCTGCGACATAAAAGTTTGTTGAAGTCAGAAAACTTTCTTGGGATGCGTTGGAATTACTTGCCTCTGGGAGCGTGAAACCGCTTACCGAAGAAGACTCTCTTCAATATGGATTGTAAGTAGTGCTACAAATATTTACTACTGAACGCTGGGTATATTTAGTGCAATCAACTTTTTAGTGAAACCATGCAAACTTGAACCTAAAGCGAGAGTTTTGTTCGTTTTTCGTCGTCGGATAAGTCAATACATTCATTAGTACATTCTTGGGTAGAAAACGGAGGTAAGAATAGTGGTTTGTATATGCACTGAAAACTAAAACAAGTGAGATACATTACACAGAGATATACTGCGCCACGTTTGGAACAAATTGTGACGCCATAGAGATTACTGAAGTGACGGGTGGCCAAACTTCCAGTAAGAGGTGTTCCCAATTGTTTACCTGAATCAGTTTATCAAGTTCTAGAAGAGATGCAATTAGGCTAGCAGTGTCAGTTTAGAGTAAAAACTGAGTCCTTTCTCAAGTGTACTGTTACTTGCAATCCGTGAGAATTTCTTATCATGGCAACTGCCATGTTCTGAAGACTCAGTTAACTCGTAAATGGAAAATACCCGTGAATTCTATGTCGACCGTTTATTACTTAACCAAATAAGAACCTGTTGAATGTTGAGAATCGAGTTAGCTCTAAGGGCCGGGGACTGCAGCTGCCTTCAGTTTCGGAATAAAGAATATGTACAGAAAACATTGTTGACTGCGGAAGGAAGGAGCAAAGAGCATAAGTCAGGAATATCTTCTAGAGCTCGATGCAGCTGAATGCTTTCAACTTGAATATTTATAATGAGAATGTTTGTGAATGAAAGCACTCGCGTTCTTCTATTCCCTAACCTCTGCTTTTTCTTTATATCATGTTATATTTGTCCAATACCGTCCACACAGTGATAATTAACTCTAACCATCGAAAGAAAACAAGAGAAACTAAAAAAAGCCAAGTTATATTCTAGAAACTTTGTTTGAATTCTTAAGTCAATCAGTCGGACTGAGTATTGTTTTGTCCTGTTCAATTTATTTTGCATTATTTTAAAGGAACGGCACATCAAAGGCATGCATTAATGTTGACATTGTTGCTACTGACATTTGCCATTCTTAATCTCCCTAATCTAGTTTAAAGTTGCTCGGAAAGAAACTTATAACTGGCATATAGACCAGTTTTCTGTTGTGATTGATGGAATAATCTCGATCCAGATAATTGCCGTTTTTATTTATTTCCCGCGCGCGCAATCCGTCTGTAACGGATAAACAGTTTGCATATTTAGCTGAAAAAACATGGCGACTTTTTAATTTGTTATGTGCACGCATATGCATACTGACACTTCTCTTGACATGTACCCAAATATGATATTATATCAGTGTCCGAGATACCATCACTGAGCAGTGCTTGTTAAACTGATATCGGTATATCTGCTTATTTGCTAGTCGGCTCGCTGCGATAAAGCCCGCGAGCGTTTCACCCAAAAAGTCGGAATACATATAAATTAATTGTTCGAAATTTGCAAATCAATACATGTTGAACGATTTAATAAACTAGTCAGATGATTCTTTGGTTATTAACATTGATGGTATGTGGACATAAGTTCAACTGGAGCCACGGCTCTACAGTCATTATATATAGCGCCTGTATAATTGTGAGAGTGCAGAGCCGTGAAGTCGGCATCTTGTTCATGTCATGATTTTTATATTTACTTCACAGCTGAGATGAAATTCATGAGCTAGTTCGGAAGCAATCTGTAAATTGTAGTCCATTTCTTCCCCCGGACGACGATTTCTAACATTTTTGCAACAGTAAATATAAAAGCAACCCAAAATAAAGTGGATTAGGGCATTTAATAACATTTGGCCACAAGCTCTTAAATACGTTTGTCTAACGTCTCACTACAAAACTGCAGTAAAAACTATTCTGGGTAATTTAAGTTATCTGCGTTTTTTAAGTGAAACCTAATTAGGATGTAAACGTAACTGATGTTATTTAAATATTCAGATATGTTCGTTTTAATAGCTATAGGACTTACAGCTAGTAAATATCGTTACTGCAGAGATTCTGTATTATGTTCAGTGGCGGATCCAGCCCACCCCCACCCCCTCCCTATTTTTTCGGAAATAGCGCATTCCCTTTGAACTAGCCTGCGAGCGGGCTCTCCGCGCGAAAAATGAAGAGAAGAGCCCGCTCGCAGGCTACCTTTGAACTGCCGGAATTATCTTCGCAAAATTCAACTTTCATAGTCAAGCCTTCAAAAGCGCCCCCACCCCCTCCCCCCCTTACGTGAAGGTCTGGATCCGCCACTGATGTTGTCTTGAAAATGTTTGCAATCAAAATAAGTTGTTTCGCTGGATTTTTCCTATTTATTACAAACCCGGACAAAGGCATTTCCTAGTTGTAAAGAAACATATTCAGGATAAAATGAACCTCAAATTAATGAGAAAGCAACGGAATGAATAAGTGGTCATAAGTTTATCATAAAATATAAAATAAAGTCTCAAATGTGAAATACTAATCAGCTACATCCAGATTGTCATACATTTCTTGGAGCATTAATTCTGAGAATTTTGTGGTACATCAAGATAGTATCCTCCCTTTGCAGCTGTGTCCTTCTCATCAACTGGCTGCCTGCCTAGTCTGCCTAACAATGCATTACGGTGTTGTAAGAAGAAATAGTTGTTGATCACTATTGGAGATCAAAGCGTTAACATAAAGCAACACTTTACATAATAAGTGCGTCTACTTTTTGGCAGGGAAGTCTAACTTTGAGCTAAGCAAATACAATAAGCAAACTTTATAAATGTTCGACAACGGTTACCGCAGAAACAGAATGAGTACGTTAAACATCCATATATTAAAACAACGAAAACTCATGCGAGCGCTGATTCATCACGACTGCACGAAGCGGAATCACGATGAATTGCACATAATTTTAATAGCCTTTCTATGTGGATATATGGCGAACATTAATTTGAGTGTCGCACTGCAAGTCCACGTTTTTCAAACTGCCATAAAACTGACGTAAAAAAACATCCCTGAAACTTAACACACGAGCAGAAAGATCTATGGATTGGAGCTTTATTCCACCCGGTAAGCGAAGGTGCTTTAAGTATTTTCCCTACTCTGAATTTTGTCATAAGCCCTTCCACGAGATGTTTGAGATTAGATTACTAACGGCAATTTGAACAAGTTTCCCCCAGATTGCTCGAGTAGCTAATTTTAGAATGATATATCTTCGGTCACCTGTAATTTTTTTCTTTCATTTCTTTGAATGAAAGTGCAATTTCTGGCTTGTTTTTAATTTTCCAATGCTACTTTGTCTAAAATGCTCGAGTCCGCCGTCATCAACGAAACACTGAGACGTTTTGTACGAATTACAGGGACCAGACGAAACACTGCATTCCACTCGAAGAAAATTGAACTGATAAGCTATTTTCAAGCGAAGATTTTCACTCCTCATAATGTCGTAGGGGTGACAAATATAAGGGGGGCATTCATCTCAATTAAAAGCTTTTTTAATATTAAAGTGACGACTATACAATATCGCTGTTTCCGAAGCCGCGATCATGTGTTTACTTCCAAGAAAAAGCGAGGTTTACTGCTTTAATAAACTGATTGTTTTGCCGGTACGTCAATTTGGTCTTATTGAGTATCGAAGCAGTTTCACTCTTCCGATTATTTTAGCAACAGACTAGAGTAAAATTTCATTTTTAGGCTGAATTCTAATTCAATCCCTTGTTTAACCCAAAAAGCTTTGTGTACATTATATAATGACGTCATTAACGTGAAACTTGTCAAAAGCTGTCAATCAGTTCAGACTGCAATTAAAAGTCACTCCATATTAGCAAACCATTTTTGGTCGAAGTGCTTGGTACGAGTCAAGTCGTTGTTTCTGTATTTGCGAGGTATCTCTGTCGGTCATTTTTGTATTCGGAATTGGAAAACGTCAATTGCAATGCATTACGTTTTGACAACAGGGAGAGGATAAAAGAACATGGATCATGTGATCGCCGTGCTCTGTTGTTTTCTCAGAGCATAATGCGACAGCGAAACACATAGACGGAGCACTTTGCCTGCTCCATGAATGTCCTTGCAATATAACTTAAGGCAGAAAATTAAAGTGACTATAGCAAGAGAGCATGGGCTGCTGTTTGATACAACCACTTCCAGGTTTCAGTCAATTCCATCAGATTGCTCTTTCATAGAATTTTTCGATTGACCCCTTCTTAAAGTGCTCATTTCTCCCTCTCATTTATGGATGTTCTCGAATAATTTTTTACGATGATAATTTGTCCAGACTAGGTTTCGAACTTTCTTTTAGCTTTTTGAAAAAAACAGGTGAATTCTTTTTCGATCAGACTACAAATCAATACCTTACTGGCATAGTACACGTTAATTACGTGTGCTTTAATATTACTGCGTTATATAGACGTGTGACTGTAAGTTAAAATTATGACGGTTTTGTTTAATCAATCAATCAATCAATCAATCAATCAATCAACCAACCAACCAACTAGCCAATTAGTACACTTAGCCTATGTTACATAAATGTAAAAACAGGTTTTAACTAAAAATGGATAATTTGAACAGAATAAGATATACTAAAAATAGGCAGTCTATGACTACATGTGCCTAGTGATATGAATAACATGGTGCCTTGGGCTCTACGAGCCACTAGGCACAAAAAGTGGTTGGCTGATGCTTGTAAGGCTTTTGCTTACATTTCGCATGATTTAATTGCTCTTAATTGTTTTGTTTACTTCGAGCGCTAATTGGCCTCTAATTGAGCTTCCGACTATGACGTGTTAATTAGACGCGCTCATTACCAATTAGGAATTACGGACACACACGCGTGCATAGTGCCTTGGGCTCTACGAGCCACTAGGCACAAAAATTAACCTAAGTACAGGGACAATACAAATATCTCGAACCCGAAGTTACAGTAAACCGTGAAAAATTGATTAATATAAGTAATATGTAATAATTTGTCCTTATATTTTCTATTTTAGGGTATGTTCCAGCTGTCATTTTCTTGGTGTTTATTATAGTCATTTTAATTGGACTCCTCGGCACATATTACTGCCTGAAAAAAGAGCTATGTCCTTGTTCCAAGATGGAACCTCCCGAGAAGACTAAGGGCGTCGGATACGAAGAGCTAGGGGAGGAGCCGACCGACACTTCTGAAGAAGAAGAAAGTCCTGAAGAGAGTAAAGATGGAGTCCCCCGTGGAGAAGAAGCCCCAGAGAAATTGCCAATTTTTGAAATCGACAAGGGAGACGATGTTCAAAAAAGCGTGTCTGCATACGGGGACGTTCAAGTAGATACAGGACTTAAGGAAGTCGATCACGTGCCAGTGTTTGGAAGTGTTCACTTTCAAGCTGAGTATTCAGCCAAAGTTGGTCGTGTGGCTATTACAATCATGGAGGCGCGAGAGCTTCCCTCCAAAAGTCGAGGAGGCAGTTCACACTGCCGCTTTCATCTTCTACTGCTTCCTTCAAGAAAGCAGCGTTTCAAAAGCAAGTCACGACCGACGTCACGTCCCAAATTCGACGAGAAGTTCGTGTTTGATCGCATTTTGCAGCAGGACTTGTTTAGAATGGCAATTCGAATCAGGCTTTATGGACATGACAAACTCGGAAAAGAGAAAGTAATCGGAGAACACATCCTGCAACTGGCAGATTTGGCTCAGTCACGTGACCTGAAGATGGATGTCTGGAGAGATCTCAAAGCTAACCTCACCGGCACTGATACGCCTTAGCCCCGCTCCACTCTGTTTTATTTTGTAATTCTAATCACGCAAAAGCTTATAAAGCGATAAACGAAAAAAAATGAAGAGAAGCTATTTTCATTCAACGTGGCAGTTTCTTCACCTAACTTACCGTTAATATAAATGAACTTTAAAATTAGATAATGAAAAGAATTTGTGGTTAATTGTTTCGGGACTTCTCATATTCTAATGGTTGTAATGACACATGCTCTATTAGGATGTATCGTAATATCAATAAATTACAGAATATTTTTGCAGGAAATTGATGAAATGCGGTCTGTAAACACCAATAAATCGTCGATCGACATAAGTAAGTCTGTTCTGACTATGAGAGTAGTGGCTAATGCATGCCGGTAACAGGACGTTTTGTAGTTTTAAGGCAGGGGTTCACCTGAATTCCGTTTTTCCACCGCTAAACTTGGGTTTAAGGTGACTCGATCGAAATAAATTACGGGCTGTATGCCTGTCTAAAAACTCTAATAACTTCGCCATTTTTGACTCGATTTCCTTGAAACTTTCGCATTTTACACAACATTTATCGAGGAATAATATGCATGTCAATATGTGGATGTAATATTCGATAGTTTTGCGTGATGTTACTTTTATTGAGCACTACTTTTTGGATAAAATTGTCATTTACAGATAACTGAGCGCTAAGATTTCGTTAAAATTTCTGCAATTAGCTCGTAATAACATCTTGCCATGACTGTTCAAGTTTCCGCAAAATCGTCGGAACAGAAACCCCGGTACAATCTGGACATCAAAATATTAACTTCGAGCGAACTTCGAGGCTTGGAACGCTCCGGCGCTTCCACATTTCACCTAAAAGCACAATAATCAAAGCAAAAGTAGGTTCAATGTATCAGTTTTGTTAGCTCCAAATCGCATTCGGCTATTTGCAACGATGAAAAAGTTTGAGCTAATATAATAAACTCACCTTTTGCGTCAAAATGTAGGGGTTTACGTTTTTCTGAATTATATGAAAACTAACCGGACGAATCGAATAAAACTACCGGAACAGTAAAATGAACATCTTACATACACTTTGCGCTATTTTATGTTTCTGGAGCTGCCTTGATTTGGATGAAATATATTTTTAAAGTGAAGCACTGCTTCAAGTCTCTTGTGAACACGGCCTTGTTGTTATTTAGATTCTACAGCTGACGCTATGCAAATTTTTTGGATTTCATGAGAATTTAAAGAATTTACACGTGGGCTAGGGGGGTGCATTGACAGTGTTCAGTCGGTACATGTTCTAATCTCTGAGCCTAATAAGCATATTCGGATTTGCTAGCATAACTAAGGCTTTCCTGGTTTAGCAACATCAAATCATGATCATGATACTGATGCTCTGTGTCACTGACAGGACATTGGAAAAAATTTAATAAGAAATTATGATGTTTACACTATTTTGTCTGTTATTGCACTTGATTGCTTGTTTAGAGTTGAACGTTGCGCACTACAACCTTATGCAATAGTCCTACGTGGATGTCAAAACGCTTTATGTTTGTTGCTCTTGTCAAACGGGCCTCAGCGAGCTCCTCTATGGATTATCGCGAGGTCTTCAGTTTTTTATCGACGTCAACAAAAACATTAAACTCCCGAATTTAAATTTAGTGCAGACTCTAGTAAAAATATCCACGTATGCTCTGCCATTCGTCTATGGCCGACGCCGCGTTCCGTTTTCCATTTTCTCCAGATTAGTGTGGACGGTGAAAATATTGATAACGATACGAAAACGATAGCGTGAACAGAAAATATTTTATCCGATTTGTCCGCATTAGTGCGGGACGGGACTGAGAAGAAAATGTGCAGCTTTTATGTTTTCCCGACTTTGGTATCACCTCTTTTCAAGTTTCACGTGGCATAATATTAGAGAGGCTAAGCAGGACGTTTACGGCAAACGGCAACTTTTCTTTAGCACTTAAATAAAGCCAGTCGAAAAATAGGAAAAAATCCCTTAATCACAGTAAATGCAAACAATTTCCCTAAATTGTACAAACGGCTAAAATCAGACACCAAAAGTTCGATTTTTGCCGTTTGCCGTTTGCCGTAAACGTCATGCTTAACCTCTCTATTATAGACACCTCAGAGATTAGAACATGTACCGACTGAACACTGTCAATGCACCCCCCTAGCCCACGTGTAAATTCTTTAAATTCTCATGAAATCCAAAAAATTTGCATAGCGTCAGCTGTAGAATCTAAATAACAACAAGGCCGTGTTCACAAGAGACTTGAAGCAGTGCTTCACTTTAAAAATATATTTCATCCAAATCAAGGCAGCTCCAGAAACATAAAATAGCGCAAAGTGCATGTAAGATGTTCATTTTACTGTTCCGGTAGTTTTATTCGATTCGTCCGGTTAGTTTTCATATAATTCAGAAAAACGTAAATTTGGTGACTTCGCTACATTTTGACGCAAAAGGTGAGTTTATTATATTAGCTCAAACTTTTTCATCGTTGCAAATAGCCGAATGCGATTTGGAGCTAACAAAACTGATACATTGAACCTACTTTTGCTTTGATTATTGTGCTTTTAGGTGAAATGTGGAAGCGCCGGAGCGTTCCAAGCCTCGAAGTTCGCTCGAAGTTAATATTTTGATGTCCAGATTGTACCGGGGTTTCTGTTCCGACGATTTTGCGGAAACTTGAACAGTCATGGCAAGATGTTATTACGAGCTAATTGCAGAAATTTTAACGAAATCTTAGCGCTCAGTTATCTGTAAATGACAATTTTATCCAAAAAGTAGTGCTCAATAAAAGTAACATCACGCAAAACTATCGAATATTACATCCACATATTGACATGCATATTATTCCTCGATAAATGTTGTGTAAAATGCGAAAGTTTCAAGGAAATCGAGTCAAAAATGGCGAAGTTATTAGAGTTTTTAGACAGGCATACAGCCCGTAATTTATTTCGATCGAGTCACCTTAATGCGAATATCTCGTTCGCGTTTTTAGCAATCCAAAAACCCTCTGCTCAGTTTTGTAAATTTTTGGGGATGTTTGGATTAGTAAAATTTGGAGAAATGAGAACTATTTTAGATTAAATGTGATTTTAAAATTAGAATTTGAAGTTAAAAATTAGTAGATGGACACCAAAACAGTCCCCTGACAACCTGGGGTGCTCTTGCGTGGGGGTCAACTGTCTGGTGGTGTTTCAAAAATAATTTTCTTTCCTCTTTCCCTTCTATAAACCTCTTAAAATTTCACTCAAATTCACGTTTACCCCCGCCTTAAGCACCTCCTACACCCTACCCCTTGGATCACTACTTGGGTATTGCTGGTACCGAATGGATGCATCCAGGTGGACATAAAGCCATTTGAAAAATTTAGGTGTTTATCTGAATTAGGACATGCCGGGGCATTCGTGAAAGAGACGCTCAGTCTCGTGAAATGCCCATAGCAAGACGGTTTTATGATGCTTTGCTCAGCTAGATCTAAAAACACGGCTAAAATTTTGCGAGGGATGAAACTAATTTAGCTTTTGATTGTTTTTTAAGAAATTTCTGGAATGAAAAATAATATTCAGTGTTGCGTTCAGTTATCATAAGTGTTCTATTTATATCTGTTAGCTCGTAATGTATGCAATGCTTTCTGCGAAAGCGATCAACATTTCCTAGAACTCTCCGTAACCACGGGTGCCGGTGCTGAAGCGTTCTGATTGGCTTTCCAAAAATAGATGATCGATATGTTTGGGTTTGTGAACAGGCCCAGACAGCAAAACAACCTTCACACTGGCTGCTTGTTCCGGTCTCTTGTATGCTTTCACTTTGAACATCGAAATGGCGACGAATCTAAGCGAAAGCTATGAACTTCTCGGTCTCCCAACGAACGCTACCGAAGAGGAAGTGAGAAAAGCGTACAAACAGAAGGCGAGGGAATGTCATCCCGACAAGAATCCCGACGATCCAAAAGCGACTGAGAAATTTCAAGCGCTAAGACAAGGATATGAGCGAATTGTTTCGGGGTCGAGCGAAGAACCCGACAATGTGGAATACTTTAGTGGATTCGATAGCTTCTTTCATTTTGTAATGTTTCGAGAAATGATGAGAAGGAGAATGAGAGAAGAAATGATGGCGAGAATGTTTGGAGGTGTTTTTGATGACGACAGCGACCTTGACGAAGATGACTTCCTGTTTGGAGCATTTGGAAGGCCTTTCTTTCATCGTTCAAGGCACCACGAATCAACTGCGCGATCGAACAACTTTCGGTTTGGGAATTCATCTTATGAACGTGAGTCTTCAGCAAAAACGGCAAAGAAGCAGAAAGATCGGAAAAAGAATACTCGAAAGCCATCGTACCCAGACCGTAGCGGGAACAATAACGAACCAAAACAAGCACAATCACAAGGAAACAATTCCAGAAAACAAGAAACGACGTTCGATTCAGATCATGATGAAACTACAAAGCGAAAATATGGGCAGCAAGATTGTAACGCAGAAAGGGAAACCTATGGGGAAGAGAGAGGAAAACCAACTATCTTTTCAAAGTCAAAGCAAAGGAACAAAAACAAAAGTCAAATGACATCATCCGAATGGCAAAAAGGACGAAAATCCAAGAAAAATCACAAGAAAAAACAAACTGCAAAGTGCTCCAGCTCATCACCATTTAAATCTCAAACTCGTGAAGAAAACCCAGACAGTGAAATAGAAAGTGAAACAAGTGTCAAAAGAGGTCAGCAGTTTCCGCAACAAACTGCAGCCGGAAACAGAAAGGAACAAGCAGAGCATACCTGTAGTTCATCTCCAAACAATGAAGAGTGGACATTTGAAGACACAAAGACATCAGAAGATTTCAATGGTGATCGAAATCAAAGCAGGTGCAACTCAGACCAGGGCAACCATTTTGACAGGGCATTTAGCTTCATGGAATATGAAGTGAATTTTGAAGACACTGGGGTAAGAGGGAAACAAAATGGTACTACCAGCAACGAGCCAACCACTGAAAGATTGGAACGTGACAGGAATAGCGCGGAGACTGTTGATAAGCCTATCAAATATAACGTTGAAGAGCATGGGCTTAGAAAAAATCTAAACACCGAAAAAGAGGAAACGTTCCAACAACAAGGCGATAAATTTATGTTTGACAACAAAGAGGAGTTTACGAAAACTCAACAAAGAAACCTATCTAAAGAAGAAATTCCAAAAATGGATAACAAAGCTAACAGTTTCCTTGAAGAAGAAGAATGCAAAATTGATGTTAACATCAAAACAAATAAACATAATGCAACAGAAAGAGAGGACAACTATAAGGCTGAACAGGACGTAATTCAGCTCGATACGAAAAGGACATATGTCGGTCACCAAACTGACGTAGAGAAGGGACCGCTACTAACTCGCACCTCAGCGGAAATGAAACAGGAGTGTCAAGAAACAGCTGAAGAAAACCCAAGAAGAAGACAAGACAATCTGTACGGAACTGCTTCTACTGCTCCTACAAACAACAAAGCTTCTACTCCAACCTCAGGTGTCAATCGTGTTCAGAACAATGGCAAGGAGAGGGTCAAACCAGCGTCTGTCAAGACTACAAAAGACAAGAAACCATGTAACACAAAAAGCAAAAAGGAGGGAAAAGAAAGGGAACAAACTAACAACAAAACTGATCAACGGAAAATGGATCGTTCAAGTGAGAAGATCAACGCAGGCATCACTCAAACAGTAAATGCAGAAAACCACGCAGACATATCTGAACAAAGTATTCCACAAACGAAAGAGACTGGTCTTCATCACGGTAAAGTGTGTCAGGGCGGTGCAAACTCATGCAAGCTTGATAAAAATGACGGCTTCTTTTCTGGGAACAACACTGATAAAAACAAATATGCTGGTAAGGCGAAAAGTCAAGTTGATGGATTCCTAAAAGGCGCCGGGAAATCGAGTCTGCATGAACAGCAGTCGGACTCAAAGGAAACACAAAACCCAGTTGGAAATACATCAAACAACAGGAATAGATCTGAAAAGAAGCAAGAATTTAAAGCACAAGAGACAACGGAATCACACTCTAAGGAAGGTTTCGTCAATCTCTCGATGAAATCCTGTAACAATACGACTGAAAACGACAACATGGCATCCGGCTGTAGTTCAAATGAGACTGCTAAACAGGAGTTTGTATTTGAACGAGCTGAGCCCACCATAGCTTACCGCAAGGCTCCTCTCGATGACGACCTGAAGATAAGACGTCCATCTAAGCACGAGAAGCGACAGGAACGCAGGCAACGAAGGCTTAATGAGTTGCTGTCTGGAAATACTTGGAACACTAACCCCTTATTGAATCAGGAGAGGAATACCAGCGGAGTGGGATATAATCAGTGATCATGTGAGGGACGAGCGTAATGGGAAGGGCTGAACGGAATGATAAGGGTCCGCCACATGTAAAACAAATAAAATGGACAGCCCCTTCCAACACTTACAGATCAAGGTAGACTGTCCCTTTTTACACCTGCAGATCAAGATTAACTGTCCGTTGTTACACTTGCGGATGAAGATGGACTGTCCTTTCTTACAGATGATGATTAAACAAGGCTGCATAGAACTTTGAACAATCTATAAAAACGAAAATGGTGAAGGAATCGCTTACTCAGGTGTAAGCAAGATAAACTTATGCATGGAAATTTGTTTTCTTTTAGTTATCCAATCCCCGTACTCTCGAGACCTTTGCTGCCGATGACTAAATCTTAAAGTAATA
Organism: Meandrina meandrites; assembly: GCA_963693305.1. Taxonomy (NCBI): domain Eukaryota; kingdom Metazoa; phylum Cnidaria; class Anthozoa; order Scleractinia; family Meandrinidae; genus Meandrina; species Meandrina meandrites. The sequence goes on along the minus strand of OY855909.1, from coordinate 39,166,604 downwards.
CAGGCAATCAAGCTCAAGGGGCTTGACGAAGTTAATGTAATTTTGTTTTTGATATTTGCAATCATTTAATTAGAACAGGTTCAGGAAGAAATTATTTTACATGAGTGCTGTTGTACCGCATATGATAATAAACAATTTGGGATTCCAATTGTGGCAAAATACTTTCTGAGAACGGTGGAACAAATGGAACTGGGAAGCAAAATATGTAAGGGATAAAAATAAAATGTACACCAAAATTGCACAAAACAGGTATTTTTATTTCAGAGCATGATCGAGAGTTAAACAAGTAGCCGACGGGCGTGAATGTAGTAATAGAGTAACCATCAGGACGAATACTCACTGTCATTATAGTTGAGCCTGCGATAATATACACTTTTGAAAGTGTGCATAGGAGGCGAAAGGGGCAACAGATCGGTCAAAACAATGCAGAATGAGCCTTTCGCCTCGTTTGTAGGTCAAACCGCTGAGAACTGTACTAAAAGCTATTCCTAATGCAATTGTCAATACTTTTATAAGAGTCGCAAAAAAATGTAGCGTTTATCTAGTAGTGAATGGCTTACATCTGGTCCGAGAAACGGACATAGAATCTGATGATTGGTCAAACTTGTTGGCACAGCTTTAAAGTGCACCTAACCCCAATTTCTTTTTTCGCTAAAACGAATCTTCTTGTTATTCAAATTAGTTTGGCGAAAAAAAACTGGATTTGGTTGAATCCTCGAATTTTCTACGTCCCGCTGAAAATACAGAAATAGCCCTAAAACGACGCCATTTTGTTTCACGGCCGGGTTTTAAGAGAACTGGGTCGAGAGAGCTGATGACGTTTACCCAGGGATTTGGATTTAGTTGAAAGAAACGAGTGAGGCGCTATTGCGTTTGTTTCCTTGGTAGACGTCATCAGCTCTCTCGACCTAAACACCCTAAAACACGGTCGCGCAACATATCGAACGCTTTGGCAGGCTATAAAAAATCGAGGATTCAACCATATCCAAAATGTTTTCGCTGAAACACTTAGGGGTATAGGGTAACAATTAGATTTATTTCAGCGAAAAAATGTTTTGCTGGTTAGGTACACTTTAACAGGAAAACAGAAGCTTAGTCACGTGAGACGTATGCGCCGCAAGATGGCGATCCTTCACTGACTCGTTCCCATTGGTTTGTTAGACGCGCGAGAAAGGAGGAAAACACAGCCCATCATTCCCTGTGCCCTACTTTTTTTCTTAGAAGAAACGACTGGGGCAAATACGGTTTACTGGTCCCACTGATTTGGCAAACTCTTGCCGCGCTCCCCAGTTTCTCCCCAGTTTCTCAACAAAACGGAAGTGAAACTAAAACTAATCGTGACTCGCTCACCCGCGTTTATCTGCACGTCACGCCGGCTACATATATTTGCTTCGAGCTTTGATCGGTTCACTGGACTGTCTGTTTCCTTTGTGATTGCCCAGAGTGGTTACACTCAATTGAAAACCGCTCTATTTCCCGTAGACACCAAAGGTTAAGCATGTTCAAAAGTTGTTTCGTTTAACATGGTTTAAAGTTGTTTTCTGCGCATAAACATTGCCAACTGTAATGACTTATTTTAACCATGTGGAAAATTGAGCTTTTCGGTTTTTTCTGCTTCTAGTTTCAAGATCAATCAACTTGTTTAGTTGGTTTGAACGGAATATTAGTAAACCAGAGGTGGCCGCATGACCTGGCGTGACATGGCATCGCGTGCGATCATTAAAATGTATGCACAGATAACATAAATTTAATCTCTTTTACTATTTGCATCAGAAAACAACTTAAATGTCTATCTTGAAAGAATACAAAAATACAGGTTGAATGCAAAAGCGAAATTATATCAATAAACCTCGTAAACAGCTTCAAAAGCAAAGCACGAGAATTGCCGGGTCGAGTACAAAATAATGTCACTGTACAAAATTAACTTCATTACATCATATCGAGGATATTTGAATCATTCAACAAACTTGAAATATAAATGATTAACCTGTCCTTGGAACAATCACTTTTTAACTATAATACTTTTTTTTAACAATAATTTTCTATAATAAATTATAAACCTTTTAAATCGCTATGCACATCTCAAAATACAACTTAAAAAATAAATTCGCACTTAATCTCGTTTTCATTACTTTCGAAATAAAGCTGAATAAGTTTTTAATCTTTATACATTCAAGTAAATAAAACTTTGAAATCGAGGTAGCTTTATCCCAGACTTGGTTCTGGGGAACTTTCATGGCGGCTACTCAGTATGTCTCCAAATATCGTAATTTTCTATTAACAATTTTAACGAGTTTAAGCTGCTCGCATTAACAATTCTATCACTGAACCATATTATTCATGTCACGGGACACTGCAATATATCAGTTTCAAAATGGCGCCTCATTAGAAACCTTTCAACATGAAAATGACTTCTCAATCAATATATCAGAAAATGAAATCTAACAACCAAATTCATTTTCGTTGAACAACAAGAAGAGGGCAACTCGGAAATGGTCTATTTTGTAACCAAAATAATGTTAACCTATGCACAATTGCCACGCGCAGGAAGGACCCGAGGTAAACTGGAACGGGGAGTTAACACGTGGTCTCGACCCGCCCGAACAGGCCGATCGGAAAGTACTTGATATGTGTGGGCCACTGGGACGACAGTGAAAAGAACTTGACTCCACTCCACGTCACACCATCAATAACAACTGCAAGTGAACAAAAATTATTTGGGACATTTAGTTCTTGAGTACACGAAAAATTGGCTCTATATCACTTGCTGTGAAGCAGTCTAGGCTTACAAAACAGTTGATTGCTCTACAAGTTCTCTTTACTTACATCCCAGTTGGGAGAATTGCTTAAAGATCGCTCAATTGTTTTACGAACAACAGATATAAAAATCGAATTTCTCTTTACTATTTCGTATCACATGGTTACCAGAATGTCTGATCATCTCCAACTAAAACCAAATTCTCCAAAAGAAAATTACGTAAAAAGAAAAAAACAGCGATCACAAGATCACAAGGTCCAAGCAAATACACCAGTCCGTGTACCTGAACACCTTCCGGGCGGCACTGACAGCCACGTGACTGTATGATCAATGTACTCACCATTTAGTGTACTGCTTTGTCCTTTGGTGGTACAAATCAGTTTAGACACGCTTGCCACCACGGGCTGGTTTCTCGACTCAGTGTCTTTGGATTTCTTCATGGATCTCATCATTGCCTCAAGTCCTGTGCAAATAAAAAAGTCACACTGATCTCTCAGCACCCCGTGATGGAAAAAATATCCCACGACTTGATTAAAAGAAAAAACAACTTCCAAGGAGAAATAAAGATCCCATACCCCTTTTATTGCGTTCTTTGGTCACGGCCGTCACTGAAAGCGCAGACGGTTCCTCTTGAGTTGGGAGTCTGGTAACCACCAGAGTCTTGAAAGTTGTTTTTAGTGACGACTGAAAAGTAAGAAATAGGGTTAGAGAAAAAGTACTAACAACAATGAAACTGTACACAGGAAACTTATGTTAAACACAAGAAAACATACGACTGGTACTTTTTCTTTCATGTTGATTGTACCTTATTGACATCTTTTTTATTTCCAGCTACAAGCCAGTAGTCCACTTGAAGATCCATCTGCTCACTAGACCACAGGCTCCCTCCGCTATCATGGAGACTGGGAATGAGACAGTTAGGAAGGCTTTTAGCAAAGGAACGAAATGAACGAAATGTTGATAAACGAAATGGAGTAAGTTAATGTCACGTGCCAGTATTTTAAAAGTTGTCACGCCAGATTGTCGCCATCAGATGTCGCGTTACTTAGCAACGACCTTGCCTAAGTTACTTCTCTGTCGTCAAACACTATTTCTATTAACCCGCTAACCAGGGGTTTCCGATTATACTAATGGTTATTTAGGAAAAGAACTCCCCACAAGTAAGTGCGTGGAGAGATTTGTGTCACATGCAAACGTTTGGCCGGGTGATTGAAAAGAAACCTTACGCACCTAGACAAAGGTGAGTTTGATGACGGAGGCGTCTGCGAAGTTCCCAGAGCAGCAGCAGGTTGATTTTCACTCCTTGAAGTGGTCCCTGTACTTTTAGCTCCAACACTGGTTGGTGTGCCAGTAGTTGCTACAGGTTCATCGTCTGCTTAAATGCAACGGACAACAAAAAATATCATGCTAAAAATTACAAAGAATGCAAAATCAAATAAATTCGTGTATCACCTTGGAACTGGTCCGTTGAGCCAATCCTGACATCCTGCAATGTGAACCAAATACGTGTAATGTACAACCAAGCACTTAATGAAAAAATAAACCTGGAATCCTAACAATAAATACTTTACAGCTAAATAAGTACTCACGCAAACAAAAGGTAAGAAGACTTGTGAAGAACCTTCCTCAGATCTAAATACAACACAAAGCACAGTCAACTCGTCAGCTGATCATCTGAAGAGCATTAGTAACAGACATGTAGGGAAGTAATTACATAAGTCACTGGTTGAACGTGTAGCTAACTAAAGTTGAACTCCGCTAACGGACACTCAGTAGTCATGCATGGGTCCAAGCCACACACAAACTAAACACGGAAAACCTTTCATATGAGCTCGATTATCCTAAAATTGCAAAGTTTTTCACGTGCGAATCCAGCCTTGATTTCATTCTCAAAACACTTCTTTTTTTTTAAACCTTTATTACCAGCAAACAAAAAATTACAATTACGCGTACAGTACAACTACTAATGCACGATACTAAAAGTGACGAGGAAATAGACTGCATAAAAAGAATTACAGAAAGGGTGGAGCCAAACAGACCCTAGTTAATGATTACATGTATATTAGTTTACAGTAGCTTACAAAATTGTTCACATTTTTACGTCAGTCAGAGGAAGAGGAAATAACACTTTATAAATAATCTGCAAGAGGAGTCCATTTTTTCGTGTTACCCGCTGTTGTCTCTATTGTACATCTTGACTTTACAAGACGTAAAAAGTGCACGAAATTTGGTGATGTCTCCTCTAGCTTGGCCTTCAATATATGATATCGTGCTAGCAGGTAAATATAGTTTAATTGAAGCGTATGTTTTGGATGAGGATCCGGCCTCAGGCCCAGTGCTGTGATATTCAATAAGATGTATTCACCGCTTATCAGGTGATTTTCTTGAAGCCAGTCAACCAACCTTTCCCAAAAGGATGATGTTACATGACATGACCAGAAAGGGTGAATTAATGTCTCTGAGGCGCTGTGGCAAAAAGTGCAGTTTTCGTTTTCTTTTCTTCCTATTTTAAACAGAAAATTGTTGGTTGGTATGCGTCCATGCAAACATTTGAACTGAAACTCGATCAGTTTGGTGCTTTTGGTGCAGCTTGGTGCCAGTTAAAAGTGTTTTCTTCCTCTAAATAGTTGCAATCCTGAAGCCATTTGTTACTTCTTACTGTACTAGCTAGTTGTGAAAATCTGTTGATAATTATATATCAAGTAAGTTTCCTATTATTTGTATTTATTCATTTCACCACACAGAGATTAAAGAGATTTACAGCACAGGAAGTGGCAGAGAAACCGGGCACTTAACCGGGTAACAACAACTAACCCTTTTGGTTTTGTGTTGACGAGCGCCTCGGCTATCGGCAAGTTGTGCGTGATTGTAGCTGCTGACATGAAAGCTTTGACTCGTCTGCTTACTTCCTCAAAGTCTATAACAAAACAAATATTGATAGCTTGTTTAATTCTGCAACCAGTAACAATAAGTTACCATTACTTATTGTTCGAATTCTTTTGTTGTTCTCGTCTGGTCTCATAGACCACTGAGCAAGGAAAGATCACTTACGGTGCCGGTGGTTATCGCTTCAAATCCTTCTACAGTCATGTACAGTCAGGGCAGTATTTTTCATCTGGTGTGATGACATGTCCTTACTTGGGTAAGAGCCAAGTAGTTCACATTTGCTTTGGTTTTGCATTGCTACGCTTAGTGATAGCAATCCCGCCACTTTCTTATTGAATCACAAGTAAAACCAAACCCAATCGTGGCTCGCTCGTTTTCCTGCGCTTTGCACTGGCTACATGTACTTGATTGGTTCGCTGTGTCCTTTGTTATTGGCAACAATGATAACCATATTATTTTACCAGAAATATACAGTAAACGAAAGATTACCTAAACCTAAATAGGCAAAAAATGCTCAGAACAGAGAAAACTAAACGAGCTGAGTAGTTGCAAAACTGAATATGCTTTACCTGGGTTGGAACACACAGAAAGAAAGACAGAAAAAAAAAACAGAAAACAGGATACAAACAAGTAGTTAACGATATAAACAAACAAAAAGTAATTAAATGGTAATTAAAGATAGACCAGAGATTGGCTTGAGTGATTACCTTGGGTTTGGTCAGTTCTACGACACTCAAATGAAAACTGCTCGAACTCCCAACATGGGATAATTCTCGATTCGTTTGCACTCTAAATTGTTAATTAATAATTTAACTTTTTCGAGAGTCACGTAAACTGAACTGAGAACAAGACACGTTTCTTTCACATCAACTCAACAATAACACGACTTGTTAACTTGTTTTTTAATTGTAGCAGCGAAAGCTACTTACCAACAGTCGTGTCAGAGTGTTCAAACGCTTCTCTCCAAACGTTGTCCATAAAAAGCAAGTTGTATCTTGGATCCAAGGCTGCAATGTACTTGGCCAAGGGTTGGCTGTCTGAATAAAAAAATATTATACAAAACGTCAGTGAGCTGTTTTTTTTTTATGGCAGATGAAACTTTGCACTTAGATCAGCACATATGCATCACAAATGCGTCACAATAGTAAGGAACAAATCTCACCAGGAGTTAAACTGAATTAAATTGATAGGTTGGGACAACAGATGTAGTAGTTAAATTTTAGTTAAATATATTAGTTATATCGACGATTGTTAAACAGGTCTGTAGTTTTATCCAGCCACTCTGTAACAAATCAACTGTTTGTCAAGGTTTGTTCGTAGATCGCTCCTTGAAAGTCAAATCTCTCCTCATTTACGCTGAGCTACGTGAAGGAGGATTTTACAGCATTGCGAGTGGTTATGCCAAATAAACTAAGGGTTAACTTACCGAGAGGAATTAGGAGAAAGCGAAGGAATGTCTGCCAGTCTGATGGCTTGGACGAGAAGTGTTCCACATACGGCTGTAGAACAGCACTGATGTACGACTCTGTGCCAGCAATTGCTACACCCAGCTGAGGAGGGGACGCTGAATGGGTATTACAACTAAGGAATCAGAGAAACAAAATGACAAATTCTACCGATTAAAAGATCATAAAACACTAAAGATATCAGCCGAATGTTTTAGTAAATTGTGTTAGTTTACTTACAATTTCTGGTATTTATTGACAATGGCAAGGAAAACAGCATGGACATCTGAACAGGATCTTGTACAAATCATCTTCACAGCTTTGTCGCAAAGCTTCAATGCCAAAAGCTACAGGAAATAGAAACATGCAATATAAACTTATATCACTAATTCAGTTGAACCTTTGTGAAAACACTAAATCCAATCTATGGTCCCGTCCACACATATCCGTTTTCAACTGAAAACAGAATTTTATTTTTCCCGTTTTTATATAAATTTGCGTCCACACGTATCGTTTCCGAATCATTTTCGTCCGTCCACGCGTGTCCGTTTCGGTTTGAAAACGGATATTTTTTTACAAGGGTTCGCCTTGAATCATTCAAAATTCTCCTTCTCTTCCTCTGAAATCAATGTTTGGTCGACAGAATTGTATCAGCAAACACTTTTTCATACTGCTCTAGTTTAGAACTTCCGAGGTCTTGCTTGTGGATCTCTGTTGACTCGTTTAACGCTTTAATTTTTTAGGATCGGTGGCAAACGAAGTCCTGCTGATGAAGTCGTGTTCTGAAATAACAAGCTTAACATTTTACCTGAAAGAAAATATTGAAATAAGATATGCTACAAGTCTTAAAAATGGGCAAGGTAGTAGTAAAACATTCTTACCAGCGCGAAATCGGATGCTATGACGTCATCGTTTTCATCGTCCACACGAAAACATGAAACGGCGTCTCCAAAAATTTCCACTCTGAAGAGCGTTTTCGAAAAGTTACGTTTGCGGTCACCTTTTTCCCCGGATACGTGTGGACGGAAGGCCAATCCGTAAAAAGTCGCGTTTTCAAATTAAAAAGGGATACTTGTAGACTAGGCCTTGGGCCACAGTTTCGTATCAAGAATTTTAATCATCATAACGTGATGGAGTCTTATGCTGATGCCGACTCGAGTTTTCATCACAAATATTGAAATAAGTAAGAGTTGGAAGATGTGGGTGCAAGAGTGGGAGAAGCAAAAATGATACTGGGCACAAAGCCATCGATCAGATACTGTATATCATTGATGACTCACCTGCCCCTGCCATTCTGAAGTATTGATCAACAGAATGCTCTCTGGAATGCTGCTATCTCCTGACAACACATTGCTAAGTTGTTCATTTAAGGTACCTTTTGGCAGCTGAAAACAATAAATTGAAACACTTTTATATACTAAGACGGCTAAAGTCAACTGAATGTTCAGATACAAGCCCTGTAACACTCAATAATACAATAACATCAGGCTTCACGGTTTGTTTTTATAGTTTTGCCGATAAATTAATTAGTACCACCACTCCAAGTATTGACTAGAAACCCTGCAGTGGAAACAGACTATTTTGGGAACTGACTAGAAACTATTACGCATGTCATATGAAAAGCCTATGATCAACTAGGGTCCATTAGGTCTGCACCAGTATCTGTTATCTGTCACTGGATGCCGGGATGGCAGTCCATCATGATTTGCGGGTTACACTTCACCATTTTGTTTATATAGGTTACCATTTATACAACTAAGGCACGGAGAGGGTAATGAGTCTCGTCGGGGAGCTCCACACCACCTCTTCTAAAACTTTTAACAAAAAATAGATATGAATGAAGTTTACATGTGATTTCGCAAGGGTCTGCTAATATTAATCTGGAAAATCTGAAAGTTATTAATGAAGACTTAGGTATTGTAAGGTGACCTGCAGGTCAATATCACTGTTCCTCCTTTTCATCACCGCCTCTGGCTCTGTAGTTTTTCTTCTTTCCTTAAATGACACGCTGCGCCGTACAGACGGCACGTCGTCCAGGCCTCCCCCTGACATACCATCAGAAGTGTTTGTGGAGTCTGACAAGTTCTCCCCATCAGAAGGTGGGCTCAGAGCATCCTGGATTAAAAAACAACACTTATTCTTAGTTTCTTGACTTTCTTTTTTCAGCAGGTGGAATTCAAAAGAATTCTTGGCCAGTGTTATGTAGAAGGTACAAAAAGGGAGGGAAGAGACAGGAAATAAGTGTATTAAGCACAAACATGAAAGCAAGCAGTGCAATTCCCACATGACTACATTCTATGTTCTCTTCTTGTTTCTGTGAGTATTTTCCATCCTCCTTACTCTCCTTCTTGTGCCAGGCAAGCTATTAAACAAAACTGTCCAGTGACTGGATGCAAGGCAGGATGCGTCCATTAGCACAATTAGTTTTGCTTTTTCCCAAAAAAGGTCACTGTGTTGTTGTATCTGTGCTCACCATTTCATGATCTGGTTGTATGTCTTCTTGTTCCACTTGAAGAGATACTTGCGGGCTTCTAATGTCTTCCTCGTCAATCTATGCAAAGGAGAATCAACTTAATATATATCCTGCCTTTCCAACATTTTAAAAACACTTGAGGCCCAGCACTAGGTAGAGGAGAGGGTCATGCAGAACTGAGTGCTTGGGACTTCGTTTGGTGTCCGTATTAGCGAGAGTCCGTAATAGCGGGAGTCATTTCCAGTCAAACCTCTATTTTAATAGCTTTTGCTGGGGATCTGGATTTTGTCCGTAATAGCGAGTGTCTGTAATAGCAGAGTGTCCGCAAGTCGAGAGTGGACTGTATACATTATTTATTTGAAACCACAAAAACATTATCTTGCTATGGGTTATAAATTGTTTTATGCATTATTACTGATATCTCTGAACAGGCATTGTTTTACTCACCACAGTGTGATTTGGCACATTTTCATTTGAACTTCTGGCATCAAAGAAAGGTCTGAAAAAAGATTATACTGATAAACAATAGTCAAGGTTGTGTGAAAGACATTCAGCAGACACGGTTAACTCAGCTGCAGCACGACCACAAAGGGAACCACAATTCAGTAATCAGGTCTCTTTGAGACTATGACTAGAATTGTCCAGAAATGACGAAACATTTGGTTAAGATTGCACGACAATGGCCATGTTCGTTAAAACAATGATGGTCAACATGACATTATTTTCTTCAGGTTTTTGCCATTTTGGTTCTTGCTCACTAAGAAAGATGTTGTAATTAAAGTGCTCAAAATAGTGAATTTTATTCCATTGTATTGTATTCAAATCTGCCTAAAAATTGGGTTACAATGTTCATGTCAATTAATGAAGACCTTTTGAACTTGACTGTCGAAGGAGGGAAGGAGTGAATTTGCCCTCCTAATAAACTGATGCAGTCACCTGAGAGATGGTTTAGGTGTGGACACAATGCTGATGGTATCTTCAAGAAAGTCATTTTCTGCATCACTGTCCAAGTCTTCCAGATCATCCGGGAAAAGGAAATCATCTGCTGCTTCATTCTCTGGAGGACTGATATCAATATCTGGGTATGTTCCCATTTCATTTACTAGCTCCTGATGGAAAAAACAACATCGTTCAAACATCATTATTTTGTTATGCTAAAAATAAGCCAAACAAAGCACCTATCAGTTGTTCCTTGTCTTGCACTTACAAGGCTCAAGTGGTTACAAGCAAGATACCTGACTCTAGAGAGGAGGTTACAAAATGACAGTCTGGTCACAAGTCTATGTTTAATACTTACATGAACTTAATATGAACTTTGTAGATTGACTGTCAGTGTAAGAGTATATACACAGTGTACCACTTAGCTATTCTCCAACTTCAAAAGTGAACAAATGAAGATCTCACTTGCCATAAATATTTTTTAGCAAGATGTCAAGGCATGGCTTAACCATTGCTTCAATTAACCAAACAGAATAAAACAATTAGGGACTCTTGGTACAATGTACAGATCCATGGAAACCTCAACTTATAGGCCAACAGGTGTTGTCAATTAGAAAATAATCTGAAAGTGTGTGATAAAAGCTGATAAAGATGATAAGTTCATATTGTCACAAGCGTGGGACAGAGAAAAGTCCCCAATGGCCTGGGAATCAAACCCATGGCCTCTCAGATACCAGTTGCATGCTCTTATCACTAAGCTACAAGAGAAAAGCTGTGTTTTCTATTACTCTTACTGTATTACTCTTACTGTTACTATTACTCTTAATGTGAGCTGTGGAGATACTGATTGTTTGAGCAGAGAGAATTTGCGTGATGACAACACACAAGGGATCTTACTCCTTTTTGCTTGCCCCATTTTCATACAGAAATAATTGACATTTTTTTTATTCTGGCAGCATACATCTTAATGGATAGCGAAGCCAAAAGACAGAAAAGGATGGAAAGAGTTTTCAAGGTGCCAACATTTGAACTTATAAATTTTTTGACAGAAGTAACAGTGCATGCTCACCTCTTCTGGTACTTTGAACTTCTTTAACAGTGCTATGAACTTTTGTTTAAAATTCTTTTGGTGCTAAATAACAAAAACAAATATATCACCACGAAATCTTTACTCAAATCTGTGGTTAAAACAAAGTGATGAGAGCAGAGACATACATGCAAAAACAGCTACCATAATCATTATAAATATTAACAAATATTCAGTCTGTGCATAAACATGCAGATCTGATGAGAACCCTCTGTTTGTACAAACCTTAGCAGGAATCGTTATTTTTCCATGTCTTATTTTACCCCCTTGACTCTGTTCCACATCAAGAATATCCTTAAAGAGACAATAAACAAATCTCAACTTTTTTCGTTTCTGCCACTGTGAAAAACCTGAATCAGAATGCTGCATCCTGGGATACATATCAGGGCAAGAGAGTATCCAGTTTCTGATTTAGGGTGTGATATCTTCTAATAATTGTTGTCCAATAATAAAAATTCAGAATCTTGCCAAACTAAACAGAACTTACAGCATCTCCACCACTGTCACTTCCTTCCTGGTCGGACAGAGAAAAGTCGTCATCATCATCACTAGAATTCTCATCAACGTCACCTAAAAAGCAAAGTATTACAAATTAAAACAGATGCACACTCAGAAATCAAAACCAGACAAACTAACACTGAGCGGATAAGTGAAGCTTGCGGATATATTTTCAATACAAAAATAAGCGAGATTAGCAAACAACGTTTCGACATCTTCAAGATGTCATTGTCAACCAAATCTTAACACCCAATCAGACTCGATACGAGCAAAGCTATTTTGCAATTAACATGTTTCTTTGACTACTCACATGTAACACCTTTCCAGCATAATTTGTACATCACATATATAACGCATGAACTAACTAATCAATTTAACTTGACAATGTCATCTTGAAGATGTCGAAACTTTGTTTGCTAACCTCGCTTATTTTTGTATTGAAAACTAACACTGACTTCATGATTTACAATGAAAACCTTAACAACCAAGACCACAACAATGTGCAGCCCATTAAGGAGAGACAGTCATACTGAACTGAAGCTACAGTACAACAACAAAATACAGTCACTTTTATGTAATTATTACATCGTACCATTTTTTACACTTAATTTACACATAAACAAGCTTACTCAGAATACCTCTAACAGCTGATCCAGTAAGCCTGTCTCCATCTGTTTCAACTGGTTGGCTGCAAATAAGGGAATATTTTAAAAATGTAAAAATTATTTAATATTTATTTAATAAATCTGACAATCATTTAAATTTCATCATTGAATCATCAGTGTCATTGTCATGTTTCCCTTTTCCCTAACTGCTGGGAAAATGATTCTTAAATATTTTTCCTTTCATCCTGACCTCAGTGGTCGAACCAGCCTGAGTTCAAACAAATATGAAAGGAAAATAGTACAATGAAAATTAAACTTGGAACAATATCGCTTTTTTAGAAGGAGGGTTCTGAAGGGCAGTTTAAGTGTACTGCAGGAGGAGTACTAGCTAAATATTAAGGGTTAATAAATTAAAAAATTACCTTTATCAAGGTAGACTACTGGTATAATGGTTAATGAACTGAGATAATATGGAGATAAATAAAACAAAGCACTCCAACTGCAACTTATCAATGTGCATGCATGCGCAGTAGTTATGTAAACTACCCAACATAAAATGCATACTGTTAAATTTGATTAACTTATTAACCTTTAAGGTATTGACTTTTGGCTGACAAGACGCTAACAAAAGTTGCACTTAAGCGTTCTGACATACCTAGTAAGGGAGTTGACGGTAACCTGGGCAACAGGAGCGGGACTTCCCTTCATGTACAATTTAAGCTGGTTGTCTACAGAGTGCTGAAGAACCTGGAAAGAAATTATTGGCAAAAAAATATATCAATTTCCCTGTAGACATATTAGGTCTGAGGTCTATATGGGTCTTGGGCATGTGTCATGTGGACCAAAGCACATCACTTTTCCCTGTAAGTTGTTTACCATTCTTTGTGGAATACTCCTTACTTACTTATCCTCATCAAGCCCATGAGGACTCTTGAGGCCGGTTTGTGGAATAAAGACTAAATTAACACAGAGATTGCAGAAACTCTTTACATTCTCAATTCATAAATGATATCATGGATAAACAAAAGAAACCAATGCCAGCCCATGCTAGAAGTATAACTTGTCTCTGGCGGATTCTTAAACAGAAATTCCAGCAACAAAGTTATGTGTAGTGAATTCATTACTGGTCATTTCTGTATTCTTTGTTTCATTCTTGATCAATATTAAAACTGCAACTTGATTCAAAACTTGAAAATTGATTTGACTGACAAGGTCATGAGACTTCAACCCAATTCTGCATTACTTTGGCTGCAAATTAATGTTACTACTCAGTCCTTTCAACCCATTCACAATACCAAACCAGAGGCAGTGAAGATCTATTAAAAGAGGAATAAAACCAAGTGGTGCAGAAAAACAAGAAAAAATGTCAGTCAAAATACTCAGCGTGTGCCGCCTAGAATTCTGGAATAGTTTTGATTAACGGCAAGCAGCCTAGTACATTATTCATTTAAAACATTCAAATTTCATTTGAATGATGTAAATCATCCAACCATGAACACATGAACATGTCAAAAATAAACCAATCAGTTTTTTTTTATAATGTCAATAAAATGCTAACAATATTTTGAAATGCTTTTTCTTACTTTTAAAAATGCTGACTACTATCCAATCGAAAACAATAAATTTACGACAATTAACAACACAAATCAATTATGATTAATAATCATCAAAGATTTTAAAAACAGTTATTTTATCATTATAAGAAACTCATCAACAGAATCAAGAAAGGTAATCACGTAAAAAATCACACAAAAAAAATAAACAAAGAAAATGATTACCAAGCTGAAGACACATGCATGAATGTGTTGTACTAGCTTAAATTTATTTTGGTGTAAACTGGTGTGAAACCAGGCAGATTTTTTTTTTGTAATCATCTTTATTGTCATTTTAACATCTTTACATACATACATATGATTTTTATTTTTTATTGTCTTATTATAATCTGAAACAAAGGGAAATACAAGTCAAACTGGTTTGAAAAATTTTGAACCAAAGATAAATATAAACCACAACATAATGTATTTTAATTTACCTATCACTGAACTGTCTGTTGTTGGTGACCACAGGGAGTTGTCTAAAGTTTATTGCAATTTCTGTGGTACTGTAATAATTATGTAGCTCTCACCTGTCCCATGTTAACAAGTCCAACAGCCAGTGTTTTAAAACCAAGAATAGTGCGATTCTTGTACTTCTTTCGTCTCTGAAGCATAATTTGAAGGTTGTTTCCTGCTCTCTTCAAAAAATGTGGGTACTAGACAAAAATAAAATATTAAATAATATTAGGTGGAATGGTGACTTGGATGAAACAAATAAATTCATGACACATGCTGACTTACTTATTACTAAGGGGAATTGTAAACATGATTAGAAAATTAAGAAAATAAGTACCATAAATACTTGCAGATACTGTAAGCTGCACCTTTATACCAAAATCATTGTTTGAAATCAGAGGTGCAGCTTATCTGTGAGAACATTTGGAAAAGGTACCGTAAATTTTGTTCAGTTTTCCATTGTCTGATCTAGCTTGGTTGATAAGCTACAAACATTTCATGAACAAAAAAAAACATGCTCTTGTTATCACACACAATTCCATGGAAAAACTGTATTGAATGAAGAAATACCTGTCAACAAATACTAGACATATATTAATTGATCTTTATGAAAATATTTTTTGTTTCAATGTTTACTTAGTGAGTTTATGTTCGATGAAGAATGGTTCTTAAGACTTAACTTTGGACTTCTTTAAAAAAAAACACTACCAAAAAATTTGAGTTACTTTAAAATTGCGGGTGCGGCTTATCAGTTCTGTGAATAAGTGTTTCTGGTATTTAACAATTACGTAGGCCAAGTTGGCTAAAATCAGATGATGTTTCACAAGATTGAGCAGGATAGGCCGTGTTTCCGGAAATCTCGTGAAAACAGTTACTTTTCTGACTCGCTTAAAGTTAAGCGAGTCGGCAAACTTCAATGCAATTCTCATTAAATTTAAGCCACCAAACCAGGTAGCTTAAGCGAGTAGGCAATTAATTTCTGCCAATGGGAAGCAGCTTGCGGTCATTCATCTGACAAGGCTGTCAAATCGGAAATAGAACACGCATTCTTTTTTATGCCTCTTGGGAACTTAGTGCTGAGCAAAACTCGTCTTTTTATTTTAGCTCAGTGCATCTTCCAACTCAAAAAACAAGTCCTGTATGAATTTCCTGTTGCAAGCTGCCACAAAGCAACAGCTACTCGTTTTTCCACTGGAATCGCTCATCGCATGTTCATGCCTTGTCGTACTAGATGGTCTAACCAAATTGCAAACAAACTGGAACATATTCCTTGAGATACGGAAATGTTCTCGCCAAACAAAGCGTATAAACACACGATTGAAAAGAAGAAGCCAAGACGCACAAGCGAGCTTTATCTGCACCTCCCGCCATTATTCAAATTGCTTTAGTCACGCGTGTGCTCTCCTCAAGTTACTTAAATGAAATATAATCTTACTCGTGAAAACACCTATCATTTTTAAGTCGCTTAACGAAGTCTGTAAACAAAGCACATTCAGGAATGTTAAGCGAGACAATCGGTGTCGTGAAAACACGGCCATAATTGTTTTATTATTCAACAAATGGTCAACAAAAAGTATTTTTCAGCTAAAAGAACTGTGGTTATGCAGCACTTTGCGATACTTCGGACGAATTGTTGCAATTACATGTACGTATATTGCAGGATATCTGTTATGTACAGACGACTGATAACAAGGACATCCAGACCATATAATTGGGCATCGTGTGAACTTGTTGAATAACAAATTGTATTAACTGCTGAACTAGTTCTATATATTGTTTTTCAAGTTTTGGAGATAAGTTACATTGAAGATCAATCTTCTGTTTAGATCTGAGTAATGCAGCCGGATTTCCTCACTATATGTACACTGTCGGAGTCATGCAATGGACATTTTTTACTAAGGACTTGTTGCACCATATGGTAGGGGTTGACACATTACGCCCGCATAATTTCGAGCATAATACTGTAGGTGGAGCATTGAGCATAGCAGTGCTATTTTGCCGGCATAATGTGCCATTCTGCAACATAATAGTTATTTCTTTTTCTAGAGTTACTATTGTCCATTTATTAAGTTAGTGTAAATCTACACAATTTCAAGCAAATGTTCTATGCACTGTAGGCTTGTTCCCAGTGCATCCTCAAATGGGTTTTGCTCTTAAGGCCTGGTTACTCTCATTATGCCTGGCTCCTAAGGCCTTCCTGGTTTGAATTTTCGTGCATCGTGTGGTCCAGGAAAAAATTTTTATGGCATAATTAAGAGCATAATAGCAACAGTCGAGCATAATTTGGAGCATGCCAAAAAGCATAATGCTTGATCTTAGGAGCATAATGTGTCAACCCCTACCATATGGGGCATGGGGTGCCATGTCATTTGAACTTGACATTTATTTGTGGTGTGAAGTCTATAATCTGTGATTTGTAAAATTTAATTGAAATAAAAAATATTAAGTAAACCAACCTGTAGGGAAAAGGACAAATCTAATTCAGTGTCAATCAAACCAGAGGATGGAAGAACTATTTCATTGGATCTGAGTATCCTACGGGAACTCTGTAATAAAAAAAAACTTACAATTAATTATTCATTGACAATCCTACATAACTCTTACATGAGCTACCACTGTTAAGATTTAATGGCTTGGTGGGTTGACTTGGTGTCTAGAAGTAACTCCTCAAACTTCTTTCTAGGATTTTTTTGCAACAACTTATAAAGCTGCTTATTATTTTGTGAACATCATTTTCAGCAATGACCAAAATATTTCATTTCTTCTCACTGATTAATGATGTTACTAACATTTCTTATAAATGTGTGTCCTTACAATTTGGTGACAGCTACTACTACAGTAACTGTAAAACAAGGATGTTCTAATAAAGCTATTAGTACTGGTATGAGGTCAAAAACAAACCATACATGTACATGTACCTAAACATCTTTTGAATTAAACATCAGCTAATTTTCATAATGGCACCTAACTAGTCTACCAGTGTCTGGTTGATTGATAGGTGAATGTGTGGTTCCAGAAAATATCCAGGATCACTGGAAATTCCAAGGGGTTAAAGACCAAAATTTTTAAAGGAACATACAAGCCTGTGAAGCCTACAAGGGAAGAGGGGTTCAAACCAAAAAGTCCTCTCTGGAAGAAGTAGGTATTTTTTCTGGAACAACACAATAATGCTATTTATAATATAAATCACTATTAGTGTACAGCTAGTCAAGTGGTTTTGTTAAACTATCCAGTCTACCTACAACAAGGCCAGATAGATATGAACTAGTTATGTAGACCTTAGGCAAACCTTGAGCTACTAAAATCCTAATAAAAGGTTAATTTTAAGCTCAGTAAATAAACTATGAAGATGAAATGTTCATTTTGTCACAAGCATGGGACAAACAAAAATCTGAGTCCCCAACAGGAATTGAACCCATGGCCTCCCAGGTACCAGTATCTGGGAGGCCATGGGTTTGATTCCCGCAAGGGACTCAGATTTTTCTTTGTACCATGCTCATGACAGAAAAGAACATTAATTTTTTATCTTTATCATTCACTAAAATCTTATTGTGCAGTGAGCGGCAAATTCATGTACATGTAGTGTCATGAAGTGTTAACTTTCCTCACCTTCAATCAGCTGTGTCGAAGTTTTTGTTTTCTATACCATTACAATTTCTTTATTACAATTTTTTTATTACTATTTCTACCACTATAGCCTGTATGTTAGGTCCCAGTGCCAAGTCTCAATGATTTACTTCCTAATTTCAGGCAGACGTTTCATCATCAAGTCAAATGCTCGGAGACATTAGCTCTGTAAAAGCTACTCTATAATCCGAGGGTAAATAAAGTATTCACTTCACTACACACTTCACACTTTTTAGAACAAAATGATGGCATATGTTAAGCATGTTAGAATTTTGTACATATGGGTGATCAGTCACTGGCAGTGACTCAAGCTACTCGATTTCCTTCAAATTTAGAAGGGAGTGGAAAGAAACCTAGGGGCCGGCTGCACCAGGCAGATTTTTTTGTTTACTTTGCAAAATATTCTGTCAACACGTATTGTAGACAAGTGCGATCAGTGTGTTTCGTGCACCTTGACAAAATTTTGTCCAACTCTACCAAACTTCAGAGAAGCCGCGACAAAAAATCGGCAAGCCCTCGGAGCTCACGTTTGTTTAGTGTCACAAAATCCATTAGCACCTTCCATACTCCATTAATGCACATACATTTATCATGTTCATTTCAAAGTGTACCAAAAAGAGTTCTTGCATCAAGGTCATCAAGCATGGACAGAGAAAATTTCGCTCACTTTCCTTACCAAAGTTTTGATTATGCAGTTACAAGGAGCGACTAGTATTGGACTATACATGACATCGCTGGGAGAATACATATAACTATTACAGCTCCCAAATTTTTACAAGCCAGGCAATTAATGAAGAACTGGCTTCAAGAACAATTAATTCTTTCACTGCTGATGCCTCTGCAGCTGCCGCACAGAAGAAAAAACAGTATGAAAACATTAACTAAAGAAGAGAAGAAGTACTATTAGTGAATTTGTGGGTGAAACACTACAATCGTCTGGGAAGTAAAGACTCAAGAAAATACAATTCGATTGACGTTTTCGGCATAAAGATAAGATTGTCACTTTTCAGTGCGACCATGATTACTGAACAAAAAATTGTTAAACCAAACTTTTTCCTGAAATTCGGCTCAGCTTACCAATTTGTTGTCACCTAGTGCAACTGGCCCCCCACATGTAGTCTGTAATTTTTTTATTTACCTGCATGGATACCGAAATGATAACTTCAGTCAAGCTTGGTTCAAGGGGCTTCAACAGCTCCAGTCGAGTCAGTGTCATGGTACAGAGTCTGCAGTACAAGCAAAATCATACCCTTATTAGCTGTCCATAGCTATTGACTTTTGTAAGAAGCATTTAAAAAATTGACACCTGTGCTAGCCAAAAATGGCCATAACAGACATTGGCCTTTGTTCCACTTCATCATGACCTTTGACCAAAAAAGGCATCACTTATTATTATAACCGATCTCTGTAGGAGGAATAGATCTTTCTAATAATCCCCAAAGCACAGTGACTGGGTAAAACTGAGCTCAAAATACATCCAAAAACACTTAGAGATTTGAGTAAAAAAGAATAACAAAAAAAACTAGACTACACCTGAGACTAAACTAGCTATCCCAAAGCTCTGTGCATGACCACTATAAACAACATTACATGTATATTATATTTTACATCATTTAAAGTTATGGTTTGTTTTTACATCCATCTTGTTTCCTCCTAGCTTGATAAACTATTAACTTTCAAAAATGTACTTCAAATAGCATACCATGAAATTATTGTTAAATGAAGCCAGCTAAGTGATAACAGTTTACAGTTCCATTTGAAGAAAGTATTTGACTGTGTAATTAAATTATTTCCTGTGTATACAATGCAGTTGTGATATCTTTTCTCAAATTAATGAGGACACAGTGCTCTCTTAATTATTAAGTGTCTGTGGAGAAAATTTGGCAAGACATCAATTGAACTTTTTTACATTTCCAATTCCAGAAACATTGAATTAATATGATATAAAAAACTGTCCCTTGAGAGGCAAGTCGAAAACATCTTCCAACAGATCATAAAAACTAATCAAATAACAAAGGCCTTTTTATTGCGAGGTACAATTTCCTCGCACAATAATGACAACTGATGCAAACTGTATTGAACATCTGCTTCTTAATTTCAATATAGCAATAACATTTGTCATAATGTTTTTAAATCACACAAACCATACAAATCTATTAACCATCAGTCAGATCAATTAACATATAGGAGATTAAAAATTGGAAATTTTGAACTTTTTGGAAAATGTCTCCAAATAACTATTCTTTAAAAATCCGCAAGTAATGATATATTCAAATGCTTGAATCCTAAAGATTACTTTCTTGAAATAATTTTATGCTACGTTTTGATAACACAAACAAAACTTGATAATTTCTAGTGATTTAAATGATAATTTTTCACGTAAATGGAAAGCCAGATCTCTTGGTTTCCTCAAAGACTCAAAGATAAAATACAACCACCTAATGTGCTTTATCACAAAAATGATTAAGAAAATCAAAAATTCCTTTCTTAAAACTCTGCCAGATGTCCAACCTCAACAAAACCATGATTAGCTGGAGACATAATTTGCATATATACAGATCCACTCTCAGGTTTATTTAATTTTTTCCTAACAATTTAACTACTTTAAAATCAACAAATTTTATGGCAAGAACCAGTATGCAGTATTTAAAACTTCCACTTTTTTCTACAAAAAAAGACAAAAACGGTTTAGTACTATATTGGATTTGTATAGCAGCATTGTGCATGCAGAGCAAGGAAATTGAATAAATCCTAATCTGATATTTTCTCCAGCTACTTTGCCCGAAATAAATTTGAAAATTTGATTATTTCAGAACAAGTTGACGCTTTTGAGCTTTTCTTCTTTAAACTCCTCATTAGAAAACGATCTCTTGATCGAGCTTCATGCTTCAATCTTTCAATCTTTCGAATATACTTTAAATGTGCAAATTTGCATTTTTGCACTTGACCAGAACTTGTATTTGGCGTAGTTTTAAACCGCATAGCGCTTCTCTGTTTGTCCAAGAGCACACATAAAGTAAAAGCTAAAAAACCTTATCTGATTAAATTTGGTGGGTGACAAAGGCGAAAAATCAACGCTTGTTTTCTCGTATTCGCTCGGCCGTGATCTTCGTTAATTCGTTGACGAAGCGTGATTCTAATCGTACTTCGTAGGAGCTGTTTTGTTGCAAGACAAAGATAGAACGAAAATCATTCCATAATGTCAACTTCAAAACCGAGGAAGCAATCCAAACTCCAGAGTAAATAAGTTTTTAATCAAAGGATTAAAGTTAAGATGTGCAAGTTTTACGATCGCATATTTTACCTTAAAATTGTCACTTCCTCGAACAATGATAAACTTACAAACGCAAAGTAATAAAAATTATCATAACGGCGATGCAAAAGTTCTCGAAGGTCTGCACAACAGCACGTGTTCAGAGGTTGCAGCAACACGAATGTTTTCAGCTGACAAATAAAAGATTAAAGCTTGAAGTATACTCATTTCTTTGATGTTCCCCTGTGGTATTAAAAAATCTTCGAATCTTAATTTACTTGAAACCTTACAAAAATATAAGGATTAGAAAATTACACTGAGCACTAAATAAAGCATTATAACAACCTTCTACAATCAAAACTTCGAAAAACAACCTCTGTCAACTGAACATGCTCTTCTGTTCGAAATGATAAGAAGTGATTTCAAACGCAGAAATATTTAAATATAAGTCTAAAATTCACTCACCGCGGTACACAATTGGGCGATGTTCTTTCTACTTCCCAAGTGGCAAATAATTTCATTGGAACTGGTCTTTGGGGTGTAGATGCCGTCGAAACATCTCGACGAATTCCCCCTGTGTCCGCCATGTTGAGCTGATCTCATATTGTTTTGGTGAAGTACGCTTGCGCATTGGCTGGTAACTTCCGGTGAATTAATAAATGCCAATCAGCAGATTAAGATTTATTTAGTTATCCTATCAGTGCTGATATTTTTCCTCAACCTTTTAATTAGATTTTACTGAACGGAATCCCTTTCAGTCATTTAGTCCTAAACAGTCTGAAAAATATCCGAAATATAGTGCAAAAATTCTACAAAGTTCATTCTCCGTTGTATCGGTCTCTGCTTTTGAAATTTCTCATTTCATACGCCACGCTGTTGATCCAACGTATACCAGAAGGATTACCCTGCGTAGGATTATCGTCCATGGCTGCTTGCTTGAACATTTAATAATTACTTTGAAAAGAAGGGCACTCAAATACTTTTAAATTTAGTTATTTTAAATCGTAGACATGTGAAATTGTTTACCACTGACTGTTCGTCAGGCAATAACTATTGCTAGTTTTAAGAATGGAGTGAGGAAATATTTAGCTAGCAAGTAAGTGAGTTTTGTTTGTTCACATATAAAACATACAAATGTTCACGATAAGATTTATATTTTTATATTTTTAGAAGGTGGTCAATCCTACCTTGCCTATGTCATAATGTTGTAATATGAGAATCAACAGAACACGACCGGACAATGTGTTATCCCAATAGTTTGGACAATCAAGCTGTCTTTCTTTGGAAGAGTTAATAAAGATAAGGAAGGTATGTGTTTACAAATATTCTATTTCAATTTCTATTTTATTATATTTTTTTGCCAAAAACCACTTGCAGTACATTATAATTATTGCCTTGCAATGATTATCGCGGGAAAGAAGTGGAAAGACTGATAAATTGCTAAGAAGAGGTGAACATTCCCAGGTTTGCTCGCCTACTGTTTTCATTTGCGGATTTTTATCCTTGAAAAGCCCTGTGACAGCCAGCCACCCCCACACCAAGGGTAGGGGCGCTGACCTTTCAAGGGCTTTCTAGCTCACATCGAAAAAGAGTGGCAGCCTGGGCCGAGAGTGTCGGCGAGAGCGATTGTGAGATTATCTTGGGGAAAAACAAAAAAACTTGTTGTTCTCTTACCCGCAGCTTTGTTGTTGTGGCGCAATGTTCCAATATTGATAAGTGTTTGCTCCAGCTACTTGCAAATTCAATTGAAATTTGGGTAAATGTATTGTAGTCACAGAATAACCCACGAAACTGCTCCCTCACTCCTGCAGTCGTTACTGACTATTTGTTATCGTCAGGAATAAATAAATAAATAAATAGATTAAAAGTCTTTATTCATAGTTTTAAATCAAACGTTAAAACTTACTAAGTCAAATAACACACGAAACATCAATGAGTGCGCGCTAGTAATTTTACATTATGTAACCATGGTATACGCTGGCCGTAAGTAGCAATTGCTAATCTAGCCGAGCCAGTCTTGGTTACAACTTTTCTCTTATATTAAATTAATGATATAGTTAATAATAGTCGTAGAGAAAATTTAAAGGTTGTAGCACAGGCAGACAAGGCTCTGTGTTTGAAACCGTGTGACGTAAGCGTCACGGTACGCGCTATTTGATCTCATACATTCACTGTAATTTGTAACGACTGACCTCGGCTTGATCCAACTGATCGCGAGAAATGCTCCATAAAATACTGGATTTTGCATCTTTTAATCCCAAATTGTGATCTACTGTAAGCCAGATAAATAAAGTTCACTTATCGTTTTTCTTTTGCGAGGTATTTTGCGATTTTATGGGGTTTTTTGGTCGTTAATTCCTCGCTAGCCGTCACTGACCCCATACAAAAGTAAGAGAAAGAGACAAGGCAGGCAACTTCGGCGGCCCGCCGAGACCGGCAGCCTCCAGAATTTGTCCATTTTCTCCCACTTCCACGCGTCGCTCGCCATCCAGCCTCGGGCAAATAAAAGGTGGATGATTTTCAAAGGTCTGTGTCAAAAATCGTTCCAATCGCTCGGTTTTAACGTGCTTAAAAGCCGCCGCGAATTTTCAAGTTCACTTCGAAATCGCCATCGTCAAAGGATATGGGCCAAAACGGTCGATCATAACGCCAATATCAAATTCGAATTAATCAACACCAAAGGTCAGATTACGCAAGTTAGCGACAAAATTAACCTTTGCCACATCCCCCAGCGCACGGCGTGTCAGACGAAAACCCCTCTCCCATATAGTAACTGGGAATGATTTTGGCCAGGGTTGTTACAGAATCTTTGAAAACATTGTACTTTCGTGCCATCCTAGTTAAGCAATATACAAGATGAATTATTATTGAACGGTCGCGCCGTGCGCTGGGGGATGTGGCAAAGGTTGATTTTGTCACTAGCTTGCGTAATCTGACCGTTGGTGTTGATTAATTCGAATTTGATATCGGCGTTATGATCGACCGTTTTGGCCCATATCCTTTGACGATAGCGATTTCGAAGTGAACTTGAAAATTCGCGGCGGCTTTTAAGCACGTTAAAACCGAGCGATTGGAACGATTTTTGACACAGACCTTTGAAAATCATCCACCTTTTATTTGCCCGAGGCTGGATGGCGAGCGACGCGTGGAAGTGGGAGAAAATGGACAAATTCTGGAGGCTGCCGGTCTCGGCAGGCCGTCGAAGTTGCCTGCCTTGTCTCTTTCTCCACAGGCGGCCCAGACGTTGTATTCGATTCTTCAGCCGATAAGACAATGTATGAGAATACTTTGAACATTGCTCTAAATAGAACTTGTATTAAAGATTTGAATGAAAATGTCTTACACTATGTTTATCTTACGTTATTTTGACATTTCTGTGCTCCTGGAGTGGGTTTAAAGCTGTTAAGACGAAATTTTCATTCTGAGGTGTGCTTTCCCTAAAGAGAAACGAAAGGCAGGCGACCTAGTTCGCCAACGGTCCGCACTCGAAGCTCCATAAATCCCACAAAAATGGTTGAATCTCGCCAAAATTGCTTCAATACAGCCGTCGATAATTCTTCTTTCGATTTCCTTCACCTAAGGTTCCAAAGTTTATCTAAACCGCCCGAAAAGCGCTCGTTTTCGAGCGCTGGGTTTCCATTTTTGCAATGTCTGAATGCGTGGTCAGTTATCTTGGGCACAAGATTCAAATTTTAGCTTAGCGACCGTGCCATAGCGGCAAAAATCACCCTCAACCGTGGGGAGGCACAGGGCAATTTGCGTCATGTAAAATACACCGTGTGATGGTCCCTGGGGAAATTTCACCGGAAACGGCGGGAAATCTCTAAACTCACTGCGTACAGCTTAAAAGCACTGTTTACTAAGAACACACTTGTTAACTAAAAACACACTTGGCAAAACACAACTAGCGAACTGATTTTAGCGCTTAGAAGCACGGTTGAAATAAGCTTCAACTAAGAAAGACTCTAACCAGCAAATGCAAGGTCAGTAAATACACACACCTGGTAAACTGATTTCAGCACTAAGGAGCACTGCTGAAAGCTTCAGTTCAACTAAGAAACATTCTCTAAGCAACCGGGAACCAATCTGAGTTTACGCGCTGTCTCAGAGATTTCCCGCCTTTTCCGATGAAATTTCCCCAGGGACCATCACACGGTGTATTTTACATGACGCAAATTGCCCTGTGTCTCCCCATGGTTGATGGAGATTTTTGTCGCTATGGCGTGGTCGCTAAGCTGAAATTTGAATCTTGTGCCCAAGATAACTGACCACGCATTCAGACATTGCAAAAATGGAAACCCAGCGCTCGAAAACGAGCGCTTTTCGGGCGGTTTAGATAAACTTTGGAACCTTAGGTGAAGGAAATCGAAAGAAGAATTATCGACGGCTGTATTGAAGCAATTTTGGCGAGATTCAACCATTTTTGTGGGATTTATGGAGCTTCGAGTGCGGACCGTTGGCGAACTAGGTCGCCTGCCTTTCGTTTCTCTTTAGGGAAAGCACACCTCAGAATGAAAATTTCGTCTCAACAGCTTTAAACCCACTCCAGGAGCACAGAAATGTCAAAATAACGTAAGATAAACATAGTGTAAGACATTTTCATTCAAATCTTTAATACAAGTTCTATTTAGATTCTCATACATTGTCTTATCGGCTGAAGAATCGAATACAACGTCTGGGCCGCCTGTGCTTTCTCTTACTTTTGTATGGGGTCGGTGACGGCTAGCGAGGAATTAACGACCAAAAAACCCCATAAAATCGCAAAATACCTCGCAAAAGAAAAACGATAAGTGAACTTTATTTATCTGGCTTACAGTAGATCACAATTTGGGATTAAAAGATGCAAAATCCAGTATTTTATGGAGCATTTCTCGCGATCAGTTGGATCAAGCCGAGGTCAGTCGTTACAAATTACAGTGAATGTATGAGATCAAATAGCGCGTACCGTGAGGCTTACGTCACACGGTCTCAAACACAAAGCCTTGTCTGCCTGTGGTTGTAGCAGTTGCAGAAAGTAATTAAGAAGAAACGGTTCTGCTTTTAGACCGGTGTTTCCAAGAGTCCTTTTTCCGGTACGAATTTCTTTCAAAATTTCCTTTAAGGGGGGTTGGGGATCCGGAATCCCTTTTTTAAACCGGAATCCGGAATCTTCTAAAGTTTGGAATCCGAAAACCACTTGTAAAATAGCGTGAAAGTCAATCGCAAAACGTGACGTCGATTGACTACTTCAATCAACGCGATACGTTGAAAGAGTAAGATGAACAAATTACTTGTGCAGTAATTAATTAAAAAACCCTGAACTTGATGAATAAAGTAGTCAAAGTGTGTTCAAGATTTGTGAAACCACTTTTGTGAAACCCCGCTTAAAACTATTTCTTATTAGTATCACCAAACTAGTGGACTAATGCAACTCCTGCATTTTGATTGGCTACGCTACTAGAGCACTATTAGTAATAGTCATCGAGTAGCGAAATTCGTGACGCTTCAAATAAATCTTTCTTCAACTTGCATTTGCTTTATTATTGCTTTTTCTGTCCGACTAGTGGGCCACGGGTCAATAGCCCCTTCGGCTTCGCCTCATGAGTTATTGACCTGTAGCCCTTGCGGACTATGGGTCTAATTGTTAAGTAGGACCGACCACTTGGCTCTACATGATGCACATCTTGCACGTGCATGAGGGGTTTGAGAGAGAATAACGTTTTTGTGTTATTGTGTGCTATTGTTAATGAGATTTTATTGCTGAATATTATATGAGTCTTTAGGAGAGGTGTGTGATACGATGGTACTAACGTTCCACCCAACCAGCCGGGTGGTAGCGCACTTATATTGAAAGAGAACAAAGAATTGACTGAGATTCAATCAGGAAGCACTGTCAAACCAGTCAAACCAGTTTTAAGACCGGTCGGAGTTGATTATTCAAAATGGCGGACGAATCTTGTTAATAAGAAACGGATACGATTGTTCTTCCATATGTCGATCTTTTCCGCTACTTGACAGCTTTTGCACTGCGCCTTTTGAGATACCCAAAGACAAAGAAGACAAAGAACCTTTATTGATTTATACCGCTCAGGGTAGCCCCTTCAGATGCAAAAAGCTGTCTGTTATCAATGGGAGCCCTGAGCGCAACAATGTACTAAAACTATAGCATACATATCATTACGCTAACATTAATAATAATATAGATAGAAAACTATGTACATCAAGATAGTTCGTTAAAAAGAATGCAACCATAGTAACCAAAACAATAAATTCAGCTCTTGCCTTCATTAACGAAATATCGGACATCGTTTTACTTTCTTTTTGATTTATACTACTTTAAATGAATAAAATAAAAGTATTTTTCCCTATTTCGAGTGCTTTTGAAATCCATCATCACCTTAACATTCAGCAGTAAAGGCGACTGAAACAAAATTCATCTAACTTGAACAGACATTGATTACATACAGTACACAGTTGTGGTCGGCAAAAAAATAACAATTATGTCGCAAACCAAACATTGACTGTTTTAAAATAATGGAGTCAACGCAGTCATTTTGGTTACGAAGAAAGTTAAACTTGCAGATTTTTACAAGCCAATACCACCTTATTAGCCGCTTGTTGATATTAAAATATTTTATGACCAGGGCCCGCGCAGCAAGATTTCGAGTGGGGGGGGGGGGGGGGGGGGGGGCTTAGGCGTGAGCCAGATTTTATGTTCAATTTTCCTATTCTCATGCAAAATCAGACGTCATACAAAAAACAAAAAAAAAAACAAACAGTAAAATTAGTGAGTGTGACAAAAAGCAATTACTCCAAACAATATACGCAATTGGGTTTAAACAGCTTATAGCAAGTTTCGTTTATCTAAAGATTGGACGCAGACTGTCATCTTCTTCATCTTCCTTTTGTTCTCATGTTATACGGTTCAGGCAAAAAGAAAAGAAAAACCAAACAAACAATAAGACGCCCGTGTGATATACTCTCACAATAAGCAATCATAGGGCAGAACGGTTCAGCTGCTTTTTAGTAAACAAGTTTAATCTCTTGAAGTCATGGACATTTGTACGTTGCTGAATCTTCTACTCCTCATTTTTTCATTTTCCACGGGTAAGTCATAAATTGTGACATTCAGTTAAAAGTTTTAAAGTAATGGTAACAATTAATTTAGTGGTTTAAAGATCGATCCTATTCTTTACTACCAATACAGTAAAATTTCCAGAATGAGACTGATTAGACAATTTACATTTAACCAAATGGAATATAATCTGACTAATCTGGATAATACAAAACATTAATAACTTGTAAGAGGAAATGTTAGCGTTCTGTAAGTTGACGATAGCGGTCTCAGTAAGTTCTCCGAATGTGTTATGTGCTTCTTAAATAATCGCCATAAAGAAACTAAATGGTACAAAAGGAAAGTTAAGAACTTCCAGAACTTCTTCGTTTATACGCGCAAGACGAGCAAAGAACACAACCCTCATCATTGTGACAGTTGAATAACATTTTTTTTATCGCCTATTACTAAACACATTGGTTGTATTAATTTGATGTTCAGCCAAAACCACCAAACAACTTGAAGCAATGTTTGCATGTATGTAACGGAGAATTGTCGTTTTACGTCGAGATCAGTGGTGAGTTACTTGTCTCAAACCATTCGCCGAATATTGCTTCAAATTACATTCTCAAGCCTGGAACTGAAGTAGTTGCTGTGAAATGTCGCAATTTCCACAGCAAACCATGGCTGATAGGCAGTATTAGCAACGGACTAGTTACCGACACTCGATGAAAATGTATCAGTCTTACAAGAAAACAGATCTGGAAAGACCTTACATGGGCAAAACGCCACACAGACGACGGTCAATGGGCCCAGGCCGCGGCGAATTATTCAAACCTGGAAATGATCCCGAACATTGAAGACGGAGCACTCTGGATATCAACCGCTGTTCCTGGCCATTCGGGGCTGTTCTGCAGGCGCAGACTATCTGACTTGTCTCCAAAATGGGCGAATAGTTTGTCAAAAGGTATGCTATTTAAGATGCCCGGGAAGGTAAAACGGCAATGACGGCAATGACTTGCCCAACGATTGAGTGCGTTGAGCTTTGAGACCCATATGGCATCAATCGACGAAATGAGCATTAGCTGGTCAATTTATTTTTTTTCTGGTTGCATGTTATGTTCTTTTTTATTACATATTTTTTTTATTATTCAATTATTTTCTACATTTTTCAGCATTGTACATAGTTATGTATCTTGTTTCATTATATCTACATGTAGTTAAACATTAACTGCCATTGTATATCCTTACTCAAATTTTAGAGCCGTTATTTCAGTTCACATTGTAATGACCCTGAAGAAGACTAGCTCTGCTAGTTGAAATGTTGGCCAAAAATTTTGCCCTTCAGCCGTAGTACCAGCCTTGCAGTTAATTTTGGTTTTATAAAATTTATTGTATGTTCATTTGTGTTGTGTAATAATAGATCTGAAATAAATTTCCGAATAGTGCACCCAGACGTGTCATTTTATGTTTTTATTTTCTCTTAGTAGATGTCGAAATTTATTCTGGATACCTCAAAAGCGGACAGAAAAAAATGCCTTGGAAAGAAAGAGATTTTTAAACTGTGCAGAGAATTTTACCCTCGAAAATTCTTACAGATATTATCAGAGGTTAGGATATACTGTAGATTAAAATCAACAGTATACCGAGAGAAATTGCTGTCATGGAAATTTAATTTCAAAAAGCAATTAATGACAGGTGTTGACGCATACTCCATGCCGCTATCAGAAAACAAAATGAAAATTGGTGATATACTGTGTGACAATTAAAAAATCACCTGACAAAATAGAAGGAGGTAACAAAGGCACTCAAAGGCGCCAGTGAATTTAATCACTCAGTGTAATTCCTGATGCGGTCCACTGTTCAGTTTTAAAGAGAGTTCCAGCGATATACTCTATCAACATGAAAAGTTTGCCATTACAAGTCCGAAATTTTGGACTTGTGACTCTACTCATCATAACGCCATTTTCTTCGGGTAAGTCAACCCAGTAAGCTTTGCGATAATATTGAACCAGAAACCGAATGAGTTTCTGATTGAACTCATTGCATTCAATGTAGTTACCTTTATCAATAGGAGAAAGGTATCTGCCTTACAGGTTTTGCCTTCCTAAAAGATCAGAGAAGCAGGTGAAACAGAATAAGGAATTTCAACTCACAGTTTTCACTCCACTGTTACGAGAGGATTTACAGTCTTTCATTCATTTTAAAGCTAGGATTTTAAAAGCCGCTCATATGCTGCTTGTTTGAATTAAATATTTATGTCTTGAAGATTTTGTATTCCAAGAAATGAAGTAATCAATCCCACGCATTCACAAAGATGCTAGATTTATCAAGAAAATTAAAATCTAAGATCAATACAAAAGGCGTATCTCTAAAGGAAGGTCGCCAGGCTCCCTTCAAAACAAAAAAAAAACAAAACATTTGAAAAGTGCGTAGATTGACGGTTCAAGTGGTGCCATTAGCACAGCAAGACGGATGCTAAAACGGATTTTATTTCACAGTTTTGATGTAGAGAAGCACATAAAAAGTATTAAAGCCCTTGTGGAAACAATGGAAAAACAAAAGTGCGCAACAACAGGTGAATAAATGTGTTGGACGTTTATCGGATAGATTATATGTAGCGACTGTAAACCTTTCTACAAAACGAGTTATCTCATAGTTATCTTATACTTTAATTAAAAAACACGATACTACTTTTTAAAAATATGTTTCGACATGACTTATGCCTTCTTCAGTTAAGGGAAAGTTCATTTAACATGGAAAGGGCAGGTATGAAGGTCGTCTTAATAATATTAATAATGATAATAATAATAATAATAATAATAATAATAACATTTCTAAAGCGCCCTTTCCCAACGGTCCAAAGGCGCTATTTACAAGGTTAAAAATTCAAATTTACAATAAAACTAACTTCTTCTTCGTTGTCATCACTGTCGTCATCTTCTTCTTGTTGCTGTTCTCTTTTTTTATTGATGGAATCATCCTTGGCCATTGTCCTCATTCTTATTGCGGCCAAGTACGCTTCAGTTTTAAAAAAAACATATCTGGTTTGTAGCCTGCCATGCAAAAATTTAAAAAATATACTTTAAAAAGTTGACACAGGCTTAAAAGATTATATTCGGGATGTTTAGGCTACTGCTATGGCCTTCTTCAGCAATATGTAAATTTGAAAACGGCGTTCTTGGTGTTATAGGAATAACAACTAAAAAATACAGAAAAGGTGGTAATGAATATTTGGAGCTTAAACGGGGGTTGAAATTCTAAAACGTGAATAAAAACAATGGCATAAAAATGGGGGGGTGGGGGGGGGGGGGGGTAGTGTTCAGGGTGTATAATAAGGAACGCCGAACGCAAGCAAAAGCCAACCGGAGTGTACCTTGCACTTAGGTCTAAAAAGCACTTCGGTTACCCTGAATATAATGGTAATGTTTGCTTGCATCGGTGATTTTGTTTCGCGTTCGGCGTTCGGCATTCTGCGTTCAGCGTTCGCAAAATTACCACCGCCGATGGTAATACCGTCACAATCAGTGCTAACGTTTGGGTCCCCTCACCTCAAAATTCATTCCTACGAGCCTGACAGGTATATAATTTACACAAATTTTTACTATTTCACTATTCGTAAACCGCAGAGCCATGATCTTGATATATGCAAAACACCTCTTTAGGTTTCAAAGCTATATACAAAGTCCTCGGCGTAACCTACATAAAGTACACCACGTAAAAGGCGAAATAAAGTCAACAAATAAATACGTTCTCCTATTCTAAATAAAAACAAAGATGGCCGTTCGCAAAGCAGAAGCAAATTTTCTTCCAAACGATGCATCATTAAAAACGGCAATTCGATTGGTTCTTCATAGTAGCACTATTCTGATTGGTGTGACATACATACATGATTTACTGATTCACTCACTGACTGACTCACCACAAGGTCCAACACGACGGCTAAGAGGTATTTTTTTACAAAAAAATAACTCAATAAATGGATAATGATGCGCTGGGGGGGGGGGGGGGGGGGGGGGTCCCCCGCGACGTAAAGAGCGTCAGGAATAGAATCTTTAAAGAAAGAAGTGTTTTTACGGAAACAAATGTTTAATTTTGATTCTAGTAAGATAAGAAAAATTACCAATAGCGGGTGTTTGAGTTGTTAGTGTTATCAGTATTTTAAGAAGAATTTGGTTTAGATAAATAACGTTTTAAAACGACTTTATTGATATCTGAGAAGGAAAGGAGTTACGTTTGAGAGTTTCTGATAATTTATCAATATCTTTACGAAAACCAGTATTAAGTGTAAATTCTATCAATCAAAGTATAGATCAAATTATTTTGTATTTAAAGTATGATAAATGGACATGACACAAGAGCAGGAAGAATTATCTACCAGTACATTGGCAATTTTTCTAATCTCAGAATTAAAATTAAAAATTGTTTAGAAGTTTCTGTAAAGACTTGGACATAAAAGTGGTAGCGACGTCCGTACAGGAAAGACCTACGGCTGATATCATCCCAGTACAGTTCCGAACAAGCTTGGTTAATAATAGATTCATTACACAACTTTACAATTGACAAGGAGCAGTAGAAACCTTGCTGGTCCAACACTTCAATAAAGCACTCTAATTGGTTGACTTCCGTTATTGGCCCTCTCAGCTGTCTTAGTCGAGTAATAAGCAACGTTATCACTCAGATATGGCGTGCTTCAATTCCGTTCTGATCAGTAACTCTGATCAGTACAATGAACGAGAAATTTTCAATACTGCACGAGGCGTAGCCGAGTGCAGTATTGAAAATTTCGAGTTCATTGTGCTGCCAGCAAGTGCGTGTATTTGTAAACAAAACACGAACTAACAGCCTCTAACCCTTTTAATATACAATCTGAGTACACTGCACGCAAAACACAATTTCGCGAACTTCAGTTGAACAAGAATTTTAATAAATATAAATTCAGTTCTATCTAAGAAGTACAAAATTATACTGGCGTAGTTTAAAAATATAGAAATGACAAAAAGCCATACATAATTCAATATAAATGAGGCGTAAAATCATTCACAAAATCGTTCATAAGCTGAAAATATTCATAAAAGAAGTCAGCGAGGTTGCGAGAAGCATGTTTAAAGCAAGTCAATCGCTTTTCTTTGACACGTTATAAGTGAACGCAAAATTGCAATTTTCAAATCTTGCATTTCTAAAGTCAACAAATTTACTTGAAGTTGCGAACGTGTTTTGTTTTGTTTCGTTTTGGTATTTATGGGTATCGGCTTCATTGATAATTTCAGGGATTTGTTCTTCCACTATTTCTGCAAATCTGTCAGCTGAAGCCATTGTCAATAATGCACGATTTTTATGCGTTATTGTCAATAACGCACTGTCGGAGTTTGCTGACGTCAGGTAAAGTAAAATCACGTGCTCGATTTTAACCAATTGCGCGCGTGGATTTTGGACAGTGAACGAAGATTGTATATTAATAGCTGATAACCATAACATAACTAAACAGCTTAATTAGTTATGTTTTGTAACATGTTGCATGTGTTTAATAAATGTTTTTCCAAAGCAAAAAAAAAAATGAATAGCTGGTGACCACTTGTTACAGCTTTGACTATTTATGTTTCAGCCAAAACGATTCACCAACTTGAAGCAAAATTTACGTGTTACGGAGAGTTGTCATTCTTCCTTCATGGTAAGCAAGTTGGCACTTACAATCAAACAAGCATCCCATCGACGCATGCTGTCAATCCGGGAACAGACGTCCTGGCCGTAAGATGCATCAATTATCGTGACAAACCGTGGATATTAGGAAGTGTAAGCAATGGATTGGTTACTGACACTCGATGGAAGTGTTTCAGTCTTCCAAAACAAGAGATATTTAAAGGTCTTTATTGGACGAGATCCCTCTTCGATGACAGTCAGTGGGCTCAGGCCGTCGCAAACTTCTCGAATCAAGAGGACAATCCGTGGGGAAGAGTCCCGGTTATAAAAAACGAAGCTCTCTGGATATCAACCACTGCTGAGAATTATCCGAGGCTGTTTTGCAGGCGCAGGCTATCTGATTTAGCTCCAAAGCGAGTAAAGAGTTCGTCCAAGGGTATGTCCCTAATCCTAACCCTTACCCTAACCTTGACAAAAAGTCAGGGGTAAGTGAGAAGTCTAAAGAAACATTGTTATTTGTCATTTTTATTCGGAAGCTTTTATTTTTTCCCATGTAGTTTTGTCTTTTAAAACTTTTAAAACTTTTTTTGCCTTTAACTTTTTAAATTTTTAAATCTTAGAGGACCCCTATGATAACAGTACTTTGAAGTACTGATGGGTTAATCCTGTTTAAATTATTATTATTATTATTATTATTATTATACAAATTAATATTATTACTATTCTATTATTAGAGATTTCTTAGTTTTATTCTATTATTATTATTTTATTATAATTATAATTATTATTATTATTATTATTATTATTATTATTATTATTATTATTATTATTATTATTATTTGTTCCTTCGCTCAGAAATAAATATACCTCTTCGACAAAATGTTTTCTATTTATACTCCAACTATTACCAGGCATTCGCCAAAAGTCAATAATTTTATTGTACGTATTGTATGCGTTACTAGCACTCTACGACATCACTGTATGGGTTTAATTATAAAGGAAGGTGATCAACACTTAACGATCGTGTATGAAATCAGAGAAAGGTAGAGTCGAACCAGCGTTACAAATTCTATTGGTTTGGCGACTATATAACACAGCTTACTTGCATTTGCGCTCTTTTCCCCTCCCCACCCCTCTCCTCGGCAGTTGTGTTCCTGGCGTTCCTGACAAACATAATTTTATTCCTTTCAACAGGGATGTTCCAAACGACAATCGATGACGTAGATCATGCACTTCTTCACCATTCTCGGTATCAATACCAGGTAAATGACGTCATGCAGTGTTTTAAGAAGTGTCAAGATGACTCCCAGTGCCTCTCGTTCAACTTTCAGTATGATTCAGCACTACCCACAAGACGGTGCGAGTTGAAAAGTGCTACGAAAGATCAAGACCCACTGAATTACATCAGAAGACCAGGTTACACATATTACGAGAATATGGAATTGACGGGTGATTAAAAGTCATCAAAATGTAATTAAAGACCTGCTCTGTAAATTTTTCCCAGCCAGGAATATAGTGAGAAACGGAACTGAAAATAGAGATTTCTTAGTTTTAGACTGTCGTTAATTTTCTAAGCTTACTTACGTCAAGCAGCAATGCTCTAGTCTTGCTCGTGCTGTGTATGTAGAGTTGAATCCCGCTAACTCGAACCTGTTTTGATTCCCCTTCAGGTCATTTTCTTACTTATTTTACCCCCGATAACTCGAACCTTTTTTGATTCCCCTTCAGGTCAACAACAACAACAACAACAAGCTTTATTTGCATGACTATAAGTACGTACAGTATTGCAAAAGCGTATAACGAAGCTTATAACAATCATAATCATGTAATAGGAAAAAAAAACGATTACGTGTGTGTTACATCACTTTCATTCGATAGAAGATTATTTCTTAAAGATAAGCATCTCAAGAGGAACTTAATCAGTTGAGCATTTAAATAATAATTATCAGAATTCATTAATTTTTTGTTGGCTTGCATAGGAGGTAATTGTGTTATATTTGGTATTTGATTCTTTATTTTTTGTAAAATTCATCTCTAAAAGTACAGTATTTAGTACAATGGAAAAGTAAATGAAATTCATCTTCAATTTGGTTTGATCCACACGTATGGCAGAGTCTATTATCCCTTGGGATTTGATCATATCTGCCAGTTTCGATCAATAATTTATGATTAGCTATTCTAAGTTTCACTAACTCTTTCCTAATATTTAGTTTTCTTGTAAGATCTAAATAGCAGGAAGGCGTATATTCGTTTTTAAAAGTGTTGTAGAATCCTAATTTCTTAGAATCATTTTCTTACTAATTAATTTTTTTACCCCCGATAACTCGAACCTTTTTTAATTCCCCTTCAGGTCATTTTCTTACTAATTTTACCCTGTGGGTAGGAAGGGATGGGGAGCTCAAAGTTTCCAATCTCCAAAATGGTTGTTCTGTCTTCGCAGGCTAGAAAATCTTCAACTGTTACTCCTTTATAGATCTTAACATTCTAAGTTACCATATATGTGGTAACAGCTAAAAGAAGCAACAGACAAGGTCTAATCATATAAAATTTACTTCATATAAACAAGAATACACACAAAACGTTTGTTTCTGGTGTCGTCGTCGTTGTTGTGGTGGTGGCATGATTCAGAAGATTCACGTGACCAAATATGATTAAGCATAGCTGAAACACAGAAAATCTTGCAAGATATTTAGGAAATGAGATCAAACTGAACCCATTTTTTCGAGATTTGGACACTCTATCAGTTTTAAAACGGTAGATAACCTATAGCGGTTCCAGAAGCGTGCTTAAGGTTAAGAAACTATTCGAGAATATTAAAACTATTAGGCTGAGAAAAATCCTGTGAAAATCCCCTTCTGAACAGAATAGATATTCTAGAAAATTTAAGGTTCTAGAAGGATTTCAAATAAACATGTTCTGCATGATTTTTCTAGAACGATTTTCGATACGCTTACTATTTATGCACTCGTGGTTTTACTAAGGAAACATTTTTTTAAAAATTAAGCTGCACTGTAAACAAAAGTCACGAGAATTCTATTTAAGGCCCTATGTTATTTTGGGAAAGGCTTTTTACTTTGTTTTTCAATCAGATTTTAGACTAATTATAAAATGTACTGGACTAATTAATTAAGCGGAAACACAAACGACTGGAAAGCACAACCGTATGTTTTGCCTGTTTTCTATTCCATCCCAAAGTGTTTGTTGTGAATTAAGGGATCGAGAAAACAACGTCATTGAAACTGTTAATCTGTTAAAATAACAGACCCGCATTGAAGGATTAAGTTAACTAACTTAACGAAGAAATCGTATCTATGTAATTCGAGTGTAATGCTTTCTCAGCGCCTGAAGCTGAAAAGTACTGCCCCCTACCCGCGGGGGAAGGTTGGGACGTCTCCAACATCAAAGAGATGGAGATGCTCGTCGCCGGGAAAACTTGAATGAAGCCCGTAAAGGAGACAAATCAAAAGTTACCATTATTATAGACCGCGTTAACACAGTGTGGCGCCGTTTTTTATTTCTTTACTTGCAATACGGAGCGTTTTCACTCACGTGACCAGTAGCCATATTGGTTTACTAAAAGACGATTTTTTGCACAAAACCCGGACGAATTCGTGTCCTGTCTACGCCAATATGGCCGCCGTTTCTTTGTTTGGCTGTCGTGACGTCATATAAAAACGCTCTGTATTGTAATTTTAGTTACTGTTCTTGTATAACATTTATTGTAAACTGCATTTGAACAAGCTTCCGCTTGCTTGGAATTTGCGGTATATTATTCTTATTGTTACCCTAAATGAGACCTGGACGGCTAAAAAAATTGGCTTTCTTTCCTGAACACCGTAAGTGAGAATAAAATCCTTAATTTTCATTCTTAACATCCCCGCCAGGCCGACCGCGGTGTTTCCAGTCTCCTGAGCAAGTACTCATCCCAACGTACAAATCAAAATGAAATCGAAATCGACCAGTCAACTACCACAATGTGAGAGTGTAGTTTAACTGAGCGAATAGTTTTAACTTTATTTAAGTGTCGGGGTATTTAGCTTACGTATCTAATTGTGGACACTCTTTAACTCTAGTTCAACAAAAACCTCATTTTAAAAAAGAACTATGTCGGGACTTTAAAGCAAGCATATTGAGTGAACCATTTCCCCACCCTGGTGAGTCTGTAGATTCTCGGCATTTATTCCTTCCTGGTGGAGTGTTCTATCGGCGGAAACAAACTACTGAACCCATGCATGAAAAGGTTTCATGTATTCGTGTCCTGTCTGCGGTTACTCTCGCGGCCATTCTGACCGATTTTGAGAGGCTACCAGTAGTTTTAATGATAAATAAAGAAAGATGGTAAATTTTAAGCTCAGCAGTGAAATGTGAAAGATGGAATATTCATCATGTCACAAGCATGGGACAACAAAAAATCTGAGTCAACGACGAGAATCGAAGCCATGACCTCCCAAACACCGGGAGGGTGTTCTGTATCCACAGGATATTACTAGAACGCCCCCGGTGTTTGAGAGGTGTTGGGTTCGATTCCCGTCGGGGACCCAGATTTTTGTTTTACCACGCTTGTGACATGATAAATATTACATCATTCACATATCAATGTAACGCACCGTACTGTATGTGATATTCGTAAATAAGTAATGTGGTGTATTATAAGTAGATCAGGTAATGCAATGGCAGTAATGATATGTATTGTAAGTAGGTTATTGTAGTATTGTAATGTGTCGTATTGAATTAAAAAAAAAAAGTAATTTTGTTTGTCAAATTTTATCGAAGGAGTGAGGTAAATTTTTAAAGGCATGAATTACCAGGTGTGTTACAGGCGGTGTATCTTTTTACTTTTTTTTATTACCATCAAATTGAAGGAAAACTTCAGAATATTATATATAAACCTTAATAGGGGAGAAAAACACCAGGTCCGGATGCATAAAACAGTTTAAGATTAAGTGGGATTATCTGCAACCATTTCCTGTGTTCCGGAAGGTCTTCTTACGCACTATTATGAACAAATCAGCTGAAGGTGGATTAAAGAGTATGGAAACACAATGCTGGTGCGAAAAATCCTTAGGAAAACAGAGAAAGTCGCATCCACACGAGCAACGTTTATGCGACAATATTCTGTGACAAATACTACGATTTTCAGTTGAGTAAGGCACGAGGGAAGTTTGGTGACAAGGTTTTGACGTTAAAAATACGTCGTTGCCACGAGTAACCGGCTTAGTATCCGTAAGCAACGTATGCGTCACATACCAAAAAAGCCCGCCAAATCATGGAACGGCTGAGTTCGACAAGTTACCATTGGAAACCGAGCCAGTTGCCCATGGCAACAACGTAGTTTTAACGTCAATACTTTGTCCCCAAACTTCCTTCATGCCTTACTCAACTGATAATCGTAGTATATTTGCTCGTGTACACGACGTGACAAATGTTATGTTAAAAACTCGTTTCCAAACGTGCCAGAAATGACTCTGAACAGCGGAGACATGCTTCCTTGCGAGTAAAGAGGCTACCAACTTCTGAATATATGACAAATTTTCTGTGTCGCGTCAAGGATATGAGCAAACTTTCACATGTGGCTACAAAAAATGGCGCGCCAGTCTTTTCAGCATTTGTCACATAAAAGTCTGAGCATGTACGCGAGCAAATTAAAAATGGTCACGGAAAAGTTGTCACATAAAATTTGCTCGTCTGGATTCGGCTTAAATTGTT
Source organism: Meandrina meandrites (assembly GCA_963693305.1). Taxonomy (NCBI): domain Eukaryota; kingdom Metazoa; phylum Cnidaria; class Anthozoa; order Scleractinia; family Meandrinidae; genus Meandrina; species Meandrina meandrites. The sequence goes on along the minus strand of OY855909.1, from coordinate 39,126,603 downwards.
TTATGCAGCCGGACACAAAAATGTAAAAATAAAACCAAATGGTTTAGGATATACCGTGCATCCGTGCACGTGACGTGGATATTTTAATAACGTACACTTTATGGCTTTGTCAGTGATTATATCACTCTAACTTATAAAACTAACATATTTTTCTACCATCTTTGGCTATTGAAAATTGGCATTGATTCCAAAATTTACACAATGTAATTTCTATGATGTTTGCTCTCCCGACAGTATCCTGCTATCGAATAACAGGTCATCAACTATATTTTCATGCGGTATATCCTTGGGATTATAGCACCCCTCCTTGAATACTCAGCGTCCTCTTAGGCCCCATTTACATGGAAAGAGGATGGTCCTAACACTACGATCATCCTCCTTCCATGTAAAATAGGATGATCCTCGTGCAAGGATCATCCTAGAACTAGGATCATCCGAGCGCGATATATTTTCTGCATTCAGTTTACATGCGAAGGGTTGCATTTGGCCCTATATCACTAGGATCATTCTGGCGCTTGGATCAACCTACCTGAGAGGTGGGATGATCCTAGCGCCAGGGTAAAAAGCAACATTTCGCGTTCGCATGATCCTAGTACTAGGATGATCCTAACACAAGGATCGCCCAGTTTTACACGGAAGGAGGACGATCCTAGTGCTAGGATCATCCTCTTATCATGTAAATGGGGCCTTAGAATAAACATTATTAGCAATAAAAAGCTAATCTGCCACCCCACTTGCCTCCCCCCCAAAATAAAACGTCTAAAGGAAAGAAGAGGTGGGGGCATTACTCACGCTTTGGTAATGTTAGTTAAAACTAAAAGAACTGACACGAAGTTTGCAATTAATGTCTTATTTCCCTCTCTCGGTTTACCGGTATGCCACATCCTCGTAATAGGTGTAACCAGACCTTTTAATGTAGTTGGAAGGGTCCTGGTGCCTGGTAGCATCTTTCAATTCGCACTGTCTGACATGGGAAGTCGAACTGCGCTGGAAGTTAAACGCAACACATCGGCTGTCATCTCTGCATCTCTTAGCGCATTGTGTGACGTCATTAACCTCATGTTAAGAGCGATGGTGAAGGATAAGGGCGTGGTCTATGTCGTGAAGTGTTGTCTGAAATAATCCTGTGGCAGTGAAAAAAAAAAAAGCAATGTTACGGCCATCTTTCGTGGTCTCCTACTTTTAATGAGTAAAACTTTACTTTTGCATAACTATTAAAAAGTGAAATGGTGACTTGGATAAAGTGAAATAAATGGAGAAGAGTTCTCAAGTCGAATACTCGGAAAAAAGTTTTTCCGAGCTCCTCAACGGGAACCAAACCCATGACCTTCCAGATACCACTTGAACACTCTAACCACTGAGCTATGGGGGACTCAACGGTGAGCGAGTTCATATACATAAGAACCTAGTATATCACTTCGCTCACCATGAGTCCCCCATAGCTCACTGGTTAAAGTGTCCAACTAGTCTTTGGAAGGTCATGGGTTGGACTCCTGTTGGGGAACTCGGAAAATCTTTTTTCCCGATGAAGTCTGAATTATAATAAAATTTGAAAGAATTTGAAGGTAAAAAGAAATAGAGTAAATAAATAAAAAATAGAAAAGAAATAAAAAATTCTACTAATTTTGTTTGCAATGAGCTTTGGTCTACAGTAGTTTCTTTGTCTCTAAAGATAATAAATTATAATCTGGACAAGAGCATAAAGAACGTGACAAGCTATTAAATACGCTTCAACAAACCCTTTTGTGCATGATCGTGTTTCACTGAGACGTCGGACAATCTGCGTCTACAATACGCTTCATCGTGTTTTCCCCTATCGGCGGTCCATATCCATGAAGCTTGGTCACTAATATCGGTGATTTTACCCCACCAAGTCCACTTACGGTTCGGGTGGTATACAACAGCCTGAGGCCAGTGACTGTCATCAAACAAGACTCCGGTCCAGCCTTTTCCCAATCGATGTTGTCTATTTCGGCGGATGCATTTCCAGCGAGAATCAGTTACTAAACCATTGTCTAAACTTCCTAGAATTCCTGCCTCACCGTGAAGATTAAGACATCTTACTGCAAGAACACGAGCTCCCAGGTAAAGTTTGAAAAAAGAAGCTTTCTTTGGTATGATTTCTCCACGTGCGTACTTGCCATCGATGTAAACTACCATGTTCTTGTCACATGTCAGAGCTGCTCTGAGCTGTTGGGTTGTTTTGGCTAAGAAAATAAAATGTTGACGAAAGACGAAGACTTCGGTTAGCCCAAAAATATACAGCCCTCAACTGACAAAGCGTTCAAACGGTGGAGTGATTTACCGCGATCAGTTTTTGGTTAGTCAGCTCATGATCAGTTGAAGTTTTTGCGTGTTCTTTTTTTGTAAAATCGTCTAAGGTTAAACTGAACGAAAATCTGAATCGGTTAAACGGAAAATGACTGGAAAAGTATTCCATCGGGAAACTTCCTGACCGACGTTGAAAATCAACTAAGGTTGATGCCGACTCAATGTGTATTCAAAGCCAACCGAAAGTGGATTTTTCAATAGCATAGAAGAACAAAACCTGAACCTTAAATCCCAATAGAAATGTGCTTAATTTAGTGTTAATTTTCAAATCAGTGGAGGTAAAAAAAATAAATAAAATAAAAGGCTAATACAAGTGGTTACTGGCGGAAGTATGACTGTAAAAGAAACGCAATCTTCAGCATAACGTGTAAGACGATTGAGTTTTTTGACTGCTTACAAAAGTGCACAAGGCAGCATACAGAGAGAAATTACTAAAATAACAGCCAGGGACTGAGACGTGATATGTTAAGAAATAAGCCAAGCTTACCGTCTGAAAAATGGAGGTGCATCAGCAAGATTGTATATAGCGTGAGAAACAAATTGGTATTCTTAAAAATCCAGAAACTGGAAAAAGACATCATTTTGGAAGTTTCGTCTCTGTAGTTGAAACAAGACTCCTAACCACTTTTCTTGTTTGTAAAATTATAGGAAAGACTAATTAAAATCATTTCATGTATTCTTTGATTTGCCAATCAGCGAAAGTAAAATGTCAGTTGAATTTGAAAGCCAAGAAACTGTGTTTATTTACTGGCAACAGCAGCTATTGGCAACAAGCAACAAACAGCTATGGCGCCATCTGTCGGAAGTATTGGGTATTAGCTTAAGCAAAATTTCCAAAACTAATTATACTTCAGTGTTTAGCTTATTTGCCACTGAATAACTAAGCATACTATGAATACAGGCGTGTTTGAAGAAGTAGGAACTAGCAGCCGGAAAAATGCTTAATCTTCATCCTTTCTTGACTGATTGAAGCGTTCATTTTGCTCAATAAATTTATGGCATACAGAAATTGGGATTCAGCGGTGTTTCTGAATATTACATGTTTAATCCTTCAATGAAAGTTGTATTGACAATCCCCCGGTAAATTTATTTGCTCAGCTGAGAGGTTTGTGAGAAAAGTTTTAAGAAAGGCGTTGGTACATCAAAAGACCCTTACAACAATGGCAAATTAACAAGTTCGTCAAGAACATTACTGCTCTTCAAGGGATTCCTCGAGATTCCTAGGATAATATAAATGTAGGTTTTTTACATCCAGTTAACTTTATAAATGGTTGCCAAAACGAACGATCATTATGCTACGGACTGAAAGTCTTTGCCGAACTGCATGAATGCTAAAAACAACCAACTTGCTTTCAAACACTGAGAACTAATAGAAACATTATAGACCTGTATCTATTACTCTTAAAAAAGATGTTTCTTCAAAAGTGCTTAGATCTTATATATTTCTTGGCGGGACGTTCTGAGAATAATCCCTCAAAGTGTACTCAAAACCGTTGAGCGAGAGTATCTAGTATGTTCCGACTATCGAGACCGGACGGAGGATCAGCAAATGACTACTGTCGTCATAGAAGGTCTGTTATTTGCCAATCACAGTGATTGATATTGAAAGTAAGTCGCTTATTTCTGTTTTCTACCAACAGTAACTATTGGCTGAAAACAGGCAATTTAATATCCGGAGCATTGACCACAAACCAGTGTTTTGTTTATTTGAGGTGGCTCGTCAAGATCCAGATTCACACATCTCATTATTTTTTCTTCAAACGTTACATTTATCAATTTCCGGACGATTTATTTGTTCAGCTGAGAAGTGAGGGAAGACAGCTTTTAAAAAGGCCTTTGGTACATCAAAGCAGGAGCATTTGTTTTTCTAAGCAATAAGGAACAAGGAACAGAGGTGAGATCCAATGGTGTAGGAATGGTCTTTTTATCGAACCAGTTTTCACTACTGATAAGGAAATGAACCACAGGCAACTGCTCCTGCGGGGGGATCCTGCCTGCAAGTCTCACCAGTACCATGACTTTGCAGTTCCCCAACTGTATAAAATAGCGAATCACTAAATGGGTAATCTAAAACCAACATATAAGAAAAAGAATATTTCATTTGTGCAGGAAATTCAGTAAAATCTTCAGTAAATGTTTATATGAAAGGTCGCTTAATGAATCTAGCGGCCCTTTTGAAATGATAAATGAAAAAAAAGTCTCACTGTTTGAAAAAAATCACGGCGAAAAAACCTGAATGATACAAGTACTGTATTTGAACAAGAAAACTGGATTTGACAAATCGTTATAATACTGGTGCGGTATTTATAGCTGAAATTTAACACAGAAACAATACCGTAAAATTTTAGTTATAAGACTTTGGCTTACACAACTTCCTAAGGGGTTTTGGATGGGCTTTTAAACGGAGTGCCTTATCCAGGGGGCTTATAAGCGGAATAATAATAAAAAAAACGTTTCGAAACGGGAAGCGGCAGTGTTGATCGAAATACGTTTTTAAGTTAAAAAGTCATAATAAAGCAACGCTTAGCCCTGTTCAGTACTGTCATCCAGCAGAGGGGGCTTATATTCGGGGGGGGGGGGGGGGTGTATAACTGGATGTATTTTTTTGTTTCCAGCAGGAGCCATAATGTGAGGAGACAGTAAGCGCGACATCCACGCACCCTATGATACGAGACAATTTTTATATTTTTAGAACAGGCAGACACGCGCGGATGCGTGGGTTCTCGCGTCGATGTTGCTGGAGTTGCGTGACTAGTATCATGTGATTCGCGAGTAAATCTGCCGCAAAAGACTCTGAGAGAACGACTTGACTTGAGAACGAAAAATAAATCAGTCGTTCTGTGAACCATAAATTTTGTACGGACGCTATTTATACATTAGGCTGTGCAGCTTCCGTATCGTGCTACATTCATCTCCTGGATTTTTGGTCAGTTAAGCACAGGACTAATCTAGAGAAGTTTTCTCAGTAAGATAATTCACCATGACTTGTTTACATTTGGATTGTACTTTGGTTAAGATGGCCCGCGGCTATTTCTGGGGAACGGAGGTGCTCTTTTCTAAATCAAGCTTTGGGCATGTAAACCTCACCCGATTTTTCTGATTTTTAGCAATCGAAAAAAACAAATGTTCAAATTTTATAAAGCTTTAAAATAAAGAGCAAACAAGGCAAACGATCACGAGATATTAGCACTTTTAAAAAAATATATTTATGAAAAAAAAAAAACGCGAATATTTTCTAAACGGGACGATAGATTTTTTCTTATCAAAGTCAACAAGTTCAAATTATCCAATATTAATTTTTAGTGTAAGCAAGTTTCAACGAAATCGGCTGAATAGAAATTGCTGCACAGTTGACTGTTGAACTTTCGCTTCAAAATATTATGCTCGTGTATAATTGGGAGCTACAACAACGTTCAAGCTATGCTAAGATCCCATAGATTATTTGAAAGCTTAATGCCAACTTAAACGTTGCTGAAAAGTATGGAAAGATCGGAAACTCCTAGCAAAAGTTGTAAACAAATGAGGAGGAAGAGGTTTACGGTGCGGAAATTAGAATTAAAAAAAAACTACGGATTTTTTTTTCTTATATTTTTAAGTATGAGAAAATACAGTTTAAATGCAAACGGCTTTGTCTACTTTCGTGAATCTAGTCTCGATGAAATGCGTCGAATTTTGCTTGCCAAGATAGCTACTCCGCGTCTTCCATTTGAAAACCCTCGGGTAACAGTAAATTATTCAAACTTGCCGCATTCTCAAGATTATTTAGCACCTGGAATTGAACATGGCACGCCACATACCACATTCATTGCTAAATAAAATGGATGAATACAAAGCTCAGCCGCAATTTTAACCGTGGCATGTTTATTTCCAGGTGCTAAATAATCTTGAGAATGCGGGTAGTGTGAATAATTTACTGTAACAAGAGCGTTTTCAAAACGCTCCAAAATAGAAGACGAAAGGTAGCTATCTTGGCGAGCCAAAGTCGAATCGGTTTCATCGAGACTAGACACACGAAACTAGATAAAGCCGTTTGCACATATGCTGCATTTTTTCATACTTGAAAATAAACGAAGAAAAATAGGTAGATTTTTTTAATTCGAAAAAAAATGAATCCTCTTCTGCTTCATTTGTTTACAACTTTTGCTGGAAGTTTCCGATCTTTCCACACTTTTCAACAATGTTTCAGCTGCACTGCGAATTATAATACAGGATACTAAAAGAAATATTTTGGAGCAGCATTAGTCGGATAAGTGACTTAAATGAAAATATTTTCATTCTGCAATATATATGTAATTTTATATGATATGAAAGTCACATGTAACTTACAACAAAGCATCAAGAAAAGGTCGAAATGGCGTATACAATCGTATTTCGGCAAAAATATGTTTTCATCCTTTTTTGCTGTCATTCTGTATTCTTTGGTTGCCCATATCGCTGCGCTGTGAAACGTTTAGAAAATTGTCTTGACTACTGTGTGATTCCTCGTACGACATGTTTAACGAGTCTTCGCGACTGGATTTGTCCGAAAAAAATACTACTGCAGACATCCGAATCACTTGAATCATCCTCACTTTCATGGCTACATTCAAAGAAGTGCTAAAGGAGACCTTGACGTAAATTAGGAGTAGAAACTGATGAAAGAAAGCCAGTGTTTACTTCACTTGCAGAGGTCATTTTGGACGCCATTTTGTTTATATTTCTCCGCGCGACGTCCTCGCGAAATCCTCGCGGCAGTACGCGCGCGCGCCTCGCGGGATGACACGATTTGTTCTAAAAATAGAAATTTTGACCCATATCATAGGGACAAGGCCAGATCTCGCGCTTACGGTCTCCTACCATTATGGCTCCTGGTGTCTAGTGGAAGGTGACACTAACGTTTAAAAACTGGTTGATGATGTAATGATTTTTGTGACGGAGGGCAAAGGGATGGGAGGGATTTGAAATAATAAGGTAATTATGAAGAGTTTTAAATTAATATTTATCAAGATAGATAGATACCGAATAGGCTATTCCCACACCAGAGCATTGCTGGAGGGGTGTACAACTGAAGTTTTTTTACAGTTTAAAGGATCTCGCCAGAAATTCTGTTTTTTAATATCCCTAGCTGAAACATCTATGTAAAAGTAACGAAACTGACATTTCATACTATGTCATCCACTACAGGGGTTGTGTCCAGTGGACGAGGCATCTTGAAAATATTGACATTATTACCTATTTTGGTGTTTTTTTTTTACCCTACAAATTATCATGTGAGATTTCTGAAAGCACCTTTATATATCAGAAAAAACAATATCGTGACATTGTTCCTTGAAGATAACCTTGAAAGGGGGCAGACTTCAAACAGCACATGCAGTGCTCAGTCACCCCAGGTACTTGTGGGTAGGTATGTCTACGATATTTTTACCACAAAGACTACTTTGCATAGAGTCAGCTATGTATTGATATCGTAATGAGAGTTCAGATGTGATTGTTTTTAAGATTTTAAGGATTTTTTTCATCTGGCCTGCTGATGATTGTTTTGAGCACGGGCCGGTCTCGCACCAACGTGCAGGAAAATAAAATGCTTGCATTGAGTGAGTTGATCACTTGAGCCCACTGCTTCCTTCCAAAACCACTTGTTTCCAAGCTTTGCAATGGACTACACTGAGGTGGATCCCAAATTAGGTCTTACTCCAAACACACGCATACGCAGCTGACTAATATTATCATCCGAGAAATGTCTGCACCAGTGACGAAACTCGACCGAACGCCGCCAGTAATGACGATCTCATATTAGTCCCGCGGACGAAAACAAACCGAGCTCGCCGACGCAGTCGACAACAGTGCAGCAGTTACCATGGAAACAAGAAAACCAATTTTACTTATCAGTGCTAGATATCAGTTTTTTAAAAAAGCACTGATCCTACTCCACCTCCGGACCTCATTCATTCACGGAAGTGATGGCATTCGTCGTGCCGATATGCGAAACAATTTGCAGTGATTACGAACCACGCGATGCATTGTCTCTCTGAATTTTACGTTCATTTAAATTTTCTTCTTGCCTGCGGTCAAGGTTACGACGGCAAGATAAAAATACGACTTGAAAATACCTAGTGTAATATATCAATGCCCTATCTTATCAGCGTCGTAAAGTGAGGACAGAATGAACTGATTTATATTAGACTTACAAACCGGAAAATACTTAGCACGATCCTACATCTCTTTGTGATGAAAATGTTACTTTTCTCCTAATGGTGAAGCCGATATAACCACATCGCATTGCCTACAGATGAGTTGAAGGACGAATAGACCGCATAACGAAAGTCCGAAGTGCCAAATTTACTGGCAATTAATTGATCTTTCACTCATCTGAAGAACACTGAAATGACAATAAGATGGGAGGAGCTCTGTACATTCGCGTTATTCAGAAAGCGTTAAATTATGCTACCCGGAAAATTTGCCGTGAATTCATCAATATGCACTTACAAGACAGATTATTCTAGACGTCGCTTAGTAGAACACAGAATATTCCAGCAGTGACAGGTCACGCTAACATTAAACAAACAAGTTTACTGCTAAAATCTGAAATAACGAGGCAATGATTGCAAGGGAAGTTTTCTTGGAGCAACAATTGTGCATTCACGTTCTCCCTTTTGGCTTTAGCTGCTTGATCTTTAGCAATTAGGAATATTTGGTTAAAATATTCGCTAGCGTGACTCCAATGACCCGAAATGTTCTAGAACAAATTAGATATCTTGTATCGAAAACTAAGTAACTTTGTAACAAGTAAACAAATTAGTAACTTCTGGAATAGTGTTTGTAAGCTGGCTAAGATTAAGTCGCTCCGGAGGGAATCAATAGGGGCTTTCAGGGATAACTCTTATGTAAAAAAATCCTTCAAAAATTCTAGAAACAGTACTCTGCTGTATGTTAAAAGCTTGCATATTCCAAAGAGTCATTCATAGAACCTCTGCAGTTCCGTGTGGGCGTACGCCCAAACCACGATTGTCAACTCCGTTTGGTGCACTTTTCACGGTGTTCGGCAGTTCAGAGAACACGTGCCTTACTACAGGCCAGCAGAAAATTTCATAGTCCAGAAACAGTACTGGACTAGTTTGCGTATAATCCGGCCAGACAATTTGTCGAGCAAATTCATTTTACAAAAAGACAATATAATATTTCTACTGGAGTCTATTGGGTCAGTATTCGAGCCCAGCTTCGCTCGTCGCTGTTATTCACGGATGGAAGTGAAAAAACCATGGAGGTCACCGACGAGCAGTCAACACACAAAGGAACTAAAGAAAACTCTGCTGATCAGTTTACTGTGGTAAGTATAAACACAGCACAGTTATTATTATTATTGAGGTCATTGAACCGAGCTGCTCAGTCAGCTTCACTCAGCGCGCACGCGGATCAGCTCAACCGTTGACATCAGTTCTGAGCTACGGAACGAACAGGTATGTTAGAACCGTGATACAACTGCCATTGAACAGGTAACTAATTAAGCACTACTGTAATTATTTTGGTTGTACACTGATGCAGTTGTGCATTTACAGCTTTGACGGACAGAAAGCATTAAATTTCTTGAAAATATGTCGATAAGATTGTGGTGGAAATCCCGCGTCCTGTGATTTCAAAATATTGCATTTCAACCTTTCAGTCTCTCAAAATCATTCCTAGAACGTGTTTTAATATTCACTGACATTGAATAGTTTTATCTTCTTTAATACAATTCCTTCTTTTCTTTTAATACAAAATGGCAGCAGTAGGAATGTTTTTAATTTAGAAGATTTATCGAGTAGATTTAAAGTGCCATGGCGCTATTAAATCTTAATGACTCAGTGAGGTGAGAGTCGACAACAGAATGCAACAAGTCTGCTGCAATGGCAAATAGAAGCACGCTATAAAGTTGGCAACGATAATTTTCCAAAAATGAAAAATAACCAAAAGCTACTCTAATGGAAATTTTTTAGGCGTTAAAGGTGTTCTATATATTATGTAGCCCGGATGTTAACTGCAACACTCTGCAACTATTTATATCTAATGGCATTCTTTTCTAGAAATAGACACCGTTGTTTCAGACGTTGAACTCTACGGTATAAAAAGGAAAAGAGTTATCTTTAAATAGATCTGTTTAAAAGATCTGATGCAAAACACATGTTCACGGAAACAGGACCTTAAGATAACACTTCGAGAGCTAATCAGTTCTGATATTTCATTCAAGAAGTCCACGATGCATTTATTACACAATCATGACTGAATACCTTACTTTAAAAGAAGTCTTAAAAACGTTTTTGTCCCCTGCTCATTTTAAGCTGTTAAAACTGTGAAATGATAAGATGTTTGCACAGACTATACTCCAAGACGAACTTTTAGCTACTTTTGTGCGACGGATTCGTCGAGTGCTATTAGCCTACAACTGAGTACTTGTCTAATCCATGCCCGTACCACTAGGGTTACTGAATGGGCATTCATTGCCTTTGACACTCTTTCTGTTTTCTTTCAGTTCTTTATTACTAAATGTGTGGAGATATCTTTAAAGAGAATGTCTTGTTTAGAGTCTATTGTTGTCTGGTAACTATAATTTGAAACCACATCGTGTTATTAAAGGTTTGCCCCGAGATATCAATTTAAGTCAAACTTCGAGTTTGACTGCAACCGAGTTAGTGGTACACCTATATGTCCGGCCAGTCCTGGTGTTGTTATTCGGCGATCAGTTGTAAGTACACCGTAAAAGTACTGTATATACATGAACGCCTTTCTCCCCACACTTTTTGCACTCCCAGTGTTTGCCAGTCGATGTTTATTGTAGCCGAGTGAATGCTAGGTGATCAGTCGGGATACACGGAACCTCGATACAACGAAGGGCTAAGGGACTCGCAAAACATGTTCATTGGCTAACGAGGTTTCGTTATATCGGGGTTCTTTTCCATATATTTTACTGTATTGCCATAGAGGTTCCACTTTACCTGTTTCATCGAGAGTCGCTACTGAATGGCAGTCAGTTAGACTACTAAGTTCGATGACTGGTCAATTCTTCAGTGGTAATGAGCGAGATGTGAAAGCGTTTTTGCAGGCAAAAGGAACGCTCTACTTAATTTTCGTGAGTGTAATTCCAGTGTATGTCACCGAGCAGATTTAGTGTTTGGTGCCAGTTCTATTTCCTCACTGATGTTGTAAGTACGGTGATCAGGAAAAACAGTGACCTCGGCGCCATGAATTGTCTGAATTGGGCACTTAAAAGGAAGTTTGGAGGTTACCCTATATAAGAACTAAAAAGTTTCTTACCTGAGGGTGTCTGTAAATGTTCATTAGTCGCCATTTGCACTAGCTGGATTGTGTCCTTTTAATCGTTCAGTAGTTAACAATATGGTTAAGTCCTGAACGATATACTGAAATTTAGCTTATGTAGACCGCACGTCATTAACGGGAACTGAAATCCGTACGAGTTAACGGAGAACTCAGAGATCTTGTTTCCTTTATTGAACAGACTTATATTAAAAGCTTGAAGATGTATGTTTGTAATTTTACACATAATTCTGAAAGAATATTCCCTGTTAGGAGGGCCACAGAATTAGCCTCTTTATGGCGAGTATTAGATTCTACTTAACGTTAACTGTGTTAACTAGATCATTGACCATGTTGTTAGTCACTTTTCGTTGTATATATGTCTGCAGAAAAGCTGATAAGAATCAAGTAATTCGGTGAAGCATTATTAGTTTGCATATGGCATATACTGAACATGAATCATTATGTGAAATTAACTAAATATAACTTAAGTATATAGTCTTGTTTTACATTCGACAACTTAATCGTTACTTTTAAAAGTAATCTTCTTATATGGCAGGATTGTGCAGACAAGGAGTAGGCTGGCTTCAGATAAATAAATCTCTTCAATATAAGTCGATGTTAAGTTGTGGTACTACAGAGTTTGTCGAACTATACTGTCCGTTCCTCATATGTAGGGAGTCGGTGTGCATAGGAGCCGGCAGCATGGCATATACAACACTTGCGCTTCATTTGCATGACCATAAAACATTATAGTATTGCAAAAGCATAAGGTAATAGTATAATAACAATAATAACAATAAAAAGTCATTAAACAAAACTAATCAAATAGTCAGTGATCAAGAATTTGATAATAATTTGTCTCTCATTTCAAAACAGGACGATATAAACTGCACTAATTGCATATTAATATAATAGTCAGTGGAGTTCATTAATTGCACAATCAAGGTTGAAATTGCATATAATGATTAAGACTGAAGTTAACGGTGTGTCCTGTCCTTTCACTTTAAATCTACAACTATATTAGTTACTTATGGAATGTCCAGCTGTTTCAGTGTATAACAAATAGATTAATTAAGAGGAGGCAAACCTGAAATCATCGAGCGACTGGCTATAACAGGTGAGAATTGTTTCAGCTATGAAATACAACAATGATACAATGTAGTTCAATGATAATAATGATCTCATTTACAATGCACTTTCACCTGGAAAGTCTACTCTAAATAGGCGTTCAATTCAAAGACGGAGTTTGGCGGCTTGCGCCAACATAGTAGCTCAGTAGTGAGGTTTATGACAGCTAACTTGATCTTACCCGAATGCTTGCTTATTAAAGATTACCCAGCTTAATGCTTGGAGCTTTGCAAAGCTGTGTGGTATCAAGTCTTTCTGTTTTCGTGATACAATGTTGCGACTAAAAGTCCCCATAATTTGTTGATTGGTGAGTATTTGTACTGAGAGGCGGGCGCGAAAGAAATGAACACACAGTATACAAATCGCTGATATCATAGATTAAAGGAAATCAGGAAGGAATTTAGAAATATTTATTTACTAATTGATTTTGGGAAGGTTTTGTGTTTATATTTACTGAATCCCATTGCTGATACAAAACGTTATTTTTCGGCTGTCCCGCCTTTAATTTTAACAGTCATGCTGTGCGGGATATTTCTAAGGAATTCATGTATTGCGCTAAAAAGCCCTCTTAAACTTGACCAGCTATTGTGTACGTTATCTCGTGAAAGACCTTAAAACTGCGTGGGCCATTTTCTTGTATTACAATTAGTGCACATGATGGACAAAAAAATTCTCAGACAAATTTGCGTCAGCACTTGAATTGAATAACTTAGCGTGGGCTGCTAACTAGCCTACATATATTGTCTGTCTAAATTAAGCCACCAACCCAAACATATCGAGAACAGTAGGACCAACAAATATTATAATATTTTTTACCAGAGATTCATTTTTTTTTTTGTAATGCTTATTAAGTATCGATCGTTCCTCTGGACACTGACTGACTGTGTTGTTAGAAATGATTCAAATGCCATTTAATTCCCGTTTACCCCACGCTCACTTTCTAACAGAGGAACGAAGGTGTAAAGTAACGCATTTTATAACGGAAAAGGAGAAGTTTCATTTGAGGTCAAAACCGCGAAGCTATATTTTTCCTTGAACGAATTATAGCACGAAACGCAAATTTTTGCACGCTCAGCGGATCTGTTTTTAACATGATGTTTTGACAGTCAAATATTATTTCGATAATTTCGCTGACGGTTTAAGCAGAAGTGGCAAGGCTAAAACAAAGTAAAGTAACCGTAATCTGCTTAATTTAACTTGCGTGTCATCGCACCATGTCGCTAAACAATGACTTCCTGTGTCCACATAGAAAGATAAAGATACCCAAGGCTTTCAGCAAGGTCATTAAGAAGTACGAAATATTCCTGTTTCTCCTGCTGATCTTTTCGTCGCCTTCTCTATCGTTTCCGTTGAAAACACGATATCTCTTTACCCCACCCGGGAGAGTGTTCTTAGCCTGTGGTGGAGAAGTCATGGATAACATACTGCGGTAATGCTTCCTATTGCTGGACTGCGAGTATAGAGACCCGTTTCCTGGTGTCAGAAAACTGATCCAAAATTCGGTTAAATCTGAGCCGTCCGAAATCACCTCGCTGAACAGTAATAAGTTCAGCTTATCTATATTAATGGTTACTATTTTCCTTTACAGTATTGGGCTGATCAACTTGACAGACACTTTTTCATGATCATTTATGGTCCAAAACTCAATAAGACACCATAGCACTTAACGTGACAACTACTACAATTTTTTTTCACTATTTCCACTCAGTGATCAGTTGTGCCGCATAAATCAAACTGTCAGATAACAGTTCAAATGAAAGCCAACATCTAAACACGCGAATATTAACAATGTTGTCACTTTATCGGGAGTTTACAAGTGAAAATCGCATATCGGTACTCAGTCGCAAGATCACTGATTTCGCACCGGAAAGAATGGGCGTACTGAGTATACCGAGACTAATAAATGGGAGATGTACGAAGAGGAATAACACGATATTTATATGTCAGTAACCGTGTCTAAATCTCGGTACTTCTCTCAAGCAAATTGTTAGTAAACGGTGATATTTTTGACAACGGAAATTGTACGACTGAATCCGTGACCGTGGGAATTGATTGGAAATGAACCCACGTGTTTGTAGAACCAAGAAAAATGCAAGATTTAACGGTGAAGTTCCGTCCGCTCGAGTAATGAAAAATGATTATATGTAAAAGCAATTTCCGGATATTTCTCGTGATAAGAAAAAGCAGTAAAGAAGCCAAACCAAGTAACTTCCGATTCTAATTCAATCTCCAAACAGCAAATGAAAGTACTGTGACATCATCACTTTAGTGGACGGCAACTTGGACATGTTTTGTTGCCTAGCAACCTTGTTTACTGACAGCTGACAGGTTTTGTTGCCTTGGTAGTAGTAGCATATGTTATGAACCGCAAAGCGATAGGAAAGACAATATTGGTCTGTGTTAGCCCGAGGGCGAATAATTTTGACGCTCATCAGACAAGTACTTGAGCTGGCACATTTCACATTAACTGTTTTCCTTTCCCTAGGTTCGATCTTTCCTGCCAGAATTCCTGGTGAAGTGATCTAGCATGCTTCACATTAAAATAATCCACACACCAAATAATAAATTTTCCTTTCCGAGCACTGGAAATCGTTTCCGTGACAGTGGTGTAACAGGACACGCCACAGACACATGAAATTAGCATTTAATTTGTAGGCGGTGTTGCGAAGGACTTTGGCTAAATTTATAAAGTTTCCGTTTCGAGACTTAAACTCACGTGTTGTAAGTTTCAATCTTTACACGTGACTCGCTTTACTGCACATGTTTTCGACCTTTTGCCGCCATTTGTTACGAGGGCCAGTGCCATTGTTGCTGGGAATTTTTTGTTGTGTCGGCAGTCGTAGTTACTTTGCTGTAACTAGCGAGACTTCTTGTGAGAGAGAGAAGAAAGAGTTTTGACGTGAACTTAAGTTGACTCGACGTTTCTGAAATGGCTTCCCGTTCAACACCTGGTTATCGATTCACATGTGCCCAACAGATGAATGGAAGTTATATAATCGCACTTAGGCGCACTATATACTGCATTGGGGCAAAAGGCCCGCGGCTCATCAGTTACGTGGAATCAAGTTATGTAATCGCAATAAATTTCATTGTCACATTCACTGAGTTTGACGACAGTTCTGACTAGCGATTGTCTTTAGCTTGCGCCATTCACAATCCGTAACAAAGTATTTCTAGAACATATTCAGCTAAAAAATTATTTGATTAAAATGCAGTAGGCGTGGACCATAAGCTAAGTAAAGTAACTCTTTTAAACACGGCTGATCTAGAGCCAGTGGTGCGTGTGGCGACGAAATGTCTGATGAAAAGGGAACTTCTTCTGCTAGAAATGCTTCGGCTAGTGCAACAAGTATTTTTGCTAAGGTAAGTTTTAATGTGAGCTGAATGCTTTATTATTTGCAAGGTTCTTGCAGATGGCTTTCCTGCATGATGAAGTCAATCATCCGATTTCCCAGTGCGAACTGCAAATTTGCATCCAGCCTCAGTGCGGTAGCTCAATATCCTAGCTGACTAAGTTTTTACCATTGCTATTCCTTCCGGGTTTCAGGAAGAAAAAACGTATACTGCCTCGCATAGATAAGTATTTATAGCGACACGTAGAAGTCTAAAAGTGCTGCCGTTGAATCGAAAACACATTATAGCGCAATTCCGGATAGCAAATGGGTCACTGTTATCCAGTAATCACACAGCGCAATGTACTGACTCGACAACTTAGCTAGTAATGCACAGCAAACTGCCTCTAAACTGCAAGACATGCATGCTTATATGGAGTGCTTGTAGATAATAGCTCAAATTTTACCAATTTGCAATTGACAAAGTAATTAGCCACCGTTTTAAATTGAAAACCTGAACTGCGATTTCCAGCGTAAGCACTTCATAAGAATCAGTTGCAGAGTTCCTTAGAAAGGCAAATAATTAAATGTTAACGTGCAACATAGAACTTGAATGGGATTAAAACATAAAATGGAACTTAAAATACCAAGTTCTTGACATAATTAGCTACAAATATTGTTGTTTGTGTGATGATAAAACGCAAGTGCAGTTAGTGTAAATATAATTGCACAATCGCTTTAATGAAGTTGCAAAAATGAGCGTTTTTACAAATAAAGTCATTAAGTTAGAAAAAGGATCCTACAGGCTGCAAATGTGCCAAGATCAGTTTTTCTTCCATATGTTTCGTCCGTAAATGCTTTGTGGAGGTATAAAATCTACATAAATCCCCAATTAAAAGCTATTTTATTGCCAGGCATGCCAAGGTCAATGTTAACTTGAGTATTACTAGTACAGAAAACAAGTACACGCGATCTCAGAAAACCGGAAGTAGTGTATGATTTGCGTGATTGTTCTAAGAGTAAATAACCATGGTTATTTAATAGACCCCTCCTCTCCTTAACAATGGCTCTCTGCTGCCTTTGTGATTTGTATGCAATGAACACCTGCAGGTTTGCGTGTCCAGGGTTACCGGCCATGTATTTGGATTCCATAAACTACTATTATGCAGCAAAACCATGATATAAAATAATTTCAATTTTAAAGCTCTGAATAGTTTCAGATCATTAGCATCGGTGTCGATATATGTTCGTGTGCAAGACAAGCCCGAGGCTAAAAGATGTCATCAATACGTTCTGTAGGTCATCATTGCAATTTCCTAGACTTCATACTTCCGAAAAGCAACCCCCAAATTACAAAAACATTAAACAGTTCTCTTTTCTATGGCAATTAGCTGAGAGTTCGCAGAGGTTGAAGAAAAGGTAAAACTCGACAATACAAGGACACGACTACAGTAAAATTCATGGGCCGTGAAATTATGAAAATGTTGGGTTAATATTAGCGTTGCGTGTTCTCACATCACATTATTCTGGCTAAATCATGCAAATGGCGAGACAGAACATTCCACATGATTCTAGCCGTCACGCTAATAACCCAAACGTATGAATTTTTTCTTTAAAAATACTAAGAAGAGCCGCCCACTCCGGAGAGATCAGAACATGACTTGGTAAACGTAGAATTCTTCTAGCTGTCTTCAGCTCATTGTCTCTAAGACCTGCTGAAATATTTATTGATAAAGATAGCCAGTTATCGTGACTGTCGTGTAGTGTACAACGGTTAGAGCTCAGGGATCCCCGGCGGCCGGTGGTCGACGACCTGTTGACAATATCACGTAGATATTCTGTATCGAAAAAGAGTAACTC
This sequence comes from Meandrina meandrites, assembly GCA_963693305.1. Lineage (NCBI taxonomy): Eukaryota > Metazoa > Cnidaria > Anthozoa > Scleractinia > Meandrinidae > Meandrina > Meandrina meandrites. The sequence goes on along the minus strand of OY855909.1, from coordinate 39,108,682 downwards.
TGTAACAAATAAACAAAGAAGTAACTTCTGGAACAGAGCTTAGCTGGTAAAATCTGATCAGTTTGAATTGTTTTTCCTTGCAAAAATAGAAGCGTCTTAGATTGATATTTTCTGGAAAGAATTCTCACTTGTTTTTAATACTTCAGAATACTTGGCCCGTTGAATGACTCATTCATCAAACTCGCGTCATTCCGTGGGTGGATAGAGTTTTTTTATTCACGCCTGTTGGGACTTACGTCTCAGCCAGGTGCCATAAACTCTAAACAGTTCATGCGCTGTGGTATTTTGCTCACAGCCGTACGCCACGACAAATACAAGAAATTTTAGTTGTTAACGGCTGTTAAAAGGAATCGGCCAGGCGAGCACCTTTTTCTTCCCAAAATAGCAGCGAGTTTATTTTCATAAGGTAGTAGAAACAATAGAACAACGAAAAAAAAACTACGCAGGAGTTCAGAAAAGAATTCGATTTGAGCTTAAAATAGCTGCAAGTGACCTCAGAGTAGGAGCTGACAGTGCAATCGAGCGTGTAGACAGCGTGTCCTGGGAGACGCTGTTAACGTTGTCGGCAGTCTGTGGTGACAAACTGAAATGGCTGCTGAAGAGGGACCATCTTCTGCTAACGAGGACGCAGCTAACACAGCAAACAGCTCTGCAATGGTAAGTTAAATCTCAACTTCACCATTTCTTCAGCTATCAAGATAAATCAGTGCTCGCATCCAGAGTACGAACTCACTAGACATCCAATGTGGTACTTCAGCTAAATATTACAGCTAATTAAACTTAAGAGTACATTTATTCGCATTTCTTTGAGAAGAAGGTTCAATTGGGTTTTTATTCGTGATAAAAGTCGTGGAGGTAAACAAACCATGTTGACCAGTGGGACGTGTTTTACTGAGACAGAAACACCTCGTGCATTTTGTGTCATCCACCTAATTGTGTGGTTTTTTATGGCTTATTGAACTGTTTGAACTCAAATTTACCAGTTTCAAATAAAGAAGTTTAAGGTAGAATTTGCTTTATCCATGACATAAAATCAGCGAAATCTGACGACCCAAATCGTGTATCATGGCGACTGAGGAAGGAATGCTCTCTTACTGGTACGTTCTCGACAGAAATCGACCAAATTTCTTTCATAAACTTTCCGTTTCGAAAGATGTCAGAGTGGCAGATATTTTACGAAGAAAATATTCCACTGAATATTCGAACTTTGGCTTTAAGTTACCTCTCTTTCACGCCCAGAAACTTAAGAACCTTCTTCAATCTCACCGCCTCCGCCGGTTTTCAAAGAGACTAAAAGGATATGTCATCTTCGAATTTATGTCGGTTGATCGACCTCACGAAAAGTTAAAATTCCTAAAGATGCTTTTTGTCTGTTGCTATTATTTACATGACATCACATGAAGGATATGTCCCGAGGATATAGGATCAAAGAACAGAAAAAATGGTGAAAACATTTCCATATCTACCGGATTCAAACGAACTGAGCTTATTATTCAAAGAGAAATAGTCTGGTCTTAATACCGAAGCACTTTTGTGATTTAAATTACTAGAAGAAATCATTTGATTTTACGGAGGGTGGAATATCTCATTTCTTACAAAGACAACCTTGATCAGAGAGCACAACCTTCAGGTGATTAAGCTAATCTCAACTGGCTCCAGTGGTAGCCTCTTTTAATTGGAGAACAGAAATTTTAGAACTTATATAACATGTTTCCATGCAGTTTTGACCAATTTTCATAAAACGAAAGGCTCCATTTGGTTTACAACCAGAGATTTATGACAGTTATGCATTTTTTCCTTTTCTCGAAAACCGCAAGCAGTTTATGTGGTTCAAACAGATGAACCGAGGAGGTCATGTGACGATAAAGGAACACAAAGCAAACTCATAAAAACACTCAAGACGATTATTCCGTCTCTGATCAGTAGTGGCGTCCGTGAGTTTCTTTATCAATAAAAATCAGCCACAAACAAATGTAGCGATATTCATCGTGGGCTTTTAACATGTAACATTGTCTGTGGCATCCGTGGTACAAACCTTGCAGCCGGATCTTGGACAACAACTTAAGGAGAAGCGAACAACAAGAGTCAGATTTTGAGGGGAACAAGGTTTGAGTGTATTTGTGTGTTTGACATTTCGGGGACACTAGTTCCACAGATGAACAGTGCCCAAGAGAAAACTTTGTACGTTATTTGACTCGGCAACTTACTGTTATAGCTGACTACTTTATCATGGATTCAATTCTGATGTGATTTAGTAAAGAAAACAGCTCAGCCTCACTCGATGTACCTTCTAAGTCGTTTTTCATTGAAAGGCGTTCTTTCTAAAGAAACTGAGAATATAGCACTAAGATGTTATATTTGAAGTGGTTACACTCTGTAGCATCAGCGTACCACATTCGTTCAATGGGTTTTGGTTTGATCTATTTCATAGCGCCATGTTCACGCCGTAAATAATGAGTAAAGAAGAGTTTGTCTGTGCTCCTATCAGTAAGAAAAACGCAGTGCCAATTTCTTAGCAAAACCTGTACGCACTGATGTATGCTTTGTTTCACTGTGACACCCACAAAAAAGCACCACATATTCTGTATAGAAAGTTCTAGCACGTACTCTTAAACGCTTAACATAACAGCTGTATACATAACCTGCTTCCTCATTTCTTTTTTTTTTTGTCTCAGGAATATTTATTAACAGTTGCGTTTGTTGCTTGTTTCTAAGAGATAGATTGTCGTCCAATATGCCCGCTCACAGGAGGATTACTGTCCGCTCCTAATAACTCAGCGTTCACATTATCAGTCTCTTATCTAATACTGTCTGAGTGTATGTTTTAAACATTTTTCTTTTCAGTTTTAGCTGTGCTTCTTTAGCTGCTGATACCTTTCCTCCTTATTTTACAAAACCATACCGTCGTAGGCTGAGGATTGAGACTGACCTCAGAATGTTGCGCTCAGACTCATTCAGTCACACTGAGTTACTTTTCTATGTATGACTACAGTCGAACTCAACCGACCATCGTGAAGACTGATTATTGAAAGAGGCCGGACTTACAACAATCATTACTCCCAGTCTTGTTTGCAAAATATATTGAAATATTAATCGGGAACAAAATAGAACGAAAGCTCGAGAAGCAGACGGTAAGCCGAAAGAAAAGCTTACTTTTATATCAAGCATGATCAAGTGAAAGAGCTATCCGAGAGAAAAAAGAACTGATCTATTCTATACACAGTGACAACGGTGACAATAAAGGATAAAGACAGAAATGTTGGTCTTACTTGACTTATTCTGTTAGACAATCTTCAGAGCGACTTGTACAATCCATGCAGGTTAGACTACTAAAAGATGAAATTAAAACTCTGTTGAATAACTGTCACTTTCTGAACACTTTTTTTGGCGGTATTTAAAGTTGCTTTACTCTCCTCAGAGTATTCGAAGTTTTAATAAATCAGTATAAAGGACGACTTCCGTTTTGATTGCTCTGCATGCTTGTCCTTGCTTAATAGCGTTCTGTTCAAGTCCTGAAAAATAGTTATTTCTTTTCCTGCTTTCATAATTTGAACTCGTCTTCGTGTGATCTATGACGGCGTCTAAACTCTTCGTTCACGTCACTATTAATTCAACTTCATCATTAAACTTTCTTTTTAGCGACTTGAACTTAAACCTTAACTATGAAACGGTAAATAAACATCACTTTCCGATATCTCCGGTTGTTTGGTGTTTTATTTTTCCGTTACCTGTTGTTTAACTGACTTTACTTAACATACAATACAACAAAGCGATAATTGTAGCTGACATTAGTTAACGAAGGGTAACAGTGAGGAGCATAGTTTGATTTAAAAAGACTCCTCTAATGCTATCCATGGATAGTTTGCATGATGATATTTGTTCCAGAAACTGTAAATCAAGCTTTGAAACAATGAATTTCCGGCGAGTAGGACTTAGGTCAGAGTTACAAGTTTATTCGTAGGCGTTATGTAAATTCGAGGTAATTTTCTTACGTTGAATTAATGATTATGCAGAAACGAACTGCTGTTTTTCTTGATGTCGTTGCCTTGACAAATTTAAAAACTTCGTGAGGTTACAGGTGAGCCTTTCTGACCTTTGCTGTGGTACATCAGTGCAATCCAGAAAAATATATAGTCATTTCTAGATATTAACTGAACGAGTTTCCACTCCAATCAGTAACTGCGTTACTAGCCGTGCTGGTGAGTAAATTGAATCTAGAATCACAAATATTTCTTTCTGCGTTTCAAGTTTAGAGAAAATGTCAAGACGAGCGGACTACCCAATGTAACACAATATAACACAAAGATCGTAAACTTTAGTACAAAAAAGGGCCAGGAAAAAGCTTTAAGAGATACGATTTTTCCTTAGGAAAATAGCTGACCATAAAAATATGGATGACAAAAGCAAATAACAGACAACAAAAGCTGCTGTGTAGTAATACCACGCCTTGTAGCGGATAATTGAATTATATTCCCCGAGTAAGTTTTCACGATTTTCTGCATGTAGTAGCTTTTACTAACGCTTATTCCTCTCTATTGTTATGGGTTACTGAGAGAATTACGAGAACTTTGTGGTTACAAAAAAATAATACACGAGTGTCTTAAAAGGAATATTTAGTTTGTTTTTTTTTTCTTTAATTTCCTTTTATTCATGCAGTTGTTTACTTCTCTTGATTTTTAAACTTTCTAGATTATGCCTTCATGACTATGATTTTAAAACAATGCACTGCAGTCTTTACTTTAAACACCAGATATTGTTTACTGATACAGTGGAGTAAATTCTGGTTTATTTACATGTTAATTTTTGTACGGATTATACCTTAACAACTACCAGTATTATTTTGGTGTTTCACTTTAAATGCCTTAAATCACTTGCGAATACGCGTTGTTTTTACTAAGGATTACACAAGTAATTTATACTTTCACAACTATGTTTAAAGTAATATTTTGCTATTTTGAAACTGCCCGGATCACAATAGAGTAAATTCTCGTTTATTGACTTGTTGTTTTTAATAAGGATTACGTAGAGTAATCTTTACGTCCGCAAATATTTGGAGTCTGTTTGGCGATAGGAGCGACACATTCAAGAACCTTCCACAGGAACTTTGACGTAATTTTCCCATCATATTAAATTTACAGTCGTATGTTATAAATGTAGCCAATATTCACGTACGCCGGACTATTTATCGGAAGATATTTGTCGGCGAGCAAGCATTTCCGCGGGGAGTGATACATTAATACATCTCAGCCAGGCTGGTCGCGCCGCTCATATTCAGTTGCAGTGAATCTTGTTTAATACGTTTATGCCTGTTACATTTCTCTGCCTCATGGCTGATTTGGATGATTTCCTAAAAGTAAGTAAATTGGGTTATGGACTAAATTAGCTGATAGTTGAAGTTGGAGGAGTTTTATCTCTTGGCAAAACAAATTCTTTAGCCGTTAGTAATACACTATATGTGAGAATAATCACCGACGCGGCAGACGTAGTTAATGATTCGATGGTACGAAAGCTAGGTCAATAACAGTTATTGTTCTTTTAATTCCGGTCTGTGTCTTCAACTTATCGACTTATCCGTCTGGTTTATCCAATTAGTATCTTTAAACTTATTTTCAGTTGTTCTACGATCAAAAGCCATTGTTGACTTTTCGTGCCTGTGTCACATAACGTGACTAATCAATTTGAGTGAGGGCGCGGCACAGTTTCCAGAATTGCCTGCAAAATGGCGGGCGCATACAGCGAAGAGTTTTACGGCGAGCAAGGCTTGACGAAGGCGAAAAACACGGGTGACGCATAAATAGACTCAAACTTAGATTGATCGTCGTTAAGCTGAAGTAATAAGTGCTATAACATTCACTATCTTGTATTAATTGCCTGCAAATAATTTTGAACTACAATTGACATTTGACGTGAGTGATCATGCACCACATCTGCGGCGATAAAGTAAGTACGTTTGATTTAACACTGTTGATGCTGATGATGCCATTTTTAGTGTTTTTCATGCTTATTATTGTCCGAACTGATGTTTTCTTTTAAACCTGACTAAGGAAATTTCTTTTATTATAAATACTTTTCTTTGCTAGTTTGTCAGTTCTTTGTTAGTACTGGGCTATGTGAATCTTTTCAGGCCCAAGGTAGAAATATAGAAATTCTCCCCTTTTTATTGCCGTGCACAATGAATTTGCCCCAGCAGTTTATGATTGCCTTTATTTTGGCCGTACCTGTCTGTTTAACAGTTAATGTATGGATACACAGTGCAACAAGTTTAATTATGATCACTGCTGCAAGGGAAGTAAAAATTGAAAACTGTTTAGTCCCTGTGCATCAATGTGAGTTGAAACATGTGTTCATCTTTGTCCAGTACCTAAAGGAGTTGGTGTCCTTCAGTTATAGGTTTAGCTGTCCATAAAATGCTAGCACTTTCTCTAGCATGAAGTGGCTTAGAGCGCAATTATTAGAGTTTGATAAGGTAGAAGTGCTAAACTAGGAAAATCACCATAGTCCTTCGTTAGAGGATGTCCGTTGCAGTCACTGAAGATTGATCATGTCCACGACAATTGTTGGAGTATTTCTTCTCCTCCACCCGGTTCAAAGTGGAATAATACTATAGACGATTGCCAGCTACCACCACTCTCGCCATTTCTGTCAGGTTTCTTCCTCACCAACGATTATATTAACTGATAGTGTGAGTGAAGAGAAGCTCTGGTCTGTGGATGGAGTGAAGTTTCTTCACTACACAATGCGAGAAAAAGACATCAATGGTGAACGTAACTTCGAGGGAAAAATACCTGAAGCTGTGTCATATGTGTTTTTATATTAAATGCATGTTGTTTATTGGAATGTCAAATTAATTCCTGACTGTTCACTGGGAGATTGTCAATTTAAATTATCTCTAAAGACAACTAACAGTTTCTTCATACTAACAAGATGTACAATGTCACCATCTTCAAAGGAACCAGGGAGTTTTAAACATATGACATAGCAAACAAGCCGGGTATTTGGTTATAGATACTGGGTTGTTATGGATTGCTTTAAACCATCAAAACGTAACCACAGAGCGACAATCATCCTTGTATCTTTGTTGCACAATCAAATCAACTTTAAAATTTCTCAGTTCCACAATTTAGTGATCAGTGTTCTTCACTTTCCAGTCTAACAAAGTCTAAGGAAGCAAACAATAACGTAAGGCTTGTGTTAAGGTTAAAGAAGTCTGAATTGAATTGTTCACAACCAAATTTGAGCCCTTTATAGGCTTGACCTTACTGTGGTTATTGTTATATTTTCCCTGAAATTAAACGGAAAAGTCTCGTCTATTGATTAAAATTTGTCGTGGAGAAATAGCGTATTTTGGGCGGAGTAAACATAAATGTTTGTGCAGTGTTTGTCAAACAGTTATATTTTGAGCGGGAAAAAGACGAAACGGAAACGGAAACGGCCTGATTATTTATTTTGCAGACACTAAATCCGAATCTTATCCGATTTGCCTTACAAACTGATCCCTGTGATCTCTTCAAGTGTCTGGAGTTTTCAATTCGGTGAAAACTGTGGCTATAAATAGTGATTAACTCGTACAATACAGCTGAATAGTTGAGATGACAAACTGAACAAATGCTGTTTGCCTTCCCTGTAACGAGTTGGCGTTTTCGTAAGACATATCCACTAGCTTGTGCCTTATTTCATTCTTTTAAGACAACTGGAAAATAATTTTAAAACACCATTCACCTGGTCCACAACAGACATATACAACTTAAGATAAGCGTTAAATTAGAAAACGAAACTAGCTATTAAATTCATTGGAGCAGTTTCTTGTCTTGCGTCTCGATATAAATATTTTAAATCCTCAAAGAAACCTTGGTGTTGTTCGTCGGCCTCCATTGAAGATAAAGCTTAACAAATCTCAAGCGGTGCTATGACGTAGGAAGAGCAATGTTCACCTGCTGTAATCGGCTCCCACGAGAAACAGACTGAAACATAACGGTTAAATTTAGATTTTATAGGCCGGTGTGTTCTGCTACTGAATAGAGGATCCAAGTTTAGATTGGGATGCTAAAAATTGTACACGAAGTATGACCACCCGCCAGGAAGTCGCGCCAAGGAAAAGCCGTAACTTAGTTGCGGATCAATAGGAGGGTTTTTGTGGCTTTGGATAACTTCAACGAGGACAAAGAATCTCTTGAACTTGGCTAATAATGGCGATGTGATCCCAATCAAGTTAATCAGTTCGCGTTTAGATCACGCTGTGTTAGTCGATTCGTCTGAGTGTATGTATGACGCACGAACTCGGCGAACAACTGAGTTGAACTCTATTAAAGGTGCGATTGCGAAATACCGATCATTGTAGAAATCCAGCGGGCCTTATTGCGGCATTTCAAGTTTTGATTTTCTCTTTTTATTCCCCAAAATAGCTATGACAGATATGTCATGACATTGTGACAGCTCTTAGAAGAATATAAAAGATTGTTTTTTGAAACATAGAGCTCAATTGCGAAATACACAGACCGATTTTTTAACATCTTTGTAAATTTCCCTGTCAAGTTAAAACGTGGGATCCATTCACTCCATTCTCTTTTACTGAAGACAGCTGGCTTTTTTCTTGATACAATGTATCCGACAAAAATACGACAGGATAACCATAGAGTCTTCAGTTGATTCCATTGACAAAGTTAATAAAGTTTTTCAGTCTGAAAAATAACAAACCGTTCATTGTCATTCAAACTCTTCAGGGGGGCCACGTGGAAATGTTTCAAACTTTATGAAGGTGAACTAAGTTATCAATATCTTTCTATGCCCCGCAGGGCAACAAGAGGTTTATATAAGATATTGATTTATAACGTTCCTTTGTCGTTTCACTGTTGACCTTTGTTGAAGTATTATTTACACTTCTCGGGCTTATAAATTTTGTATTATTTCACTGCGGTAAAAGAGATTGTTTCCAATAACTCGAGCAAGCCCAGTTAAATCGTGTAATGAAAGAAAATTGAATTCTCGAAACTACCCAGTTTGTAATCTCCATTTTCGCTCGATTTTTAGGCTAATGATCAATTAAACTTCGCTATTTCACAACACAATGAAATATTTTCCATGCCACCTTTTTACTGGTTTTGCTGAAGCGTTAAAATATATTTCAAAATACAATACGTAACTTTTAAATTGTTCGTCTCGAGAAAATGCACCGCCTCTTGTTGTGATTTACATGTCAATAAGTTTAACATAACTACGGAGTAAGGTAAAATAACAAATTGTGCAATCCCACCTATAAAAATATCAGGACTTGCTATACGCGAATTGTTTCACTTGTACCTTGACAGGTTATTTGTATTGTCATGACAACACCGAGGAGTAAACCTGTTTGTTTAGGCTGAGGAATGTGCCAGAAAAACCACCCACAACCTTGACCCCTGACGTACAGCAGAGTGTAGTTAATAGTAACAGTTAGTAGATTAGTCTTTTAGTGCAACATCGCAACGGAATCTGTACACCTCTTAGGCTCTAAAGTAAGTTGATTTTATACGGTGAATTTGATTTAGCGTTTCTTGTTTCTTTAGATTTGACATGCCCTTTGAAATTCTCTTATTTTGTTGTTCTGCTCGACTGCGCCACTGTGTCCCAAGTCTTTGATGTTGTTTTAGAGAGACAAAGTTTCTTCTAAACGTTTTTCTTTCCTTATTAGTTGAAGCTAAAACAAAGATTGCCAAATGGAAAGAAAAAATCTAAACATGTTCTTTTCCACTTTGTTTCCTGATTTTGTACATATAGTTTCCTTTCTGATAAAGTAATTCAAATCTGTCATTTTCTTTATTAATAAGTAATTGTAAATCACTGAGATTTGTAACATTTAATCTATCCACACTTTTTCAGGCCTTGTATAACTTAACTGAGCAAAGAAAAATTGATTCTTATTCAAGCTTTACTTTGTTACCTTGTTAAATAATTTCATATCTGATATCGAAAAGTGTTTTCGCTAAAATAATCTGCTGATTTTAAGAGTCACGTTCGAAGTGTTACTAGACATTTCCGTCAAGTGTCTGGATTAGATTACGTTTTCACGTTAGTAGCGTAATCACCCCAGATAAGTTACTCCAGAAATTTCTATTTAACTATTGAATTAAGCTGAGACATTTTTGTGACAAATATTTTACGGACGGTGACCGTGAACAATAATCAGCAAATTTCTCGCCAATTCAGCTTAATATATTCTATTGAGATTGCTAAATTTAGTCAGCCACTCAGACCGAAATAGCGCAGTTTGTTATCACACTTAAAAAGTGTCTTTCACGTATAACAATAGGCACTACGTTTGTAGTTCTGCCCCATAGATAGTTGTTCTGGGCTTGGAAAGTCCTTCCGAAGTTTAACAGTGAATTTCAAGCTGCAAAATTTGGTTGAGGGACTGAACAACGACAGACCAAGGTAGAAACTGTTTCAACCGGGAGCAATCGCAATGCGTAATTTGAGTTAAAACTAATATAACTTAACTGCGGCTTTTGCACTTAGTGTTAAACGTGGGAAAAGGCTGTGATGTAAAATTTACCGGTGGTGAAATAAATATCTGCAGGTCGAAATCCTCGAGGTCATTTCAGCTGGACATACTGGACGTGCAGGGAGAGCTCGAATTAAAGGCTAAGCTAACATTTTGTTTTCATTGCAGCCTACTTCAACCGAAATCAAGTCAGCGCCGATGCCTCCAATGGGATCCATAACACAGCGTTCACCCAAGTGCGCCCGTTGCCGAAACCACGGCGTTATCTCGATTCTCAAAGGACACAAGCGGTTTTGCAAATGGCGAGACTGTGCATGCTCAGACTGCAATCTCATAGCTGAGAGGCAAAGAGTAATGGCTGCACAAGTGGCGCTTAGAAGACAGCAAGAAAGCGACGAGGCAGGTCGCCTTTCTTATGGCACGATGCAGTTATGTTTTGATCCTAATATACACAAGGCATCAAGAATTATTCCTCCGTCGCCAACATCTCCTAAAGAAGGTCAACTCACTCAGAGAACTGCAAGTTTGTCTTCACGGTCAAGTTCGCCAAACGACGACGTCAGCAATGAGTTTGGATCTCCCGCAAGCAGCGCAAACGAGGGTGAGTCCCATATGAGTTCCAAGCCTGCGCTTAAACTTTGCGCAACTTGTTATTATTGTTATACGAGTTAAAAATTCTCACTTTATTGGCTGCCTTTTCATTTTATTCCCCAAATAACAAGAATTGTCTTTTTCAAAGGAATTTCTGACAATTGGCTCATTTAAGCCAAATGATTCGACGCTTAATGCTCCAAATATTTTCCGATTGGCTACAAAAATACAGAAACTCTCTTGGTGTTTTCACGTGCATTCGCCAAAATCAGCGCCAGTTAAGGGCGTTTTGTTTATAACATGGCTTATTTCAACTAAACTGATATTTAACAGTATTAGGCTGGCTTAAGCCATGCACTCAATGTAGTTTTTGTTCTGCGAGTTTAAATCCATACAGCTTGCATTTATCGTCTTTGAATTATTTTTGAGTTAATGAACGAGATGATGCTACTAAAAACATTTTTAGTGGTCAGTTGAATTAATTTCCATGAAAGCTTGTCGTCACCGTATAAGTAACGGAAGATAACTGTTTTTAAATTTTAACCTAAACTTGTAACTATTGCTCCTGCTATAAACATATTTATTAGTTTTGATAAAGTTTTTTTTTCTGTTTGTTTATTTTGAAGTAAACTTTTCGCAACTTGAAACAACTTGATTATGCGTTTGAGCACAGATTTCTTACAAAACTTTCATCACGTGTTTTTCCGAATTAAAAATTCTTGAATATTGTGGTTTGTTTAGAACATGGATTTGTTTTGCTGATGTACAAATTTTTACGATATATAGCCGCCATTGTTTCTCCTTTTAGAACATTTTTATTTTTAGCACTAAAGCAATTATCGTTTTGAATGTAGATAATTGATAACTCAAGCTTGTCCTAAACACATAAAATTATACTTTGTAGATTGGTGAGAATGAGAGTGGCGCACAAACATGGTGGTCAAAATAACGTTTAGATCATTTTTATTCTATCTGAAAATTTGAAAAACAATGACTTTTGCGGAACATTGAAGTAACACGCTGAGCTTAGCTTTCACGACTTTTGAAACGCTTTGTCTACAAACAAAACATTGTATCGACATGAAAATTTGCATAACGAGTAATGATACTTATGCCTAGAATGTGCAAAATAACCAACTTTCTCGGATTAGGAGTTTTGGTTTTAGGATTTTGATGACACAGGTTCGTCTCTATGCATCTGTAAAACTACTTAGTATAAATACTTGTAAGTATTTCAGTTAAAGCTCTTCAGACAACTGCCAAATAGAAACGCGCGACATTCGCGAGACATGCATGAACAATCTAGAACGCCGGAGTGCATTGTGGGTTGAGAAATGGTCACTAGTCGCATGTTTATACTTTGATCCCAGAAATTAAAACCAGTGTTTATGTCTCAACCGCAATGTTTTTATTTTATATCTTTTACGGTTTTATTTATAAACCGTGGGAAGTGTTGTGTTTATTTCTAAGCAGCGTCAGGTACTTTATCTATTTTTAGCCGTTTGTCTGTGAATAAGATAGAAACCTGTTTTTTCCATCATAGCTATTCTTAATCAGTGACACTACATCTTTAGTTACACTGTCATTTTCCATCTTTTCCTTTAAACGCAAATTAAATTTCGCATTCTTTATTAGCAAAGAATTTGGTGTTGAATATGTTTTGTTTATGACGTATTATCGAATCAAAAACAGAATTTCAAGATATTTTGACATTCGCCGATTGTCTTTTTAATCGTAAGGTAAAATCCACAGTGAAATTAAAATGAAAACAATTCGATCATTCCTGCGATCTTAGGAGACGAAAAGTAAAGCAAAAAGTAACAGTCTTGACAACACACTGTGCAAATGACTTTGTTTCCGACACGTGCTGCAAGGGTCTTTATTTCAAAACACGTGTCTAAGTTTTGGTAAACACCGCTAAGCCAGCCCGTCCATACCAAAATTCCAAGTTATGACAAGAAAGACATCTGATCGAGTGTGACCTTTCATCGCGAGACTGCTGCGACCCATAAAATACTTTAACCGCAACTGAACCTCAGTGAAGCCACGTTATTCTTCTCAGTAAAACAATTATCAATTATAAGAAATTAATGCTCCTACATGCAGATGCTTCCACGGACGGAACCAATCAGGAGGCGCACATTTTTAAGGCTATCATGTTTACTTGAAAACAATTGCCGGTGCTACGTAGAGTCCAGCTGAGATATTGTATTGAAGTAAAAAAATTAGCAGTGACTGTCGTTTGCCTATAACTTGGTTCACCAGGCGAGTTAAACCTGCTCTGCACCGGAGCAGTCGTCGCTCTTCTCGCTCAGTCTTTCTCAACTGAACCAAGAAATCTTTTCACTTCAGAAGTCGTGCAGCGACAAAACTGCTTCACGGTTGGTGAGTTTCGACACGTTGTGTGTGTGAATTTGTAAATACGTTTGATTTTAATTCACCTGACATTGAGAGTGAACTAGAAAAAGTCAAAATAAGTGAAATTTATTGAAAGGGAAAATCAACAACTGGGCTTGGTAATTTCTGATGAAGGTGTCCCCAATTTGAACGAAATTCGTGATAGGAATAAGACATTTACACAGAGGTTCTTTGGGACCTCTATCTCGTTGATTTAATATATCGGGAAGTTGAAAAGTAATTATGGCAATGGGTTGCTTTATTATCAAAGAGTACGGTCTGAAAATGCCAAAATGGTCGGTTGTTATATAGATGGTCCAGTATTTTACCAACTGGAACACACGATATTGACTTAAGAGGCTATATGAAATTTGTCTGCAACATAGTATGATATTCAGTCAGCAAGTAGCTGTGCCAAGGCATTTCAAACTGACCAGTAATTTAAAAAGAAAATTATTTCACCGATTTTATTGTATTATCATTATTATTATTGTTATTATGATGAAGAAAATTGTATTGACAAGCTAACTCTCGGTGTATTTATTGCAACGCTCTTTTAGCCCTCACAGTGATAAGATCCAAGCACGACATTGACCAAAATCTTCGGCAATGTTGACGAGAAAAGGATAAAGTTAAAACTATGCTTACTTTAGTAAAATGAGAAGGAAATCAGATTTTTTATCACCGTTTTCACTTTTACTGCTATCACTTTCACTTTCGTCAAAATAGCAATAGAGAATATAAAATGATAAAAGACTTGTTTACCTCAAAGTGGTTGCCAGGGTTATGTTTCATCGTGTATTTGCTCTGTCGTGCGGAAAATGAACTACACTATAGTTTTTGTATGCGATATACTTTCAAAAGAAAGGAAAACACTATTATTGCATTAGCGTTTGCGGCGAGTTCTGTCGTTTAGAAAATATTGGTTACATGCAAGGGTAGAAATTTTGGAGCTTCGCTGCCAGCTGCGATTTATTTATCCACTAATTGCCCCATTAGCTCGAAAAGCCTGAACTACCTTGAATTTGATTGATGTGTAAGCCATAGAAAACCATTAAAGTGCTAAGCTATGGAATAATTACTGCCAGTTAGACTTTTGAACTTTGGACCAAAATTCGTACACTTTTAAAATTCATAATAAAAAATATAATTTTTAAACGTCATTATGACCAACTATTTCCCCATCTCGTACAATTTTTGTTAGCCATCATAACTTTTTCCGACGTCGCATTTTATCGATTTCTTTAGGCTCTATATACCAGAGGGAAATGTTTTTTGTTGACAAGGCCTTTTCAAATCAATCGGAAAAACATCCCGTGCAGTGTATCAATCGTAATGGAAAAGGTTGAATTTTTGCATTGTTTAATGCAGTCCGCCTTCATGTAAACGCTGCCAGTGGTCTTAAAAAATCTGCCCATTTTCATCGGTTCATTCTAAGAAACTTTCTTAAGGGTCAGGAAGTTCTAGCTGTGCATTTACCCCACCGGCGCTTACAAAAGTCTTAAACAGAACCTTGCCACACGTTACGGCAGGTAATTTAAGGCTACCTTTTGTTCATTTCGTTGGTTGCATTGGTTAAACAGGTTAGAAAATTTTTTAAACGAGATACCAAACTACATTCTAGCTTCTTGAACGTCCAAAATTTCATTGTAACTGGCAAGAGTTTGGGATATTTCCCGGACAATTTAAAGAAATTATTTTTCGAGCTGTAAGACATTTTAGTTGGTGTCAAGCTGGCCTAATATGGACGTGGCTAAAGGCTGAAAACAGCAAGCATTTATACATATCCACAAAATTAAAAGATCTCAAACTGTTCTGCCGCTGCGATCCGCGCATTTAGAAAACAAATAATGGTAACGTGGATTTAGTCTTCCCTTGTAAGCCCTGTACTGGTAATTTGCATACATTAAAATGGGAACTGAGTTGTCATTTTACATCGACTCGCTTCCAGTCACGAAAACTAAAGCGGCTGCGACAGACCTGCACGAAACCAAAAATAGCCGGATTTACAGTTCTGAAGGTAATCTTTTTGGTAGACCGTATTATTACGATCTAATCAGAGAGTTAAAGCTTAGAAACCTAATAGATGGCTTAATTTAAATTCGCTTGCTTTAAATCTTAACAAGTAGACTTGGAAATTTTGTATAAAGTATCTGCTGCTATTAACACAAAAGGTACATTTACTGCTTCCCTAGCTCATGTAGTTTGTCTTTCTTAACCTCGGCCACGGTTTAGACGAAAAGAACTGCTTTCAATATCCGAGCAAAACCGGCACGAACCTGTTAACTTCAAGGGTGGGCAGCCACGCAAAAAAAATATCTCGTTTATAGTTACAGCTTGGTGTGTAATGTTTCACAAACGTAGACTATTTTAAGAGGGTAATGTTGATGTATTTGTAAATTTTGATCTTCATTTAAATCTCTCCAATTATATTGGCAATAGCTGAGGACGACATTTCAACTGAGCACGTTATGGCTGCGCCAGTTTTTGATAACAACCAGCTAACAAGAATTTATTTTTTCTGTTTTCAGAATTTACAATGGAAAACAGCGGCGAAGCTTTGCCCACGAGGTGGAAACGTGAACGAGAAGAAGAAGAGGAGGAAGAAAGACGACTAAGAATGTCGCCAGACACTAAACGACCAAGAAATGAGAAAATATCTCTGAGCAATGGTGACCACAGTAAAGCGATGTCTACGTCGGACCATTCCAGATTTATGAACATCTTAACAAGGCTCTTCCCGGAGCAAAAAAGGAACGTCCTGGAGCTGATATTAAAGGGGTGCGGAGGTGATGTTATCCAAACAATAGAGACCGTTCTTCCTAGTCACGAGGAAGCCCTCGCCCGGGGGCACATACTGGCCAGTGTACCACGTGGCGTCTTCCCAGGCCCCCCGCCACCTTCTAACTACTCGGCCTTCTCGCCTCTATCTCCGACGATTCCTCACAGCATTCCACTAAGTGCTGTTGAATATCACGCAGCGTCAAAGTGTGCCAGTGGCCAATGTCCCGGATGTGTGTATTATCCAGGAGCTGGTCCTATACCTGTACTGAAAGATCCCACAAAGCGACAGAACCCGGATGTTCCAATCCCGATTATACCTTCCATCTCAGAGCACAACTCGCTCCCGATGTCTACCATTCCAGGTTTGACAAAAATACCCCACCTTGAGGACATGCGGTACACTCAAAGTATGCGGTCAGCAACTGCTGCGCTAATGACCATGAGCTCGACTGGACGAGTTCTTTCTGGGGACCGCATACTACCAAGGAATGACCGCAGCCCACCGACCCATTCTCCCCGCGGTTCCCCTAAGAGTGAGGCTGAAGATAAATCTTCAAATTAGTTCAATCAAGAAAATATGAAATTGTGATATTGGTATGCTGTAGTCCGAGGTATCCAGTGAAACTGGAAAAATAGAGTAGAAGCTACTGATGTGAGAAACATGACGGTTACCTTTTGTGGTACCTACTAGCGACCAATGTAGTTAAAAAGGTAGCACCGAGTTTAAGTTGAGAATGTGTTCTGTCATACGCTAAAATATGCTCAAAACATTATTCCACCCGACTGTTTACAAAGGACATTAGTTATTCCAGCGAAGCTGCCTAAAAATAGTGTAAGTTGCAGGATTATGTAAATATCAGTGTACATGAAATCAACTACTACACGGTACTGCTTAGAGTTTTATTTCTACAGCTTTGTATTATAATTTTCTAAGCTTTTTTATTTCTTATATGAGATGATAGGAATAGCGACCTATAGTTGTATAGGAGGATTGCCTTCAGAATACGCGGTAGATGATGAGGAAGTTATCAAGCCGGTTTAATAGGGAGTTAATGAGAAAAGTCTGGAGAATCTAACATTGCAATCCACCTGGCGGTAAATAAGTGAGCATGACTGATAGAAAAAAAAAACAGTGAAGTATAAGCTGAGTTTTAGTAGTAGTTTTTTTGGGATGTACATATAAAATTGCAGTGGCTGATGCTATTTTTTTGCCATTAATTGTAAATGAAGTCTCTTATATTTTATGAAGCTAACTTGTAAAAAAGCCTTTTTGGAGAGAAAATGTAAATAACGCAAAACGGTGATTGTATGAAAGCGTGAGCTTGTACCATAAAACTATTTTCTTACCCAGCTAGAATAGGTAATAGCGTGGTAGATAGCGCGCCTTGTGAACCTGTCCCAGAGATCATCACGAGCTGCAGTGCGAGTTAATAGAGTGCGCATGCGTAGACAGGCTAATTAGCTACCTATTTCCGTGAGATCTTGTAGCTTGATAGGTAGTTAACTTAGTTGTATACCGTTAGATAACATTAGCGTAGTGAAAAGAGTTCATAACAGCAGAAATGGCTTTGAAAAGGCTTTGTAATATATTTAGTTTTGTGAAAGATTTTTCCCGGTGCTTATTTATTGTTCCTTTTTTGGAACAATAGTTTCCTTTAACTATTAAAACTATTGAATGTAGTACAACCCCTGATGCTCGAACATCCGCCTTCGATTGAATGGGATTTTTGTTGTTGCTGTTTTTTTTTTTGGGGGGGGGGGGGGGGGTGGGAGGACTCCTGTGGCAAGTTTATAATCTGATCTTATGAGCATAATGACACTGGAAAAAAGAACTTCGAAGGCAAATGTTCGAGACACACAGGTCGGCTGCGTGGAGCGTTCTCTTATTTCAGTCTTCACTCGACCCTTTTCCGTTGTGTTAACACTTTAAATCTCGAGATCAAAATATTAATTGTGGAAGAATAACGTTGTACACCAAATCATTAACTGTTGGGAGAATGTGGTTGTACATCAAGGTAATATTTCCAGCTGATGAATTTCTTTATTCTCATCACCTGTTGATTGTTAGGAGAAATTAGATCTTCATCGGTAATTTAATTAAAGGTTTAGCTTAAATATTGATAAATAAATGAGTATATAATAAAATAGCATAGAGATAGATTTTCAAATTTTCATTAACCCAAGCAAGGAGCTCGATTTATCTTGATGTTTCTTGATCTCATTATATCTCGCTTGATGAAAGAGTTTTACAATCAATCGTACAACTCAGTACTTAAACTTCGTGTTATATATAGCCTGGTTTCAGATTAGTCAAGCAATAGTAAAACCAACATAACAATGCCAGCTGATAAGGCTGTGCCGAGTGCTATAAGCTGTACGTATTCACGGAACAAACTGACAACACTATGATTAGTGAATTATGGACTTTTTCTTCAGAATGAAATTAAGCAAGTCGCACACAACGACTAAAGTAACTGTCTTTTTATCTCGTAGATAGAAATTCATTCGTATTTTCAAAATAATCAAGACATTCAGCATCGTTAGTATAGAAAAGTATTCTGATTAAGCTGACAAAAGTTTACGAGTATTTATAGACTTCATGAATCTAGATGAAAATCCGTACTTCAAGAATAATGCAATAAAGATTGTAGCTTCAATGCAATTATGTTAGTTTTCTCTTTACTAAGTTTACACGCGTGCAGGGCACATAGCTCGCGATACTCGCGAGGCACTTTCATGAATATCTAGCCGCTTTCAAAAAGCAGTCTGATGAATGCAGAATGTTTCAAACTGAACGAGTGTAATTGCTCCCCTTGCTTTCCGCGTCCGTGCGTGCGGAACATGATAAAACTAGCACAGGATAATAACTTTCTCGAAAATATAACGCCATGGAAAATATTTTGAATTGGTGCTTTGTGAGCCCATTGTGTTTCTCCAATCTTTCGCTTGTGTCGTCGATGCGTGCTGCACACTGAATCAACTTGAAGCATAAGTAGATCGTGTTGACTATTGAACGGAAATTAAACAAAGCCTAAGTGTCGGCTTCTAAATCAAAACTAAGTAAAGTTCATTTACTATTGAAACCTAAGCAGAAAAAAGTAAAGGTCTTTCGTCAGGAGCAAAATAAAGCGACTGGAAAAGACAAAGGACAGACGGTCATTACGCTTTACACAAAGATCCCGTCTAAAAGCTGTCGCATTTTTTTGAATTAAAATATCTTTTTAGAATTTAAAAGCAATACCCAGAGGAAGCGCTATTTACATTCAAATTGAAAGAAAGCTTTCGGTAAACATCGAATGACAAGAATATTAAAAGGAATCAGTTTGCAAGTACGTTTTAATTTTACGTAGTATCGGCAGTCTACTTCGGTAGATCTGCAGTTTTACCATTTCTAGCTTTGATATCGTCTGAACCAGAGTATAAGACTCGAGATCCAATTATTTTTAAAAGAAAATGAGATGAAAGAATTACATTCTGGGGTTATTCAGAAATTACCATAAAAATAGATTTGTCCTTGCTAACACGGACAGCTAGCTAATAAAAAGGACCAAGCGAATGTTGAAGAAAGAGGCGCTAATCCGACTCCAGCCAATCACGGAACGAATCAATTGCAGCCCAAACAATAGAACTCATTTGCAGTAGAAATACCGTAGGTGATATATCAACTGTTTGACGGTAATTAATTGGAAAAGCGCAAATTGTAAAACTAACAGTTTCAGTCGGAGCTGTCGCAAACACTGAGTGGTCCGAACTGTATCGAGCAAGTATGTCCGAAGAGAATGTCATTCGGTCTCCGCGCTGTGCGAGATGCCGGAACCACGGCATAAATCAGATTTTGAAAGGACACAAGCGCTACTGTCGGTGGAAGGACTGCTCCTGCTTTAAATGCAGTTTGATTATTGAGCGACAGCGGCTGATGGCGGCGCAAATAGCGCTTAAACGAGAAGATGACGACATTCCGCCGACAAGCCAGTTTCGGGATGCTGCTGTTAGCGTGGAACCTGTTTGTGTCGGTTACAGGTCACCGCCGACTTCAAGCGAGCCAATTCCGAACATCGTTTGTCCGCCACCGGTGCAAGTTGATGCAAATAATAACAACACATCGTCGGATGACTTAAATATGATGGATGAGGCAAGAGCCAAACACGATTCGCTTTCGTCAGGTCAAGGTGAGAAATTAAAAAATAAGATAGCTTGGTGGTTGATCTTGTTTTAGTAGCAGATCATTAGGTATCGAATAGTTACTCTGGGGTCAGTCTGGAATTGAAACATTTTGAAGTGAAGTCATAGTTAATATTAACTATGGTGAAGTGGAAAGCAATAGTTACTAAACGGTGTAGCCGGATTTCTTTTCTTAGGTTTGCATGATCGCAATCCTCAAATTTATTGTCGCAAACCAAGCGGATGCAAAGTGTAACTTCTTCAGTTGTCAAAAAGCAGCCGTTTCAGCTAAAAAAAATCAAACTTAAAAAAGTTCTCAACTAGAAAAAAAAGACACTTCTGACTCTCTCAAGATCTAACCGTACTCTGAAAGCACTTGGACTAAGTGCAATTCACATTGCATTATTAGCCATTATATTCGGGATAGGGATCCGTGAATTGAAAGTGTTTTTTTCCCGCGATATACAAACAAGCTATTGAACGCGTCTTATAAAGGTTCTCTCGAAATTAAGCAAACAAAATCTCCGCGGAATCCTAAAAGTGTTTACTTTCCTAGATAGGAATCTACAGTTACCAATAAGAAAGAAGAATGTTGTATCCATTGTGGTTACTTGTCACTTTTCCATCTTAGAGCTTTTTATTTCTTGTTTCAACAACCTGTTATAAACATTGCATAAAAATACTTGAAACTTTTACCGACACATGAAGGTGTTAAAAAAGTCTAGGGTCGCCCGACATGTTGTCAGGAGCTCATTTTTTTTATCAAATCCAGAGAGCTTCTTTTGGTAGCTGTGACCATTCAAGCCGAACAATTTCTTCTGTCTGAAAAGAATAAACCCTTACAGTATTCTTCGCTTGTTGGCAGTGTTAAAAATAATTTCTTCATTTTATCTCATCTGAGACGTGATTCAGATCATGTTTGAACTGAAGCCAAACAAAGACGGCTCAATTTTAATTAGAAACGTTTTCACAAGTTTGTTTGAAGGCTGTCAGTGCAACTCTTCTACAGGAAGAATGACAGTCTAAGAACAGTGAAAAACCGCAAGAACATGAAAATAACTCGTGGCCGGTGTCGATAGTGAAAAAAAAAATGCTGAACAAACTCCTATCGTTTTGGAATGAGGAACTTTTGATAGCTAATTGCATGCTTATTTTAAAGTATATCCTTCATGAACTGCATGATCGTTCTTTTTCTGTATTCTGGAGAGAGAAATTGCACCATCAAATTTCACCAATATATACAATTTATCATTTTTCATCAATGAGATATATTTTGTTGCCATAGAACCACTCCTTAGAGATCTTAACATCAAGTGTTAGGGGTTGGTATGTTCGTTTCAAAACTTTCTAGCATTTCACATAAAATTTCGATCGACTCTCTTTTTTCTAAGATTTGTCCAAATCCTAGCTTCCCTAATTTTCTATTTCTTCCGAATTTATGTTACTTGGTATCCGCTGTTGTCTGGTGAAAATTCCAACACGGCAGCATTCATTTCCAGCTGGAGAGAGGCCGCTTAAAGGACTGCTTAAACTCTTTTAAAGTGTTTCAATCCTGAAACTCTATTTCTGTTTGCAGCTGTGAGAATATAGTGGTAGATCAGCAGCACGATGTTTCTTTATGATCACCGCGTTGAAAGAGAGAGTTGATAATTATTGAACTAGCGAGGAAACATTGAACAATTACATTTTATTTTCCTTTTCATTGTAGAATCAAAGCGCAAATTTTCAGAAATGGAATCTTCGTATCCTTCTCCTCCTGAAGCAGGCGATGATAGCGTCTTTTATGACAGCGATGAAACAAATGGCGAGACAAATGATGACTTTCGGGGATGCAAACAGTCATTCAATCATGTTAAAGAACGAGACGTTGCTTCTGCCAATGATACCGCCAAAGAGCATCTCGAGAGTCCTGGAAACCACAACTCTAGCTACCGCGGAAGACTGCATCCGCTTGATCTTCTCACCAGGCTCTTTCCAACTCAGAAGCGGAGTGTACTGGAACTGATTTTAAAAGGTTGCCATGGAGACGTGTTGAGAGCAATTGAATGCGTTCTACCTAGTCATGAAAAAGCTCTTGCTTCTTTGAAAACTCCTGAATCCCCTGTAGTGCACTATAACCCAGGAATGCATCCAAGCTTTACTGCTCGCCAATCCCGACCGCCTTATCAAGGGTCTATGAGGCCTGGGCACTACCCTGTCTATGGCTCAGCCCCAGGATACTCGTACCCCATGGTTGAGTATCTGCACCAACAAAAGTTTAGCCTAGGATCAAACTGTACAGCAGTTGAAAAGGAGCATGCGCATGATGTTGTTCCAGGCACTGAACAAACAAATATTGTGGGCAAAGTTTGTCCCGAATGCTCAACGAAATCCTCCCCCTCCAGTAACTTTTGCAGTTCTTGTGGGAAATGCTTTAAAGAGACATAATTCTTGATTGTCACTTTGTCGGAGAACAAAAAAACATTGTTAGCGTTGTGATGTTGACATAAGAAGTCACTTCCAAGTGCCTTTTAACTCAAGGTGAGGCCTGGTGTAGCATAATGGAAAATGAGCTTGATTAATTTGCATTAATAATTTATTCTGTACCTGGATTCATTTTGAAACTGAAATGAAAAGCAGGACATTTTCCTTTTTGTTATCATTTTCTTTTGCACTAGCTGTCAAATGGCTGAATAACAGGAAAATATGATGTTTGTAGTTTGAAAGCTTGAAATGAAATTAATAAAATGAAAAACACAATCACTATTCTTAATGTTATTTAATCGAACAAACCTTTTGTCCAATTTAACCTAACCTGTTTGAGCATTTGTATGAGAAGACGTTTGAAATTCAGTACTTTCTGTAAGAAATACCTGAAAAGCTCAACGAAAATGTCCGATAGCCCCGGGGGGGGGGGGGGGTACTCCCCTAAATTTAGGATAGGGGTGTGCCGCGAACGTTCTCAAACCCTGACCCTATCTAAGGATAAAGAAAACGAAAATTAATACCCTTTCTAAGGCCCAAACCTGAAAATTGACACCCTATTCAAGGGGAGGAGAAGCATTGCGTGACGACTCAAACAACGGCTAACTGCGCACGGCAAAGCTCAAATCTTTCAAAATCGCTTTGTTAATACTCAATGACGGATAGTTCAGTTTTAACAGACAATTTTTTTTCGTTTAGCTGGGCGTTTATTTGAGCCGATAGAATTTAGCTACCCTATCTAAGGATCACACCGGGAACACAATGCCAAAAGGAACAAAAGTGATACCCTATTTAAGGACCGAGAACCTCAAAAAACATACCCTATCCCGCGGCACATACCTATATAGCCCATATATGGGAGTACCCCCCCCCCCCCCCCCCCGGGCCGATAGCCTTCTGATCTACCGACCAGTTCATTCTGTGTTGATTCTTAGTTGCTTTTTATTATAGATAGCAATGCTTTGATTAGTGAAGTTAAGTGAAGTGAATATTTTATTTACCCACGGATTGTAAGAGTAGCTCTAAAAGAGCTAATATCTCCGAGTATTTCAACACCGGGAACTTATTCTTTACAGTGATTGTGTGGGTTCTTTCACGTCCCATGCTGATCATAACAGAGAAAAGATGCAGGAGATGGGACTATGGTTTATCGTCCTTAGAACATCTGATCATTGCAAAGGCAACATATTCTCCTCAGATATTGAGTGTTTATCCGGTCTGGTGCTGGAACACGTGACCTCCCGCACAATAGTCCGGTTCTCTACCAACTGAGCTAACCGGTAGGCGGTCACGTGAGCGAACAACCAATTTACCCGATAAATGTGAAAATATAGCTTACTTCCATACTACTTGCTTTGGAGCAGAAGAAAAATGCTTACCATGCTTACTCATTTTCATTTGAAAGATTTTGCACCAGGTCTCGTTTTGAAGAAGAACCGAGAAGAAATGGGGAAATTTATCCTTGATCATTGGTCTGCGTTCAGAATAGACTTACTTCAAAAAAAAAATTTAGGGGAGCAGGGATGAGCAATGGTGAGACCACTCACCTCGCACCAATGTGGCCCGCGTTCGATTCCCGGATCCGGCATCATATGTGGTTTGAATTTGTTGTTGATTATCGTCCTTGCTCCGAGGGTTTTTCCCCAGTTTTCCTCCCTCTACAAAAACCAACATTTCGAAACTCCAATTTGATTTTACTTTTTTAACTTTTTTAATCACGGAAATCCACTGGCAACATAGCCCGCTGATCCGTGCTTTATTGGTATCGATCAGAGTTACTGATTTACTCTGAAAAGACCGGTTGCCACTTGAAGAAAGAAGTTCAATTTTGACAAGTATCCGACAGCTCGTCGGTTCCCCGGATCTCTTATCCAATCACAGACCAGAAAACTGCACAGGCAGTCGCTTGGCATGTGGCTTCTTTCATTGATCCACTTCACAAGCCAAAATTCTGCTTTGGACAATTACAGAAAATGCAGGAAACCTGTTAAAATATAATAAATTCTCAAGAACGCACTGTCTTGTGTTAAGAGAAATCCCCTCCGAGGATTCGAAGCCATCTGAACTGGTCTCGCATGTTCAAATAAGTACGTTATAAATGGTGTGCTACCCGCCACTGAGAGCAGTCATATTCAGTCCTGGTGAAAAATATTGGTGATGGACAGCGCTTGACGGCAACCTGGTAAAGATCAGCTTATCAGTCGTCCCTTACTTAGCTAGACCCTAGGCTTGCTTCTTATTTCCCTATACAGAATGTTGATGTTACGCCGAGAGAGAATCCCTAGTTTATGATTCAGATATTCTCGTTTTCTGTTTTGCTCATAATGTATTGACAGTGTCAGGAGAAATTTAAGGTTGATCAGTTCACTCGCTCGTGTTAATCCACCTGCTGTCTGGGGTCAGCAGATCACCACAGCAAATTTCCTGAAATAATCTGACCGCTATTTTCGACAGCAAAATGGCGACTGTTTTAGCATTTGGTGACAACAGACGGTGAAATCATCGTCCTGTTGCGTTCAAAACTCTGGCACTGTCCCCTACAAGAGAGAAATTTTCATTCAAAAAAACTTTATAGTCCGATTTATTCAGTTGTGAGAGATGATTGTCAATATTGTGAAGATAATTTTTATACTCATCATTTTTGCTGGTGACATTGGTTTTCTCAGGGCGGGTTCCCTGAAGAGAAGTCACTTGAAAGGTAAGGAAATTTTCCATGCTTCGGTTGTTTAGATCGTTTTCCAAGCGTGAACGTGGAGATAAGTTACTCAGTGAACCAAGTCACAAGAAATTAATGACTTGAAGTAACAAATTACCAATGCGTTTGGCAGAACGTCCCTGGTTATTTTTATAAAAACAAATGCAATTTCTTCTCACAAGTACTGTTTATTGTAGAAATTCATCAATAAATTCGTTAAATATTAAAAAATTCTCGGCGAAAAGTTTAACATTTGAAATCACATCAGTTAATGTAAAAACCGGTTCATTTACTCAATTTAGTCGTATGGAAAAATTTTCATACTTATTAAATAATTCGTAACTCAGAAACTATTTACAGATATCATGCAGTTGCTTTCTTACAACTTGGGAAAGCAAGTACTATTATTTGCTTGTTGCGCTCTATATTTTTTCAGAAATTTTAGAGTTCCTTTCTTCTTTTACTAATAACCTAATAAGGAGAAACGGAGAGTTTTAACAAGAATATCCAGGCTCAAACTTGTCAGTCCCTACCTCTCGTTACCAGACTCCTAGGCGGATGTAAGCAAAACCGATAGCTCATTAGGATCGAAACAATCAGAATGGCCGGAGCATGTATAAAGTACTTTACTTTTCACTTCCTTATCAACAAAATGCATTTCAGCCTGATCAATGAGTTATTTGCAGAGTCGTAGTAAAAATGTTCATAAGATGAATGTAGACGTCTCATTGTTGCTGTGATGGGACAGTAACCTGTTCCAGGCTCTCGGTCAGTTCTCGGTCAGTTCGGCGACGAAGGAAAAAAGAGGTGGAGCTGGATATTCTCACCCCACTGACCGAGAGCTTAGAACAGGCTAATGGGACAGTTTGGTGGCTCGGTCACGTGATTATTTGTGAAGACTACAAAATAATTTGCCAATCATCAGTGAGTTGCGAATAGAGAAGATCTTGAGAAGACCCTGAGGTGACGTTGAGGTTTTTTGAAATTTCTCTCCCCAGATCACATCCGTGTACGAAGAGGATTCCGCTCGTACTTTTACAACTACTTGGATGAAATTGCCATGGCAACGTGTGCAGCTATTCCCAGCAGCGGACCAGGCCTAATATACGCAGTCAGACGGTAAATAATGCTCGATAAGCCTGTGTAACAAAAATAACGATAGCACGACCGACCTCCACTCGCACAAAAGGCTATAAGTCAATAGATAGTCCATCTCTTCTTCATTTTATCTTTCTCGGAGATATTAGCCTCTACAGCTGCTCTCTAAATCGCAGGTTTTAATACGGTTGATGCATGTATGTGTGACGTAACTCATTCAACAAGTACCGTGAGAACTCCTACCTAATAACCCCCCCCCCCCCCCCCCCCAACCTGGCAGCTCCATTTTTTAATACTCCCTCTCATTAAAACATTAACATGATTAAAAAGTCCATTTATTTTTTATATGTACCCTACCACAACCTGACAACCGATATATGATTTGAAATAGGTATTTGCTGTTCAGTTCTTTTGAAATACTTTTCTGCCTTATTCTAGGACCTGTGGCGAGAAATCCGACTGCAAGCATATTTGTACAGATCAAAAATTAAGGAAACAAGGGCCAAAGGATATACAAAACCTCACCTGGGATTGTACTGAGTCCATACATGTATACAAAAGGCAGCCTGCCCTGGCAGATAATTATGATGAATATACAGATTCTCACAAATTAGGCTTGGCTGTATTTCGCCATCACTCATGCACTGTGTCCGGCTGCGGTCCAAACTACTGTTGTTGTAGGGCAGTTGCTTTATGAACCTGGGCGAAATCAATGCTCGAAAGTATTCATTTTTATGTTCACAGGCCCGTGTTCCAAACACAGACTTAAAAGCTACAACCACCTTATAGACCTTGTACAACATGCAAGCAGCAGCTTTTATTTCAATGGTCACACACTAAGGTTTCATCCACAGACTTAAATTTACAAGACAGCCGTATAAAAGTACTACTTGATATAGCTTCCATTTGAACTGGTCACACACTAGTAAACTTATCAATCAAAGTAAACTGATCATACAAACAGATTTGGTTGTTTGGTTAATATTTTTTATGTGTGATTGGCTGCCGTAGCTCAGTCGGAAGAGCCAGAGGCCAAAACCAGGAGGCATCATTGTAGTCCGCCGGTAAATAGAAGAAGTTCTTACAGTATGAATATACAGTCGATATTACCAGACGAAATCTCGAGTTGGCAAAATGAGACCGCTAATCTCGGGAGTTGATGACGTATCAAGCTTTTGAGACCGCTTGTGTTTCTGGGAGTTGGTGACGTTACTTTGCCGATTTCAAAGCGAGGAGATCACAAGCGCTCCGACCGCCATTACGTGCCATGT
Source organism: Meandrina meandrites (assembly GCA_963693305.1). Taxonomy (NCBI): domain Eukaryota; kingdom Metazoa; phylum Cnidaria; class Anthozoa; order Scleractinia; family Meandrinidae; genus Meandrina; species Meandrina meandrites. The sequence continues at coordinate 39,080,745 of OY855909.1, read as the reverse complement.
TTTATAGCACACACACACAATTAATTGCCTCTATTGGGACATAAATTTAAAGATCAAGCAAGTAGCGCGCGTTGAGGCAATTAATTGTGGACGAGATCTTGTTGCCGTTTTACCTACGTGTTTCGGAAAGTCCATCATGTTTCATCTTCTTTCCTTCGCCCGGGGGCAGAAGAAGTCGAACGGCTCGTACATAAATATGAACGACCGACGCTATCAGAAAGAAACTCCTGCATCCGTTCAAATGCCCCATGAAGTCAAAACTTTCTGCCGCTGGGGTTCTCTTATCGGTCTACTTTGTACAACAGACTAAAGTTTCTTGCAGCAAAAAATAATAAAATACAACGTTAATCAAGGGAACCAGGATGTCGAACAGCAAACGAAAAACGCTGTGTAGCCCAGGAACGAAAAACGGCTTTTACTGCTAGCGCCCTGTTGAATATCGGAATCTCTCGAATTTTAATTTCTTGGTGCATTCCTGTTATTTCAAAGAAAAATACATTTTGAAGGACAACTTGAAAACAGCAGAGGCGTAGATAAAAAGTAAAATATCAATCGCGATTGATATTTACCGCACCAATTTCATGTCAACTTATGACCCACAAGTTTTCTCATTTCAACACAATCCAAAATCTTCGAGATTATTTTCAGCAATAAATATCGCCAAGTTTAAAAAAGCGCGGGCAGTTTTAGTGTCAACTATTACTAGTCTAGAGGTCGTGGGTTCAAATCCCACCGAGGTCAAGATTAACTTTCCAAGGTGGGATTACTTCCAAATTTCCTTTAAAGGGTAGTAGGCTAGGGGGATTTGGTGTATTTGCAGTATTGCCTACTAACAGCACCCAAATATTAATAATTCATAGTTTCACGGGTGCTACGCGGTTCCTATCCTTTATCCATATTACTTGGTTGTTTTGCGTTTATTGGTTTTGTTGATATCACACTTGACTCGCATGAATTGTGTTTTACAGCAATAAGAAAGCAAATAACATTGAAAACTAAGTAATTTGGAGTTACTGGTCCGAGTTGCTCACTTGAGTTAACCAAAACAACGCCCTAGCTAGAAAGATGATGGCTCTTATAAGAAACGAGACTAAGGCCTGGTTTAAACGTCGCATTTTACATGCGCCGAATACAGTACTAATTCGAGTCGACTCGAATAAAATTCGGCTTTTGTTTTTAAACGTCCCATTTAATTGCCGAGCTATTGCTGAGCGTTCAATTCCAAATATAAAAACCCAAAATTATCCGTCGTGGTTCAGGTTGTCCGCAGTAGACAAAATCTAGTCATTTCACGTTGTCGTTCCGCAAAGAACGGCTATGAACAGCAATGAAACTGGAACAGTCGAATATTCGACTGAACTCGCATTTTATTCAAATCTGCCGAATTTAGTTGTTTTAAACGTCGCATTTTACATGCACTTAATTCGGAAATTTGATTCGGCGCATGTAAAATGCGACGTTTAAACCAGGCCTTTTCGCTCAATTCAAACCAAAAGATAAAGTCACCATACTCGTTTACAAGAAAATGACGATTTACCCCTCTGGCGCACAAAGAAAAAGCCAACACGTTTTTACAACTTGCAAAAGAATTCATAATACTTTTAGGGCTTTAATATGCACAAGCATAGTACTTTGTCACACTTAACAATAAAATAATTCCACCAGCGCCCGTTGGATATGAGATGGTAGATAGCCAACGAGGCGCGTAGCGCCGAGTTGGTTATAACGATCTCGTATCCAACAAGCGCGAGCAATTGTTTTATTAAAAACAACCAAAGAATTGCAATTTTTGAGTTCCCCGACTGTTCTCGACTGACGCGTAGACCTACCGTATTTGAGGTCCATGGTGTATGAGCTCATATACCATGACCTGTAAACCAATCAAAACTCAGGAAATGCAATTTTATACCATTGCAGGTTCTTAATAATTTTGCATATCTTGAGTATATTTACCGATTCATGGTCACTCCAGGTCTCCGTTTCCAAGGCTTTCGAATTCTCTCCGTTAGTTCAAACAATTTTTCTTTTATTGCTCTGTCCGCTTTTAACTCCCACTGATTGTTTTGCGCAGAGCCAATACAAACTAAAGTCGTTTTTTCTAAATTTATTCGTTTTCTAGGTTAATTTTAAATTGTTGACTTACATGAAAAATAACCAAGAAACTCAAGAGCTGGGTTTTGACACAATTTTCATGATATGCAAATAAACCGGCAACGGGAAACAATAACTATACACCATTATCAATTTCATACTATGTTAGCTTTCGTTTAAATTCAACATCGAATGAATGAATTTAACATTCAAGGCAAAAAACTTCTTTGTATCCTTGCTTATTTCTCTCAGTGGAATGAGTCTAGATCTGACACACCATTGCTTCAACCATCGCGCGGCTTGTCTTTATGAGATGTGTTATCAGAAATGAAAAGCCGAAGCTCTCGACGACAAACAGCTTAAACAAACAGACTGCTGTCCAAGTAAAAAGAGTAATTACTTGTAAATGAAAATTTCTTTAAGCAGACTTACAGGACGAATGCAAATTTGACCTTCGGTAAACAAAGCTTTTTCTTACAGCAGGATTGCGTTGCGGGCTGTTGGACACTAAAAATAATGTTTGAACTTGACTGAGGGATTGACGGTAGATAAAATGACGAGCCCAAGCGAGGAAGAGAATCGAAGACTGCCATCGAAAAAACACATTGTGAAACCATTGCTTCTTGCCCAAAACAGCCTTCATGTTCCGAGTCATGTTTTGTTACCTCGAGGTTCGCTTTTTGCTCATCCATACCCGGAATCTGTTCATCCATTTGAAACTCATGAACAGTTAAGCCTGTCTGAACTACGAACTCAAACAAATCATGCAAGATTTGATACGAACAGCTCTCAACGGACAGGAAATGTTGGTAAACAAGCGCACAACAGTGTATACAAACATCACGGCCCTCGCGATGACAAGAACACAGCCGGTTATGTTGTGAAGAGTATTCCAGTTTTACCTTTTAAATCTGCTGTGGTTTGTTTAATTCTCAACATCATTATACCTGGTGGAGGTAAGTGGACTGCTTGTATTCTTATGAAATGTTAGAACGACAATTCAGTAAACCACGCTACTCAATCATACCTGGAAACCTAACATGGAGACGTTATATAGCATGGAATTGAGATCTTTCTTTGGTATCACTAGATCAATACCATCAATACAACTCGATCCTTTTCAAGTAAAAAATTACACTAGAAAGCGCATTTACAGTCATACGTGCACCAAAGGAACATAGGGACAAAAACACCCAAGTGTCTGGGCATGTATGAGTGTCCAAGGCATATATTATAGTGGAATCGGTAACATATAGACCCATAAAGCTTCGAGTTTTTGTTTTCTTTGCACTCAACCAAAATATTAAAAATTACAAAAGCTAATCATCACAACTCAAATCGTTTGTACAACTGTTACAGAAACAAATGATTTTGGCAGTACAGTCCTGCTCGTCACCTATCGATGAACCAGTTAAATCCAAAACTGAACACATCCGTTTACTGTTTTGATTATCTTTGCAAAGTTTACTTCAGATGAGTTCGAGACGCAAGGCTTGGGCGTTGAAAAAGGGATAATGAATATTGAAATAATTAATAGAATTGCAAAATGAATATTAATTGTCGCATATTTTTGACTCACAGATAAAATGAATAATAATTATAGTAAATGAGATATCGATACGATGTACAGTGATTGAATACTCGTGGACAAGAAGCTAGATGTAATAAATCAATTAATAGTCTTGGATCAAGTAATACACCTCAAGCCGTAACTTCTAGCGTCTTCGCTACCATTATCAGTGGTCATAAACATCAACATTTCGGAAGTTTTCCAAGGAAGATCTGAAAATGTTCTCACGCCTTTTTATTCCAAACTCAATGCTAAAGCAATCTATGGAAAACCGTGAACAATGCTGGGAAACCAAACTGGAATAAAAAAAATAGCCCCTGGACCATACGATTATTGCGCGAGTGCAACAATTTTCCGGTGATCTGATTGGTTGTATTCGTGAACACATGGGATAAATGATGACAGGAATACCTGCAACAAAACGTAAACAGTTAATATTGTCCAAACAGTAAAAAACACAGCCTTTCAAACAATTTAACATAAGCTAGGAGGAGGGACAAATTTTGTCGCCTTCGAGACTGTTATTAGGGTTTCAGGTCGGAGTGCGACTAAGAAATCGAGTACGAGTATACGACTTTCAAATTTCAATCCAGTTACGTCAGGTCCAGAGCCCTCACTCCTCCTTGTTGCTGACTACTGGTATACTGATGAATCGAAAGCCGGTTTGAAAAGTCGTGCTCGTACTGCGATCTGAAGGACCTTATTTTTCTACAAAGAGGGGCTCCATGGCAACGGTGACTGTAGTAAAAAGAAATCACCCACGACTCAGTTGCTGCCCGCGACTTCTTCGTGGATGACTTTTGTCTTACTGTTCTTATTAATATTCGTAGAAATGCGGTGCATCTATGTGAAAGGACGAAATGCTTTAAAGGGGCACAGCCACTGTCACGGGAATTTCTACGTTTTGGGATGAAAATGTGCTAAAGATGAAATGAAATGCTTTCTCGCGTGCACAGAATACTCCCAGGAAGTCATGAGAAGGAAATCTAATGATTTTCTCAGAGGAAGAACAAACCATAGCAAGTTACGGGCGATTTTTCCACAAAGCAAAAGAAAAACTTGAAAAAATCTGACTGATGTTTTCAAGTTGTAGCCATTCGTGCATCGTGGCGATCCGCAGCCAAACACACTTAATTATAGTCTCAGAGAACTGGTTGGGTAGTTTTAAGCGAAACTGAACCAGTATTTTTGGGTGTCCTGTGATTAGATGTCTTCAAAATTATCTAAAAAAAAATTGGTGACAGTTTCCCTCTAGCTGGGGACTTAAACTTGTAAAATAATCTCAAAATTAGATTTTTGTCTTCAAAAGAAAATGACATCTGTTGTACTGAATCACGTGAACAATTTCAGTTTATTAATATAAGCAATCGGGAGTAAATCTTGTTCCAGTTAAAGTATCATGCCTTTATTTTTTGATATTGTGACTTTTCAAGTGACTTTCGAAGCTCTCAAATTAGACAGCTGCATTTCGTTTGTGGTTGTTTAGACTTCACATAAAGCTTTTATTGCGAAATGAAAAGCTATCAAGTTGAAAAATGTCACTTGCCATACAGAATCTATTCTACACAAATTGTCAGCGTTTCTTTGTTGAAATTTCCGTTCTGTACGTAATCGTATGCTTCGAGCAAAACTCCTGTCAAGACACATGCAAAAGTCGGCAACGTTTGAAGTTATGATAAGAAAGAATTTTTATTTGAAATTTATCTTCAGGTTGTTCAGTTTGAAGATCGATTTAAGCTTTTCAAAAGCAAGTTTATGTCTTCATTTGATTTTAAGCTAAGATAGTATTTAACAATTTTGAGGTTGTAGTTCGCACTTGACACCCTTTTCACGATTTGAATATTTTTTTAATGAATATGTTAAGACTGACTGGAAGAGAACTGAAATATGAACACATTTTTAATACAACTTTAATTTTCTTGCGGTTCGGCTATTAGCTTTTTTCTTTTGAATGCAAATTTGAAGTTGCATTAAAAACCACTAATCTTCTTTGACTATGAAATTGAACAGCAATCCTGTTATTTTTCAGCATGCATAATCGATGCATAAACTTTTCATTTTAAAACCCCACCGACTGAGTGGAATGACCAACGGTACTTTACATGCTATCGTTTAAGAGATAGAAGACCAGTTTTTCCCTTCGAAAGGCAAAGTACTAAAGTGATGTTTGAAAAGCGCTTACGAGTTAAGTAATTAGCGAACAAAGTATCTTTGCAATATTGGTTTGCGCCGCACTTAAGCCTGCTAGGTAATAAGAACAAAAAGTTATTACAGTTTTAAACCAGGATGCAATCTTCCGCACACAAAGAGCTTCCGAAACTTGAAATGAGCCCCTTATTTTCTCTTGGTGGCTGCTAATACTGTGACCGGTTTAAAACAATTAGGTGTTGATAGATTTTGGATGTAAATTGATCTGAAAATGGAGTTCCTATTGTGATGTCAAAGTGCCTAAACACCTCTGACTGGAGACATGTTTGCATTGCTTTCCGTGTTTTTTCTGACTCCCTGGTTTCTCTGGTCGTAATGAATCACTGAAGTTAAGAAGCTAACCAAAACGCTAAGTGAAAGTATACTTCTATCATTACTATTTTATCGACGGAACCGATCGAAAATTTGGCTTACAGTATTTTGTTCACCGGGGAATTGGACGTAAATGACGTCTCTTAATACTGTCAAGCTAAACGGGAGTACTGCGGCGCAAATCGCCGACGGAGAAAACGAAAGTCAGGCTAGAAATGGTAGAGAGCATTTACCACACTTGAGTTTAAATGCGCCAGTTTTTATTGGAGAATACAATCCACAAGTTACAGGAGAGTTTGGTGCTGGACTACCTCAAGTAAAACATACAGTGGAAAATGGAAACTATCTTCAACGAAGCTTTAGTCTTGAGAGTTCAAGAGTTACTCCTCGTTCGGAGAGAATTTCGTGTTCATCAACAGCTACAGCCGGCCAATACACACCATTTCCAGGATTTCAAATTCCAAATGAAACAGTTATCCCACAGGAAGATTTCGCGACTGCAGGGAAGCGAAAGAAGGGAGTATCAGCCCAAGAAGCTATTCCAGTGTTGCCACGCTCGGCCGCCATCGCTTGTCTTATTTTGAACATTGTCATTCCCGGTTCAGGTAGGATTCTCTGTCTCCATCAGTTCTTTCTTTGCCGATGTCAAACATGTAGTGACAGTAGTCACCTTAATTAAACATTTATTCATGACGCTCTCTCACGAAGCGGCGAAAAACGTTCGGATGAAAATTTTCTTTGATACTGTGCCGCGACTTACCGGCCGGTAGAATTTCGATGGCTAGAATTGGTTCGTATTACACGATTAGACAAGGAGAGTTTAAATACTTAACATCTTTTACGACATGCCATACTGCGAGAAAAGAATTACCGCAGATTGTTTGTTTACCGGCTGCAAACCTAACTATTGCATAAGAAATGAGATATTCTCTCTAAGCCACACTGGCAGAGCGTTACATTGTTCTCTCTACATCGTCTAAAAGGGGTTAAAAACTTGAGCAAAGTTGTAACTTTTATGAACCGTAATTTACTATACCGTTGGGGTTTTTTTTATTGCATTTTGGTTGAAGAAAAAATAAAATTAGGGGGGTTTGTAGGTCGTTTTACCGCGGCTTCTGTGAAGCGAGATACATGACACTGGGTAATGCTTAGCCAGAATTTTTCTAAACTTTTTGCAAAGTGGAACAACAAAGATCGCCAAAATTCGAGACAGACTTGTGAAGTGGTCTTGCTTCATTTTGGCGCAAATGTTGAAGAACTAGTGTTATCAGTGTGCTATTTGTCTGTAATTGTGTGAATTATCAAAACAGTATCCGCTACGGACCGATATACGTTTTACTAGATCCATACTAGAGATGACAAATTTTACTCCAACAAAAGTTATTTTTTTCTGTTTGTAAGAATAGAAATGAGTGCATACATCATATCGGCATAACAATTTATACAAAGAGAGTGGTAGTATGATTTTAGGCTTCAAAAATCGAATGCATCGCTGCTATGTAAAACGACTCTGTAGCTGTACAATGAACTGCCACTCTGCTCCCTTGTTACGGTTCTGTAAGTGTCACTTTTTAACAGAAACAAAGACTGAAGATTCATTTTGCCGTTTGAATTATTTTTTTTCATTGTGTCCTCCCTTTTTACGATTTCGCTCGCTTTCTTATGACGTCTGTGAACTGTGTTGTATCGTAACCCTTAGGTTTTTCCTTTTGATGATAGTCGGGATATATATATCATCATTATCATCGAATGCATTAATTTAACTTATTGTCTTTAGAAAAATAACATTTGATCAGATAAGTATTCAGAAATTTTTATCACTCTACTGTCATTTGCAGCTTCTTCTCACCTTTGTACAACACAAAGTCCTGGCTAAGTGGCCCATTTATCATAGATATTGTACTCTGTCAAAAAAGGCGATTTAGTCTCACAACGTCAAGGCCGAGTTTTACTTTGAATTGAATGAAATTTTAATTTAAAGAATTGATGAAAGAAAGAAAATTATTTTTTTGAACACCAACAGACAGTTGATCCCCACGCGAGAGCACTTCAGGTTGGTTGGGAAAAACGGCTTTCAGGTGTACTCCCGTCGTAAGTGATCAGAAAAGAAATGTTTGACTGAAGAGATATTGGCCAGTGTATTCTCCGCTGAGCATTTCAGGCTTTGTTAACAGTTTATATTCACTGGATAGTGCCACTACTATCAGCCGAATAACGTTAATCATCCTTTGAACAATCGGGCCGCGTCTGGCACTCTATTCCTTTGTTTTCCGTGACATCTTGCTAAATGATACTATATTCAGAACATAGGCACGCAATACTTGCAAATTTCAAGAGGTAGCTATGTACCATGCTGGACAGTAGAGAAAAGATAGATACCTCTTGTGTCATTTAAGTTTTTTGTGTTAATTTTGGAGTTAGTGATTATCTTGTTATTTTGAAGTATCTTGCGATGCGAAAACCACTTTCCTTACTTGTCACTAATATGGTGACCAAATGTATCCCAATCAAAAGACATCCGCTGACCCTCCGCCTGACAAAAAGCTCGAGAAGTCGACTAACTAGTTTCCAGACTTCGTTCGTCGTAGAAAGTACGCTCGGGTCTGGGCTGAAATGGTCTCACTTTGCCCTTTGTACGTGTCTTTTCAGGTACAGTAATATCTGGTCTGATAGCTTTCTTTCTCACTCGGCGGGACCTGTCACTCATGAACCGTACCTCCATTCTGTGTGTGAATTGTTTTGTGGGTATCATGCAGCTGTCAACCATTGTGTTTCTCATGATTGGTTGGATATGGAGCATAGCCTGGGGCTGTGCATTTGTTGGGCTTTCTGGTAGGTGTTCAATAAATAAATTAATAAATATAAAGTAATAAATTATAATAAATTGTGAAATATACAATTATAAGAATATGTAATATTCAAAGTAACGATTGATTTCAACAAATGAAACCACTTTTTGATGTCGTAACCTGATATGTTTGGGGATGCCTGGGTATTAGGAATGTTATTAGCACATAAAGGAAGGGTTTAACGCCTATAGCACTCCCGTCTTCAGTGGAGGGATCACAGCTCTCTCTCGAGATTTAACCTGGCGTTTCTTCAGTTTCATAAAATCTGGCCTCAAGGCAAGTGTTTTCTCTTTGAGTATTTATTTTAAATTTGTAGCCATCTTCCTATTCATTTTGTAGAGCGCTACGGTAAAGGCGATGAAAAGGTGGATGGAGGCCGTGAACTTGTTGCGTGACCGGGTTTGGAGGGGAATGTTTTACGTGACGTGTATGGGGCTGGACTTACCGGATGGAGATAAACTTGCTGCGTGACCTGTATGGAAATGAACTTTTTACGTGACTTGTTGCTTCGTTACCGGATTGAGATGAATTTGTTGCGTAACCTCCCATGGAAATTTGAAGCTATATGGTGATCTTGCACCGTAAGCACAGTATTTAAAACCGATGAAGAGCCTTGACGAAAGTATGTCCGTCTTCGTTTTGCTTTTAATCAATGAAGAGTAAACAGATCCTAACTCACGTGCCCGGTCGATTCGAGTAGAAAACGTGCACAGCGATATTATACAACAGAGGTCGTAGACTTCTCAAAGCTAGTATCGCGACTTCCTCGCTCATCGATGTAATCAGGCTTCTGATTGGTTGTTTCTCAGTGACAACCAATCAGAAGCTACGTAGATTACCGGTAACCACGTATCATTGTGGAATGTCCGTAATGTCTTATGCTATCAACGTCACCAATTGTCAAGAATTTTACCGTTCTTTAGTCGGAACATTAACTAACTGGATGGTGCACAAATAGTGAGAGCTGTACATATACACTGAATGCTATTTTTTATTGCCATAGAAAATAAAGCCAATCAGAATACAGGAAAGCCGTTGTATATTCGACAGTATTGAACCCAACTTCCCATCGTGCGCTGCGATCTTACTCCCGACGAAATTTAGTAAGCGTATTTTCTATGGCATGGTAATAGTTTTTCAACACTTGTCACTTGTATTTTCTTTGAACACACACTCGCCTAAAGGCTTGTGTGTGTATACCGAAAAAATGCAAGTGACTCGTGGGATATTCCATATTAAAAACTAGCAATGGTATATTTCAATTCCTGAGTTTTGATTGGTCAACAGGCAATGGTATATGAGCTCATTTACCACAAATATCGTCTAAGGTGCGGGATTGCAGAAAAAACAGGTCATCCTCATTTGCATCTCTTTAAATATCAAAAGAACAACAAAACAACACGTTTGTAATATGCCTCGTTCTTTTATCCACTGAATTAATTTTCCGCAATCCCGCACCTCACTCCAAATATCGTAGCCGTACTCGTCAACGAAAACAGCTGGGAAGCTCAAATATTGCAATTCGCTTGGCCGTTTTTAATAAAACAGTTATTCCACTCGCGCTTGTTGGTTATAGCCAACTCGGCGCTACGCACTTGTTGGCTATCTACGAGGCCTTCCAAGGGGTTTTGGCGACAGGCGACATCGCTGCAAAATTGCTAAAAATGTAGCGACAATCTTGTTCCAGAACACCGACAGCCGACAGAAACTGATGGTAAAAAAGCGACAATTTGCGACAGCAACATTTGTCTCAAGCCATATAGGCGACAGGTAGGAAGGAAAATGAGCGACAAAGTGACATCAGAACCCCCCTTGGAAGGCCTCATTTACCATCTCATATCCAACGCGCGCTCGTCGAAAGCGATGCATAACTAATGTATGGGAGAGGACAAAACATGGACCCCTGGTCCATGGACCCCCTCTTTGGACCGGGTCCATGGACCCCCTTCATAGACCGGGTCCATGGACCCGGTCCATGGACCCCCTATTTTTTTATTTTTTTATTTTTTTTTTTATTTTTCATTTCTTGTTTGCTTTTTTTTTTTACTATTTTTCTATTTTTTTTTTTTTATAAAAAAATAAATCACACAAAGCCAAATCACAATGACTGGGTCCATGGACACCCTATTTTTCCATCTTTCAAAATAAGTTGTAAAGAAATACTACTTTGTTGTTTTTTGCTGGCGACGCGAGGCGGGCGGCTGCAACAGTGGGACAAAATGTCTTTGTTTTGCGGGACAAAATGTTTTTGTTGATGATTGGTATGATAAAGGTGACAGGCCTTCACGACTCCTACGTTCGTGAAATTTGTACATTGGCCGTATTGTGTTCGGTCTTTTGACCTTTAAGCTTCTCACTCGTTTCTGAAGGGCACTTTATGTTGTATCATTTGGAGGTACTTTTAGTTTAGTAGAGCCGTAAGACTGTGGTCAAGCAAATGTCTAGAGGTTTCTATATATAGGTCTGCACAGTTTCCTGTTTGTAAAGTTTGCCACCTCAAGCCCCATAATTTGCCACACATTTCGCTATAAATGCGGTTTTTTGGATCCTTTCTATTTGCAAGATATGCTTTAAGTTCTCAAAGTGTTCGCTCTGGAAGGACAAGTCTGAAATATTCCGTGAAAATGTTAATTGCTTGCATTTATATTTGCAATGCCGGGCCCGGCTTTAATTCTTGGTTTTCACGTGACGTCATCAAAATTCTAAAATCCAGAATCGCAAGACCCCTGAGTTTTTATCCTTCACTGGCTATTAGACATCCTTAAGATATATCTTGTTGAAGGTTTTTAGCTCGATAGCAGCCGCCGTCTTTAAGACACACCATTTTGAATTTCGGAATTTCACGCCACACGACATCAAGATGGCCGCCAGAAGGCTGTCACGTATGCTTCAAAATAATGCCTTATCCTACGATTTTTAACAATCTGCACAGTTGAGGTTTTGTGAGAAGTATTTATGTGAATGCTTACTTGTTCATGAGAGTGATATAACTGCCTTTTGTAGCAGAAGTGAATTCCAGATGTTTTCATTGATATCCGGCCGCCATGTTGGTGCCCAACTGCATGGGCACCAACATGGCGTTTCCATACAAAGCTCTGTAAATTTGTGTGGAACATTTTGACGGATAACTCGAGTACGGAATACCGTACAAACCCGAGACTTGGACAAACAGAATAACTGGTAATTTTCTACAACCTATAATATTCTTGAGTTTTTTCACTCAATAGTTTTGGATTTACTTTTTTGTGGCGTGACAGTGAAAACCAACAATACTGTTGCAAGATGTATTGATCTTATCACAGATGACATACTTGTCTTTGTCCGGCCTAGCCAGAGACTGTTGTAGCTTTATTTTTGAAAAAAAAAAAAACTACAAGTTGATTAATTATTATCATTAATTATATTAAAAATAAGAAATCACTGTGATTTGGCTTTGTGTTAGTCTCTTTCGCAGCCGTTGTTTGGGCTCGTCACGCAACGCTCCCTCCCCCAACTGGTGGAGGAGGGAGCGTTGCGTGATGAGCCCACACAACGGCTGCGAAGGAGACTAGCTTTGTGTGTTTTACTTTTATTTTTTATTATTTTTTCTATTTTTTTTTCGTTAAAAAGAATGAAAATAGAAAAAATAGGAAACAAAAAATGAAAAAAATGAGGGGTCCGTGTGATTTGGCTTTGTGTGCTTTAATTTTATTTCTTTTTTCTTCTAATTTTCTTTTTTTTTTTTTTCGTTAAAAAAAAATAAAAAAGACAAATAGAAGAAAACAGAAAACAGGAAATGAAACAGAAAAATAATAAAAAAAAATGGGGGTCCATGGACCCGGTCCATGGAGAGGGTCCATGGACCTGGTCCATGAAGGGGGTCCATGGACCCGGTCCAAAGAGGGGGTCCATGGACCAGGGGTCCATGTTTTGTCCTCTCCCCTAATGTATCCTATACTGAGAAGTATCTTGTCAAGTGAATTTTGTTGTCGGGTGTAATGTAAGTATTCACTTGAAATATGGCATTTTGTCTAAATAAAATTTGCTGTTCGTAAGATAACTTGTTATCTGCTATTTGTCTACCGGGCAGCTTCAAATCCTCATCATTTTACCAAGCAACGGAACGGCTAAATACTGCGGGCTGAAAGAACTCGACTGAACTACACTTCCCCCAATTGGCCCATCTCGTCCAAAGTCTACTACTTTGTTTTTTTCCGAGCAAGCTTGGCGAAACAAGCTACCTTCGAGAGTTCAGTTGCAGGATCGATTTTTGATCAGTTTAAAAACAAAGCAAAACAATGACCGGATGTCGAACACCAAGGGATGCGCAATAGACTGTTTTCGTATTCTCGGTATTGGGCTGGAACTTACTTGCAATGGAGGCTAATTTGCATTTGAAAAAGTTCGAGATTGAGTGACAGTACAAACTGACGTCTGCACAAAAGGCTAAACTGCTTAACTGAGAGATTCTCTGTGGTACTGTATGTTTGGTACTGTGGTTTTGCTGAGGCACCTAGTTCTGATAGAATCCACAAAGAAGCACGAATCCAACTCAACATTATCTTCACCTCGAGTGAGATAATAAGCATGAACTTGCTTGTTGGGGAGGAGAGGGGGAGGGGGTCATCCAGGGGGAATAGCAGTACTTCCAGTCACTTGCAACATCAGAAACAGATTTTTTACTAGGCTCAGATGTCTGTACTTTACATGCACAAATGCCACGATACTGAGATAACAACTACATGTAACTGAGCTTTTCTTGTGAATGCGACTTTCACAGAATCGAACAACAACAACAGCTCCAATGCATAATTAGGCTCTCTTTAGGAGCAATGCATGAGTAGCGAAGCCGCAACTTGTGGCTGCTCACGCCTTGCTCCCAAAGAGAGCCTGCTCACAGGCTTATGCATAACATAAATGATGCCCATAAATTGTTCCACTCATATTTATTACATCAAATATTTTTGGAAACTTTTGTTAATCTAGGTACAAAAATTACCACATACAAAGAAGACATCCATTATATTAAATAAGTCTCAAAATGAGTTAAAATTAACATCCTAAGCAAGAAATTTCTTAATAGTACACCTAAAAATAGAATTGAAAGATTTTGATTACACCTGTTCACACCAAATTAAAATTGTTTGGCCCATAAATGGACATAAAAGATCCTGCAATGGAACTTCAAGTGGAAGAGCATATCCACCATGCACAAAATTTAACTTCTTAGTTTGTCATGGATTTGCAGTTGGTTTTTGGTATAAACAGGGTATTCTGTTTAAAACATCAGCGACATTAGCTTAAACATTATATGTTTCTTGCATTTCATGAACAGCACATAAAAGCAGTTGTTTATTATTTTCTGCCTCAGTAGCAGCCAATTATCAGCATAAAGTTGACGAAATAACCATTGTTTGGTGCCCCAAACAATGTCATTAAAAACATTCCACACATTTGTTTCCATAAATAAACAAGCTCCGGAGTACTTACAAGACCTATTTAAACCATTCAGCACAGGATATAATCTTAAAGACAAGGCAAATAAGTTAGCTCTACCTAAGCCCAGTACTGATTTTTTAAAACGAAGTTTCTGTTACAGTGGGGCACAGTTGTGGAATAGCCTTCCCACGATGCCAGAGCTGCTAGATCCTTTAGCCACTTTAAAAGACTTATCAATTGCCTGATGTCTCCCTCGTGCTCCCACACGGCAAACATGTAAATCAGTTTTTTTTTAATGTGATGTAATCATTCTTAACTTGTAACTGATGTTTTTACCGTGTTTAAATAAAGTATACGATGATGATGATGATGATGATGATGAGATACATACACATCCCATACCCCCCCCCCCCCCTCCCCACCCTCTACTCAAAGTATTCCTACAAGGAGATTATCCACACAAGGTCACACTTTTTTCTATCTCTGAAAAATTATTACCACCTTTTCTAAAAATGTACACAACATCAGATAATAATCATTGAAAAAAGAGTTGTCCCTGGCAAAATATCCTCATGAAAGTATTCAAATTTCTGATTCTTGGCGGCAAAACCACCGTGAACCTCGTTATATCAGCTTAAATTATGCAATCAACAGATGTGTTGCCTAACAACATCTGATTAAGCTGAGTTAACATTTTTAAACAGGATCCTGCCCAAATAAGTTACTTGTTCTCCCCAAAGGAAGAGTTCTTTTACAACATTATTTTAGTGTTCAAAGTGCCAATAGAGCTGCAAACAAACAAATAAAAAGCCTTCCTGTGCACTCAGTGATTGTTACTGCATTTCAATGAAGACTGATATCGCTAAAATAGAGATATCATAGCATCCCTGGACTTTCCAACTCCGACCCATTGCACTGCAAGAAGGAGAAGAAACAAAATCAGTATTGATCTCAATGTGACTGGGCTTTTAATGTTCTTCATACATTTCTTATAATTATTAGTACTCATGAGGGAACGTCTCCCATCTTCCTGCCCTCTTGAAGAAATCCAAGTTTAATAATTTATAATAATTTATTAATCTATAGTGCGCCTTTTAGCATGGAAATGATCAAAGGCGCATAACATATACAATATTAAAACATTAAAAGTTTTCCAGGTTAAAGGAGAATGTCACTCCAAAAAGCATTTTTTTCTACCATTTTAAAATAAATTACAAATTGGATCCTTGTGAAAGTTTCAAGTTCCAAGGAGCCTTGAAACCTGAGAAATTTTGC
This sequence comes from Meandrina meandrites, assembly GCA_963693305.1. NCBI lineage: Eukaryota > Metazoa > Cnidaria > Anthozoa > Scleractinia > Meandrinidae > Meandrina > Meandrina meandrites. The sequence continues at coordinate 39,065,022 of OY855909.1, read as the reverse complement.
CTACAAATGTCACAAAATTCGATATTGGCAGCTACCATTTTAAATACTGCCCAGCAACCCGGCCACATATATGTGACGTCATTCTGTCCAAGCGATTTGGCGGGAAGCTCTGGGAGATTTGATCACTACTGCTGTTTTGTTTGGATTCAAAGGAGGAGGCAAAATTTCTCAGGTTACAAGGCTCTTTGGAACTTGAAACTTTGTATTTGATGAGCATCTAATTTGTATACCATTAGGTACTTTTATAAATGGAGGTGAGAAAAAATTATATGCTTTTTAGAGTGACCTTCTCCTTTAAGAAGAAAGTTTCAAGGGCTTGCATGTACTGTAAGCATATCACCTTGACAATGGAAACTTACAAGTGTAAGGGAATGAAGATGATCTTTTTCAACAATGACACGAGCATGGGACAAAGAAAAATTCTGAGTCCCTGACGGGAATCGAACCAATGGCCTCCCAGATACCGGTTGGGCGCTCTAACCAACTAAGCTACAAGAGACTCGTTGTGAGCTTGGCCATTTACTAGGTTGATATGTGACACGCGTCCTGCATACTGCTAGGATCAGCAATGTCGAAATCATCAAGTTTAAGGGAATGTTTTGTTTGAAGACTTAATGTTTCAATCAAATCAGCACTGGTAAGCTCACCTGGAATTTGTGTAATTTTTTCAATCTTCCTAATGTAAGCCTGAGCATTGGCTGGCAATTCAACAAAAGTCTTACAATGCGCAATACTGGTCATCCAGCCAGGAAGAGTGATATAGTCGACTTCAACTTCATCCAAGACTTCCACAGAAGCTGCAATCAAGAACAACATCAAATCATCAATTTGCCTTCACATACAATCCTAAGCTTTCTCTCTAAGGCTTGCTAGACATCAGATTAACTTCCTTACCAGGAAATGACTCCAACACTTTTCCATTATGTTTGTATGAAATTCCAATTTTCACTTCCTCAAAAGTGTCAAGGATATCAAGCTTGGCAATCACAAGACTGTAAAATGTAAAATTTAATACATCATACTTTTACAACAAGAAATCAAGACATCATTGTAAAAATAATAATACTTTAATGGCCACATTTATTTAATTTTTAATACTAAAACTTTACAAAACCTTTTTAACCTGAAAATTGATTGCCAGAAGACAAAGAGCATTCTTGGTGTGACAGGAGTTTTAACTTATCAATCAAACAAGAGGTGAGTGAGTAATTTGACTTAGCTGGTGGCTATTCTAGACCAATCACATCTAAGCAATATTACTAATGCATCCCTTACTCCTTTCAGTCTCTATAGTGATTAACATTTACAATATTCACACATTGTCAAGCATAAAAGAATTTAGGAAATAGTAAAGTATGGAGCATTATGATCTTGATGGCACAACCATCAGGACTGAAATAAAAAGAAATGAATGTCAGCTGGTAAGGAAAGTATATTTACCTTGTAAAATTATTAATCATGTGAGAATACTTGATCATCACAAGATCAAGCCAGCCACATCGTCGTTTTCTGCCTGTTGTGACTCCAAACTCCTTTCCTATCTGCTGCATCTTGTCTCCAAGGTCCTAATAAAAGTTAAAAATAACATCATTTTGTATTTTAAGGTGATTCCTCAGTATTGCATTGCGCATCCCTTAGCGCACGCACATGAACAAAATGGCGGCTTTTTTCTATACGCCTTGGCTCGCGAGAGAGATATATCATCATTTTCTCGTAAGCAAGCATGGTGACCTATATTTTTTATTGCAGAATTTTGATGTGCAAATTGTCCTCTTTCAGCTGGACAATTTTAAAAAAATTTCATCGGGGAAAAAAAAAAGATATAGCTGAAAGCGTGCACAAAATCGTTACTCAAGGGCGCAAATTATGACCTTGGAAACAACGACCCGAGGAACATTTTGATTCTATGTTGTTTGGATTTGTCTGAATTTTTCCGTAAGATATATATATATAGAATTGTTCCTTATGCTAGGGACTTGCTACCTATCGAGTTGTTTCTTAAGTACTACTTTAAAAAACTTTGCTTCCAGCTACCAAAATATGTAATGTGGACCGATGAAATAACGCGCGCGATTAATACCAGAACGGGCATAAATAATGTAAGTCTGGCCCATTATATCTCTCTTGCGAGCATGGTGACCTATCTTTTTTATTGTATTTTTCGAAACAGTGCTTGGTAGGGAACATTCTGCGAAAGTTTCCAAAAAATCGATCGGGCAGTTTTATTTCTGAGGAATTACCTTAAGAACACTTAGACACTGACCTACCTGGTTGTAAGCCAATATCCACACGTACCTTACACAATGTAATTAATGTTGTAATTATAATACAGAACAAATATCAATAAATGATCATACCACACAAGTTATTTTAAGAAACTCTCCTGAAAATGTGCCAGAGCAGAAACAAACAACTTACATTTTTAAGCTCTGTTGGAAATCCACCAAGACCCACCCTTGTTGTGTAGGCTTTAGTCACCCCATAAACATTACCAATTGCCGATGGTGGAATGCCGAGTCCAGTACACACTGCACCAACCGCACAGTTGGATGACGTAACATAAGGATAAGTGCCTGGAACAGAAAAGCACTTTAAGTCTAACCGGCAAATTTCTTGAAATTAAACTGGCTTTATAAAAGGTTGCCATAGCAACAATGCCTTTATAAGAACTACTGTGGTGTATTCAGTTGCAACTTACCAAAGTCAATATCTAGCATAAGTGCATTTGCACCCTCCACTATAATGTTTGCCGACTCATTCTGCAATGCTTTGTTCATGTAGCTTACTGTGTCACAAACCATTGGACGAATCTTTTCTGCATAGTGCTATAAAAAACAAACAAACAAACAAATGGCAAGGTTGAAAGGAGTGTTAAACTTTAATAACTCACACTGAGTTATGTCAAGGCCAGGAAAGAATGGGTTCATAAAATCCTACATTGAAAAGGAGGTGAAGGCAACTAAGCATGGCACCATCACTTATCAAATCATCTTAGTTTATTTTTTTTTACCTTGTACTTTATGAGTTCTTCTTCAATATTTGTACTGAGACCTGGATACCTGTAAAATTGAAACATATAGAATACCTCTTGAAACAGATCTTAAACAAACTAGGGACCCTTCTGAGCTGCCAAGTGCTAAACTTTGATAAGAGAAGCTCTGATACAAATAAGGGAACATCAACAGACATTAAAGGTGTATAAACTGAATTCTCCTTAAATTCAGATAGACAAATTGTATGTTTATATATGGCTCAAAGAAATTTTAATTCTGGATAGTGCGCCTAAATGAAAACCAGCTACAGCAACTGAAGCTGTCCTTTCTGAAGTTAGGCCAGCTATGTAGAAAATTTGCCTAATTCAACCAATCTACAGTACTTACAGTGTAATCTACAAATTTAAATCAATAATATTGGGAATTGGTCATCATTATTGATCACCATAAATTGATGAATTGCCCAAACCAATTGATCATTGATTACAATAAGATTATCTTGCACTCTGCTGGTTCGACAACAGCAACCACCATGTTTGATTCAAGGGCAACATTCAACGAAGCAAGGTTGAGGAGGAACCTTCAAACAATGTTTAATGCTGCAACAAGCAAGCATGAATGAGATACAGTAGGCAATTCAAGGTTGCCGGTGCCTTTAAAGTACAAGTTACAAAAAATACATTGTACTTACAGCCTCTGAAAGTGTGACACCAGTCCTCGAAATCTATCAAAAGGAGAAACATATTACTAATTAAAATTAGCTTTTACTTATTATAATTGTTTAAAAAAATTTAAAACCTTACAAGCTGTTTCTTATTCCTAAAGTGTAAGTTATCTCCAACTTTGCTTCTAACCTTTTCTCAAACACCTCAAAGTCTCCAACGAGATCACATATTCTAAGGCCTATCCTTTGTGCCTGTAGAATGTACATACAATACAACAACATTAACACTTCAAATCTAAGTAATCTAAGTAATTTATTACATCAATATGTTGCACTTTAAATTTTATAACCAGACAGATGATATAAGAGCAAATCTTGACATAAACAAATTATTCCAGCATAACTGATCATTTGCAGAAATAAATACAAATTACCGGTATATCATAGTACCTTAGAGGCATAAGTAGGACCAATTCCCTTCTTTGTGGTTCCTAACCTGGAAAAAAAGTGCAAAAAATGTTCAACTCACTCAAAATAAATTAAAATGTTTCGTCTTCACTACACTGCTAATCGTCAGGAACTGAAAAATGAAAATGACAATGACCTGGGACAGAGTCAAAAGGGTAAACTGCTCACCTTTAAAAGAATAACTAAACATTAGACAGTTATTTACATTATATAACCATCAACTCACCCTCCTTTTCCGCCCTCTCGTAATTTGTCAGATTCCTGGTGTAGATCAAATACTAGAAGAAAAGACTTTGCGCATTAGTTACAGGCTGTCAGGTTATAAATATAAAATATTGTCGAATTAAAACCCACAAACTGAGTTCATGACATACAGTAGTAATATCGGAGTCTGACTAAAACCACCTCGGGCGCACCCACCTAATTTTGCCTATTTCCGTGACTAGTACTCAGGGGATAAACCCCTTCCTACTAGTCACGTTATAGGCAAAGGTGGGTGCTGCTCGGTAGTTTTAGTCAGACTCCGATATTACTACTCCGAAAACAACAACCAACAAACAACAAGCAACACCTCCCATTTAAAGGAACGCAGCACCAGGTTAACATCAATTAATAAACCTGGAAGCTAGATATAAATACCTAAAACTAGATTTGCAGGAAACCATTTTAGATCAAATATTTCTACTTAAGTGGGAAGACGTGTTTGAAACCGTAAAAATGCTTCCGGAAGATATTCGAGAACATGTCCAAGACGTTGTCGAAGAAGCGTATGAATGTGTCGCACACACGGAAGCCATTGAATATAAAGGTGAAGAGCGGGAAGAAATCATCAATAAAATCATTACCCAAATTAATTGCTTTTACAAGCTTCAAATCAAAATGAGGGAATTGGTTGGGTGGAAAGAAGTAAACTACATGATCAGACTAGCACCACTATGTTATCACGAAGAGAAAATAGTGATAAGCCGCTGCTGCCCAAGCTGCAAAAAAATTGAGCACAACAACCACAGTTGCAACAAATGCACAACAGGCGAAGATCTGAAGAGATATATGCGTACATTCCAGTACGACCCGGAGCGTATTTATTTCGTGAAAAGGGTCTGCAAAGCCTGCAAAACCTGGAAAATTCAAAATGAAACAAGCGCGGCGGCGTAACACCCATTTAGAGGAATGCAGCAGTCATGTAAACAACAATGGGACGTGGAAGAAAAGGAATTATTTCCCAAAGTCAAAAAAAAATCAGAAAACCCAAAATCGAACTGGCAACCAAGGATATATTTCTAGATCCACCAATACACATTTCAGACGAGCTGCTCACAGCAATGAAAAAAATGAGCCCGCAAGATTTAAAGAACACGCTTATACAACCGGAAGAACAACAAGAAGAAATCGACTTAACAGACATGGAAGAGTACGATTTGACGGGATCAGGAGAGCCGGTTTATGAAACACCAATCATGACGCCGCAGCTGTACCGCAGAATAATGGCAAATGAGTTTAGCCAGGAACAGGTAGAGTACATAATAAAGAAAAGTTTGCACCTTTAATTCCCAGCAGCATCAAGAATAGCTTCCACAGCTTGAGATGTAATAAGTTTGACATCATTTACCCAAAAGGGGGAAGAAAGGTCTTTGAAAGCGCACACGATCGCGTGGAATAGCACAATCATACTATATAAACTGAAAATATTTTGGCCCACCACAAGCATTTAGAGGAATGCAGCAGGCAGAAAATGTCAGTCAAAGCAAAGCAAAACCCGGTCAAAAATCTGAAAGAGGTAATAGCTGAAATTGTGAAAAAATATGAAGAATCGCCGCACATCATTGTAAAAGGGCAGAAAGTGCGGAAGACCCTAAAGCAACACATCCCATACACGGTGGAAGAATGGGAAAAAGAAATGGAAAAACGAAAGGGGTACAAAGATCAAAAAGCCCTGACCAACTTTATAGATAGAGTTTTTTTCGAAGACGGCGCGCTGCAATTAGAGAAACACACCAACAAGTTAACAACAATTAATAATTAAAAACATTTAAACGCGATGGATACAATTGAACTGATACAAGCACTTCCACAAGAACTTCGAGAAAAAATCTGCAACGAGTATATTGTAATAAAACTCTGGCAGCGTAAAATGCTTGGCTGGGACGATGTCAGAAAAGAAATCTCTAAAGGATATATTAAAATGAAGCTCAGGCAGCGAAAAACACTAGGCTGGGATGAAGTTCATGCTGCAATCTATGAAGCACCATTTTGCGATCGCAATGAACAAATTGTAAGGGTCTTGTTTTGTTATAAATGTGACAGAAGCAGATGTTCGCGAAATGGTCTCTGTAATTTGTGCATTAGAAATGGATTCAGACACTATCTCGGCTATCCAATTTATGATGAAGCTGACTACGACGAGTGCTTCAAGAAATCTTTCGCTGCGGTTTGGAGCGGAGTAGTTGCGTGACCTTTTCTCAGAAAGACCGGTTACTACCTAAAAGAAAAATCATCCATTAAAATTAAACTTACTAACACATGTTTTGTATTAACTAGTTGTGATTCTGAGCGGCTAGGCTGAGATAAATTAAGTACAAAATATTGACCCGGATCTAATCTTATTCTTCTACCGTTAGAATCTTGGGGTGCAGCATATTGGTATTGTAAACCATCAGCATTACGTACGCTTGTAAATGGAATGTCAGTTAACAAACTGCTGGTTAATCTAAAAGCAAAACCTATTCTTTCATAAGTTCGAGAGGAACCCTTTTGTCCGATAATTAAAGCTGAGACACCCTCAATTAAGCAAGGAAATGGCGCCATTACACGAATGTTATTACCGAATTTAACAAAAGTTTTATCACCAAATTGATTTTCATCCGATTTCCATTCTCCAGTTATTACTATTCTTGGTTGTAAATTTTTTACCGCATAACCACTTAGATCTAAATCTTTTTGTAATTTGATAGTATCGTTTTCTATTTTGTACCCTCGATCATAATTTTTGAATGAAAACCCGTTCATATCTAAATCTGTCTGTAGCGTGATTTCGCCATCATCGATAACGAAAGCCTGATCGTAAACAGTTCCGTCTACATCTGTTTGATAACCTTTTACCCCATAAATAATCAAAGCAGCCTTTTCAAGTGGCGAAGAGCCATCATAACCCGAATTTGAAATATCAAGATAGATTGTGTTATCATTGTCTTTGTATTTGCGCGTGTGAATAATGGTGCGTGAATATTTCGGGCTGTGACTGTTGAAGTGCTTGGTATGGTAATTAAGAGTATCAACCGGGTTAGGGGTTGAAGCACTTATAAACCAATTAGTATCAACTTTCGGGATAAAGAACTCGACACATATAGTGTACTCTCCTTCGGGCAGAGGTTTTTTATTTAGCTTTAAGCGTGAGTTGAAAGAATTGACACCAGTTCTTACGAGATTAAAAGTATAAGCTTTTTTATTCACACTGTGAAGGTTGGATGTAAAGTCTTCTAACGTAACAGAAGTAACATTGTTTACAGCTGTCACGCCCAACCCTCGCTCCAAATAGGCTAAGGAATTCTTTTTATGTGAGTGTCCTGCTGAAATAGAATTTGAGCCCACATATTTTTTCATTGAACCAAGATTTACAGCATCCTGATCACCCGTAGGATTCGCAAGTTGCTTTATCGCATGGTCTTTCATGAGAATATCTCCAGTAATATTAACGGTTGATACATCCCCACTATCACCCTTTTCCCCTTTTTCACCTTTATCCCCCATAGCGCCCTTTGAACCCGCAGGTCCAGTTGCTCCAGTGGGTCCCGCAGGTCCAGTTGCTCCAGTTGGTCCTGTAGGTCCCGTTGCTCCCGCAGGGCCAGCAGGTCCGGTCGGTCCTTGTGATCCCGTATCACCCTTTAATCCTTTTTCTCCAGCATCACCTTTATCTCCTTTAGGACCTTGTGGACCAGTATTACCCCTTTCACCTTTTTCACCTTTAGGGCCACGCGCTCCAGTTGCGCCAGTTGGACCAGCAGGACCAGCAGGGCCGGTTTCCCCTCGGATTGAAGTAGACTCTTCATGTGTTTGAGTTGCACCCGTCGCACCGTTAATAAACCCCATCTCTATATATTTTCGTCAAAATTTTTAAGTGTGGTTTTTTTTGGTTTGTCGTGGTATAAAAAAGAATATTCAGCATCGGTAGCCCTTTTAAGCAGCTCTCTGTCAATTCCCAATTCATCAGCAATACGGTTATTTTCTCTGGGAAGAAAGTTGAAAATGCAAAAGTGGCTACAATTATCTCGGATGTTTTTGGGGACCTTAAAATAGCTTTGAGAAAGATAAATGACGCTGCAATTGCGGTGGCGACCGTTGATAAAATAATCGATAATGTCGTTTTGGTTGCTTTCACAAACCATGTCATCGAAAATTACAATCTTTTGATTGTCAGTGGACAGCGTTTCCAAAGGAATAACATCGTTGGCGCCTTCAATAACATTATAGCCAGCCACAGGATTGACTCTTGTGTCGAAATCATCAATCATATATTGGTACTTATCTTGATGCAGGTTCTTAGCGCAAAGGTAAATTTTGTCGTAGACCAACAGCCTGTAAAGCATATGCATGAGAATATTTGTCTTACCAGAGTTGCTTGGCCCGCAAATAAGCATCTGAAAGGTATTTGCTGGCATACAAGGGTGCCCCCGCTTGTAATTACTTTTTGTAGTCAAACTGGGGTCGTAATTGGGAATTTTCATTTTTTTCTGTTATATATACGGCAAAAATATGTCCATGAAGAAGTGGCAAAAACTTGTCAGCGAAAAGGCTGAAGTTGAGCAGCAGAACAACAAAATCCTCGCGGTAATAAAAAATAACAAAATCAATAAAGGGTTTGGTCAGCTATCAGGTGAGGATTTGTTCAAACCTATCACATCGCGGCTTGACAAACTCCAAGTAGGGGATAGCAACTCAAAAGAAGAGGAAGAGGTTCCAGACTATGGTATGGATGAGTTTGATTTAAATAACCCCTTCGATGAAGATTTTAAACCGGATGAGGAAACTCCACTACCAACACCATCACCAACACCATCTCCAACACCATCACCATCACCAACACCACCACCATCACCAACATCATCACCACCACCATCTCCTACATCAACACCGTTACCACCTTTAGCTGAAGAGGAAGAAACGGAATTAATGGAAAGCCCAACGAAAAAACCAAGTAAATGGGGGCCACCAAAAGAACCAGTTATCAAGGGATCAGAGTCGGTTGACCTGCAGACACTGAGCAGAATGTTAACAACAAATAAAGACAATCCGAACTATGTTGTAAAAAGCAAAAAATCAAAATTCTATGGCTACACATTGGAAGACATAAAAAGTGCAAGAAATGAAATTCTTGCCAGGAGACAAGGGAAGTTTATGCCCCCCGCCGATTGGATGCCCCCTCCACCTGATGAGGATGAACTTGAAAGAGAAATGGAAGGAAGTGGAAGTGTTGATCCAAACGCTTTGGTTGAAAGGCTACACTTAAGCTTGGCGTCTATACAGGCGGGTAACACTTCACTGAAGTTGAAAAAACAGGTCCAGCAGATGTTAGGATTGCTGGTAAAGCTAAAGGAAATAACACAAAAAGAAGCCCACAAAATTTTGAGTAATATTATATAAGCAACATGTCAACCCATTTTCATTTCAACCTGTTGCTCGACTCGCAGCTGGCCAAACAAAACAACGCCAACAGCAAGTCACATGACTTTACAATTAACTTTGACCCGCCAATCGCTTTAGAACCCTTCAAAAAGTACAAGGCGGCGTTAAATGAGCTGGTATCTACGTCTTATTCGTGGTACAACATCGCGAAACGGTACAACAACAACGAATTCAAATGGCGGAAAAAAACAGAGAACTGGAAAACCGTGACAATTCCGGATGGAATGTATGATTACAACGGTCTAAACACCACCATTCAGGCACTAATCGGAAGAGTGGATCCCAAGGATGAAAAATCCAAGTTTATTTTCCAGCTGTATTTTCACACCACAACGTATCGGGCGGTCATTTTGTTGCAGGACGGCTACGAGCTTGACCTAAGTGGAGGTGAATTCGCCGCGTTGCTGGGTTTTGATAAGAAAACAATAGACGGAGCGAACAACAGGAGCGACCGCGTACCAAATATAACAAGAGGCGTCGACTGGATCTATATCCATTGCGATCTCATTACAAGGGCTGTGGACAACATTGGGGGTGACGTTATGTTCTCTTTTTCAACCGCTGAACTCACCGTCAGCTACCCCTTTTCAAAAGAGCCCCGCCGTCTCTTGTGGCACCCGGTGAACAAAAATAGAATCAATAGCATAAATATCAAAATCACGGACGGGCGCAACAACATTATAGATCTGAATGACCAAGACGTGGCTTTAAGTATCATCATTGAAGAAGAAAAAGAAAAATAATTTACACATAAGTATAATAATGAATCATCCGAGCGAGTGGGCGAGATATTACGACGCGCCAAACGGAACATATAGATACAGACACAAAGGTACGGGGGTTGTAAGAGACACTCTGATGAATATAGGAAAGCGGTTCAAAAAAAAGGTCACCCGTAAGACGTTGGAGAAGGCTGTAAATGAAGCCTCAAAGCAAATGCTAAAAAAAGCCGCAGAAAAAGCAGAAGAAAAAGCGGCTGACAAGATACAAGCGGTTTTGCGGCGGGGTTCACCTCACACCCCAAGTGTAAAACCGAAGAGTAAAAAGACTCCAAGTGTAAAACCAAAGAGTAAAAAGACTCCAAGTGTAAAACCAAAGAGTAAAAAGACTCCAAGTGTAAAACCAAAGAGTAAAAAGACCCCACCACAGAAACTTAGTACAGAGTCGAAACAAAAACTGAAGAAGATGCTAAACCCTGGAGTACCTAAAACTAAACTAAGCGGGGATTCGCGGAAAAAGTTGAACCAGATTTTAAACGCGGGTCGGGCTGCAAAGTTGAAAGTAAACCAATTGATAGCAGAAAATTAAAATAATTTTTTTAAAAAGATATATAGGCCGCAAGATGTTCAGAAGCCACAGGCATTTGGAAAAAACAGAGTATGTTCGTGTCATGTTAGACAAACCGATCACTATCCCGGGAAACAATCAGCACCAGGTAAAGACAAACTATAAATTCACACTCACCGACCGAGACAACTGGTTTGACTGGTATAACGCCTACTTCCGGGCTGATTACACTTTCGAGGCAACCGCGGATGGTGCCCAAGTTGCAGCAGACGCTAGGTCAGCACCCATTAACGGCTCATTTTCACTGATAAACAAACTTGTGGTAAAATCATCGGGCAAAAACATTTACAACGTAGACAACATTCACAAGCTCATATTTATCAAAAACTTGTTGGATTTTTCTGATGACTTTGCGAGGAGCGCAGCGAAAAATCAGTTTTGGTATCTGGATACAAAGGATAGCAATGTGACAGCCGTCGCTGCCACTAACCTTGGAATCAGAGAAAGGGGCTTGCTTGCCCACGCCGGTCTCACGGTTGAAACCCTTATACCGCTTAACAGGTACTCATTTTTCGAAGAGTTGGGTGACAAGCTTCTCCCCCCAATGCAGATGGAGTTTGAAATTGAGTTACAATCGGATGCAGAGCTGATTTGGCAAAACGATGGCACCGATCGCAGGATAGTGGTGAGAAACTTCGAGCTGTGGGTTCCAATGCTACGTTTTACCAGCGAAGGGCAAAAGCTCGCAAACGAAAACTTTTTGAAACCTCAGAAATGGACGTACCTTAATGAAATGATCCAACCCAGCAGTAGCCGGCGTGACGCTTTTGGGTCGTGGCAGATAAATCCTGGTATAAAGGATGCCAAACATGTTTTCATTTTCATTCAACAGTCAAGGAAGGAGAAGGCCTTGACTCAAAACCCCTACTTCTTTGACACCTTTAACATTGACGGAGACAATTCAGCCAAGCTAGCGACCTGCCGGCTGCAGTACGGCTCTTCACAGTACTATCCAGAGCTGGACTACGACGAAAACTTCAAACTGCGCATTCTTAATGACTTGATGAACTACCGGTACCGCAAAAACGACTACAACACCGGTGTTCAGCTTCAGCCCAACAACTTCGGGACTTTATACCCAATTATCTATTTTGACTTACGTGAAAACAAGGATAACATGACCAACGACCCGAAGCAGATGGTTTTCCACTACAGGCTCAACGAGGCGGCCAACGCTCAAGACTACACCATTTATGCAGGAATTTTGTACGAGTCCGAATTTGCTCTCAGGGAGGTGGGTAATGAGCTGGTTATGGTTTAATGGAATTGGCTACTTTGTTGCCGAGTGACTGAGTTGCTGATACCCCAAAGTGAAATAATTTTTGTATGAAATATAAGAGATGACGACTTACTATCCGCACAAGATTTCACTTTCAGACGGGCAAAAGGTAAACCTCGCGCGAGCCTTTGGGCAAGGAGAAGCAGTTACACTCAGATTTAAAAACGAAGCTATAACCGGCGGTAGCGACACTTTGCACTTGACCGCCAGGCAGATCAAAAAAATAGAGCGCGCTATCAAAAACAAAACGGGTGTGGACATAGACATGAGCAAGACACAAATCAGACGTGTGCGCAAAAAACACGCAGTTGCTAACCCCACAGGATCAGGAATGCGGGTAAAACCCCCAACAGGTGGAAAGGGAATGCGTATCAACCCTCCACCATATATGCGCCCTCCACCATTTATAGGTTCTTGGGGTGATCAAAAAAAAGCCCGCCTTCGTTGATGTCCCCTTAACTGATTATGACTTGCAGCGATGGTGCCGATACTTGAAAATCCCCATCAAAGGTATATTTGCGAGAGATGAGATCCACGTGAAAAACCACTCCCCTTGTATAATCAACATGGATGATCTTGGAGGGCCAGGTACCCATTGGGTATGCTGTTGGGGATCAGCAACTGAGTTGCTACCTGAATACTTTGACTCTTTCGGTTTACCCCCGCCCGCGGAATGGGAAATTGAGTTGATTCTCGAGGGCAAACAGACCTTTCTACGAAATGACAACCAGCTTCAGTGGGAATCCAGTGTACGCTGCGGCTACTACTGTTTGCTTTTTCTAAACGAACGTAACAAAGGACGGTCGTTTCGAGATATTTTGAGCATGTTTTCTGAAAATACCCGCGCCAACGAGGCTGTGGTGAAGGATTATTTTACACATAAAGTATAAGTGGGGTAAGCTCAAACAAATTAAGACCAAAAGATATGATACCGGGAAATAAGGTGCAGTGAATTTTTGCTAGTTATATAGGATGGATGTTTACTGTGTGAAAGAAAAGCGCTTCACACCTAATGTGGCGGGAAGTGAAAAAATTACAACCGCAAAAAACGGCAGAAGACTGCTTAAAGTAAAATGTGCTAGCTGCGGCATTACCAAGACAAGATTCATAAGTGACAGTTGGGTTAAACCTGAAAATAATCAAGAAGGAGGTAATATTTTGGAACCAATATTTAAGTGGACCAGAAGGGGTTTACCCAAAAAGAAGAGAGAAGAACTTGCACGCGCTGAAAAAAGAATGTTTGGAGGTGGAGTTTTTGATACAGTTGGAAATACAGCAGCTGAAGCTTTCTTTGAGTATGGAGTTCCTTATTTAGCAAAGCAAGGTGTGAAACAAGGAAGATACTTTGCAAGCGAGTTTCTGAGACAACCAGAGTATCAGAAGAAGTTAGCCAATAAAGCCAAACCAATCGCGAGAAAAGCTGTTAATTACACAATTGATGCTTTGTCTGGGGATTTGTTGACTAAAGCCTCAAACAGATTAAGACCAAAAGATATGATACCGGGAAATAAGATGAAAGGTGGGTGTCACACAGTGGGCTGAGAATTTTCTTTAATTATATAAGATGGAGGTATACTGCGTAAAGGAAAAACGCTTCACACCCAACGTACCGGGAAGTGAAAAAAACACTACCACAAAAAATGGTAGAAGGCTGCTTAAAGTAAAATGCGCAAGTTGTGGCATCACCAAGACACGATTCGTTTCTAATAAAACGCAAAGTGGTGGTAATTATGATATGAGAATTTATGCGGGTAATCGAGTAGATGACCCAACAAACCCTCTTTACCAACGTGGTGGGGCTTTTGATTTGCATAAAGCTATTGGTAAGCTGCCTAAGCCAAAAAAGGGGTGGACACTTCCTGGTCATAACTATACAGGACCATACAATCCCCTTGAAAAACAGCTTTCTTACGACCGCAAGACGGGAAAGATATTAAAGATTTATCAGCAACCCACAGGTGCCACCGACGCAGTTTCAATGCAGCATGATGTTGATTATGCCGTCTGCGCCGGAAAGAAAAATGAAAAAGGCTGCAAACATGATGCAGACAAAAAGATGGTAAAGGCTCTTGACGCTATTCCCAAAAACAAACGGCAATGGGGTCATGCCGCGGCCCGAAATGCAATTAGCTCAAAACAAAAAGTGGGTTTGGGTGTTGGTGAAACGATCAATAAAAATATCGGTGAAAAGATTCCAGGCTTTCAACCGGCTCAAGATGTGGCTGCTGCAATCATGGCTGTCACAGGTGGTGATAAGGATTTGTTTAAAAAGTATTGGAGTGGTGACATCGCAAAAGGTGCCTTTAACACGAAAACCGGTCTCTTCAGCAAAAAGTTTTGGACACACCCTAAAAAAGATTGTAGGATGGAGCTAAAGAAAATTAACGGCAAATGGCATAATACATATAATTGTTGATAACCTATTTTTAAACACATATATATAGAAATGGATTCTGCAACAAAATTCCGGCGGGCTGAAATAGAAATGATGAAGAAAAATCTTGAAAACCAGTTGGCGCATTACTACCAAACCTCAGCCAAATTCAAACGGTGGCACACGCGGTGTCAAACAGTATGCGCGTTAACAGGTGGAGTTGCTACCATTCTTACAGGCTCTGGGTTGGCCGCTTCTCTTTCTGTGGTTGGCGTTGTTGTTGGCGCCCCTTTAATCGCAACTGCCACCTTGTTTTCATTGGTGTCAACCTCCTCCATCGTCACCGTCAAATTTTTCCTGCGTAAAGCGAAAAAACACGAAAAAATACAAACTTTGGCTGAAGCTACGCTGAGCTCAATCAACTCTCTCATATCAACCGCTCTTGAAGATGGTAAAATCTCGGACAGTGAGTACCAAGATATTATCAAAAAGTACAACAGCTTTACTACTGCAAAGACAAAACTGCGTTTTTCAAACCACACTGACGGCGGGGTAAAGGTTAACAGAACATCAAAGACAACTTCTGTTTAATGGTGGGGTGTTTGCCTCCAACCACCATTCGTTGAAACTTTTTTCGGCTTTATTTCTGGTTTGTACCATCTTCGGCAATCTTTTCGTGAGCTTTCCCAGTATTGCATTTTTCGCCGGCCAATCTCTTGTTGAGACCTTTTGAAAATAGTTGTATAAAAAACAAACGTAGTTACACGATCCGGGGTAGCAACTCAGTTGCTGATACCGCTTGAACTGGTGAATGACATTACCCAAAAAGGTCAGCCCCATATTGTCACCGACCTGATCTACAGAAATGCCGGTTTTTTTTAGTACCGCAATTAAATACCATAATTTGGGGCGGTCTCTCACCTCTTCATGGGGCTCATCCTGCAGTGGAGGTTCCCACGCGTAAAGGTCAAGTTCGATTTCGGGTTTGATTTCTTTTATTTTCGCTTCCTGGTCTTCCAACAACATTTTTTCTAGTTGTTCCCTGTGGGGACTAGGTACACGAAGTTTTGTAGCCATGTATATATGTCTGCGCATAATTATTTAAATGGATAGAAAATTAGAGCGGCGTTACTACAGCCCGCAGGGTTACTGGAAAGGTATCTCCGCCATTAAAAAATTAGCGATCGCTGCAAAGGTACCTGAAGTTGTTGCCAAAGAATGGTTGTTCAGGCAAGCGCTCTGGCAGATCTACCTCCCCGCACCGCGCTACATTCCTCGTCTAAAATTCGATGTCCCTACACCCAACAAAGTGCATCAGGCAGATCTTCTTTTTCTGCCACATGACAAAGTGGGCCGTAGCACTTACAAATACGCGCTTACCGTTGTTGATGTTGCCAGCAGATTCAAAGAAGCTCAGCCTTTAACTTCCAAAAACTCTGATGAGGTTGCCGAAGCTTTTAAGACAATTTATACACGTGGACCTTTGAAATGGCCTCAACTGTTGCAGGTTGATCCTGGGCGCGAATTTATGGGCGCTGTTACAAAAGAAATGGAAAATCACAAAACTTCTATCAGACGCGGCCACCCTGAAATTCATAGAGACCAAGCTATTGTTGAACGTTTCAATCGTACCTTGGCTGAGCGTTTGTTTGGCCACCAGTATGCGGTTGAAATGCGTTCACCTGAGGGTCTGCGGTCTCGAGAGTGGGTCAAAAGATTACCCAAAGTTGTTTCTGCTCTTAACAACCAAGTCACTCGATTGATTGGTATGAAACCTGCTGCTGCAATCAAGAAAAAGGGTGTGGTATCCCAACCAGCAACCAAATATTTACGACCTGTTGGAGAAAATGAAAAAAAGCTCCCCTCCATAGTTTTGGTTCGATATTTGTACCAACCTGGTGAGCTTGAAGGCGGGACTAAAAGAGCCACTGATCCGATCTGGTCCTTGGATGTTTATAATATTGAACGCTCTTTTTCTAAACCGAATCAGCCTGTTCTCTACTATTTGTCTGACGGTCCCAAACGTGGCTTTGTACATGAAGAACTGCTTGTTGTACCTCCAAACACACAATTACCTCCGGCTGTGAACTAAATATGATATTCGATTGGTTCGGTGTGTATGCCGTCAGACAGTACCCATCGTTTGTCATAGTATGCACTCAACCCCAGCTTCTCCTGTTCGTAAGTTACTATATTCCCGTCCCGCATCCGGAATCCGCGGTTTGTTGCCATGTCTTTGTTTCCATCTAGCGCTGCCTTGAAACGGTGCCAGTTGATCTCGTTTTGCCTCTTTGACATCCCCTTTGAGCTCAGTTTCTTCTTTTTTGCTTCCCCATCTTCTGTATAATAACATTTGGAGCACAGCGCGATCATCCGCTCCCCTTCGAATTCTTTTTTGAACAGTCCCGGCGTTCTTCCGCTCCATTTGTCCCATGCCAGCCAGTTCTTTTTTTCTTTCTCGAATTCTTCTCTCATATCTGGTTTCACAATGTCTTCCAGACTCTTTCCTGAGATTGCGAGGTAGTTGCTGTCTGTATCCATCTGGATCAGCTCGAAATCTTTCCTGTCAAGATACCTATCCAAGAAGTCGTAGTAAAATTCAAGCATCCTCAACTTGGCTAGCTGATACACCGCTATTCCTACCTGAAATGGGCGTCTGATTGTTATCCGTGCTTTTCTACTTTCTAACTCATATGCTTCTCCAATCTCATCCAAGTCTGAAAAGTATGCGCTTCTCAATGCTCTGTCCACCACCTTTTCATCTTTGGTGTAAATTACGTTTGTTTGCCGCTCTAACGCTTCTATCAGCTTCCCATATCCACTGTTTCCCAGAAGTTTGAATATATCAGCCAATAGTGCTTTGCTTTTGTCCACATCCCCTGTACGGCGGTTTTCTGTGACTTCTTTCACGAACCATTCGAATATTACTTTCGGCTCGTAGTCGATCGTCCGGTAGACTCTAGTTATCTTTGCCCCGTGGTTTATATACCATTGCAGCAGCGGCTCATATAAAAGTATCCTCTGTGCTGACAGCGTTCCCATTAGTTTCTTGTTTTTCTCCACTAGTTTTCTTCCTGTTGCTCTCAAGTATTCTTTCATATGCTTTGGGACAGCTTTGGTTGGTACCATTTTGTTGTGAAAGAACGGACACATTTCTTCAAACTTTTGGTGCAAGTGGTTTGGGATTTCTATGTCCACTTCTGCGTACCCGAACCAGCTTTTTTCTTTTAATCTGTGCGTTAATATTGGGGCAGCATCTACTTGGTACTCGTCCGTGTAGTGCACAACCCTTTCTTTTCCGCATGGCATTTCTCTCAGCATTGTTGAGAGGTACAGCGCGTTCGCGTCATATCCGAGGATGTTTTGACAAAGTTTCGCGTCCGTGTGTTGATGCGATCTTATCCGCGTTTTACCTGCTTCATGATATCTTGTGAAGACCAAACTTGGCCCTCCGACTACCGCCCCTTTTAACATCTCATATGCTTCTTTTCTTGGGGCATATAGTTCCGCTTTGCGTTCTATTGCACCTTTTAGCAAGTAATGCAAACTCACCCCCGGTATGCTGACTGCGTCTTTCATTATGTCTATCCCCTTCTCTATGTAAAAGTTTTTCATTTTTTGGAGCGCTTCAAGCCCGGGTGCCACATCCAGATTATTGTAATATTTCAGCCAGTCTTTAAAGGTTTTCATCCCTTTTTCTTTGAACAGTCTCTGACATTCCTCCCATTCTTTCCGTGTTAGAACGTACTCATTCTTAAGCTTCGAATACCAGTGCAGGTAATCTGGCAATCCTGGGTAATCCAGCTTTTCTGCGCTGTTAAACCACTCGTATGGGAGCCAGGATTTTGTTGCCTTGCAGTCGTACGCTTCCACCCATTTCGCGTAGCTGATTCCTGGGCCCAAGTAGTTGATTATGTCCAGGAAACGCAATCTGTCCGTGAGTAAGAACATGATTTTACTCCCATTCTTTGCCACTCTCACTTTGTTGGTTGTACCTGCGAGCTGTTCCGCGAAGTAATTCTTTATCAGGTTCAAATCATAACTTCCTGAGTTGAAACCGAGTGTTGGCACCTGGTCGCACCATTCTTCTATTTTTTTCCTTTGATCTTTTGGTATCAGCTCGATGTCTGCCGGCATGAATTCTGCGCGCACTTTTGCTCTGATGTTTTT
The DNA here is from genome assembly GCA_963693305.1 of Meandrina meandrites. NCBI lineage: Eukaryota > Metazoa > Cnidaria > Anthozoa > Scleractinia > Meandrinidae > Meandrina > Meandrina meandrites. The sequence goes on along the minus strand of OY855909.1, from coordinate 39,046,048 downwards.
CTCTCGTCTTTTCAGTTCTTCCATGAACTTTTGAACCAACACTTTGGGGTTTTTTTCACAGATGTGGGTTGGCTCTCTTTCCAATGTATCGCCCACGCTTACTGAGATTGGTATGTGTTTGTTCTCAATCGTGAGATTTCCTGTTGGTTCCTTTCGATGGTTTTTGTCTCCGTACGCCTCAAAGTCATACAGAATAGCGTGTGGATAGCTTTTTGTTTGAGGTTTTGATGGTTCTTCACCATATTTGTCTGCACCTCCTGGGACGAGCCACTGACATGACCAACACTCGATTACTTTGTATCCGACCTTTCTTAGGTGGGCTGTTCTCTTCTTTGTTGCTTGGTACAGATCTTCTGCCGTCTTTGTCCCGTGTGATAATATTTGCCCTCGATTTGGGTAACATCTCGGACATCCGTGCCAGCTACAGCCGTGATACTGCAGCACCAGCTTTCTTTCGTGGTTGTACCCGTCTACTGGACTTTTCTCTATCCACCTTTCACCTCCGTGACCTGATTCAGCGTGGTGAATGGTGATTTTCCAGTGTTTTGCCACGTACTCCAACCATTGGATTGATTCTTTTGAGGCCTTTTGCTTCGGATAAAACGCTTTCTGATATGCTGTTTGTGGCGCTTCGACCTTCTCTCCGGGGCAGTGTGTTACTGTTTTACCTTGGGCGCATCTTTCCACGTGACGTTGGAGGTTGCAAGCCTTTGTGAATCTTGCGTGACAGTGGATGCATTCATAAGTTTTCGCTAACTTTGTTATGTCTTTTATCAAGAATGCGTGCTCATTAAAAACACCGATTGTCATAATATTTTTAAACTGCGGCGCTGGGTTTCTTGTGAGATGCCATACCACCTCGATTGGCGCTTCCATGTCAAATTCATCTTCTATGCACTCTGGCATATAAACTCTTATCCCAAGCCAATCTGAGAAAGGTTTGCCCTTGTTCAGGTGCATTTCTACCTTTTCTAGTTCATCCAATGAGGTTTTCCCAACCCAACTATTTGGCATCTTTTCAAGTTTGTAGAAACTCTTGGCCAGATCTCGGGCTGCTTCTGTACTTCGATCTGGTCTGGCTCCTTTGTGCACAGCGATACAGCGCCATAAACACAGGTTATCCCTATAGGTGTCCAGCGCCACCATTGCTTGTTTTCTCCCCGTGTTTGCTTGTTTACGCAGCCAGTCTGGTAAGGGTCCTGTTCCCATCAATGGCTGGCGGTCTAGCACAACCTTTACATCAACATTGAAATGCGACTCAAAGATCCACTTTGTATCTGGTCTTTCAGTGTTATCCGGGTCCAAACGTACCGCCTCCCTTGCCTTGATCCATTCTTCTGCGTCTGCGTACGTTTTCATCCATGGGGAGCCCTTATTTTGGTAATAAATAAGCCTAGTCCCATCTTCAATGTTTTCTAAAATATATGAATAGGCGTGCCTCATGTAAAACGATGTTCCCACGTTCTCCCTTATCTTTTCGATGAACCTGGGTGTGAGGTCTTTGTTTAGACCCACTACAAAACGCCACCTCTTGTAACGTCTCCCGCTCTCCTCTTCCACACCCTCATATTCCATGTCATGGTACAGATCCAGAACCTCATTCTGATAATCTGTCACGGTTTTCACCTTGTTCGGCGGGATGGGGTCGAATATTTTCAAAATGGTTTCTTTTCTGTTTCTTTTTCTGTTTCTGGGTGGTGGTTTCGGTATTGGTTTTAATGGTTTTAATGGGGCTTTTAATTTTTTCTTTGTGGCTTCTGGAATTGGTTCATCCAGCAAAGTGTTTATTACCCTTTGAATTGTGGGTGTGTCTTCTGCAATTAATTTTGATAAATATCGCAAATCTTCGGGATCAAGATTTGCAAGTTCTTCTTCCAAAGATTCGAGGTCAATTTCGTCCATCGTATATAAGGTAGAAAAAATATTTTTTAATTTTTATTATTTAGAACGTTTGTACTTCACTGTTGTGTTCCTCTAAATAGACGTTCCGCGGCTCGTTTGTTTATTCGGTTTTGTTCTTTTCTTCCGAGTAGTAATATCGGAGTCTGACTAAAACTACCGAGCAGCACCCACCTTTGCCTATAACGTGACTAGTAGGAAGGGGTTTATCCCCTGAGTACTAGTCACGGAAATAGGCAAAATTAGGTGGGTGCGCCCGAGGTGGTTTTAGTCAGACTCCGATATTACTACTCATACAAATCAATAAAAGGAATGTCTCACCTATATGAGCTCTGTCAGAGACAAAAAGTCTCCCCTGCCAATCTGTTACCCCTGCAAACAAGTACATACATGCTGTTGTTTCTTCAAAAAAATTGCACAAATCAAACAATATAATGTTATCATCTGGTGGTATTATGATTATCTCGTTTATCTTTGTTTACAGAGTCAGATGGTCATCCAGTAAAAGATAACTTTAGAATGTTCGTTGTCCAACAGTGTAAATTAAGTGGCTATAGGTTGCAATCCTATATCTGGATTTCTAGCATTGCTGACAGTTATCAGAAACTGATTTGATGAATAGCAAAAACTATGTTCAATTGTACAATATTTGCCATGTGACATATGTAATATATTAAACAGAATGAGTACAGAAAATAGCTCATGAATTACCTTTCGTTTCAAGTGCTTCTAACTCATCAAAGAACTGAGGAATATGAATCACCACACCATTTCCTATAGAAAAATGAGATTTAAAATTGCTGTTAAAGATAAAAATAAGGTAATTGTTTTGCATCATGATATAGTTCAAATAAATTGTGTGGTTCCAGAAAATATCCACACTCCCCCCACAGAAGGGATTGGAAATTCCGAGGAGGGGGGGTCTTGAAGAGCCAAAACTTTAAAGCAACGTATGAAGCTAACTTGGAATTTCCGGAGGGGTAGCGGGAGGTCATAGGGCAAATCGATATTTTCTGGAACCACACATTATTGATCTGTTTAATTATGATGACATATTAACACTTACCAATGACGCTAACTGCCTTTGGTTGTATTAAACCACTGAAACCACAAAACAAAAAGAAACATTGGCACAATGTTTGATCAGGATTAACGACTGTTAAATAATTAAGATGGTTTCCACTGAAAACTCGAGCAATAAGTGCAAAAATTATTTACCAAATATGTACTCAGAGATCGCTAGTGTTTTGTATACTATTTGAACCCTCACTGTAATTCATTTACACAGGACTCAAAATTAAAAAAATCTTCAAGTCGCCATTTGGCAACTAGAAGGTAATAAATAGTCACCAAATGCAAATTTTTAGTCGCCAGATTGCAAAATCAAATAGGGTCTTGTTAAAAGTGTTTAAAATCATTTCTAGGAAACTAATCCAAAAAAGGACTGAATTACAAATACATAAATATTCACAAAGAAAAGCAAAACAAACACATTATAAGATTTTTTCGTCACTAACTTTGTAGCTAACGTAATGTTACGAACCTCGAAGGAGTCACAGATTACAAGAGACACAAACCATAGGCATACATGACGTGCTCACAAATTTGCAAAGCATTATAGGGCGATTTCAAACACGGTCAACAATTTGCAAGTTTTCCGATGTGACAGAATCTTTTACAGCAAAGGAAAAGGATGGATTGACTTCTTTTCTCAGTTTGAATGTTTTAGAAGCATAGATCTTCCGATATAACTTTCTGGAAGGACAAAATGTCTGAGAAAATGACCATTATTCATCGTCAACACAAAGAAATGTAGTCGCCAAAATGGCGACTAAACCAGAATTTTTAGTCGCCAAGGGTGAAATGTTAGTTGCATTGGTGACCGTATCGGTCACAATTTCAAGCCCTGTTACATAAGTAACCCTGGGGTTAAATTCTAAAGCATTCTTGAGAAACTTTATGTCAAAACTTAGCTAAAACTTGTAAAATGCTTAAAATGCATTTTTCTTTTGTACTAAACTGAAGTGAAACGTCCATTTTAACCAAAATATGGATAATTTCAAATTCATTTTTCTCAAGCGGGGTCAGCTTGAGGGCTAACGTTTTGATAAGTTCTTCTTAACTGTACTCAAACTGTTACCATGCTGTGAGTATCTTTTTGGCATCTTTATATTTTGCCTTTATTGCTCAATTGTTCAGCAGAAACCACCTTTATAAACCCTTAATACATAAGTGATCTCTCCCTTAAAATATCAACAAATTATCAAAACTAAACACAAAAAATCAGAAACAAAATCATCAACTTAAAGGAATTACTGTCTCGATGTACTATTCCATTAAATTCTCAGAACAAGATGGTAATAATAGCAAAGGAAAATTGTTATTCTTCTGTCACCTTAATGGAACTGAAATGAAATATGAACTTGCAGAACATCAAAATAAAATAATTCATTAATTAAAATACTTCTTACCTGGGAACCATATGAAAGAAATATTCATTTTTGCCGACAACAACTGTATGGCCAGCATTGTTTCCACCCTAAAATCACAGAAAACAACAATAAATAGAGTTACTGGTCAGGAACAACATCTTGTGTGGGGGGAGGGTAGGGCAGCCAGGTGGAAACCAATCATGTGACCCCAGAGCTGCCTGTCCTTCATAGCCGGCAGGGCCTTTGCGCAAGAAACAGGTGGCTCTGGGGAGACATGATTTACAGGTGTAATTGGCTAGATTTGATCAAAGGGAATTTTTGAATCAAGCTAATCAAATCAACAGTTTGGAAATCCCTAGTTTGTTATAAGAGAGTTTAAAATGGTTGATTTGATTAGCTTGATTTAAATTTCCTTTGTTAAAATCTAGCCAACCAAATCATGTGTCTCAAGAGCCACATGTTCCTCTTGCAAAGGCCCAGCTTTGCTAAGAGCTACAGGCAGCTCTGTAGATAACAATGGTGGAAACCTAGGAGCAAAGGGGGGGGGGGGGGGGCTCTTAAAGAGGTAGGAGAAAAGAGGGTGGAAAGCAGAATCTCCAGGGTGAAATTTTTTATTTGCAATAAAAAATTAATGTAGATATATTATAAAGAGAGGGTCAAGGAAGTAACAAGTAGGAAAATATGTAGAAAAAAGTATGAAAACACCTTATTCCAAAATGGCAGGAAAATACATTATTGTTTTGTCTTCATGTTAATTGGCCCTGGTTGCCTTGATCGCATCTGCTGAATGCAAAAGAATCTTTGGCTTACAATGAGGCAACAAGAGCCAACTGTATTTTCAGCCATTTTGGAACAAGGTTTATAACACCCGCTTTTTATAATTTCATACTTTTTGCATATTTTTATACTTCTTACTGCATTATTGAACATTGAACTTGGTAATAACCAAAGAACAGACAAAACGTTGTTTGAATTTTTTTACTGTTACTTTTTACTGTAATTGTGTTAAAAAAAACCTTACTGATAAGGTAAGCTTAATAATGGATAGCAAGATAGTCGCAGGGGCTACTCTGCTTTCGTAAATGTATAAAAAAGAGACCTGGTAAAATAAAATGGGTAGAGCTGAAATTGATGTTTTTATGCCAACAAAAAACTTAAGATAGGCCATAATGAAATGTAATAGCCAAACGAAAATATCAACACACAAGGCCTGGAAACGAACAACAATTCCAAAATTAATTATCGCTGGCCGACATCATCGAATCATTTGTCAGTTGACATTTCGGAACCATCGATGATTCAGTTTAAGTTAACAGACTCTGTGGACAAGCACTTTAGATGAAATCAATTAGACCACGCAACAATAACACAGAGCGTCTTCCATATGGAAATGAGATTCCAACATGGCGCAGTTATGTTACGCTCTAATGTTTACGAAAACTGAAAACTTGATTAGCCATCTTTGTGTGTAGCATCAAAGATCTTTCAAGTGATACATATTACCTTATTATACTGTTACTATACCAGTAGAAACTTGATTATAAGCCACTCTGTTTTCACATACCTGACACCGGCAAACGAGATCGGCATTGGTGGACAAGATGTCGACCAGCTTCCCTTTCCCCTCATCGCCCCACTGAGCTCCTAAAACAACGGTTACTTTCGCTGCAGGACCAACTGCTTTTCTGACTGATGTTCCTGGCCCATTAGATAATGCTGACATGGCAAAGGAAATGGAAATAATGCAGGAAAATTTTCTTGTATTGTTACCAGTGTATGCTCCAGATCGATGTTAGCTTGGTAACCACTTATACAACAGGAAACTTTTCCCACCTCTGCCTGGGGGGGGGGGGGGGGGGGGGGGGCGTCGGGGACTTCAAAATGACAGTCATACTGAAGACTTTGTTTCGGTCGCACTTGGGAAAAGATTTCATCTTTGCCCCCCCAAAAAAAAGTCAAAACCAAAACCGGAAAGTAAAAGTTTTAAGTGTCATTGTCAGAGAAAACCAGGCAATGGCGAAAGATGGGGGTCGGCCGATTTCCCTAATTTTTTCAGCATTTAAAACCTATCAGATAAGATTAAGATTGGTGGTATTTAAATGATTTCTTGGCTTTTCAATCCTGAGATTGACCACCCCCCTACATTTTGGCACAGAAAGTGCCAAAAATTCATATAAAAAAGGCCAACTTCTCGGTACTAGAAACCGATCTCCCTTTTGCATGTAGTGCACATATTTTTTTCTCAAGGTTAATTAACTAGTTGTTAATGTTTTGGCTTCCTCAAAACAAATTTTCAGTCAAACTAAAATTTTTGCCAAATTTTCTAATCTGAGTAGGTAGCTTGTACCTTACCACAGAGTGAATTTCGGGGTTTTTCAAATTTTATTTTTTCAAAAGTGCGGAAGTTTATTTTTTATTTTATTCCATTTTTAAACAGTCCATACCCTTCTTAATCAAAAACAAGAATTTATTGATTGGCACAAGAAACTCTCTTTCCACGAATTTGGTTCAAAAATGCCTTAAATCGCTGTTATGGCTACTTTCCCGCCAAAATTAATTCACACTAAAATATTATATAAAATCGGCAAAATTGTATTTCGAATGAAATTAATGTGTTATAATTCAGTTTAGAAACAGCAGAAACGTTAGCAAATATGTTAAAAATTAATTTCGAAATTATAATGTAATTAAAATAAATAAATATTGCAGAACTGGCATGAATTTCAGTGTGTATTTCCCGCGAAAATGCAGGTGTATTATGAAAGTACTGTTTGGATTTTCATGGTATATTCAAATTAGCTTGGTTTGTCTCAAAAGCGTGAAAATTAACCTTTATACATAAGGCAGTCTTAGAAGCAATGATCCAAGGTTCTAATTAAGTACTGTAGGAGACCTTGCGATATCGTTTCTTCTGACGACACGGGACTTTCACCTCATGCTATCATGTTTCATTCTGGACTTTCGTGTTACAGTGCTTCGCAACACTCTTATGATATGAATTGGTCGTTTACTTCACGAGAATCAGCTTGTAGTTTTCTCGGATCTAATACAACTATTCTGCCGCTAGATTCTTGAAACTAGGTCTAGGTCTTGGTGTGAGTGGCAAGTAGGGATGGGGATCTCGAAGTTCAGCAATCATCGAGATGCGGCTAATTATGCAGACCAGGCTTTTTTGATTTACCGGTAACTGAAGATAGAGTAGCAGGTATGGCCATCACTCAAACAACACTAGACGAGAACTAACAGCCGACTGCGACTGGCGACGTTGCAAAAGTTCATGTTGTTATCCATTTCACGAGGTTCAATGCAAACATATCAATGACCCACGCCGTGTTTGTGGACCGTTTTATTTGTAATGTGAGCATTATTGTCATGCTGGTTGTAATTTGAGCTCCTCTCTTTTTGAATTCGCCTTGATGTCTGCTCCTCCAAACAAAAAACAATCACAATTCACAAGTAGACATAGGTAGAAGTTCAGGTGAGCAATTTTTATTTTACAATTTTCAGTAACAGGAAGCGTTTTTCCCTATAAAACTTAGCTACAATGTAACTGTTTGCGTGACGAACCTAATGGCAACAATTTCATGCTCTTTATTTAATGCACGTACTCCAATTTGATCAATAAAGCCTGGTTCACACTAGCGACATAACGACATAACGGCAAGGTCACGCAAATGCGAAAAACACTTCATGTTGCTGTTTTATGTCACCAGTGTTAAGAACATAACATAACGACATAGTAGGAACATAATGACATAAGCATAACGACATAAGGAAAGAACTGAACTTTTCTTTATGTCGTTATGTCCATGTCATTATGTCGTTATGTCGCTAGTGTGAACCAGGCTTAAGAACACAAAAATATCGCTGTTTTTGATCTTTGTTGAGGACTGTACCAACTTGACTGTACCAAGTTGCATTGTTTGTGAATTTGCATAAAGCAAAATATTCACCTAAAAGCGGCATTAAGTGGGGGCCTAACAATGTCATGATTACGATAGGCTCGACCTGTACGTCATTTCCAGGGCCATAGGCAGGATTTTGATTGGGTAGGTGCAAGCGCCGGAATCGTGAGCGTCTAGGGGGGATCCGGGGGTATTTTTCCCTGCGAAACTTTGAATAATCAAGTTCTTGAAGTCCATATTTCCTACATTCTGATATTCATTTTAACCCTCACTCTTAGATTAAGCGGACCTTTGCGGCGCACGTGCGGGGGGGGGGGGGGGGGGGAGGTGGGGGCGAATGCACCCATTGCACCCCCCTACCTACGGCCCTGATTTCTATCACTAAAAGAAACATGCCCAAAACTTCCCTTGATATTGAGACTACATTTACGGTAATCAGACCACCAATGGCATCAACTGTTATATCACCTTTTAAAGTTATTCGTATCAAATGTCGCACAGAACATTACAGGCGACGTACACTGCACAGAGGCCACTTGTACTGTTAAAACCATGCTGGTGAGATATTTTGCTGTAGATCATACAATCAAGTGATCGTAAAACAAAACGAATTTATTTTTTAGGCATGCACTTCAGTGTCACAAATGAGATGTCTACTCATCTAAGCATTTTTCTGATATTTGTAAACTTAACAACAACAGCTGGTAACTGCAAGCGTTGCACATCTGCTAATTATCCCCCCCCCCCCTACCACCGCGAGTATTTTATTTTCGTAGCTCAAAATCCGAGCGATAATTGGACTAATAACTTCAGTCGCAATAACTTTTCTTGGGGTTTCTATGGCACAAATCTGCTTCAAGGTTATAGGCCAGCCACGGTCACACAATAATTGACTTGTCTGGAAGATAAACATACATTTTTATCGTAATACAAAACACAGTTGTTGTGCCACTATCATAGTCTTTCATAGGTTTGATTAGGCGTTTGTGTTACACACATTTATATAAGAGTTTTTTTTCTTAATTTATGTATAAGTCACAAAAGTTTTTGAACTTTTTTGGAGGCATAACTATAAAGGAGACCAAAGCTAGTCAACACAGTTGACATATGAAACCCCCCAAACCACCCAATCCCAATCAGTGGCGGATCCAGGGGCCCAGGGGGGCCGAGCCCCCACATTAATTTTTCGGAAATAGTGCATTTTCTTTGAAGTGCCGTAATTATCTTTGCCGAATTAGCCATGTTCTAAACGAGCAGGGGACTGGATACGAACATATTTTCTCTTCGGTGCAAGCATTCAATATCGATTGAATTGAAAAATGGGGCACGTCATCTGAAAGAGCATCCAAAAATTAGTAAATTCACCAAATTTGACGGTTATTGGTTAAAACCCAAAGGCATGGTACACTTAGTATGGATTGGAGGGACAGGCGTCCTCCAGTCCATACTAAGCTCTCTTATTTTAAAAGTGTACCATGGACTTCTGGTTCGAGTTAGAAATTTCGAGTTCGAGTTAAAATTTCGAGTTTGAGTTATAATATCGAGTTCGAGTTGACGGATCGAGTTACTTCTTTTGGTCAACGGCAATGCAAAGCAAACATGTGCTTTCGTCTGCAATCCAAGATGGCGGAAAGCCCGCTAGTGGAAAGTTCGTCATCAATTGTAAGTAGATTAACATAACAATACCTTGTCGCTTATTATTATTTATTTTCTGATATTTAGTTGCGAGAATGGTTTAACTTCTAACAGGTCTGTCGATTTCATGAGTTCGAGTTAGAGTTAGAATTTCGAGTTCGAGTTAAAATATCGAGTTGCTTGCGGTTAGCTCCACTCTGGTTTGCTTGCGGTTAGTTCCACTCTGGTTTGCTTGCAGTTAGTTCCACTCCTATTTGCTTGCAGTTAGCTTTCATTTGTTGATAAGGGCGACACTATGCGTGACCAACTGCGAAAATGTCACGCGATGTTGTGGGCTTTTCGTTTTCGCTTTTCTTTCTTTTTTTTATTTTCTCCTATTTAATTAGAACCTTGGATCATTGCTTCTAAGACTGCCTTATGTATAAGGTTTATTTTCACGCTTTTGAGACAAACCAAGCTAATTTGAATATACCATGAAAATCCAAACAGTACTCCATAATACGCCTGCATTTTCGCGGGAAATACACACTGAAATTCATGTCAGTTCTGCAATATTTATTTATTTTAATTACATTATAATTTCGAAATTAATTTTTAACATATTTGCTAACGTTTCTGCTGTTTCTAAACTGAATTATAACACATTAATTTCATTCGAAATGCAATTTTGCCGATTTTATATAATATTTTAGTGTGAATTAATTTTGGCGGGAAAGTAGCCATAACAGCGATTTAAGGCATTTTTGAACCAAATTCATGGAAAGAGAGTTTCTTTTGCCAATCAATAAATTCTTGTTTTTGATTAAGAAGGGTATGGACTGTTTAAAAATGGAATAAAATAAAAAATAAACTTCCGCACTTTTGAAAAAATAAAATTTGAAAAACCCCGAAATTCACTCTGTGGTAAGGTACAAGCTACCTACCCAGATTAGAAAATTTGGCAAAAATTTTAGTTTGACTGAAAATTTGTTTTGAGGAAGCCAGAATATTAACAACTAGTTAACTAGTGGTACCTATCGGTAGAAGTGCCAACGAGTACAACAAGAGAGAAGGGTTGTGAGGATAATAAATTTATTGTAAATGTTTGACTAAAAGTACACTTTATGATGTGGGTGTGATCAATGTACATTGCATGTATTCGTTGCGGAATGTTTATGGAATAAACTGATGCGATTTGGTGAAGGCCTAATGAAGGAGTTCTAAAATGATACTAAAGTAGTGAGAAACCTTGTGAAATCCATGTAATTTGAGGGTTGCAAGCCATTGCAGTTCTATGCCGCTATTTTGGAAAGGTGTCAGCTGTTTTTAAGTCCAATAGACCTTAAATCAAAGTGGCTGTGAGCCACTGAAACTCGGAAAATATATAGCCTATGTTTACTTCATATATAGTAACACAAATAAAGGCTGCATTTTACCCAACCCCCTACACGCTTCACAAGACTAATTGATTACTAAATTTAATATTAAAGACTCTCTGTCGACTGCGAGTGTTTGTTATTGTTTTGATTCTGGCGCCGAAGAAAATCGTTCGAAAATCAAAAAGATTTAGGGCATTCGCGCCCTAAAATAAACTATACCGGTAGAAACAGGTATAAAATGTTTACTTTCGAGGTCATCCAGCTAAGAAATACTTTATTTTGAAACTATGACCTCGCGTCGTGGGGGAATCCAGAAACATCGAGTTTGAATTCGAGTTCGAGTTCGAGTTCGAGTTCGAGTTGAACTTCGAGTTGGACTTCGAGTTAGACTTCGAGTTAGACTTCGAGTTAAAAAAAATGAAAAATAAATAAAAATTGAAATTAAAAAATTAAAAAAAAAAACAGAAACAACACACACAAAAACCGAAACAACAACAAACAAGTGCAAGACTCCTTGTCAAAAGCAAAGGGGAAAGAGGGGCATCCCCAACACCGGGGATAGCACAAACAAAGGAAGGCATGTGAAGGATTACTTTTCCACAGATCTTGCTTGATATGCTAACCATAATCCAACAATGATTCATGAAAAAGGGTGCACAACTAAGGTAAACAGTTATCGTTGAGAAAGTGCCGAAACGACAGTGAGAGTGGTGTGACGCGTGACGCAGACGTAGTCGGGTCGTCCTGTATCACAAATATCGGGTAACACATTTCCTGGACCGGTTTGTTCTGCCGGAGGTCCAAAAATGGACAGGTACGTTTAATTTACTTTACAAAGATTTGAAGTTGACAGATTAATTTTGAATTGCAAATAAGCGCTGAAATGTCCCTCTCTTTTTAGCGAAGAAACAGAGGTTACAGAGGTGTTTTCATCGCCGGAGAAGGATGCACACGGTGATACAATGTAAGTGTGATCTTTTCATCATAGATCAAAATGATATTTCTGAGCTGCTGTTAGCAATACAAAGCTTGGTTTAATTTACTTTATGGAGACTTCCAAATGAAAGACCGGAAATATTTACTTTGTAATGCAAATTAGCGCTGAAACATGCCTCTTTTGTTTAGTGAGGAAACAATCATAGAGATATCTTCATCGCCGGATAAAGATACACGTGTTGCCAAGTTGCCGGAGAAAGAAGATGCACGTGGCACAATGTAAGTGTTAACTACAAGATTTGACCCGGCGGCTAACTGTGCATTATCCAAGGAAACAAATATATAATTTTGACTTCTCTAATCCTACTTGGGTAGTAGCCACGGATTTGTTTTCTCATCCATTCACTTTCAATAGCTTTGATTGATTTGACTCCCGGGATTTGACTCAATTTAATTAATATGTAACTGGTGTTTTGATATAAAAAAAAAAAGCTCAAACAACAACAGCGTGTTGTGAGAGAAACAGATGGAACCTAGGTGACGTTTTCGTTTCAATAGTAAACACCGGCTGTCTTAGAAAGTGTTTTAGGAATATCGTCCGCCATTCGGGTTTGTTTGTCTGGGGTTTGTCTCAGTCATTTCTTAGTCATTACGTAACTCGCGCATCCCTATTCTTCACATTCCTTTATCTCTACGCAAGGATATCGGTAGTTCTGTGACTGGTAAATTTATAATACGGGTTGCCCTGTATCCTTCAATTTTTCCAACCATTTATAGCCGTTTCTGGTCGTTTTGACAACCAAAGCCGTGTCATTGTTTCCAGGGTCCAGCTAGTATACTGTCTTACTATGAAATTGCGGTATTCTCCGGATTCTTTTGCGGTATTGCAGTATTTACCGAATTGTTTTTGCGGTAACGCGGTATTCAGCACCCCCTACGGTAACGGGTTTGTTTGGTTTTGTTTGTTTATGTTACTTTCTTGTTTCTTTCTTATTATGTTACTTTCTTTCTTTCTTTCCTATGTTACTTTCAACTCGAACTTTAACTCGAAGTCCAACTCGAACTTTAACTCGAAGTCCAACTCGAAGTCCAACTCGAACTCGAACTCGAACTCGAATCCAAACTCGAGGGTTAACTACTCCCGCGTCGTGGGGGCGCAAGCTACAATGGCCGTTTTTATACTAGAGACGCGTTACCCGTCTGGACGAGCTTCGGCAAAAATTTTGTAATTCGTCCGGTTATCCGTCTCTAGTATAAAGACGGGCACAAGACGCGTTACCCGTCCAGATGAGCTACTTTTCGAAATCCGTCGTTCAAGACGCGTTTCGAAAAGTAGCTCGTCTAGACGGGTAACGCGTCTTGTGCCCGTCTTTATACTAGAGACGGATAACCGGACGAATTACAAAATTTTTGCCGAAGCTCGTCCAGACGGGTAACGCGTCTCTAGTATAAAAACGGCCATTTACAATTACAAGCTCCTGTCGCCATACGCGTCATTGGTCGTCATTTGAAACAACTCTATAAAATAAATTTCCTTTTTATTTGCTTTTAGAAGCACATATACAGAGTATATATATACAGTACTTAGTGCTCTTAAAATACAAGATGTAGAACTAGAGCAATGAACATTTCGTGGCGATTTCCATACCGGGGTTTGGAATTCCTGCGGAGATTGTTTCGATAAGCGGTCACGTACAGATTCTAAATGCCTTCAGTTCGATCTTTTTTCACTCCGAAAGATTGCCATTACTAGCGAGTAGGGGAAAAATGAAGCAAAGAACGCACTTTTCATCGAAATAAAAATGTCAAATAATCTCAATAAAGCTTACTTGGTACTGGAAGAATCTACTGGCAATGCGAAGGGAAATAATTCTGCAGCGATTCAGTGTCACTCAGCTCAATACTGCAACAAACGTGAGCAGTTTTCACTTTGCCTGTATCCGAGGTCATCTTCTTTGTTTCTCCATTGATTCTGGGCAGATTTTCTTGAATAAATCTTTTCGGAAGAGCCTCTCGTTGGCTAAAAGCAGATCGCGTACCGGCCGTTAAATGTTTTGGTTCTCACACATGTGAGTTTGCGGATCACGTATCGACGCCATGAATCATGCATCGTGCACGTGCTGAACAAATAAGTAGCGCGCTGATTGGCCAAAACTATGACAAATTGTGCACGTGCTGAACAGTTTCTGCTCAACAGATTGGCTAAAAACATCAGACATTGTGTCGTCACGATCTACCTTACATTACATTACTTACATTTCTACATTTTGGAGCGTTTGTGAGATTTTTTCCGCACATACAAATCTTCTCACGGCTCTATAATCTGCCGCCTCGTCAGGCCTTCTGGTCTTCCAGAAGGCCTGACTCGTTGGCAATTAACCTTGAGAAAAAAATATGTGCACTACATGCAAAAGGGAGATCGGTTTCTAGTACTGAGAAGTTGGCCTTTTTTATATGGATTTTTGGCACTTTCTGTGCCAAAATGTAGGGGGGTGGTCAATCTCAGGATTGAAAAGCCAAGAAATCATTTACATACCACCAATCTTAATCTTATCTGATAGGTTTTAAATGCTGAAAAAATTAGGGAAATCGGCCGACCCCCATCTTTCGCCATTGCCTGGTTTTCTCTGACAAAGACACTTAAGTCAACTGAAGTGCTGACATGCAACAACAACTATTGGTATTCCCATATATAGATGGTGCTACCTAAATACAGAATCGCTGAATACAAAATTCTTTCATTCTTGGGTAGAGTGTATTTCGTAGAGCGCTCATCCCAATTAAATAAGGAGCATTGTCAATAACTTCACAAGAGTTCAAGCTTCAGGAATTCATCGTTTTATTGCGACAGTTCTGTTTCGTATCAACTAAAATTATACGGGTCCACACCCTATCAGGCAACTTCAACGAAATATACATATACTCCTCTACTCCTACATATACTTCTCTACAAATCACTGACATTTTGCTCAGCGCGAGATATAGTGTACACTCTAGGACTAGGGTACAGAATTTCATGTTTCAGATGTTTGGGCCTGCTCGTGTCTCGACTCTTAGCTTGTCTTGTCCGACTCTTCGCTAGCCTGCGTCCATACGAACCGGCACAGGACGGTAACGTGTGCCGAGCGCACCGGCTCGGCTCTCGAGGTGACATGTCTAAGCCCGACAAGAGAGCCTACCGCTTGCTACCTCATTCGTAGTCAATACATATAACATTTGGTTTTTACATGTGCACCGAATGAATTTTATTTTAAACAAAGTACCATCGTTAGTTCGTTGGTTGGTTTGCGCTAACCTGCGATCAGGCGTTCTTTTTTACGCGGTGGCGGAACGCCGTGCGTGTATGGGCGTGCGCGCGGCACGTGTACGTGTGTTCTGTCAATGAACGTTGTCTTGTTCGATTGGAATGAAAGAGAATTTTTTAAGGAATTCTGCACCTTCCAGTTTTATTTAGAACGGCTAAAAAGGTACCAGAATCGCGTTTTGCGGGCGACTCAAATTCAAGGCCCATTTAGCGGAAAATGTTTCGCACGGCTCACATTAACCATAAGACTACAAAAAGGTGACTGAAGAAATAGGGTTTCATTACAATGGCAGCAATTTTTGTAAGACTTGTCCGCTATCTCGAATGGAATTTCTGATGAAGGTTCATCGGAATAAAGTTGGTATAGCACACATCCTGCTTACACCACACATTTTATTCGAGACTGGTTATAGGTTTTCAGGAACGCAAACCATGTTTACGCGAGCCGTGCCAATTGGGCCTTGATTTTCATCGACCTTTTCATCTCCTTCGCCACACTTCTCGTCACTAACAACCCAAACCACATTTCTACTCATAGGTTCACTCACATTACCGATAATCTGTTAATTTCTTAGTGTGCGTGTGAAAGAAAACCAAACGTTTTGACATAACTTTTCAATGTATTGAAAACAATGTTTATTGACTCAGTTTCACAAAACTAAGTATCACTTTGCTGAAATTATGCGATCCTCACAAACTGGAAAAAGGACAATGACCACTAAACAACAAGTAATTTACATGAACAACCGTCACCTGGTTTCGAGATATTTATTTGTGAATGATCACTTTTGACTAAACAGAAAAGATCAAAAAGCACTTTGGATTAGTAAGCAATGCATGAATGCCTTTATTTAATGTCAAGATAAAACTAGTTGCATTTTTATTTTGTCACTTGAAAGTGCTGTCATGGTGACATCGAAATGTGTGCAAAACTCTTATCGCTACTTTTTATTCTGTAAGATAAAAACCCGGAAAAATAACCATTTATCTTATCGAACTTAGGAGTATCAGTATAAGTTTTAAAAAATTTGTTAACGGTACACCACATTAAGTTTTTGTCTTGTGGCATTGTTTAAGAGTTGATCTATAAATAAGGAATGGATCATCAGAAATAACCGGAATGGGGAGGGGCTAAAAACTTTCGGTGCAGGAATTTTTTTTTTAGAAGTCCTGGTACTGGTTTCTGGTTTGAACCCTCTCAACACTCTTTCAGTTTACCTTCATATTTTCCTTTCTTTAATTCATTCTCCATAGCACTCCCCCTCAGAACTTCCAATTATGATTTCCATTTCCCTTGGGGTGGGTATGATGCATATTTCCTGAAACCACACAATTTGCAGGCCTGCGCTTCCCCTTCCCACAAATGTCCCTAGTTGTGTGTTTGTGCGAGGTGAAAAAATTTCAATGAAACCTTTTCAATTGACATTGCATTGGGGGAGGGTAATAATAATCATTAGTAGGTATTTGTAAATTTCTAACAAGTGTATCATGTCTATTCCTTGCTGTTTGTTTCATTAGTTGCAGCTGTTTTTCTCATAAGTGCTTTACTAAGGATGTCATAGCAATAATCTTCAGGATTCATTGGATCCCAGATGGCTGGAGAAATTTCATCTGTTTGGAACCTAACCAAAATAAAAGAAAATGTCAAGCTGATTCATCTTCCAAGAGGTATCTTACTGAAGCTTTCCGCTTATATGCGAAAAAAAAAAACGTTTCGAAACGAGCCGCTGCAGTGTTGACTGAAGAGTGTTTTTAAGTTAAAAAGTCACAATAAAGCAATTTTTAGCCCTGTTAAGTACTGTCATCCAGCAGAAGGGAGCTTATATTCAGGGGGGGGGGGGGGGGGGGGGGCTTATAACTGGATGTATTGCTTTGTGTCCAAACAGATGGACCTATAAACAGAGGTGCTTATAAGTGGAGGAGCTTATAGCCGGAATTTTACGGTATTGACAAAACCAACAAAGTTAGTGTAGTTTTACAATGACAATTCACATGATCTTACTTCATAATATTGGTGAAGAAATTGGCAGCTCTCTCATTATCTGCAGAAACACATCAAATACACACTTAGACAAAAAATAACAATTCCTTAAGGTTTCCTTTTTTCCCTTTTTTTCTGAATATGCAAACAGGGATACAACCTCCCATGCTTCACCCACTTAAAAAGTTTCATTTCTGAGGGTTACATGATAATATTTTCACACTTCATGGCGGATTGCCACCTGGCTAAAGCTTGACTGACAAAGGACAACCACCAAAGTGGAAAATATGAACCAAACAACATCTTGGTGCCCAATAAATAAAATAAAACACATAATATTAAGGTTAAAAGGGTCAGAAGCAAGATTTCCACAGGACATAATGCCACTTGTAAGACACCAAACCTAACCAAGACTAACACTAACAATTCTAACTCTGAAAATTTGTGCTTGCTGGTTCATTTGTGTTTCTGCTCTGTCCACTAAACCACATGTTCTGCAGGCTAATGTTGTCTTCGTTTAACTTTACAGCTTACCTTTAAGCACAGTCAGCATGACCTTTTTCATTTGAGCTCTAAAACACAAAAGAAATAACAATTAAGAATAGCTGCATGTTGACATTTGACCTCCTATCTCAAGGGTCATGTGATATAACCTCTGTACCTCCTTTTACTGTAAGCCAATATTTAGAATGAGCCTGTTGATATTGAAGTTAAACCAACCTGTGTGCCATCATCTCCAAAATCTGCATGAGGAACTTGCCAAGTCCTCGGGCTCGTGCCCCAGGTTCCACTTGGATTTCATAGCTGTAAAAATGACACAATTTATAGTAACGCGCCTGCACTGTGTTACTTCCAATAATGGTCTTTTTAATACTGCAGGGTAACCTTGATACAAAGAGACTTTATTAACTGTTATGAACAGTACGTCCACAAAAATAAGCGATGTGCTGTGTGATGGACCCTGGAATGATGTCTCAACATCCAGTGTCTCTAAACTGCTTGTCTGACTACTTCGGTTGGCGATCCCAAGAGCAGCTGCCATCTATATCAACCACCTCTCACCAACAGAGAGAGCAATAACTCAAAAGAACAGTCTACCTCATTCCTTTTTTAACGATATCCTAAATTTGGCTACCGCTATCATTCTGCAACAATCTGTATGATCTATGACTCATGATAATTGTATCAAACGTACCAGTAAAGTACTTCAACTCCTTCTTCCAAGTCAAACCTGAAATGTGAGAAGGCTACTCCTTTTCCTGATTCGTCTTTAGCTACGAGATACCTGGGTCAGATAAGGGGAAAAATCTTCAACTTCATTATATCACTGTGAACAATGAGGGAAGGGTTTCTCGTCAAGATAAGAAAACGTATCATTATTGAGTCCAAATAGATGTAACTTAATTTAAACTTGCTTGACATCACAGCAAACATTATTTTGAAATCTGGAACTTAGAGAGTCAAACTCCTTCTCAGCCCAACGTGATCTAAACAACCTTCCACTAATTCATATCAAAAACATGTAATCAGATTACCTGGAATTTCTCTTGTGAATTACAAGAAAAGTGTAGTCTACAAACTTCTCTTGTAGACTACAAATTGATAGAACATTTATCAACCATGTAGAAGAAGAAAAAACAGCATGTTGCACATAATTATCATAACTCAAACTGTTAAGTCCTGTCTTGGTTTGGCTATTTAATATTACTATTACCAAGCTTTATCTTCAGTCATTTCGTCCTTTTTCTTCTTATCACTCCAGCCCCAGGTGCTATTTTCATAACTGTAGTTTACAAAGAAAAATTATCAATATTTCAAATGTTTAAGAAATGTTTCACTTGTGCCAATGCAGCGCAATACCTTTGACTAACTTTGAGACCATTTTTCAGACTTACTCTCAAACTAAGATTTATATTTTGGGGAATGAAAGAAATAACTTCATATTTAATCCTGTATCCTCACTAGCAAACAAATGGAAATTGTAATAGTTTTGCACCAAAAATCATTTGAATTAGTGATTATTCTTAGAGGCAAATTCTGTTTCAAACCATACAGTAATTGCATGTTGTGCTTTGTGAGATCAAAAGCCCAGTCGATATCCTCTGTAGTCATGCCTGCCACTCGCTTGCACTCGACCTGAAGATCCAACCTAATAAAAAAGTGACACAACTTGTTTTTAAGAAATGGTCAATTTTAGTATTTATTCACAAAGTTCTGGGTGTACAGGGTCCTGTGTGAATTGTAAAGTTAAATGAGGCATACACTGAAAATGAAATGAATTCTAGCTACACCAAGGTGAAGTCAGGGCTCAGTGAAAACATCTAAATAAGCTGTACCAAATTAAGCCTTCCAAAAGTCAGATGAAAGAGCCCTTTAAATAAAAAGACCTCCTGTGATGAGCAACACTAGAATGCAGCTCTACACAATGAAATAGGTATTTAATCTATATGTAACATATTGTTTAATATAACATTTTGGCATAGATTTACAACAACCTTTACTGTCAGTTTTAAGACTCAATGATTTCTTTAAGTAAGTGTATTTTACGAGTTTGATTTATCTTTTTATTTAATATTTATAATTATTTATACTAACCCATTTCTTTTGAAACTTTTAAAAGCTGTTAAAGGTGCCAAGGGGTCTTCCACCTGTAAAAAAAAAAAATAATCAGAACATGATGGCCCCAGCCAGGGCAAGCCTGTGAGCAGGCTCACCTTTGGGTCACACATGCCAGCAATGAAAAGAGTGAATCAGCAAGCAAAGCGATCCGGTCGGGAGGAGTCTGGTGCTTAAGCATCAAGAAAATAAGCCTGCCATGATCTCTGTAAATTCTTCATTTCCACTTTGCCTGAGCAAAGTAAAATACTATTGGCCAAAAAGTGCAAAAGGTGAGAAAACTGTCAATCCATATGTTTGATGAGGAGCAATGAGATCCCCATGGAGTCGCTAAAATTATTTTCTGTGGGTTCTCATAATGCCAACAGTTCGACAACATGGATTCAGAGGGAGAGCTAAGTTTGTATTTTTGCCTTGTTGATATTTTGAGAAAGTTCCAGTCTGTTTCAGGTTCGAATTTCAAACTGAAGAAGGAACAGGATACCACTATGGAAAGTCTACCATCTACTGTTGAATTGAGACGTACTTGGCATTTTGCCGACTGGCAAAAGTTTGCAACGTGTGTGCTCCAGTTTCTTCACTGAATGAAAAATACCGTAAAAACTCGTGTATAAGCCGCACTCGTAGATAAGCCGCACCCCAAAATTTCAAGCACGATTTTGAGAAAAAATAAAACCTGGCGGGAAAATGCTCAGTTGATTGTGAAATTTCAACAATCAATAAACTGAATAAAGCTAAAGTTGATTCCTTGAGCCTTTCCGATGTGCAGGATGTACCATAAACGGGGAAACACATAAACGGAAAACACTTCAGTCTTACCCAGAATTTTATAGAATAAACATCATTTCTTCCAACTTTGACATTTTTTATCTTTTTCTGCCATTCGTTGACAGGTATTCTTCATTCATCACAGTTTTTACACCAAATTGTGCGTGAAGAACGGACATGTAGTCGTTGTGTTTGTGAAAACGTTCGTAGCTTAGTAACCAGGCACTCGTTCGGACAACTAGTATCCAGGCCCATCGCCAAAAGACACGTGGAACGCCTGGAGGTTGAAAATTGTTCACGGACGAGAAGCGGGGGTTTCGTCGCTGTTTTGAGGGAAAAAACTTTTCCAAAATGATCAGTCTCTGTTATTTTTGTTTGTGAGGATAGTAAAGAGCTGCTTTGTCGCTTATATGGAGCAATTTTTCAGTTTTATGTGCAAAAACGCCCAGAGGATGCGGAGGATACAGATGTGAGCCATTTACCTGGACCCGCATGGCCGCATCCTGTCAGATGCCCTGTTTGCATGCAATGGTCTTGTAGATAAGCCGCACCCACGATTTTGAGCCAGAAATTTTGGCAAAAAAGTGCGGCTTATACACAAGTTTTTACGGTAACTTTCCATTCCTGACCTCCGAGGCCTGCTTGAGAAGTCAGATGGCTGCATTGTCATTCTTGATTTGTTTCTGCAACACCATAACTTTGCTATCGTAATAAACACCCTGCTAACAATGCGCCAGCTGTCAAAAATCCAACTTCCAGTGAAATTTAATTGGCTTATCTTATTCCTGTGGTTTCTGGGGTGGAAATGAAAAAAGTACAGAGATCATAGCAGGCTCACTTTCTCGTGGCTTTGCTTCTCGCTTATTGTGGCTTTGCCCCTCTATTTTGCGGCTTCACTGCTTGTGCGTGTGGCCCAAAGGTGAGCCTGGTTCAGCTTGGTTCAGAGTCAAGCAAACTCACCATCAGGCAACTATGCCTTCAACAACGATCATTAACAAAATATCTACATTTTACAAAGCAACCAGACATCAAAAGTCACACCAGAGTGGTTCCTACCTCGTTAGCAACATCCACAACAGCTTGGGCGGCACTTACTTTAGCCATTTCCTTGAAGGAAAAAATGTTTTTTTTGTTGTTGACGCAGACGTCAATCGTTAGTTGTTTACTTAATATATTTAACATTTCTTACTGATGTGACACATAGCGACAGAAAGGGCAAGACTTGTAAAAATGGCTTTAGTTACTTTTAGTGGTGCCACAATCTTGCGCACTCTACAGGGAATAAAACTGTCTAAATGCATGCGCAAAATGGCCAATATTTCAATGACGATTTTTTTTAGCATGATTCGATGTGATTTGCATGAGAAAAAAAAAAGGAATTTACTCTAATTTCAGTGACATCCGATATAATCACGAAACAGTAAACCATTCAGTTGAATTTGTGACTGAAGATAAAGACCACACAAATACCACTGAAATATTTTGGGGCGTGTGGAAGAACGACTTAAAAGCAACATGTGGTTGTCACAACCACACAAATTATGGCTCATCTTCATTTAGACAAAATTATGCATTGTGTGCATTTTAATGACATTTTTCAGCAGCTTTTGACAGACATTTAGTTCTTCTTCTCATTTAAAATTATTTTTCACTCTTGGACAGTTGTTTGTTAACAGTTTGTTTCATTTTTAAGTTATTTATAACATTTTTCACACTTTAAAGACAGTTGTTACGTTTTACAACATTTTATCAGGCAGTTGCTAATTATCTTGGTCACGCAATTTTAATTCATAATTTTGCGCGTGTCTGTGCCACGCTTTATGGGGAAACGACTCGTTTCCCCATAAAGCGTGGCACCAGACCGCACCACCATGAAAGCTCGCCCTATATAATAATCCTGCTTGCATGAAACAAAACCTAAAAGCTGTTATGAAAGGCCAGCTACAAAGCTAGAAATGATAAAGCTATTAAACCTTATAAAGCTTGTAAAGTTCTAAGGAATTAGATAAGCCAAATAGTCAACTTCGAACCACCACGATCAACAAAGGAACGAAGTTTCGTCTTCTAGTCTCGAAGTTAAGTATAAACCTCTTTGGTAATACATACCTCCTTCCTCTTGAGTTTTTTCTCCTTTCCTTTGCCAGATTTTTTCTACGATTGATAAATCATAACAAGAACTTACGATAATGTCTTCGAAACATCACGCTAAGTACTAAGAACCCCAGGCTTGCTAGGTTTTCAAAATGCACGCTCACACCAAAATGTACTTTTCAAACCAGAAAAAGTAACTTACCCCCATTTTGGCACGAAGAGATGACGTTGTCAACTTGCTATCTTAAATACCACTTAAAATTATTGCTGCCCCAGAAAAAGAAAACGCGAAAAAACCCTCAAGATAACTTTTCCCGCGCTGTTTCGTCCGCCATCTTAGATTTAACGATGCTCTAAATGAATGCTGGGAGGGTAGTATTTTTCCGTCCCAGTCTTTCCGTGTTTGGAACGTAAGTGACGTCAACTTGAAAGACGAAGATCAAAGTGGAAGTAGTGAGCGAAGTTTTTCGCTGTGTTGTATATAAATGACTTTTCTGTACAAACGGCCGACTTAACAAGCCATCAAAGACAGTATGTCTAACGAAGAAAAAGCAATCGAGCTTCTTGCTCAGGCGGAAAAGAAAGTAAAATCTTCTCAGGGATTTTTTGGGGGAATGTTTGGGTAGGTGATGGTTCATACACGCAAGCTTATAATTTTGAGCTAATTTTGAAAGATTTTTACCAAGGATTTGAAATTTTATGGCCGTTAACAACAAAGATTTATTCTCTTGGTGATTTCAGAGGTACTTCAAAGCTTGAAGATGCAGCAGAGATGTATATCAGTGCAGGGAACATGTTCAAGATGGCACAAAAATGGAGTGGTAAGCTAAAATCTGTTTTATTATTGGTAGTAATTGTTTAAAATTTAATTTATAGGTTACTACAGCAGGGGTCGTCTTGAAACAGCTCTTTGCCATATTCAATGTTGCTACTAAACGTTTTGGCGTTAAAGAATGCACATTTTATATGAATTTTTGAAATGGTAGGGGGAGGGGGATGTGGCCCATGTAGGGGTTCTGGTGTTTAACAGTATAGCCACGTTCCCTCCTTGCCCTTTTTCGTTGGGGGAGGGGGGGGGGGTGGCTACAGCAACAAGCTACATGTAGGCTATTAACGGTAGAGAGCAGACTGATTATTGGTTATTCATGATGACTGGCTAACTATGTCTATGCAATTGTGAATAGCCAATTGTGTCTGATGTTTTATGGCAAGAAACCACCATGTATTTTTTTGTAGAAAAGTAAACTAAAAGAAAATGATAGAAAACTATAGCTATTTACAATAATAAAATTTAAATCTAAGTTAAAAATGTTATGAGACTATGTAAGGTAAAGTCTGTATACGAGCCTAGGGACCCATCAGGCCGGAGCTTATCCCAGTTTCCATAGCATGAAGCGACTAGGAGTATTGCTACTCCCCCCTGGATGGGATGCTAGTCCATCGCAGGGTTACCCCCAGCAGTAAATTCGCCGGTACCCATTTATACATCTGGGTGGAGAGAGCAACTATGAGAGCAAAGTATCTTGCCCAAGAACACAACGCAGTGCCCCAGCCAGGGCTCGAACCCGGACAGCCCGATCCGGAGTCCCGCGCACTAACCATTAGGCCACTGCGCCTCCCACTATGAGACTATGTACAGTGGATTATATAATACATTATACAACAACCGAGTTACTGCGCTCATTGTGATTGGCTGATGCCTGTCATCTATTAGAGTACAGATGTACAGATGACGTCACTGCGTGGTGTGACTCGCGCGCGTGATCAGAGTTCATAGTCCAAGTCAGTCTTCTCGGCAAAGTTTTTCAAAACTTGCAGCGAAAACAACAAGAGAAAATTCAGCTTAATTATAAATCTACATCGAGGAACAATCCGCCAAATACTCTACACCTTTCGAGACATTTAACTGGGCTAAACAAGCTTAAAGTAGACAGTGACTGACTTGAAAAATATTTATCGAATGCTGCAAGTGTTTGTCCGATGCTCGAGGACATGCTCGAGCATTTTGAAGACGCTACGGGAAATCCATGAATGGCAGTTTAACGCCGTTGAACGCTTAACTTTAGTTAAAGCTTGCAGAGTACAAATGGAATAAAGGTCAGTTTTTTTTGTTGACATTTCATTTTTCCTTCGTATTGCGTATTTTAAAATCGGTTTAACAGTGCTTCGTGATTACGGAAAACTATCCGAAATGAAATCAACTGCAACCGAGGCTCAACCGGTAGCGGCACTTTAGCGATACTGAAGTGTACAGAAGTCTTGTTATTGTATAAAACAAATAGATTCCATTTTGCCTAGTGCGTCTGTTCAGTTATAGATCACAGAAGACGTCAAAATGTGGTAAGAACATCAGTGACCCACTCGCCTAGCGGCTCGTGGGCCACTTTTTTGTTCTTACCACATTTTGACGTCATCTGTGATCTATAACTGAACAGACGCACGGCAAAATGGAATCTATTTGTTAAATAATACATACATCAAGGCTGCTGCCTAACGGGCGCCCGGTCGCCTGGGGCGCCTAAGTTACGAGTGCGGGCGACTAAATTTTTGTCCAAGGAGCCCGGATGGGCGCCTAATCATAGATTTTCCATTCTCATCTAATGACTTCAATTTCCTTGTAACTTTGTTCCACTGGCGTAAGATATATCCCGTTTAAAACCATAAGCGCTTCATTTCAAAACGGAAATACTAATATTGTCCACTATAGAGATAATTTTAGCCCATAAATACGTGCAACTTCGAAAACCAATTATTTTCGACTGTTTAGGACTGGGACTGACTCCCAAATATGGAATGAAGAATGAATAGTATTATGGGCTGCTTCACGTTTCGTTCGCTACGTTGATGTTTTGGAGGATTTTGGAGGAGTTTATAGTGAATGTGAAGTAAACATTTTACGGATACAAAAGTGAAATCAATCTCCTGGCCATTCATGCATCAGGTCTGATCATGACAATTTTAATCTGCAAAAGCTTGATACAAAAACCTTTTCAACAAGCCTAAAATAATGTGCAGAATGTTTTGATGTTACACTTACGAATTACTGTAATTAAGCTTGTTATTTAACTCAAACTTTTATTTTTTCACTTTAAAGAACGCTTAATTTCATAACAACAGAAAATGTGTGCCTTTTCTGTGGCATTCTTATCAGCTACCGCTTTTTGTGGATCAAGTTTGTTTGTTTGTTCATTCGAACTGTTTCGTGTTTTATCTCGGTTATTGAACCGTGCAAGGAGAACATTACTCTTGAAAATAATAATGTGCTAGAAACTTTGCTGAAAACAGTTTGAATAACATGAATTGTTTTTAAAACTACTAAAATCTATTGTATAAGCAACTCATTTGACAAGCCTAGAAACTGTTTTTATTTTCACAACTTAGTTTTTCTGGTCTATTTTTGACAACTGATTATGAAATGTAGATAAGATCAGAATTTAATTAGTGTTTACACAGGTGTTTTGACTTTTTATTACCTTTGCCTTAACCTTCAAATAGACCTGCTAAATATTAATCTTGGTTCTGTTAAACCTTAATTACTAACAATAATTCAAGTTCTTTAGTGAGCTTGCTGTGCAAAAGTGAAATAATAATTTTGCTGCTTCATGCTTCATTGATTTTGCTTCAAAACTTTGGATGTTCAAAACTCCTATTAAACATTGTTTTATTTGTTCTACACATTTTTAACTTACTTTACCAACTTACCAACTTACTTTATCCAACATTCACAGCACAATATACTGGTTGGATTTTCAAACTCATTTTAAGCCTACAGAAACTTTCTAATATACACACTCCTGTTCATGTCACCCAATCAGTGTAAAAAGGGTTTTATCGAAGGAGAGGCTCGGTTAAATAAACTTTCAAGTTAAGAAAGCTGGAATTTCTCACACAACTATTTGAGGGAGGTTACCTTCAGAAGCTTTCAGAAAAAAATCTTGTCCAAAGGAGTTTCCTGTTCACGTACAAAGGCTCTACTGACAAAACAAAAGGTGTGTGCATGTGGAAGGGGACGGTAGGGGGGGGGGGGGGGGTGGGTGGGTGGCTGCTCCCCAGACCCCTCTCCTAGATTTTTTCTTTTACCCCACCCCCTTCCCCCGAGGATCGACCATGGCAACTTTTAGGCTGGGCTCCTAAAGTAATGGCTTGGGCTCCTAACTTTTGATGTTAGGAGCCCGAAGGGCTCCTTAGAAATTTCCTTAGGCAGCAGCCTTATACATACTTAAAAATTCTTTAGGAGGAGCAGAGCAGACAGCCTCTGCACCCATCCTCTAATAATGCATCAAGATTGTTAAGATTTCTGATGTTCATCTTAAAAATGCTGAGAGATGTGGCCTCTCTTATGCTCTTTGGTAATTTTGACCACAATTTGGGTCCTAGATATCTGATCGAGTGCTTACCGTAATTGAATACAGACTGTTTGAAAGAATCGATGATGCCAAAGTTTTTGTTATCATCAAGATTGTTTTTAAGATGGCAGTGAATGATATGTACTTATATTCATTATTAAGATAGTTTTGCATGTGTTATTGTTGTAGCTGCCGGCACAGCATTCATGGAAGCAGCTCAGCTGCAACTCAATCTGCAGTCCAAACATGAGGCAGGACAACGTTATGTTGATGCTGGAAACTGTTTTAAGAAAACAGATGTGGAAGGTTTGAATAATATATCACAGACTTTTTTGTGTCTTATGAGTGACATATCAAACATGTCATTTATGCAGTGGAATTGCCATTTTTCAGACCCTTGATTTCCTAAACTTCCTGGTAACTTGAACCTTAAGTCATTTCCCTTCCATCATTTTACCCTCGATGTCTAGAACACCTTGTCAGATTTCTTGAACTGAGTTTCATTTCCCTTGGAGGTTTGACAAACTGGGATTCCACTATTAACACTGAGTGTGTGTATTTATTTTCCGCCCCTGCCAGGGTAAATCCTGACATGCAACATGGCCCAAAAACAGCACATAGAATGAAATCGTGACAAAAGACATCCTTTCTTACCAAACTCTGACTGCAATGTGAAGCAACATAAAGTACGATTAAACACTGACATGGGACATTTTTAAATTCAGACAGGCCAGACGAGACATGCTGTGGCAGGACCCCTTATTTCAAGTCACACATCTTGTCGACAAGTTAAACCACTGCATACCCATATTTTCTTGTAGTTCAAAAGATAATTTTTTTTTCACTTGATGTTTGTGTTACAGAGGCTGCAAGGGCTTTTGAAATGGCTATTAACATTTACACAGACATGGTATGAGCTGACTGTGATATTATATAGAAATAAAGAAAATAATATATTATGAATTCAAAGTTTTAGACCAGTTTTATTTGCACTTTGTTACATATTTGTTGTGGAGGAAACCAAATGGAAAAAAAGCCATTTAAACAAATTTGAAATCACATTTTAATTACTGTAGGACCCGATTTGTTATAGTGTTTGTATGACCTAACTGGTCAAAGCCAAATGATAATAAAAACAGTCATTAAACTCTGTTTTCACAATACTTCAGTCATTCATACTACATTTCACAGTAAAATGACATAGGGTAGCAGCCAGCCTCTTTTTTTAGGACATTTTAAAGTATGCAGTGATAATTTGTATGTTATGTAAGCCTTATTCAGTGACTGCTTATAATAAACATTTAATCTAAAGATCATAGTTTTTCCTTCATTTAAGGGTCGCTTTACAATGGCTGCCAAGCACCATATCACAGTGGCAGAGATTCATGAAAACAACGCTGCTGACTTGGAAAAGGTAATTAATAAAAAAAAACAATAATTGAAAAAATTGAAAACTTAAAATTGTGCTTCAGTCTTGCACACAGCTGGGAGCTAAACGGAACACCATGCACATACACGTGTTAGGCTATTATAAATCACAGAAACTGACACTTACACCATGTCACATGACCCAAACACACTGAAGCCAGGTTCTCAACTGCAACACGGCCAGCTTACTGTTAAATAAGACACAGTACAGTACAGCCCAGCTAATATTGTTGTGTTTAAATGTGGATCAATAACACTTTAACTCTGTGAATAAAATGGCCAACCAAACTAAATATTCACTCTAGAAACCAATCTACATGCATACAACATGAGCAATTAAAGTTCTGCTCTGGGGCATGTGTTATGTAATACCTTTTGTAACTGACACACATACTAGAGCGGTTTTCAATTGATTGTCGTAAAACCAAAACCAAAGCAATCACTCTGACAATCAGGACAATCCAGTGAACCAATCAAAACTCGAAGCAAATATGTGTACCAGCTAACATGAAGCACGGAAACGTGCATGAAGGAGCTATGATTGGTTTTAGGTTACTTCTGATTGGTTAAGAAAATGGTACGTCAAGTTTTTTAGACACTAGATGCAATGCGATACAAACCCCTCTAACATTTTACTTCACTAAAGCTGAACTTTTACAAATATTACCACTGGCAGCCTAACCAAATTTGGATAAAGAGGTGATAGTATGAATGTGTGGTGCCACATTCTTTTTTGAAAGTTTATAAGAAAAGTAAAATGTAGCTGCACAATTTATTTTTAAATTTTTTCACAATTTTGTGGAGGTACACATAACTACTCAGTAAGAAAGATTAGAGATCTCATTCCTTGTTGAAAATATGCTCTCCCCAGGCAATATTTCACTACAATCAAGCTGCCCAGTATTACAGAGGAGAAGAATCAAATAGGTGACTGCAGATTTATTTTTATTATTAAAAGACTAGATGAGTAAGACTAATCTGAGACTAGATGTTGCAAGTTTAGCTTTTTCAGACTTTTGTTCTTTGAAGGAAAAAAAAAATTGTGGATCGGAGTTGGCAGACTGATTAAAGGAACAAATAATTAAAAGAAAATGCCAAAGGAAAAAATGCATCTTAGCATACAAAAGTAATGACAAAAAGCTCAACCTTTCAGTAGATGAGTGAAAATAAATCTTCATTCACCTGAAGAACTACAGAAAATTGACTAGATGCCAATATCTATTATTGCAGTAGGAGGTTTTCAAAAATATTGTTAATTACTTAATTATATTTTCAAATTTATTCAAATATTGATTTCAAATAATAATAACAATAATTTGTAATTATTTACAGCTCAGCCAACAAATGTCTATTAAAAGTTGCAATGTATTCAGCACAGATGGAGGAGTATGCAAAGGCTCTTGAGATATATGAACAGGTTGGAATTTTATTTGAAAAATTGAGAAAAAATCTTACAATTTGAGAACATTTCCCACCAATGGTTATTTAGTCATTGGACTGTAAATACACAGTTAAGTAAGATCACAGCTCACCCATTTATACCCAGTGGATGGTCACTTGTCTTCATGTATGAAACATTGGTAGCTTATAGTGCACTTTGTTTGGTATATTTTGTATGGCAAGAAGCCATTCACCCACCTGTCCCAGTACAGTCTGCATATTTAAGGATAAGTCTGTACTTGTTTAGTTTGTGCAGCCAAACCTTTCATATACAGGCACCCTTGGGACCTGAAAAAGTGTCCATTTAGGAGAGGTGCTCTCTTATAGGGTATTAAAAGTGCCAGGGCAGGGTTTTCAAAATGGAAAAAAGTATCAGGAGGAAATTGGAAAATAGCCGGAGTACCAATGCGCCGCGCTAGCGGCGCTGGGCGGCAAAGCCGCCCATGGGGAGGGTGCGGGAGGGGGTTTCCCCCTCCTGTAGGGGGGGTATGGGGGGCCTCCCCCAGAAAAAATTGAAAATCTGCATGCTCTGAGGTGCATTCTGGTGCATTTTCAGGACCAAAAAGTTATTTTTAGGTCGTTGTACACTTTATTATAACCTTGAGTTTTTCTTAAATCTGACTCATTATCGGTATCAAGAGTTTTTTGAAAATTATGTTTACTCATACATATTACAATGCTTTTCCCATGTTACATATTACATCCGAATAAAAATTGACCTCTTTCCCTCATCAGTACTTCATTGACCTGTTATAACATGAATCAACTTTTGAAATTTATTTTTGCAGTCAGAGTTTTCCTACTTATTGAAAATAAAGATGAACAGTTTCATGACCAACGCGTTAAAGAAACCAAGCATAGTTATTTCGGCCTCACGTAATGACCTCGCGAATACAAAATTTGAGTGAAAGGCGGAGATTTAATTTTATGTTTTAGCGCTACATACAAGCTCCGTAAATAATGCATTGTTAGCTAAATTTCAATCGATTAGATAAATCAATTTTATTCCGCGGGCACAACTGTTTTAACTGTTGTTTAGTTATCAAGGTAACAATGCTCTGCTAAACAAACAATTTCAGTAAAACTCCACGAAAACAAAAGGTCAAAAAATTTTATGTTAAGCGAGCCGTAACATGTGGCACGACATAGTCGCGACAAGTCTGGCTGTGTCGGCTCCGTATAAAATTAATTTTCCATAAAGAACTGTAAAACATTCAGTTTCATCCGGTTTACTAATGATGAAGACTTGAAATTAAACTTTAAGTCTCACAAAAATCTTAAAAATGCCTTGGCTTATATCAAAAGTTAAATTTGAACAAATTTGTGTCGGCATAAATTTTATTTAATCGCTAGAGTCTGCCACTGTTCACATTTACGAAACGGCGCCTCCCGAAACCAAACGTTGAATTAATAAAAGCATCCCTTACAAATTGCCTTGTTGACAATAAATAATTCAACCTAAGCGATACAATATTGTTTTCAAGCAATGTTTTATTCATAACAAGCACCAAAACTTATTTTCTGATCGACTGGGGGATTGTAAACAGAAACCCGGCGAACAATAAACAATTTGCATTTTAAAAAGTGTTTCATACCAGCAATCTCCTTTCTTTGATGTTTGAACCCAAACTGGGTTAAAAGCGGCTGTGATTTCTGCCTTTTCACCCGTTGACTGGGAACATTTTCTTAAAGAAAGCACCAAGTACAAAGCTCTCACGAATTCACATTCGCTTACGCAAGAAGAAACTAGTCACGAAAGGATCAAATGTCAGCCTTTCGCGGGAAAACGCAAATGGTTCCCGGTCCACGTTGAATGCTGTTGAATAAAAGAGCTACGATTTCTGATGCTGGAACGTGATCAGTGGGCAAGAACAAAATATGTTATCTTTAACTTAACCCATAGGAATCGCAATTTTTTATTACTACTATTTTTTTGATTTTGACTTCCAAAAGTACCCGGCGCTAACGCTCGAAGTAGCCGGTGACTTGCGTCGGGCGCCGGTTACTGTTGAAAACCCTGGCCAGGGACTACGACCAAGGGGCGGGCACTTACCATTAGTCAGAACTGGCAGGCCAGACCAGAATATTTGAGAACAGAATTCTGTTGTTAGTCAGATTTGTTCTGTCAAATCAGTCAATGCATAAATACTATACACTGTTGTGGTGGATTTGTGGCCCATTTCACATCCTAAACTGCTGGACTGGCCAGCCAGTTCTGACCTGTGGTAAGTGTCCTAAGCGTCCTCTTACAGGAGCTGTCTGGCTACAGCGGCTGTTCATTTGTGGAGGTTTAACTGTTTATTGACAGTGTTATACAGTCAAATTATAATCATGATTATTAGTTTCTAACAAATAAAAATTAATTAGCAATTATAGCAGGCAATTTGGTTTGAAATTTCTAGGTTGCTGCTGATGCCATTGAAAGTTCATTACTCAAATACAGTGCTAAGGAGTATTTCTTCAAGGCAGCTCTGTGTCATATGTGTATTGATGTTGTGGAGGCACAGAGAGCTGTAGAAAAGTATTGCGATATGTACCCAGCATTTCAGGACACAAGAGAATGTAAACTATTACAGGTACTAATTGTTACAGTAACCTTGAGATGTCATCTTGTTCATGATTAGCAGCAAACTACTAACTCACAAAATTAATATGACTTTGAATTCTGATGCCATTCAGTCCTGTCTAAATGTGCTGGCGGGCAGCAATTTTGCCTCCCATGGTAAATTATTTGCCATCTATTTCACACTGGAGTTCACTAGCCCTGACTAATAACTAATACATGTTTGACCCTAACTGCAAACCATTTTGTCAGGGCTGGCCATACAGACACCATGTATTGGTTAGGGCAACACACAGATGCCAACCTCAACAAATCGAAATCTGGGAAATCGCCAATTTTCCATTAAGGTTCCTCTTCTCAGCCCCCAGAACAGAGTAAAAAAATTAATAGAGCTCCACCGATCCATTCACAAAAACGTGCTAAGTATCTCAAAATGTTCTCAGAAATAATTATCTGTCAATATAAGGCTGAAAACAACATTTTCATGAACTCCTTCTTATCTGGGGGATTTGCTGACCCGTATGGTAGACTGGTAGATTTTCTCTGTATCCGGTAGACTCCCAGATAATGTGGGAGAGGTGGCATAGATCGCACCAGTCTCTTTCTTTTCCAAATTTTGAGAACACAGAATAATGCAAATACCGAGCAATTGTTGCATAATATTACATTTCTGCTAGTGCATAGGCTCTCTAAAAAAAGATGGGCGGCTTGGAGGTCCTATGTTCAATCGCTTCCTTCTGTCGCTGTAGGTATTAGTTATCAAAAGTCCCAAGTTCAACTACTTGTATTGTATTTGGCTACATACATTTAATGTCCAACCTGTCAGCTTCCAGTGCCAGTTGGATCCCTTGTCTATATTGTGTTCATTTCCAATATTTGTTTTGTAGAAATGGCCAAACAAGCTGCAATACAAATGGTACCAGTGAATTACTGCTGCAATAACTTGACAAAGGGCTGGGCCCAGTTTGTTCAGAGAATGGATAACATTATCCACCAGATAAATCACTATCCAGTGGATAAGTGTCAACAAAACATTCTAGACCGGCCACTGGATAGTGGATAGCAATATTCACCTTTCAAACATGACGTTTGAGCCATATGCGCTTCTGATCTTACAGATTGAAACAGACTCTGACATTTAAACTTTCTTGTTGTAGAATCTTCTTACAGCTCAGGAAGAGCAGAATGCAGAATCCTTCACAGAAGCTGTAAGTCGGTCAGATCAGACAATTCTCAATATTAAACTAGAAATCATGTATAACATGAATTATACAAAGTTGGCTGTGAGCTGGAATCCAAAACCGTGAACACGTTGATTTGACTTTGTCGTGGCCAATGACCGAATGATCGTAGATCAAACCAGAAGAATAATGAACACTGTGTATTTCAAAAAAATCAAACTCCCGCCACAGAGGGTTTTTTGGTTTGACCACCCCACCCCCTGGGAGGGGGACATTGGGGTTTGCGGTATTGCGGTATTGGCCAATTTTTCATGCGGTATTTCGGTAATTTTAATCTTGAATTGCGGTATTCTCCAAACCTGCGGGACGCGTTTTGGTCGACGATAGTTGATATAAAAACGTATCCTTCACTTTAACCGACCATTTTTAGCCGTTTCTGGTCGTTTCGGAAGCAACCTGAAACAGCCTTATTTTATCACACATTTTAATGAACAATTTGACTGTTTTAACGACCAGTTTAAAGCCTTGTCAGTCCCACCGCTCGTTATTGCCTCTAATTTTGCCCTCGCGTCAACGAATTCGCCAGCTATACAGGCTTACTATGAGATTGCGGTATTTTCCGGATTTGTTTGCGGTATTGCGATATTTGCCGAATTTTTTAGCGGTAATGCGGTGTTTAGCAACCCCCAATGTCCCCCTCCCCTGGAAATTTCAGTGTAACTTCATGGTTTTGAAATTCAAACGTTTTGGGCTTTGAGACCCTACAGTCAATGTGTATATAGCATGATGCTTTTCCTATGCAAAGTCAAAGCTTATGAGGCAAAATGCAAAGTAATGTAAACAGTGACGCCAGCAAGGATTTCTCTATTGTAACCATTTATTCATGATTTCACTATTTCTCTATTGTAACCATTTATTCATGATTTCTATTAATAGCTATATGTTTAGTTTGTCTATTATTTAATGGCAGGTCCACACCAGCCTTATGGTTGCCCTACTAGACCTGCCTTAACAAAAAGTTATGTATGTATGCATGTATGTATGTACACTGCTGTGTTGTTTTGTTTTGCTTTTCAGGTTAAAGAGTATGACAGCATATCCAGATTAGATCAATGGCTAACTACCATTCTTCTTCGAATCAAAAAAGGAATGAACGAGGAGCCAGACTTAACCTAGAGCGCTTGTTCAGTCTGTCAAATATTCAGTTAGATTTTTTCTGCGAACAAACTGTGAAAAAAAATTAAGGATAACTGCGATTTACTGTAACTGAAAGCTAGAATGCTTACGTCCTTCATGGTTCTTTCCTCGTGGATCCAAGACAATAGTGAAAATATATATGTTTATCTTCACAAAAAAACCTAGTGGCATGCATGCATACCAAGTACTATTATAGTCTGTTGTAGTGAATGTTAGGACTCCGTTATAGAGAGATAGAAGCCGATTTTGTAAAACAGATTAAATAGACTGTCATGTTTTAAAGAGTGTTGCGTTCCTTTAAATTGGTTTTTACGACTATTTTGATGTGGGCTTTTATAAACAGTATACGACATGTGCAATTTTTGAAATGCAAGTACAAAAGAAAATGATAAAGGAACTTACAGCGGATTCAGGTTGAGTGTTTAACGGTCTCAGTTGTCGCGTTCGTTGTAACGGTTGAATTGATTTGCGTTGCGAGGCAAAATGGCAGACGTTGCTAGGCGGGAATGCCAACGTTCTGCCTGGGAAAACCACAACATGCTTTTTTCCAGACAGGACGTCGTCATTCCTGTCTAGCAACGGAGTATAGCTAACTGTCGTGGGTCATGGATAGAAGTCGTGGGTCGTAGGTGTGGGTAAAAGTCGTGGGTAACAAAAAACACCTTTTAGAAACTTCTCCTTCCAAGGAATAATAATTCCTAATGTCAATCGAATAGCTTACAGATGGCTTTATACACTGCAAGTTTTTTTCAGTGAAAGTCTTAATTTAAAAATCGCTTAGTGTACTCTGCAAAAAAGAATTGGTACGACTAGGGATGAGAGAAAAGAAGAAAGGTAACGTCCATACCTTTGTTCCTTAAAGTCAAGTTTAAGCGGTTCAAGGCTTGTATTTTGCCCCTGCACATGTAGTGCCCACTCTTTTCGCTCTCGTCAACTATTAATAGAGAGCCTGGAACAGGCTAGGCTAGGCTAGGCGCGCTATATTTTTGTGTCTAGTCGACATGTTTGCAGCCAAGAGTAGCGCCGCTTAATATTTTTTTAG
Organism: Meandrina meandrites; assembly: GCA_963693305.1. Taxonomy (NCBI): domain Eukaryota; kingdom Metazoa; phylum Cnidaria; class Anthozoa; order Scleractinia; family Meandrinidae; genus Meandrina; species Meandrina meandrites. The sequence continues at coordinate 39,009,926 of OY855909.1, read as the reverse complement.
CAACTTGATTCTATGTCTTGAGTAACAGCTTTTTTGTTCCCAAAATAAATCTTCAGGACCACGATGGTTTATTTAGAAAAATCTAACTTCCCGACCGAGGCTAATTAGGGACGGAGCGCTATTCTAGGCCCGGCAAACAATTTTTTTATCCGGAATATTTTTAACCCCCCGCCTCCAAAGAAATAATGGTCCGTCCCTTAGAGAAGGGGGAGGGGGCAGGGGGGCGTAAAAGAGAGGAGGACTTTAAAGAGCTTTATAGTATTTTATTTCTTTTGATAAGAAAACATTATTTCATTTTGAAAACATTTCTCTTTGTAAAACTACAAGAGCTGAAACTTAAAACAAAGCTACTTCTTAAACGTTAGGGCTAGGCTTTTATTACAAAACACCGGTTTCTCTGATTCCCAGGCTCTAATTCCCCTGTCTGTTCTTTCTTTGAGGTTGGCATTCTTTCCCACGGTCACTGCACGCTCATATCGGTATTTTTCAGGCGTCATGGTAACTGAACAAAGGATAGTAAAACTTTTAAGTTTTCAATGTCTACGAAAGAGCCTCCTAACGCGTAAACTGAGAAAAACAAATACCGCAGTAGTCTGCAACAATTGTCAATTGTCTGATTTAAAAATCATTCGCCTTTTCGACCGAGGATCCGAGAGAAAACAACGTGTTGCGAGTTGTCCTTTTCGATAATGGAGTCCGATAGCGTCTCCTCTGCCATTTCATACGCTGATGTAGTGAAACAAGATTCTCCGAGAACTTCACCACCGCGCCTAAGCAACAGCTGCTGGTTCAAATTAATTTCATGGACGCCGCACATATCCCTTTTTTCATTGGAAATGTTTACATTTATTTATTTATTTATTTATTTATTTATTTATTTATTTATTTATTTATTTATTTATTTATTTATTTATTTATTTATTTATTTATATGCAATATTTCAACAGGCCACCCAATTCAGCGTAGGCTGGTTTAAATGGGGGCCATTGAAGAGCGCCAAAACTTCGGCGGCACTTTTACACGGGTGGCGGGTGGCGGGTGGCGGGTGACAGAATAAATGAGACACAAAAAAGTTCAATTTCAATTTGAAAATTGGTTCCCAGTCTATAGGAAACTCAGGTTTTTCTTTCCAAAGCGATATTAAATCTAATTTTAATGGTGGTGTAGTTTACTTCAATAAAGCAACTTGTTGGGAATAAAATTGATACAGTTTGAACATCCGGCCATCCGGCCCGAACATGGTGACAAGAAACGAATATGAATATGCCCTATACACTAAGCGAAAGCCGTTTGTTTGAACCATCCAAATAGAACGCTGATAAATAAAGATTCTTGCTATTAAATAAATAAATAGTTCCACACAAACGATTTTGGGAAAGAAGGAGTCTTGGTGTGAGTCCTATAAGAATGAATCTCTTTTCCCTTCTCCCACCCTCCCCGGTGCCAATTCTTGTCCACAGAGTACACAAAGCGATTTGGAGTCTAACTCTGGAAAACTTACTGTGTAAAGGTGCTTTTTGTTACCCACGACTTTTACCCACGACCCACGACAGTTAGCTATACTCCTAGCAACGTCTGTCATTTTGCCTCGCAACGCAATCAATTCAACCGTGACAACGAACGCGACAACTGAGACCGTTTAACACTCAACCTGAATCCGCTGTATAAAGGGGCAATACAGCTATTGACAAACCACAATACGATGTGCTGACTTTAAAGACTATATGACGAAGACGTCTGAGTACTTGACTGCCACTGGCATCGCTAGTGGATATTGTCAACCAAACCGCCTATGGACAATGGTAATGTTCCAGTATATATATAGTTTCAGAAGTGAACTCAGTATTTTAGCCCCTTCCACTGGATGTTGTCTACGGCAAATCATTTCCATAAGGTAGGCCGGCCTCATTGTCAAAAATGCTTTCACAAAACAAGGCAAATGCTTTGGAATTTGGCCTGTCAGGTTTCCACCAATTTGCTATAAAACTTACACGGTTCTTCTCGTGTTATAACTGACTCATAACTGCAGGTGGCTGATTTCGAACTAACCTGTCTCCACGAGTTTGGGAGATAAATCGATAAATCGAATTAGGCCTAAGCCATGCCTTAACAACTTGGTAGGAGCTTTTTAGAGTGGACTTTGTAACTGGGAAAGCGTTCGGAAAGTTAACAAGAAACAACGTCAAGGTTGAGATGAGTTCTGATGAGGGGGGCGTTTTCTATATGTCCTTCCCTTATATGAGAGGACCAGGATTTACGTTCTTTGGTTGGGCTATATTTCCTTTTTTGCGGTTTACATTTCTTTACAAAACCTGTTCAACTGCAAAGTTTACTTTTTATGTAGTACGATCAGCCTTGCAGTATTGTTTGTCATTTATCATTTTCACGCTGATCAGATCCCTTGCTGGATCCTACATCAGCAGCATTTTCGTTTGCGGTCCATTGCTTTAAAGTTGTGCTTTCAACTGCATGTTTACATGTGAGATACTGGGTGCTTGCTATTTACATAGAAAAACCGGAAATTCCGGTTGGAAAATCAAATGGTTCGCATGATTCTGTTTGGAACGTTTTGCAAATTATGGGCTACTAGTTGTGTAAATACACTTATCGTCTTCCTTCAATCTAGTCAGTGCATTTGGATCATTTCTGAACCACGAAATGTTTACGCGTGAAATCTCCAACCGGATGGTTTGTGTAAATGGTAAGCACCCCGGGTAACCTGCCTAGCTGGGGCACCCTGTCTTCTTGCCAGGGGCACCCTTCTAAGCGGGTTATCTTTTTGTGCCAAGGCTAGCTCGGTTACCCGAGATGAGCTAATTAAATCGAGGTTTTCGCAGGAAGGATTTTGCTAACTGCACCCAAGAACAAATTTAATTCAAGTTTTGCGGCCAAACACAGTTAAAACCCATAGAATGATCTACTCGGTAAATTTCTAAGAGCTTGCACATCAATTCCTTCATGTGAGCCCGATTGACCGGGCTGGCCAGGTCACTGAGATTTGGCCACACTGCTACTTCGTTTTTATAAATTTCGATGCGCTCATCGCTCATATGAGAAGGCGGGTCAGCCCGGTTAACGAGATCTCGGTTTCTACAAATCTCGGCAACCAGGATGAAAATTTGCCATATGAACACTCCAGCCCGATTACCGGGACGAAAGTTTTTTGACAAAATAGCTTTCGCAACAGAGCGGCCAAAATGGCAAGATTTTGCCTTTTATGCATTTCCACTTCAAAAGTATTTGAATTAGCTTTATTTGTAAAGTTCCAAAAGTCAACAAAGCTATGATACTACGATTATCAGTTGAGGAAGGCATGAAGGAAGTTTGGGGACAAAGTTTTGACGTTTAAACTACGTTGTTACCATGGGCAACAGGCTCGGTTTCCAATAGTAACCTGCCGAACTCGGCCGTTCCAATTTGGCGGGCTTTTTTGGCATGTGACGCATATGTTACCAATGGATACTAAGCCAGTTACTAGTGGCAACGACCTAGTTTTAACGTCAAAACTTCGTCACCAAACTTTCCCCGTGCCTTACTCAACTGAAAATCGTAGTAGTTGCGCGAAATACAAGTTTATGTTGCACCATTTTGGCTTTGTTTCTTGAATTGCATCCCGATCGACCGAGCTGGAATCTCCCATATGAAAGGACGACGATTTTCATTGTGTAGATATTTTTGGCTTCATTCCATAGATTTCCTTGTTGTGTCTCGCTTTGCACGTTTTAATTTTGTCCTGTTTTTTGTTTGTTTGTTTGTTTGTTTTGCAGAACTTTTTTGGTTATTGCGTACCACCCCTTCCGTTACAAATGCAGTGCTCCACCCCTAAACGAATCGAGTTTGACTTGGTTCAGCCGCAAAAGCATGCGCAACAGTCCTGAAACCTCTGGTTTCTCAGTCCGAGGCAGAGTTGCAATTGCTTGCGATAATTATTTTTCTCTTTAATTTGAGCTTATGATATGGGAGCATGTTCATACTCGGACGGTCCAACACGACTTCTTGCAAAAGACATATCCCCGTACATATCGCCTTCCTTGCGCGGACAAACAGTCCACTAACGCAATTTAACACTCCTCACAATAAAACGAAATTTTAATTAAATACGAAAAAAAATTACACGAAATAAAAATTATAATTTTACAATATATACAGAAAAAGTTGTCGCCGAGACACACCTTTTATCTCAGTTCAAAGTTTGTGCGTTTATAAAACATTCAATACAGTGTTCAATTACAGGTGCCATTGTTACTAGTGTGAAGTCTGGGTGAGATAGATTTGACCCTGTTGTCTGACTGTGGTGAAGAGGATTTCTTTCTGTACTTTCGAACCTCCGCGTCGCTCACAGAGCGAGAAACAGATGCAAAAGGCGATCCAGATTTGGGTCTGCTATCTGAGATTTGGTCAGAAAGTACCATATCACTCCTGGAGCAAGATTTAGATGAATTAGGCGATCCTGATTTGGGTCTGCTACCTGAGATTTGGTCAGAAAGAACCAAGAGACTCCCGGAGCGAGACGTGACTGCTTTAGGTGATCCAGATTTGGGTCTGCCATCTGAGATTTGGTCAGAAAGAACCAACTGACTCCTGGAGCGAGACGTGACTGCTTTAGGCGATGCAGATTCGGGTCTGCCATTTGAGAGTTGGTCAGAAAGAACCAAGTCACTCCCAGAGAGAGAGGTAGCTGCTTTAGGTGATCCAGATTTGGGTCTGCCATCTGAGATTTGGTCAGAAAGAACCAACTGACTCCTGGAGCGAGACGTGACTGCTTTACGTGATCCAGATTTGGATCTGCCATCTGAGATTTGGTCAGAAAGAATCAAGTCACTCCCAGAGAGAGAGGTAGCTGCTTTAGGTGATCCAGATTTGGATCTGCCATCTGAGATTTGGTCAGAAAGAACCAACTGACTCCTGGAGCGAGACGTCACTGCTTTAGGTGATCCAGATTTGGGTCTGCTATCTGAGATTTGGTCAGAAAGAACCAACTGACTCCTGGAGCGAGACGTCACTGCTTTAGGTGATCCAGATTTGGGTCTGCTATCTGAGATTTGGTCAGAAAGAACCAACTGACTCCTGGAGCGAGACGTCACTGCTTTAGGTGATCCAGATTTGGGTCTGCTATCTGAGATTTGGTCAGAAAGGACCAACTGACTCGTGGAGCGAGACATGACTGCTTTAGGTGATTCAGATTTGGATCTGCCATCTGAGATTTGGTCAGAAAGAATCAAGTCACTCCCAGAGAGAGAGGTAGCTGCTTTAGGTGATCCAGATTTGGATCTGCCATCTGAGATTTGGTCAGAAAGAACCAACTGACTCCTGGAGCGAGACGTCACTGCTTTAGGTGATCCAGATTTGGGTCTGCTATCTGAGATTTGGTCAGAAAGAACCAACTGACTCCTGGAGCGAGACGTCACTGCTTTAGGTGATCCAGATTTGGGTCTGCTATCTGAGATTTGGTCAGAAAGGACCAACTGACTCCTGGAGCGAGACATGACTGCTTTAGGTGATCCAGATTTGGATCTGCCATCTGAGATTTGGTCAGGAAGAACCAAGTCACTCCCAGAGAGAGAGGTAGCTGCTTTAGGTGATCCAGATTTGGATCTGCCATCTGAGATTTGGTCAGAAAGAACCAACTGACTCCTGGAGCGAGACGTCACTGCTTTAGGTGATCCAGATTTGGGTCTGCTATCTGAGATTTGGTCAGAAAGGACCAACTGACTCCTGGAGCGAGACATGACTGCTTTAGGTGATCCAGATTTGGATCTGCCATCTGAGATTTGGTCAGGAAGAACCAAGTCACTCCCAGAGAGAGAGGTAGCTGCTTTAGGTGATCCAGATTTGGATCTGCCATCTGAGATTTGGTCAGAAAGAACCAACTGACTCCTGGAGCGAGACGTGACTGCTTTAGGCGATGCAGATTCGGGTCTGCCATTTGAGAGTTGGTCAGAAAGAACCAAGTCACTCCCAGAGAGAGAGGTAGCTGCTTTAGGTGATCCAGATTTGGGTCTGCCATCTGAGATTTGGTCAGAAAGAACCAACTGACTCCTAGAGCGAGACGAGACTGCTTTAGGTGATCCAGATTTGGGTCTGCCATCTGAGATTTGGTCAGAAAGAACCAAATCACTTCTGGGCAGAGATTTGGCTGAGTTAGGTGAGGCAGACTTGGTTCTGCCATCTGACGGCTGGGCAAAAACCACCAAGTTGCTCCTGGATAGTGACTTGGGAGAGGTAAATGTCCTTCTGTCGTCAGAAATCTGGCTAGGACCTTCCATGTCGCCAGTTCCTCTGCGTGGTTTCGGTGAAGTGGAGTTCGTACGATGCTGAGGAGGTTTGTTAGAAGTCCCAACGTCACAAGAAGAAGAATTGATGGTTGGAGACACATAAGAAGACTTTATTTTTGAACATTCTGAAGCAATAAGCATTTCCTGCCGTGCTAACGTGGTCGAGGAACGGCTTTTTGTCTTTTGGGCTTTAGAACTGGTATGCGAATTCTTTATTTGCGCCCGTGACGCAGTAGGCACTTGGGGTGGCTTTAAATTGCTTGACGACCGTTCAGTGGACAGCCTGCTGTTTGATTGTTCTCTATTCTTCTTTCGAGTTCCAGCCGTACTGGTGGGCTGTTTGAAGTTTGAAGAACTTTGTTTCAATGCTCTTTCTACAACCGATGACTCGGACTTTCCACGTTTTGGTTCCTTCTCTCTGGAAGGCTGTTCTGGGACGAAACGTGAACTTTTGGTCTTTTTTTTAATTTCGGTTTTCTGCTTGTGCTGCATGGTTGAAGGGCTGCGGCTTGAGGTCGGTGATTTACCCATGTGCGATGTGCCCTTGATAGATGATTTTTTCACCCGTTCTTTTGGGCTGGAAGGAGATATGATAATTTTGCATTTACTACCAACTATTTCCAGCTCATGAGCGGAGTTCTGAAGGGAACTGTTTGAGCTCTTCTGTATTTCATTGTTTTCCCTTTCCCCGTCTGTTGGTGTTTGGATGTGGGATGTGCCTTGCTCAGGGTCTGAAAGAAATGAATAACAATATTTAATTTGTAACGCCATGCCTTCCTTTTTCTAACTAGAGCACTACACACTGAAAACATTCTTATCATACCACCTTCAATATCTCTAGAATAACAGCTGGCTAAGTACAGCTGACATTCAACGGCTTATATGTTAATACGGGCGGAGAATGTTGCTTCGGGCGCAGATATTTGGAAACATAGAATTTGCTTACTTGTTGCTGTAGTAGGTGACTTTACTCTAGGAAATCGCCTTACAAGAGGCTTGGCCTCCTTGGGTGGACTTGCCAACTTTTGAGGAAGATGCACGTCTGAGTGCAGTATTGTTGCGATTGCATCGCTTAAATCTCCTTCTGAGTTTGGAGACGCCTGTTGCGACAAAGAACGCTTTTTGAGTTTAAATATTGCAAGATAACACTACGCACAGTAATAAATTAATATAATAAATCATTATCTTGTGGATAAGCACTAACAATCGCTGGATTCCATAAGCGGGGAGCGGGGAGGATAGGGGGACATGGCCGTGTAGTGGTTTACAAGCTGGACTCAACAACGTGAATGCAGGTTCGAGTGCTCGCCGGAGTCAAAGTCTTGTGCTTTAGGCAAAATATCGACTCTCGTGGCGGCTTTCTTGACCTAAAGCTAAACTAGGATTTCACCTGAGAGAGTACAGATACTAATAGCGCCACAAATAACCGGATTAATTTGCTGCCTACCTCGACCTCGGCAACAGTACTTGGCTGTTCAGTGGTTGGGTCCTCGACCTTCGAAGCCATACTTGGTTGTTCAGGAGACTCAACCTCAGCAAGAGTACTTGGTAGTACAGTGGTTGGGTCCTCGACCTTTGAAAGCATACTTGGTTGTTCAGAAGACGCTTCATCAACCTCCGTAACAGTACTAGGTTGTACAGTGGTCGGGTCCTCGACCTTCCAAGCCATACTTGGTTGTTCAGGAAAGTCGACCTCAGCAAGAGTACTTGGTTGTACAGTGGTCAGGTCCTCGATCTTCGAAACCATACTTGGTTGTTCAGGAGACTCGACCTCAGCAAGAGTACTTGGTTGTACAGTGGTTGGGTCCTCGACCTTCGAAACCATACTTGGTTGTTCAGGAGACTCGACCTCAGCAAGATTACTTGGTTGTACAGTGGTTGGGTCCTCGACCTTCGAAACTATACTTTGTTGTTCAGGAGACTTGACCTCAGCAAGAGTACTTGGTTGTACAGTGGTTGGGTCCTCGACCTTCGAAACCATACTTGGTTGTTCAGGAGACTCGACCTCAGCAAGATTACTTGGTTGTACAGTGGTTGGGTCCTCGACCTTCGAAACTATACTTTGTTGTTCAGGAGACTCGACCTCAGCAAGATTACTTGGTTGTTCAGCGGTTGGGTCCTCGACCTTTGAAACCATACTTGGTTGTTCAGGAGACTCGACCTCAGCAAGAGTACTTGGTTGTACAGTGGTCGGGTCCTCGACCTTCGAAACCATACTTGGTTGTTCAGGAGACTCGACCTCAGCAAGAGTACTTGGTTGTACAGTGGTCGGGTCCTCGACCTTTGAAACCATACTTGGTTGTTCAGGAGACTCGACCTCAGCAAGAGTACTTGGTTGTACAGTGGTCGGGTCCTCGACCTTTGAAACCATACTTGGTTGTTCAGGAGACTCGACCTCAGCAAGAGTACTTGGTTGTACAGTGGTCGGGTCCTCGACCTTCGAAACCATACTTGGTTGTTCAGGAGACTCGACCTCAGCAAGAGTACTTGGTTGTACAGTGGTCGGGTCCTCGACCTTCGAAACCATACTTGGTTGTTCAGGAGACTTGACCTCAGCAAGAGTACTTGGCCGTTCAGTGGTTGAGTCGTCGACCTTCGAAACCATACTTGGTTGTTCAGGAGACTCGACCTCAGCAAGAGTACTTGGTTGTACAGTGGTTGGGTCCTCGACCTTCGAAACCATACTTGGTCGTTCAGGAGAGTCGACCTCAGCAAGAGTACTTGGTTGTACAGTGGTCGGGTCCTCGACCTTCGAAACCATACTTGGTTGTTCAGGAGACTCGACCTCAGCAAGAGTACTTGGTTGTACAGTGGTTGGGTCCTCGACCTTCGAAACCATACTTGGTTGTTCAGGAGACTCGACCTCAGCAAGAGTACTTGGTTGTACAGTGGTTGGGTCCTCGACCTTCGAAACCATACTTGGTTGTTCAGGAGACTCGACCTCAGCAAGAGTACTTGGTTGTACAGTGGTTGGGTCCTCGACCTTCGAAACCATACTTGGTTGTTCAGGAGACTCGACCTCAGCAAGAGTACTTGGTTGTACAGTGGTCGGGTCCTCGACCTTCGAAACTATACTTGGTTGTTCAGGAGACTTGACCTCAGCAAGAGTACTTGGTTGTACAGTAGTCAGGTCCTCGATCTTCGAAACCATACTTGGTTGTTCAGGAGACTTGACCTCAGCAAGAGTACTTGGTTGTACAGTGGTCAGGTCCTCGATCTTCGAAACCATACTTGGTTGTTCAGGAGACTCGACCTCAGCAAGAGTACTAGGTTGTACAGTGGTCGGGTCCTCGACCTTCGAAACCATACTTGGTTGTTCAGGAGACTTGACCTCAGCAAGAGTACTTGGTTGTTCAGGAGATGCCTTCTCAACCGCAGTTACAGTACTTGGTTGTATAGTGGTCGGGTCTTCAATCTTCGAAGCCATACTTGGTTGTTCAGGAGACTCGACCTCAGCAAGAGTACTTGGTTGTACAGTGGTCGGGTCCTCGACCTTTGAAACCATACTTGGTTCTACAGTTAAAACCTCGTCGACCTCAGCGACAGTACTTAGCTGTGCCGCAGACAGCAGCACAACTTTTGATATCGTACTTGGCTTTGAAGTGGACACTTCTTCGTCCTCAGCAAGAGTCTTTGAAACCATACCTGGTCTTACAGGAGACACGTCCGTGGCATGTGGAGCCATACATGGTTGTGTTATGGATGGTGTGTCACGAATGGCATTGGTATTTTTAACTTTTCTTGATGTAACTGTAGTAACACAAAAATGCACATATTTATTTAGTTTTTTACTTGTGTATTTCTTATGTATTTATTTATTTATCTATGTGGTTTTCAGATTTGTGCGATTCAGACAAATTTTTCATGTGTGCTATGAGATATCAGCATTAGTTTGATACAGAGTACACAATAAAATACTTGAAGGTCAAAGCTAAAAATATACTTTATATGAAGCAGGAAGCTTTGTTTTTATTGTGGTATGGTTAGGTATTGTGGTCCTATTAGGACACCTTTACCCTGTGGAATTGTGCTTCTCATCCAGTTTTAAGTGTCAATTATCTCCTCGCCACTAAGCTGTGATCGCAAGCAACAGCAACGACTGAATGTCTACAGCTTGAGTACAAATATAACCTAGTTGATGTTTGTTGTACAGCTGTCAACAGACAAACTGTTCAGGTTGTAGTACTGTGTCCACTTGATTGACAAGTGCTATTACAATATTATATGTGGTCTAACCTTTAGGGGATGATCCTGCCTTTGGCTGAACATGAAATTTAATAATAAGCTGATTAGTATTTTATTAGTTATTAATATAAACTGTAACACTTTTCTTTATTGGTGGAGGAAAAGTAAAATAATTCTTAAATATTACATAACAAAATGTTTTAGCTTTAAAAGTTTGAAGTCAAAATATTTGTACCCAGACGATTGTAACAGGCTTTGTGACTTTTCTAAATAATCTGCTTATTGCTGGTCTTGTTGATTACTTAACAGTACAGGGCACTTGCAGACTAAGGGAACTGTCAAGAAAGCATACATTACTATAAACCAGAAAACCTAATATTCTTTTGTGTTTATTTTTTGAGGCAACTAGCTATTTTTTAAGTTGTTATATGATCATGAATATGAAGAAAAATACCTGTGTTAAAATAAGAAAGCATACCTTAGGTTTAATAGATGTTCTTGGTTTGGTACTCAAGCTTCCTTGAGGTATTTTGCCATTATTTTTTGTTGATGTCTGGCCATGGTCTTCTACGGGAACAAGTCAATTATAGAAACAGAAAATATTATATCCTCTTGAATAATAATCAGTATTTTCTCATGGAGTATACATTGACATATTGTATAAATTAAAATGTTCTTAAAAATCTAACTATATCATTTCACTGAGAGGTAAACAAACCATTAAGATTAACAGTTGAGGAAATCAGTGGTATTTTGTGATGTCACAAAAAGTGGATGATACAGGTCAATGCTTAAAATTCATTTTTGACAATCACTTGCTTACATTCCTGAAGCAAACAAGATCAACTGAACTCTCTGCTCTGCAGTGAGAGAGTCAACTGAATATCACTTAATGCCTGAAGACATCAAAACAAGTATATCAACACAATCTTTGAACCTTATATTAATAAAGTTTTTACTTTGTCATAAATCATAGTAAAAATACAGTACAGCAAATTATATTCAAAGCGTATTGATCTTAGAAAGATAATCAATAAGAAATAAAATGAAATAGCAAAACAATAACCCCAGATAAAACAAACAGTATGGTAAATAACTTTTGATAAATCACTTCGAAAGAAATTATTTAAAAATCAGGTTTTAACGTGATATAAACTTACTTAGCTTGGCTTGATTAGCTTTCCTTCTCAACTCAGCTGACCTATTGGTCCTTGTAACTTGAGGAGAAGTGGTCTTAATCTTCTTCAAACACTTAGGTTTGGGTAGGCATTGTTTGCAAACAATGCAGTCCGTATCTAAAACAAGATAAAAGGTACGTGAGTCATACTTACAGGAAGTTTAGAGACTGCAATCTGAAGCCCATACCACAAAAGTTTAGCAATGCAATTGGTTATTCTAAAGCTGCAGAAATTTTCCGAATCGCAAAACTTTTCAAGCTTCCATGCAAATAAATCTTTTACGTGGAAGTGCTGTCTTGTGTAAAGCAACTAGCAATAATTAGCAATTTAGAAAATAGTTAATTTTCTTTACGAAGTATTGACGTTTGGAAGACTTTTTACTTGTCAAATAATAAAAACAACCACAAATATCACCTGAAAATAAGCTATGCTGCAAGCTTCGCAGTTAATTCCCAGAGCACAGCATCGAAGAGAAAATAATTAAAAACAAATCAATTTCAGGAAATTTCTCTTACCTGGACGTCGAGCCTTTGAGGCTCCACAACCCATGATGGGTCTTTACGCTTCCGAAAGGAAATTTTCCGAAAATGATCCAAATCGATCCGAATTTACTTTCCGCTACGAAATTCACGACTAGTCGCGAGAAACGAGCCGAGCAAACTGAACGTTTCTAGTGGCAACCTTCAGTTTACTCTTATGTACGTCACGTTACCATCGCGATGATATGAACGTCACGCAGTCTCATTTCCACGAGTGACGAAAGCGCCAAAAAAAAAACATGGTAAGAGTCTGCTAAAAAGGGCACACAAATTTATGAGCTTACATGTTAACCAGAAACCGAGATTTCCAGGCTGGCCTGGTACAACTCCTGTACAACTTTAACAAGCTTACCTGGAGTCGGCTCATCCTTCGCTGTCGTCGTCAATGCAAACTTATTGCGCCGTACATTTCGTCAAAAGTATAAATCGCTCTGTAATAAAATACTTATGTATTTCCCAATGAAAGGGGAATGTGAATTACATGTAATACTAGAATATGAAAAAGTAAATTTAACAGCCCGCTTTTCAAAATAGAGGAAGACGCCTAAAATTGACCAGGCCGGTCCCAGGCCGCCAGATTTTACCCGATGAAGACTGGGACGACTGTAGAAGCAGGACTTCCGCAAGACTTCCGCATGATCCCTGTGGGCTCAGTCTATCTTTCCCAATCTCTTCGATCTCGTCGGGGTCGACGGGTTCACCTTCTTGGCGCCAACAGATGTCACTACACTGCCATGCACTTCTATACCGGTTAGAAGTCCTCCTGGTGTCTTGATGGTATAAAACGTATAACGTGAAATACTACACATAATATATGATCAGAAATTCTAACTTGAAGAACCTCTAAGCCGGAAAACCAAGCAGTCAGGAGTAGGGCCAATCACAAGGCGTGAAGAAGCGCGGGAAAATGCTGGGAAAAAAAGAGATTCTGTGCAATGGTGTACTTGCGTTGAGTGAATATTGAAGATGAAAGAACTTGCGTCTTCGAAAGCTCTTTTTTGGTGAGTAAATGGGTTTTCTCCGACTACTATTTGTATTATAACGACATAGAACGAACATATGTTGTTATGTCCTTAGCGTGTAACCAGGCATAACTTGAAGTTTGCTGGTATGTTGAATTGGAGTAATCATGTTTGCCTCAATTCAAATACAATGTCAGTCGGCAACCTCTAATCTACCATTGATTTTGTTCACCAGTGTTACTGCAGCCTTTTGTATCAGTCTAAAGGAGTATCATTTTACAAAGCCAGCCAATTCTTCCAACAATTTAAGGTGGATCTGAACCACCAAGAGTGTCCAAAAGAAACCTTTCACCAAGAGGTTTTCAAGTTATCACTTTTATTAGCCTCAAAAGTTCAAAATAGAGATGTGTGATCATGACCTCTTTCAACATTGTCATAGCATAGTTAATGTAGCATAGAATAAGAAACAACTGTTGGAAATGCGAATTTAGCAAGCACTTGTGACTATAAATTATAGGCAAAGTTTGACGAAAATTTCAGTGAAGGTTCTATAATGGAAAATGACCTTAAATTTCCATTTCCAGCTTTATATTGCAGGGTTCATACAGGTCATGGAAAACCTGGAAAGTCGTGGAACTTTAGATTTTCATTTTCTAGGCCTGAAAAGTCACTGAATTTAAGTGTGGGTCATGGAAAGTCATGGAAAATTATCAATGCTCCAAGTTAAGACCATTTTAGTCGCCATGGCGACTAAAAGTTTGGAGCTGGTGACTAAATTGGAACAGAAGTCGCCAGCCTGGCGATTAAAATTGAGAAGGATTGAAAGCACGAGCTTAATTTAGCAACTAAAATTTTTCACTGGCGACCAAACTTGAGCAGAAAGTGGCCAAATGGCCACTGAGGAAAAGAAATAAACTTGGAGGGTTGATTATGTTTATTAAAAAGTACAAAATAAATTAGGCTTTTTTGCCAAGAAAAGGGTAAAAACATACCCAAAATAACAGATGATTTCCAAGAAAATGGTCAAATTTAGGTCATGGAAAACTTGGAGAAGTCATGGAATTTCAAAAGCTCAAAAGAGTACAAACCCTGTATTGGCAAGGGTAGGGAGAGCAAGCAACATTTAAATTCCTTCTTCCCTGCAGGAAAATATCAACAAATTCTTTTCTTTCATTCATACCTTTTGTGATAAGAGAGTTACCACGAAGATCAAGAACACATCTCCCTCAACCACAGCACTTTGCATTTCTCAACTATGTGTTCAAATATTGTGGTCTGTTAGTTTAAGGACCCCCCTCCCCTTTGAAATTTCCAATGACCCATAAGGATGTAGATATTTTCGGGAAATACCTCCCTGCAAATATTTGACTTTGGTTCAGGTGTGTGTTTCGCTGCAGTGGAGTATGGGGCACTTTCCATTCGATGAAAAATGCCAGTTTTAAATTCCTGGTATTCCGTGTGGCAGTGTTTTCTGGTTGGTTGTACCAAGGAAACCTTCCAAGCACCAACCTATCATCTTCTAAGTTTCGCACAAAAGTACAAAATAAACCAAAGTAAAACAGATGGTGGACTCGTTACATCTGTTACTTGCATTGACGAATCTGAATTTAAAACAAATGGTGTATTTTCCAACTATCCAGAATTTTATTCCAGGAAATTTCCATTCCATTCGCTTCACAACCAGGAATTTCCAGAATTTTTGCTTGAATGGCAAGCAGCCTGGGTCTACTGGCCAATAAAACTACAAAAATATCACCCATTCTTAGTTAATAAATAATAAAGGTTAGGTGGCTGGTTAATAGGGATATGCCTGTAAGTACATGCAACAGCAATAAATAAATAAATAAATAAATAAATAAATAAATAAATAACCAACAACAGCATAACTTTCAACATAGATATTTATTTTCAGCTCTTATATAATACGTTCTAGGAACATTTTAATAATGAAAGCATTTTCAAAATTTATTTTTCCTAAAACTACTCCCTACAAAGTAAAACCAATGTTGTTACCCTTTTGAAAAGGCATCTACAGTCACCGCTCAACACCCTTGTGGCTACTGTATCTGTCTATATATATATAACTTAACTAAAAAATAGCATTTACCTTGTGAATGCAGCAAGGACTTGAAATACTGCAGGTGTAAAAT
Organism: Meandrina meandrites; assembly: GCA_963693305.1. Lineage (NCBI taxonomy): Eukaryota > Metazoa > Cnidaria > Anthozoa > Scleractinia > Meandrinidae > Meandrina > Meandrina meandrites. Next base: position 38,994,637 of record OY855909.1, on the reverse strand, counting down.
GTAAGGGAGGGGTTGGAGTTTGTAAAATGGTGTTGTTTGCCTACAATGTGTAGTAACTTAAATTAAATGAATAAATTATATTTTAAAATCCCTAATATCACAGAAATACTTGTTATTGACCCTACACTCCCTACATAATACAGGCCTGGTATATTCATATAACTCAACTAAAGAAAAAACGTTATATACACCTAGTATGGGAATTATTGTTTTTTTTCCCCGAGGTTTAAGACTATCCTTATCTACATGCATTAAAACATGCATCACATGTTGCATGATTTTGGTCAATGGATACATCCTGAAAGTTCATACATCTTCTCTTAAATTTACCGTGCAAATTTTGCCTGCAAAGAAAATTAAGTTGAAGAAGCACATTGTAAACCAGGAACATCAATTTCCAGATTTTCCCAATTTTAAGCTTTCCAATTGCAAGAGATATTTATCAAAACTTCAAATGTTTATATCCAGTAATGTAGCCAACTGTATGCAACATCTCAAGGTCAGTCACTGGCAAAACAATCTCATTCCAAGAGCCCAATATTCTTTTGGTCAGCACCAGCAACACTGACTCGTGCCAAGTCCGATGAGAAAGTCCACAATTCATGGGCTTCTGGTTGTTTATGCTCATATCTGATTGGCCGACAGTTGAAAATGAGCACTCTGTGCACACTTAAAAGACCAGACATGACCAGAGTTTGCATTCTTGGTGCTGACCAAAAGAAAAGTAGGCCCTGGGAACGAGATTGCCAGCAAAATTATTGCTTGAAAAAAAATATTATTATTGAAATAAAACTTTTAATGTCAATACATATCAAGAGAAGGTTTCCCCCAAGCCCAACAGAGAACTGTACTTTTGTTTGAATTCTGATTGTACCAAAGCCAAAAAGAGACATGTACTCAATTTCAAAATGTATTTTTTGACCTCGAAAAAACATGCACAGTGATAACTTTAGAGAAAAACATTTCCAGTATAAAATGTACCACAACTAACTGGCATAAATATATAATTTAACACTTCCTCTGAATAAAGGTTATCAGCTTTCTTTCTAAACTTAATAAAACATTGTGGCATAAATTTCACTCTAAGAAGAGCGTCTGAAGCCACTTTTATGCAGCAATTTTCATTTTCCTTCAGAACTGGGTGTTTTTTTGTCACAATGCACTTCCTATCACTTATTCAGTTGAGAAGAAAAATCTTCATATACATAACTGTTTTTGAAGATGTATCAAATTTTGTCATAACCTAAATATCCATGCTCAGGAATGGAAATCCCTGCATGGATCAATAACTACAGGCACAGTGACTTTGTTCACAATATGTTAATCAGCACTGATACACATGCTCATCAACGGCACCATGCTGCTAAGTACTTGGCAGTCACTAGTTCTGCACGCCTTGGAATATTCTGGACTAGTGAAAACAAGCTAAGCACATTATATCTACTCTTTCCTACATACATAATAATAAATTATGTTATTTAATAAACTGGGCTTGATTTGAGGCAAATAATTTTTCCATTCTCTTTGCTTTTGAGCACTATTCAGAGTAGTCAAATACAGCACAAATATTTTCCTTTTTGCTTTTCTCTTCCTTATTGTAGTAGAAAATGTTTGTATTTTGATGTTGAACTGATACATGTACATTAATTGCCTTGCCACTGTTACTGCATGCATATAAAATTGGGCTTTGTAGCTAGCCTACTGACATACTGATTTCCAACAAATGCATTATGTTATGTTTATACTACTGGCCAAGCAGCAAGACACAACAATTATTCAATCCTTTGCTAACCTAACAACACTTTCTCTGATTTTAAGCACAGGTAATCACAGCATAATTATTATTATAAGAGTTGATATGGATTTGAAATATATCTGTTTAACCTTCAAAATGTTACAAATAACTAAATTTGTAAACACCACCGGTGTTATTTTTCTGCCTTTCTAGCCCTTTTGCAAGCCATTTGTGTGATTCTGACTGCAATAAACAAAATGAAATAAATAAAATTCTTCAAAGACAGGAAAAGGGCACTCTCAAGGTTTCAGTATTATTTTTTGATTATAATATCAAATCCATTCAAACTTTTTTGTATGCTTTGATTACCTGTGATCTAAAATAATAATACAGAAAAACATTTCAGTTAATTTAACTGGGGACAAGTGGGGCTAAGAGTCTTTTTTGTACCTTCCAAATCATATGAGCATTTACTTGCAAACTAAAGGTATGGTTAGTGCTAAATATATTAGGTCCTGCCCTATTGTGAACAAATTCCATATTGTAAAATATAAACATTTTTCTCCTTTACTAAAGCAGGCAACAAATTCTACACAAATACCATAAATACAATCAGTAAAGAAGTAGAGTCATAATGCTTGCCTTTTTTGGTGATTTTAGTTGTGCATGAGCAAGCTTTTACAATAGATATACCTAGTACTCTACCAACTTGTGTCACAAATCAACTTCTATCAGTGTCTTTAGAGTAGAATGAAATTCATTAATGATAGTCTGACTTTATTCTCTTTATTTTTAAATTTCAAACAGAGAGTTTGATATGCCAGACATTAATCCTAACTCAAAATGCATTTTGAAATTAGTCCCATTTTGAACATTGGGTGACAGATAGTGATTCCCACATCAGGCCACTGGTTGACAACCAGTTTTGGGCCAACAGTTGGCTGGCAGTTGACCAACAGATTTTTTAGGGAGGGGACACTGTTCTTCACTCACTCTTCATTTGAAGAGTTGAAATTGAAAGAAAGAAAGAAAGAAAGAAAATAAAAATCTGTTATTGAATTCATTACACTACCACCAGTTGCTCAGAGCATAGGATACTGTTGAATTGCAATTCAAATTTACCTTGGAGACATGTTTTAAATTTCATGGTAGTTCAATTATCTATGCATATTTACCGGTATATGCAAAAATTGTAGAAAACAAATAAAGTTATGAGAAACCTGAAAAAAATTAAATAATAATATTGATAATAAAAAATAGAAAATGTAGGAAAGATAGAGGCTTTTGTACTGATAGTGATAGATTAGAAGAATATATACATGTAACGTCTTCTAAAATTAACACAGTGTGTATAACTTAGTTTAGAAATCAGTCATACTCCTACCACAGAAGGACAAAGAGGGTTTGGCACAAGAATAAAATGAAACAAATTTTGTTTTTATCTTCAATCCAAGGAAAGGTTGTTGTATAGAAGTGCGTAACTAACACTAGTTTTGTTGTTGGCCAACAAGGTAAATATTAAACATCCACTGAACAACTATCAGCATTTGGTTACTAAAAAAAGGGAATGTTCTCCTATTCCCAACTTGGATACACTGTCTTTCCATGATTATATTGCTGGTTGTCATCTATACATGGCAAGGGCCATTGAGAATCAGTATGCTATCTACTAAAACCCTAATAACAGGGCTCCTCTGTAATGGGAATATGACAGTGTCCTGTGGCTTTTATGCTACGATTTCAAATATCGGTAATAGTTGTAAATGCCATAATAACTGCCAATGTGGTCAGATGTCCTAATCTTGAAAATTGCATTTTGAAAATACAAATTAAGGTATTTGTATCAAAGGTAGGGCTAGTAAGCCATTTTAAGAACTTTGTTATTAATCTGCACAAATCTTTTCTTTCATAAAGATAAAACCTAAAAAGATACCTTGATGTGACAATAAGTTTGTAAAGAAGATAATATAATATATAAAACCCAAAGGAAACAGAAAGAAAGGGAGGTGGGAAGTTTGTAGGCCTTTTCACCCCCAAGCTCTCCCCCAACCTTTTTACTTCTACGTAGCATCATGATTCCAATCGCAACTACAGCGCAACAACAGAAAACTACCACAGAGAAACCAAGATTGCCAGCTGGAACTTCAAATGATTTACCATCAACAGCCTTGGCTATGGCTGCAATAGACCATGCCACACCTAGCCCAAGGAAAACATTCACAGAATTGCTACCAGTCACATTACCAATGGACGAATCTGCATACTCATCACCAACTGCTGCAACTTTGCTGGCAAACGTATCTGTGGATGTTACAAAAAAAGGTACTGAGATTAGCGGTCTAAAACACATTTTACAAGTAGATTGCTTGATATCAAAGCATCAACTTAAAAACATGAAGCCCACTTTTCAGCAATTTGGTTTTATGTGGATTTTTTAAAAGTAGATGTTGAAAATTAAATCTCTGGGCATACAGTGTGTCATTCAAAACAAGCTCTATAGAAGAAGCATGGGCACAGTTCGAGTTTTGGGATGGTCAAAAATTTGTATGGCTTGTTGTTTATACATTTTTTATATGTACAAAATGCCTTTAATAGTTTTACCATTGGGCAATTCCAAAAAATAGCCATACCCAACCATTGGCGCTTCCATATTTTACCGGCTTTAATAGAAGACAAGCAAAACACAAAAGAAACTTGTGCAAGGATCTTTCAAAACCACTTGATAAACAAAATTCCTACAGTCTTGGGTGGAAAACCCCCCTCCCCCCGAATCAATGATGAATTCGGGCTAAATCCAATATGTGCCATTTTCTCCATCATTGAAATTGGGGGGGAGGGGTTGTGGCTTGCTTGGGGAACTGGTCACTGATAGCTGCATGTTTGCCAGGTTATATGAGCAGCAAAGTTCAAAGTGAAAAATATCTTTTCCTTGGAGTGGATTTACAGCTTTATTAGCAGGAAATGTCACTCTTGTCTGGAAATCCCAAATTTGACATCCCCATGCCTGTGGAATTCCAGTTCATAGACCCCCCTTGCCAATCTATGGTATAGGTACCATATGGATGCTCTATGGAATCGCCCATTCCCATGTCACTAAATTATTACTTCAATGATTGTATTGCAGCAAAAAAAAAAAATATGCCACAACCAGTGTATGAGGATTACAGTACAATGAAAAGAATGTGTAAGTATTAATAATTTTTTGTTTACCTGGGAGACTTGTTCCAAGAGCTACAAATGTAATGGCAACCACACTGTCTGCTAGGCCAATAGTACAACCGAAGTGAGAAGCTACATCCCCTATAATCATTGTCAACAGACCAATCATTACAATAGAGGCAACGAAGCATGCCCAGCCACCCCAGATATCGGTGGGGGGAACAATTGCAAACAAAAGCTTCCAAAACACTGTCAGGTAGTGCATCATGTAGTCACCAAAGGTTGGTGTTGTCTGCTCATCGCTATCGTCGTCATCGCCACTTCCACTTACTGTCAGGGCATCAACAAACTGCTCCTTCCAAGATGATGTACCAACCACCAGTGCTAAATTGGCTTTGACTAGCAACTTGTCAACTGTGTTCTTGAATTCTTTGCTTTCAATTATAGTGATCTCTGCTTTTGCAATATCACCTGATAAATGACAGTGAAATTTTGTTCAGAATAAATATTTATAATAGAGTTCAATCTACATTGACCTGTGGTATTCAGATAAAACACCAGACATTAAATCAAGACTGAATCAAAGAGCTTTTGTGGTTTCATTGAATTTCTTATCACCCAGAACTTAAGGTGGCTACAAAGAGTTTTATCATCACTTGCATGCTGCTGACACAAGCGTCTGTACTCTTTCTTACAGGGTGTTTCTAGACGAGTACATTCAGTGCTAAAAAAGGTGTCATCTGGCCGTTCAGGACAAACAGATTTTCCTACCAGTGAAGTATACACTTTTCATTTATAATAATTATTTACCTAGGGAGCTCACATTGCCAAAGGTGTTATTCAAATGTGCAAGAGCCCAGACAAGTTGTATCATGACAAACATGAAACTTCCCCAGGCGAGCAAAATTTAAGAGCTGCTTATCCAAGGGGTAACCAGGGATTCAAGTTTTTTCAAGCCCTATATATTGTTTATACTACAGGGAGCCAAATTAACAACCAGATACATCAAACTACAGATTTGACAAACTCCAGTGGCAGAGATAGCCATAAGTGTACACAATAATGCAGTGATATATCAACAAAAGCATGGCTGCAAAGCTGGTTTTTTATGTTAAAAGTACTTGGTACAGATGTGTAACAGTACCAAGTCTAGGCTTCCCCAGTTCTTCAAGACGTTCTTTTTCCGCATCATAACTGACATCAGTACCAGCTCCACTGTCATCATCTTCATTCTTGACAACTTTTGGTTCCCCAAGAACAACATAAAAGATCTCTTTCTTCTCATATTCTTCATCATCTATGACATTAACCTCAATGTTTTTCCTGAAATTTATATTGTAAAGAACTATGAGCTTACAGCACTGTATATTCACATGAATAGTCCAAGTATGAAATAAACATATTTTCATTGAGCTAACAAGTAACGAGACTCAATTATTAAAGAAATGCTTATTAAAGGAAAAAATAAAAAATACCCTACTGGTGTAAATTAGGAAAGGTTTTGCTAACTTCAAAAAAATAGACTAATGTTGCTATCAGCTATGCATTCATACTACTTAGAATTATATAAGTAATAAGTACAAATGACATAATTGATAAAGGTTTATTTAACTGTTTTGGCAATCAATACTGATGCATAGTTTTGCAATGAAAGAAAAACTGTTAGTATTGTTTTTTAATATTACACTACATGGCATAATTCATTATTGCCCTTCAAATACATTGTCTTGTTATTGGGAAAGGATGACACTGTAAATCAGGGATTTCAAAATGTTTTGAAGTAGGCATGATCAACAACTAGAAGAGTAGGTGGCTGTGACAAGTTAGCTTGCTTGTCACAAGGTGATTGCTGAGACCAGAGTAACTGGCAAAATACAATCAAGTAGTGAGTGGAACTCTGGCGGCCGCCAGCTTGTTTTAAAAACCCTGGTTAATAGAAGTTATAAATTTTCAACAAAGTCTGTCTACACCAATGAATTGGAACATGCAACTGCTTCTACATTGTATTTGTTTTGGAAATAAGGCCGGGGAATGTAAATTACATCTGTAGGTTTAATACCGGCAAATGTTTCTTTTTTGGCTGGAAAAGAATTTAATTCCTATTTTCAAGTTTCCCTCTATTTCTGTATTTAACTATTTGTATTATGTGTGATGTAACAGCAATCAAACTAAATGACTTCCCTTTAGTTTTTCCTTTCTATTCAAAATACCTTTCCTATACCGTTCTGTGCAAAGCAATATTGTTTATTGAGAGAAAAGAAAAAAAAAATACTGTGACATTTGTATTCCACCACAAATTAGCAAACATTCATACAAATTGGACAGGACAGTGACATAACCAACAAAGACACCTTGCCAGAACCAAGATAGTCTGTTAATCGTCAATACTGCATTTTGCTATTAAAGGAAACAACTTCCATGTGCAGTTCATAAAGTTGTTAATAATTGGCAGAAGACATGTAGAATGTAAAAATAAGATGTAGATGGACTAATTTTATACCCTGTCTTGTTAAAAATTTATGAAAACTGGCATCCACTGGGATTAATATATTCAAAAGTATAGAAAATACCTCTTGCAGAGACAAATGTCTGCCACATAACTTATTCAAGCATTAAAATAATTTGCAACAAATTAACTTGAGCTGAAAAATTGAAAACAGTGAGATGTCTCCGCACAGCTATTCTTACCCCTGGTGTTTGAGAGTAGACATTGCGCTATTAACTAGACACTCAATAGTGTTCTTTTTAGAATCTGCAAATCTAATTGGTTTTTCTTTTGTTTGAACATGATCACACAAGTGTGGCCCTTAAAAGGAAAAGTTGTTCTTGATTCTTGGTTTAAAAATAGATAAAATTGTATGTTCTTTTAAGTGTCTGCTAAAACAATAATATTGCACTTCTCACCCCCTTGTTGATGACTGACAGTCAATTTGACTAGTCACTATTGGCTTATAGGAAACTCTGGCTTGCGTTCTTTAATCTCATTGTTCAGTAGGTCAGGGTAAAAACTTAAAAAATGATTTTATTCCTCAGTTTTTGTTAAGTTATAATTTTAGATCGGCCAAACAGAATTTATCAAATAAATATATACATATACACAAAGTTTACACTATACTCCACTATAACACTGTTCTCAGCCAAATAAAGGTCAACATTTAGATGAGACTGAAATTTGTTCGATTTGAATGTGAAGCTAGCTTCTATTTAATAATAGCAACTGTCTGATGTTGTGTGTTGAAATGTTTCTTTTAAAATATTAAACAATCATAATTTCAGATGAGCAAAAACCCAAAAATTAACATGATTGGATTTCCTCAGGGCTTGTATTTTAATGTTTTTTTTAATTGAAACGTGCCAGAAGTGTTCAAATGACCAGCTTTATTTAAGCAATTTGTCAGCTGTCAGGAGGGGAGTTAAAAGCGCACCATTTTGCCTTAAATAAAATATCTTTGACTGCCTTAACAAGAATGTAAAAATCGAGTGTATTCATTTTTATGAGCTCAATAAATTATTATTTAATCATTGTTATTATTATTTAACTGATATTCAGTAAAAATCAGCATGTTCATTACTTCCTGAACAATTTCAATAGGCATTTGTACAGTCACGATTATGTCACCTACTATGGAAATACAAATTATAATAGTTGAGCTGATCTTAAACAGAAATATATATGAATATGCAGATTTTTGAACATATTTCCAATTTCCTATGCCTGAATGAAATACCTTTTTTCTTTCTAACTAGCACTTGAAACCACTTTTCCTATTATACGGTATGTGAGTATTCTTTTGTTCCCAAAAAAAGGTGTTTTAAGTTCTGTCCCATTTAGATCGGTAGCATAACCAGATAACAGGCTCTCCAGAGTTCCTAGCAGTAAACAGGCAGTGACAACATGCCCTTTTATCTCTTCCTGTCTGACACTCCTGATAGAAATTTCTGTTCTGAGTTCTGATTCCTGTGAAGAACTCCTGATTGTCAGAAGCAGAAATATGCAACAACATTGCCAAATTGAAAAGAGAATAGAAGTTGTCTGTAATTTCCTTTTGCAAAATTACCAACCAATGGGCCCAGATATCACTTTAATTTTTTTGAAATGTTAAAAAAAAACCAATTAAACCAAGTGAACTGTTGCGGCATTGTTGCTTAATTTACGAAAATGTGTTTACTGACGATGTAAAATACATGCTTATTCTTTGTTAAAAAATATCAGAATAACCGCAAAACTATGGCAGACTTACATCTGGTGACGTATCGATTCGAGACTAATTATCTTTCTTCATGCAGAAAGGACAATGTAATTTGTGTTTATGGAAATTTGTCCCCTCAGTGAAGAAATTGTTTTGACATCCAAGCGAAGAACAGTTTTAATATCAAGCAAAACATCACAACAGAAATCGATGCCACAAATCAACAATGCACTTCAACATATCTTTAGACTCTCAGTTTTCGAGACATTTTCTGATCACCTTTGTTGTTGCTGAACATGCAGTTTTAAAGACAAAAAAACAGTTCTTCGATAAGGGGATTGTTAAAGTCGAATAAATTACAACATTGTTTGCATAAATCAACACTGTAGCATCTGGCAAGTAGCAAATACATGTTAACGTAGTGGACTCATCATCGGCTAAGTTAAATTTTTTGGTGAATTAACACGAAGCAGTAAGAATCTATAATAGACTGGTGTCGTACATTTTGATAACAACAGAGGTTAAACCTTCCATCGTGTATATTGTAAACAAAGACGCCCGTTTGATCTTACATGCATTCATCAAATGGCTTTGACGAAATTTTCAAAAACGCTCTACTGCCACAATAGATTTGTATGTAAATATGTTTTCGGTCTCCGTCAAAAAAGCTAAGAAGAAACCACTCAGATCCTTGGAATAAAACCGGCTGTTTGTAAAGAAAATACCCCCTCCCTCTCTCTTTTTATGCACATACATATTTTTTGTCACTCACAAACGGTACTTCAGAAGGAAAAACAATTATCACTTTTTTTGTAGTACGATGTATTTAGTCTTGTAACGTAAACTAGGACAACAGTAAGAAGATAAACCTTACCAGGTTTCGTCGTTCATGAACTCCAACTCGCCAACAGCGTCCTCGTAGTCTTCGCCGCCTCCTTTAGCCGTTCCCTCTACTGTGTGGTAAGGAATACGAACGGTGCCGCGAGCCCCCGTGTGGCGAATTACTTTGAGTTTAATGGTTCCATCAGCCTCTGTGACAGAGTGCTTTTCCTCTTCAAATGTGAAAATGCCGGGGTAGTCATCATCCAGAATGGTCACAGTGGCTACACCATCCTTGCCAACCCTTCCAGCTGGACCTCGATAGGTGTTGCGTACCAAATCTCCGTCCGCTCCAGCCACTCGAACATTGCCCAGGTGGACATAGAAGTGTTCGTCTTCTTCAAATATATCGTCGTCGATGATCACGACAGAGAATGTTTTGGAAGATTCTCCTGGCCTGAAGCAGATTGTGCCCTCTGTCTTCTCGTAATCCTCGCCGGCCTTGGCTGTACCGTCTTCCGTTCGGAAGTCCACAAAAACCGTGTTATTCGGATCACCGCCAGCGCGTGAAATGTTCATAAACACACTACCACAGTTTTCCTTGACAATGTAGTGGACGGGTTCAAAATATACCCTAACAACCTGCGGGTCTTCATATTCTATATCCTGCATCTCCATTCTTGCATCTGCCAAGGAGCTGCTGGCCTTCTCAAGCTTGTCATGCTTCATTTTCAGAACATTCCCGCTGCCAACCATCTTGCGAGTGGCTTCGATACGATAAAACGCCCGACTTTTAGGTTGAAGCTTCAGATTTTCTTGCTCCAGTAGACGTTCAACGGTTTCTCGGTCGGCATCGGGATGCTTCTGGCGTATCTCTTTCAAGGCTTGAATGGCCTTTTCGCGTCTGTCTTCTGTCAGATCATGAAGAAGCTCGTCATCGTCAAATTGTCCACCAGCTTCGGCGGTGTTGGGTTCGTAACGACCATCAGCCATGTTACCATCGACAAACCCGTCCTTCACTTGAACTCCGACAACATCGAAATCACCGGTTTGGATGACAGTCATGCCTCCGCGTTTCTGCTTTCTTCGCCTCTTTCGCAGTGCTCTGTAGAACAGCAGCCTGCGGTCTGCGATGTAGGCAGCGAGAACCATAATGGGAAAGAAGGCGAGGGTCAGAACTGCTTCCCAGATTTCCACAACATCCTTGGATGACACTGCCAGTATAATGTACAGCCAGACGTAGGCGAGGACGGACGTGGACGCTGTGATAGCAAATACTCGCAGATGTTTGATACGGCGGACCTCTCCATCAGGAATAACATAAACACACACTGCAATAATAATCAATAGGTTGAAAGCTGCAGAACCGACAATTGTCGACGGACCGAGCTCGCCAGCGTCGAACTTATTACCGCAAATTTCAATGGCTGATAGGAGGATCTCGGGCGCAGATGAACCCAGTGCCATAAGAGTTAAATTTGACACAGTTTCGTTCCATATCTTCACCGTTAAAACACGCTCCTTTCCAGTTTGCTTGTCTGTTATCCTTATTTCTTTCTCTTTCGACGTAATAATTTCTATCGCAGACATAAAGCGATCGGAGATTATCGAAACGCCCAAAAAGAAAAACAGTAAGGCAAGAAGGTACACAAATGCTCGCCCAACAATTTCGCCAGTAGAAGGATTGCCTCCCCAAACAGGCAAAACAATCCCCGGCTTACATTCTGTTCTTAGTTTGCATGTTTCGTCGGCGCCATACACGGTCTGTTGTAGAAAAGCGCACCATACTGCACAAATTATGCCAGTATGAAGCGCGAGCCTTTTAACGTAGGGCATCTTTAGTGGCACTCTACATCTATGAGCGATAAAAGTGTGAATTTAAAGAAAATTGTTAACTTCGAAATCCTTCCGACCGTGGGATGTTGACCGGACACCGCGAAATCGGCAGAGCCCAATGAATCGTGAGTAGAGTTGCGTTCAAACAGCGATCTCTGGTGCGTAAAAAGCATAGAGATGTCTTTTCACATTCAAATTATCGTCAGCAACATGCCAGCTGCTTCCATTCTTACTGGTTGGTGGAAGAAAAGACAACCTACCAAGCAACTCGCAGCGCTCGCCAATTGAAAAGAACTTGTATTTGGTTTGTATATATTATGGCGGGTTGCGCATGCGCTCACTAGTAGATGTGTGTTTTGATAATATTATTGAACGCCGCTAAATGAAAATATTCCGCGCTGTTACGGTTTGTTTTGATTTAAAATTAAGAATAAATAACTACAACAGTTTTGTTACAAACAACACAAGCAAAGCACGTGAAATTAGAAAATGAGATAAATATTCCGTCGCAAGTAGTTCAATACACAACGCGATTAAGTGCCAAGCTCATGCTTTTGAAAACTTGACTACAGAATACAGTGGTTTTCCAAATTAAGCCATTTGTGTACTTCAAAAATGAATTGAAAGTGCGGCCTTTAATTTCGGAATTTCATATCAGCGTAGTTTGCTGGAGTCGTAAAACAGACCCGCTAAGCTGGGTGGGAGAACATTCTAGAGTTCACAAAACAATTCCAATTGGACTGATAGGCTGATGTAATCAGTAAAACTGTTTTCGGGCCTTTCTGACGCGCTGTTATAATCTAATAACTGCAGACAGCTACTGACCAAACACAGAACAAATTGTTTTGTGATTAGAGCCATTTTACACCCCGTTATCTGCCACACTTCACTCAGAAAGCTTGGCTATTTAATCCTTGGGGGTCGGTGTGCAGTGTCAAGATAGTGTGAAAGTACAAGCTTGCTGCTTAGCCACCTGGTGGTTAAAATAAAGAGCTAAAGTTGTTTCATAATAAGTGCGCTTCTCATTCATGCCTTGCAGAGCAGACACTGAACGGTTTTGGGAAACGCCCTTCAATTATTCAAGTACCTCGTAATATTAAACAAAACTACCATTACTAATTTACTGACACATTTGAGAGCAAAATTATTCCCTAAAGAATTGTACTTAATTGATACTTGAATTAGCCGCCGAACCTCATTTTTTGACAGAACAATTAGCATTCTTTCCAATTCACCTGATTCGCTTTCGCTAGAGAATAGTCCATGTTTGAATGCCCATTAACGAGTATTTAGCCTGCAAACATCATAGATCCGGCCAACTCAAATCAAAGCAAAGTGATAAAGCTAACAGATTAGTAGCCTGAGCGGATTATAAATCGCATACACGTCGTATTACAAATATTAACCTCGTACTTGCTCCGGCTAGGTGTAAAATACTTGCGTGTGTAAAAAGGATCATTTATTAAAGCCAAAAAAAAAAGAAAAAAAAAGAAGCTAGCTACATAATAGTTCTTTTGGAAGTATCCAACACCACTCAATCACTATATTGACATATCTTCAGCGCTGTCATGACCTTATCGCAACACTGTTTTCACAGCTCGTGTGCTCAAAACAAATGATACACACATAAACTATACGGTCTTCGAATATTACAAAGTTGTTTAGTTGCTCTTTCCTTCTTACGAGAAGTTTATCACTCCAGGAGCCAATACACTTTAACGGATATTTATATGAAAATGTGTCACGCCATTAGCACATTTGCATTAACATAGCAAACGTTTTCTGCTGCTTCTTCGGAACGCGTCCGAAATGCAACTCTTGCATATCTTTCATTCCGAAGTTGCCTTATGCTACAATGGTAACCAAATATCCGAGATATCTTATAGTTTGGGAAGCCCTTTCACTTATTTATCAAAGCTTCCGCCGGCCGCAAACATAGCAAAGGTTTTATTGTAATCCATTTAAGAAGTGCTTATCAGAACAACATGGTGTCCAAGGTTGTTGGGGTCCGTATAATTAAAAGGTTATTTGTTGAGGTTCTTCACTCCTGCTGCTTTCTCAACGATGTGGTTTGGAAGCTATCGATCAATTAAGCTGTACTTGTGCTGCCATGTTGATGTTGCAAATCAAGTGTGATCAGCATTCTTTTCCATTACATTCTGTTACAGTGCGAGATCTGTTTGAACTGTAATGGTATAGAACGCAGGCAAGCTTACGCGCGAGAAAACACAACTTTACACGCTTGTTAGGTCAGTAGAGCATTCAACTGTGACCGCGCGACTCATACAGTGAATAACTGGTTACGCGACACTCAACGCCGAGCTCTGTCCTTTATTCCAAAACTACCGGAATACAGAACGCAGGGGTAGAAAGCTGAAACATCCGACAAGCGACGGTGCCAAGCCACCATATACTATTAAACAGGCAGTGCTCTTTAATAATCCCAAACTGGTAAACAGCGTTCCTATTTGTTCGCAACACACTGCTGGGTCATTCAAGGGCTGTACTCGAGCTAATCGCAACATGAACCTCACGCAATCGATGTTCCTTCACTAAGGGGTGTTCCTTGCCATAGTTTGTCTCCCGTCAATCTCTCTATTTGAGGTTGAAACAATGATTAAAATTCAAATTAAAAAAGCAGGAATCCAGCAGCGAAACCCAAGTCCTCAGCGTCAAAGCAGTTGGATGTAAAACAGGCATTTGAAGAAGGGATTAGCAGTGTTAATAGGTTAAGCTCGAGCCGACATCTTTTAAAAACTGTTTAGTGACAAGCTTTTAATGATGCTTATTTATCGCATCAGCAGTGAGTTACGATTATTTGATGTTGAGCTCAGCTTCAGAGACTCGTTATATCATGCGATCAACAACTAATTTCTCCTTTATGATATCGATATTGCTTTACTGTACCACTAAAGGAGAATTGATCTTTCGAACGTAGTCCACATAGAAAGTCAATAACAGATTAAGTTTGGAAGTACGGTAGTCAATAAATCACGCCAATAATTTCGACGGAAAAAGCATAGTGGTGATCAACTGTTTTTATTTTAATACTATTTCTGTTGCGTACTAAAATTTAAAGGAATATTTTGTGGAGTTATTCCGTGAGAATGTATCGTGCATTCCGGAGTGTCCCTTCCAAAAGCCCTTTACTAAGTATAAATATATCCGATATTTTTATTTACAGAAATGTTTCAGTGAGTGGTTTCCAACACAGTGTACACCTATTAGTTTTGTAAAATTCAATGTTTTTCTTTGGAAGCGATATCAACCTTGACTCAGTCACAGCCCACCTATAAGCATTTTATCGTTTTGTCTTTGACCATGATTCTTGAAATTCGACAACCCTCTGTTTCTAAGTTGCGTGGCTGCCTCCGGATTGTTCAGCGCTCACATTTGATGTTTGTTATCTAACTTTCTACGACAGTTTTGCCGCCGGCCGGCCGGGCTAGTTAGGAGGTTGTGGCAGGCGAGTTGAACTGGTTGTATGAACCTCGGGTTGGTAGGTGAGGAGAACAATCAAGACCCACAAGTGAAGTAATACCTAGACAGCAGCAATAAATAATCAAACAAACCTTTATCAGTTACTTAGTTATCCTCAAGAAACTAGTTTTCATCATGAAATAACAATAAAAAAATATATTATATTGATACAGCTAAGTAAACTGAGAAAAATACGCTATGCAAGAGTCGATAACAGTTCATCCATGCCTAATGCAGTACCAGAAATAAATGTGCTTCAAGAATTTAGCCCTGAGATGGAATAATTGATAATGAAACTCAAATTTTGACTTTATCAGAACAGTGGGGGATATACAAGACTTTTTATCCATTTGTACACATTTGTGTCACCTCGCGAAATTATCTTCACACCTTATGCAGTGTTTAATGTAAAAAAACAACTTTGAAACCTGTCCTTTACGTTTCTGCGTCCAACCAATAACTACAGTAAAATTTATCTTCAATCAAACCTTGTAAAAATCAGTCTAGTTTGACAAGTCGAAATCTCTGTGCTAAGTTGTCATAATAGATTCCAGTTAACTCATATTTATATTTATTTATTAGAAAAAGCAAGTGTTTAATCGAGCCTTAGTTTTGCCGGAAACTATCGCGGGCTTTTGATATCAAAACATAAATAAAATCTCAAAATTCCATTTTCGCAGTTTTGGAATAGCAAAATGAATTCTGAAAACCCCACTTTTTTCACGAAAACGCTTACAAATATTAAACTCTTATTATTTGGTTCTAATTGACCAGAAGAAAAAAAAAACGTCCCATGGGTTGTATGCCTTTGCCAAACATGGTGAAGAAAGAACACTGTAAATTATTGTAGTCCAGCGAGGATTTTACAATGGTTTGAATCCCAAATCACAGCAGTTCTAATAAACATCGATCACAAGTGTAAACAAGATATTTCATTTCGTTTTTACTCGAGTGTTTAATTCAAAACAGATAAACAACACAGTGAGCTTTTCATATGGCGCCCGTGAATTTGATTTTCGTTTCATAACAGGGTTGTAATTATTATTCACAGGCTAAAACAGATAAGTCCAAAAAAGACATAATCTGCATAAACAGGATGATGCGGAGACAAGATCACCCATTTGCGGAAACAGAAGAGCTTAATGCAATGAATAAATAGATATGCAGTACTATTTTACCATGTAAATGATGACAAACAGCCGCGCAACTGGATATCTTCTCAGGAATAGACCAAGTCTTATACTGAAAACAAAGCGGAAAACACCGAATGTGAACGTCTAACCAATAACTAACAAACACAATGAAACTATTAAGAAAATGTAAAACATCTTGGTCGATTTAAACAGGTTTATAGGACGCAACGAGAAAATATGCACGCTTTACAATTGCAATTGCGATCCATTATCTTGAAAACTACTATTTGTATTGGCTAAAATCTGGCATTATTATATTTAACCTCTCTTTCTTGAGAAGAAATTGATAATAAAAGAAAATGAATTCGCATTAGTAACCATTTCCCTAATGGATCAATTATAAACAATGTATCTGCGTACCGTATATAAGCCTACTAAAAGGTTTTATGACGAACGCACACCACCCCATCACAACTGTTAAATCGAAGAGTAATTTAGCATTAGGGTCAACACGGAATTCACGCTTTCCTTAGAATGATTTCTGTATTAAATAAATAGTTATTTTTATATGATTCATTTCTTTTCTTTGATTAATCACATACTACAGCTCAAAAATAAAAATAAACATATTCGCGCGCGTTTATCTGTTTTTGAACAACAATGCAGTGAGGCAACGCCCAGCATAAGTTAACAAGAGCTTATTACTTGTTATTACAAACTTCATATTGGCTCTGTTAATAACTACTACTTGACAATATTTGAAACTTGCCTGAATTTGTCGATTTCATTGACAGCTCTTTTGACTTTCCTGGAGTCGTTAAGTTGCGAGGGCATTATTGATGATATTGACCTCACACGAGAAACTAAAACACAGACAGCCATACAAATTAATAATTGTCGGCAAGGAAAAAAGCATTCCTTATAAGACTAAAAAAGTGCCGAGCAACGTGCTAGAAAAAAGAACACCGACTATGATCTCTGGAGGCGATGAATGGAGAAGCGCCGTTCTTTTGCGAGCACAGGATTGGCTGTTTTTAAACACCAAGCACTGATAGCAAAATCTAGGCAGAGAATCTCAGATAACAGTTGTCTGAATACTAGACATCTTTTCCGATATGCTTCAATTTTCTGAAGGACAATCTTTGGTTACGTCACGGCGTTCTTTGATCTCCTTTTTAGCATAAATTTATAGAAAATAAAATTCAGTCTGGCAAACGTATCAAATCAGTATATATTAAAGAAAACTTGGTAGCAAAAATGTAGCAAATACGAGGGGATAACGTTTAATTCTGTCAACTTTACAAACGTTTCAGCCCGCGTAGCAAGCATTTCCATACTAATTAACAGTTTCCACATTTGGGCCAAATGATCATTTGCTTAAATTGTTTTATTTGGTGACCTTTCGTTATTCTGCCTGCATCATACTCGCTGCCGCCAAAAATAGCGTAATGCGTTTGAAATTCTGCAGGCAGAATTTATCCAAATAGACATACGATTCCATGTCACTTATATTCTTTCTTCAGGGTCCCAGAATAAATGTTCAAGTGCTTATTATACAATTTACAAAACAAAACGCCCATGGGGTGGAATGGACTTAAAACTACTTACGGGTGTTTTCATCAGTGTCATCAAAACCGTCATAAGATGCTGAGGGTCCTGCCATCATTTTCGAGGTAGATGCCTGTACATCTCTGTATTGTTTCTAAAAGAAGAAAAAAAAATAAAGAGCTAGAACCAAAAGGATGCCCAAACAGTGTTTTGAATTGCCCGTACAACTGTTTTATTCATTGCAATTATGCACTGTGCTTAATATTAGTGTCCTTGACCAATATCAGGGCGTGTGTTGTTTCGTCTGTTGTTGAACTCCACCGTCTTTGAAAATCGAGGTAAATTTGTTTCGCTGAACATAACATAACACAAACAGTGAGAGTTACCTCTAGTCTCTCCAGCTGCAACACCAAAGAGTTTTTCTCTGTACTGAGAGCCTCGATCAGTGTTTGCTTCTGGATGAGATTTTCCGTCAATGCTCTAACCCGGTTTCCCAATTCCTCTTCACTTGTAGACGTAAGTGCCTTGGTTGCAAGCTGTGGAGCATAAAACAAAGATTGAATTCTTAAGCTTAAGACAGAAAGACAGACAGAAACCTTTACTTAATTATGAGGCTCTGCTATCAACAGGAGCCCTGAGCACTAAAACACTAAATTTTACATATGTCGCAGTTTCTTCAGCTAAATTTTATTCTTCCTTTATTTTTGAGTATGGTAATGTATGATGAGTTTAAAACAGAGAAAGAATAAAATTCAACTGAAGAAAAAAATAAGTGCAACATATACAAAATTACATACTATAAAAACTATTTACAATGTAATTGTAAATAGGAGGAAATATCACAAAGTTTAGGAGGGTCTGATTGCTATACATACAACTCCTAACTGGTCTCCTAAAGCTCTTTTTGGTGGTTTTGCTCTTTTTTTTTTGCACAGTTTTTGATCAGTTGTTGTCTTCTCATGATCTGCATTCTTGACTTCGTGTCGACATTTTAAGGAGAAAATAAATGTTGATCGCAACATTGACAGAGTTATATAATGACAAATGATTTTCCAAGATATTATAACAAACTTAATTTACCTGATTTCTCAATTTCTCAATTTCATTTTCTCTCTCCTGCAAGAAGAAGGAAGAAATCGAATGGTTTATGAGCAAACAGTCCATGGAAATAAAATGATTTCAGTGAATGAAAACATACCTGTATTTGGCTCATGAAGCTGGATTTAGTACCTCTTACTTCATCTTGGGCATGATGGAGGTCCTAACAAGACAAATGCTGATTACTCCAATAGTCACATCTATTCAAGCAAGCTAAGAGCTACTTAGTAAGACAACTTTCACATGACATGATTTGTCATAAGTGATAATAAGGGAGCTTTTTACCACCCATGTTAAGTTTGTTATTATCACACAGGTAGACAACATTTTTTCAAACAAATAACATTTTTTTTACCAACACGTACATTTGTACAACAAGATCACTATACCATGCTAAACAAATAATGCAAATTCTTTAAGCATTGAATTATCTTACAATACTCTCTGTGCCACAGGAACACATATGCAAAGATACAAAAATGTCAGTTTTCACTTACCTGAAGATGTTGTTGAATTTGCTGTTCACATGCATCTCTTTTCCTCTTTTCATCATCCAAAGCACTCTCTAATTCCTCAACTTTCTCCCGAGCAAGATCTGCTTCTGACTGTTGTTGTTGTTCTATGTCCTATACAAGTAAATTCATTAGTATTCTGTCTTGTCAAATGCTCAAGTTTAATTTTAATTTGGGTACAAACAAAGTTGTTGTTAGCCTAGTAACTAGTAAGTAGGGCACTGCATAGTGTTACTATGTAGGTAGGTTATTGAAATTTTTATTGAAATAATAATAATTATTATTATTATTATTATTATTATTATTATTATTATTATTATTATTATTTTTACTGAAATTATCTCATGGAACAAACTTAGGGAAAAACAAAATTTGTATATTTTATTTTAAGCCACATACACCTAGGATTCAAGTTTTGCATGAAAAGTTTTCAATAAAGTATTATTATTATTATTATTATTATTATTATTATTATTATTATTATTATTATTATTATTATTGTATGAAGGAATTAACTCAATTATGATAGAAAGCTAAAGGGTAACAAGAAAAATATTAGTGATTACCTGTAAATCAGCCTTGAGCTGGTCCATTTTGTACTTGATCTGGTTGACCTCATCTTTAAACATGTCTCTTTCATGACAAACCTCCTCGTATTCTGAACTACTGATACCGCTTGTAACCTCTCCGTTACTCCCATCACGGAGACTTGCTATGACCTTATCTTTAGCCTAACAGGAAGACATTAAGTGTAGTAATAGTTAGAACTCGGTTATTTATCAAAGAATAAGACAGTAGAAGAACATTTACTGAGTCATTAAGCAGTATGCTGTTCACTACATCCTGAGGTGAATAACTGTGTTATAAACTTGGTCTCGCCAGTAAAAAATGAGGTATTAATTTGATGATCCAAATTTGTTTTTTATTGAAACGTGGAAAACCAGCTGATTTTGCATACAAGGTATTAAAAACAAACAGCAATTTGGTTTGAAGATTTAACAAAAAATTAAAACTGAACTATGTTCCATCTGCAAGCCACTTTTATTACCAGAATCATTACCAAATTAGAAAACAGTCCTAAAAAAATATGCGCACTGATTGGTTAAAAATTGTTTCTGTAACTCCATAGAAACACAGAACTTGCACGAGCTGTTGACGTGATGATGGCGCGAGCAAAGAGAATTTACATTTTGATAGTCAAAGTTAACAAGTTGTTTTCGTTTTTTTCGTCGCGGTGTTTTCTAAAACTTGAGAAATAGAAAAAATGTTTTTCGTGTTTCAATCAAGTTATAGAAACACTTGTGAAAGTTTGGGAGAACTCGAAAAAGTTGTGGAAACACTCGCCTGCGGCTTGTGTTCCCACAGCATTTCTCGTTCTCCCAAACTTCCACTCGTGTTTCTATAACTCGATAGAAACACGATACATGTTTTCTATTTCTTAAATATCAATGTTTCCAAATATCAACTCTGTCACTTTTTGGCCCACACGGCAGTTCTGATAACATTGAAACCTTTTTTACTGCAATATAAACATGCAGTACAATACCCTGAATAGGATGTCTGGAAAACTGAATGTATTAACCATTAAGCAGCAGCACCTTGATAAGGAACTGACAGTTTGGAAACAAAATGCAACACTGTGCATGTGGCCACCCCTGTTGGACATACATGTAACAGGACACAAAAATTCCTCAGTAGAATAATGGAGTAGAGTCATTTTTGTTACATGCAAAGTCCGAGAGAACTTGAACTTGCAGTCAACAGATTCACTATGTATACCTGATTGTTTGCTTTACAAGCACACAAATGTACAACAACAAAAAAGCAAAACCAAACATTTACCTGAAGAATTCTGGCTGCCTTGTCCTTATAGTCCTTCAGTTCTTGTTTTGCAGTTTCCAAATTTGCTTTAGCAGTTTTAAGCATTGCTGCATTGTCATTACTCTTGTCTATGATAGAGCTAAGGAGAATAATCTGCAAGTAATCTAATTATCGCAGTATAACACCTAAGGACCAATCACTGTTGCAGAACAGTAAACTGATTGTCAAAATATGTCACTGATTGGAATCAAGTTTAATCACATACCAGGTAAATGTCATTCAAAGAAACTGAAACCTGTGTTTATACCAAGCGTATAGTTTTGTTGGAAAATAACTTTCTACATTTTGAACTTTTTCCATAATACATATAGCTCAAAATCAAATCAAAAGATAATTAACAATCATGGATACTCTTCTCTTCATTAATTTTCTTTTGCATATTTTTCAGTGACTCAGCCATGGCTGCTTGCTCCTCTTGCAGTTTAGTTTGTCTATCCATGGACTCGTGCTAACAAAAATAAATATAAAATACAATTGTTATTAACAGAGTTAAACCATGCTTGTGTACCTCAGCAGAATGCTTTATGTACAGTTGTACTCAAAGAAAGATAAATGACACCACAGCTGAGTTATTAGTGTGGGTGGGTGGGGGGCGGGGAGGTAAAGTCTGCATATGAGCCTAGTGGCCCATCAGGCTGGAGTTTATCCCGGGTTTCACATGAAGCAACTAGGAGTATTTCTACTCCCCCCTGTGCAGGGTCACCCCAGCAGTAAATTTGCCGCTATGCATTTATACACCTGGGTGAAGAGAGACACCATGAAAGTAAAGGGTCTCACCCAAGAACACAACACAGTGCCCCGGCCAGGGCTCAAACCTAGACCATTTGATCCAGAGTCCAGCGCGCTAACCATTAGGTCACCTTGCCTCCCAGGTGGGTGGGTGGGTGGGGGGTGGTACAGAAAATATATTAACTAGTGCTGTATCATGATGTACCTCCATTTTCTTTTGAGACTCTTGTTCAGCTTTAAGTTTCCTCTCAGCCTCTTCCAGTTTAGCTTTTAGTGTATCTAACGCATGACTGTGTACTCCGTGAGAAGCTGAGTGATCTTGCAGTAGCCTATGGAATCAACAACAGCTCATTAAACTCACCACATGCTTCACCTGTTTACCAAGTTTTTAAACAGAAATTGCTAAATTCTTGTTGCAGGACCTTTCTCTTTCTAGTTGGTACTCTTCAATTTGCTGTCGTTTACTCTGCAGTTCCTGGTCTGACTCTTGTATCCTTACTCGTAACACAGCTAACTGTGAGTCTTTCGCAGTTAGTGCCTCAGTAAAATCATCTTCCTTCATTCTCAGCTGCCTTGCAATGTCCTCAGAAGATGATAATTGTTCCTGGCTTCTTTGTAGCAGTTTCTCTGCTTCTTTCACTCCTGTGACAGAAAGGAAAAATAATTTCCACTAATTTACAAAATACTCATGTGCACCAAGAAATCTCATTTTTAATCACTCTTAAATTGTCTGTGCCTTTAGATGATCAGCCACTTACTTTCAGTTTTCAGTGAACAATAGAGCCAATCAGGTTTACGTTTGTATTAGCTAAATGTATTTTCTACTATAATGAAGAACTCTTGTATCAAATTGTTATATTCTAGAACTTCAACATGGGAATCCCACTATGGTACCAAAATCACACAATGTGTGACCTATAGATATGAGATATGAAAGTACTGTTTTACAGTAACGGACTGGATAATACCCAAAGTTGGGTGGTAAACAGTCACAGCCTTATTACATTTTGAGTCGCAAAAAAGATTCTCAATTAGGATGCTTGCTTTGCAGTGTTAAACTTTTGCTAACCAGTGTCAACAGTCAGTTCACAAGGATTTGATGAATGACAAGTGACACAATGTATGGTGTTGAATTATGTTCATGACAAATCATGGCGGCCTCAGTGTCCATAAGCCAGGGTGCTGGTTTTATGGCCAAGTTATATCTTTACTTACTCCTTTCAGCTTCCTTGGCCCTTTGCACTACAGAAACCATTTCTTCATTGAGTGAAGCGACTTCTTTCCTCAGTAGCATGTTCTCTAGTTCAAGGTTGGACACATGGTCATCTGCTGGACGGTGGCTGCCAGCATTAGTGTCATGTTGAGGCATGTCCTGTGACTGAGGCTCTTCTAAGCTGGGGCCATTAGCAATGTCTGAACTGTTTGCAATATTTTCACCTTCACCAGTACTCTTGGCAACAGTTCCTAGTTACAACAACACAAAATTTACCATTATACAGACAAGAGCAAGCATGTTCATTTTGACACTTTTGGCATTACTAATCCCAGCAGTGTGCAAGGTGAGTGTTGGATATGAATGAGCCTATCAAGTTAACAAAATAACACCCATGATTACTGTCCATGATTATATTGCCCAACGTCCCCCCCCCCCCCCCCAAATAAATAAACAAGAAGTTGCTATAGCAACTTAAAACCGCGCTTATATTTTTGGCTCATTAACAGCTTTCTTTCTCAAAAGTCACGGTTAAATTTAATCTGTTTGCATTATGAGTAAAGGACTAGCAAAGTAGTCACGTTAGTCACACAATCCGAGGTTTAAGCTGTCCCCGGCTATCTTTAGCTAAGGGGTTTTTCCCTTCTAATGACGTAACCCCTGCACGTTCAGGCACGCTCAATTGTTTACTTTAGCAAATATTTCATTTCCTTTCAAATCTTTGAACTCACTTCGATGAAACAGCCAAAGAATTCACTTTGATTGCCTAAACCCACAAGAAATACTCGCAGAAGAGGAAACAAATTAAATTAATGACCGTCGCTTCTGCCAACATAAACATGCAAATAAAACCCAATTTTATTTGTCACGTAACGAAAGTGAAACCTGCAACATCAGCGCATTCCATGGCTGATGTAATACCTTTTTTCAGCGTATTCAACATTCGCTTTCAATCCAACGCTTCGATAAAACCAAAAGAAAATATACTTTATACACAATAAAGAAAACAATATCCGCAACATTTTCGGTACATTAATGTTTCAACAGCTTTTTGCGAATAAACATCATAGGTTGCGTGATTTCAAAGCCCCAATCACGATTTGGCCGAGTGGAGGTCTGGGTGTGGTCACCGACAAAAAAACGAAAAAAAAAAAAATCCCGTGTAAAGCAAGAACTGCGCTCGGCCCACGGCCGCGCGGTTAATAATGGGATGGTGATGAAAATAAGGAAAGCATTGGCTAGTTGTTGTACAACCAAATTCCCAGAACTTACCCATGGTAATCAGTAAAAAGAAGATAAATGAAAAATAACAAACAGCAGGCATCCTCACCTTCAGTAATATTTCCGTCTGCAACATCACCTTGCATGAGCTCTGACACAGAGTCACTTGGTTTTACAGCTGTTTCAGATGAACTTTCTACCAATACCTTTGGTTTCACAGGTTTTCTTTCCTTAGCAGCAGGAACATTGCTGTTGAGGAACTCAAATAATTTCTCATCATTTTTTTGTTCTGTTCTTGTCACCCTTGGGGGTGTTCTGGAACCAGATGAGGGAAACCGAGACTTGATGGGAACTGTAGGACCACCTGTTGTACAACAACAAAACAGTAAAACTATTAATACAAAACAGCAAACACAAGACAGCAGCTGTTTTGAGACAACTGACAAGTTGGAGATTTGCTTTTAGTTTTGAAGTCTTATCATAATGTAGAGACTGGAATAAGTGCTAGATTTGAGACAGATTTACGCAGATTTTGCAAGTAAAAACTGATGTTGTTATATAGCTGGAATTTTTTCCCCAACAGCATGCGCTCTCATTGGTTACTTCGAGGTCACATGACATCAAACAATGAAACTGTTTCCCGCCAATCTCAATGTTTCCCGAGGCTCCACCTCGGGAAACATTGAGATTCTCGGGAAACAAAATTAACTGTTTCCCTCGGGACCAGTCATTAAGTGTTTAATATTATACAGTACATTTAGGAGTGAAAGCACTAAATATCTTTTGTCAAAATACTATTTTTGCAGTAGCATGCAATAAAAAAATATTTCCCACCTAACACACTACTTTCACTTGGTGCTCTAAGGATGTCAACTTCCTGATTGTTGAATGGCGCAGGAGCTGTTCTGGAAGCTGAAGCAGGGTTTGCAGATGGACCACCTGCAATGAGCCCTACAGGTTCTTGATTGGCCTGTTCCTTGGTAAGTGCTGTGGCTGCAGCAGTGTCAACCTTCTCCAAAAGTGACTCTGCCTTGCCAGCAAGCTCAGTAAACCATGACATAGTTATATCTAGAAAATAAATTTGATTTAAGTAAGCTTATCATGTGAACATCTAAATCCTTGCTGTGCAACACTGACGATGAACCTCTTCACATGATAAACACAATGTTTGGAAAATGAGCTGAGCTTAAAGTCCTCACAATAATGACAGATTCACAAGCAGAGTCATATCATATGGACACCCCAGTGAAAATAAAAAGCCTGGAGTCACATTGGAAGCTGGACAGAGTCAGAATTGGAATCAGAAGAGTTTCTTTTCCTTCCAATTCTCATTAATTCCCTTTATTGGAAAGTAATTTTTCCTTCACTTTGTGTTAATTTAAGTCGCGTTAATTTCCAATACCTTAATTAACACAAGCGCTAATTTCCTATAATAGGGTAGTTGATTGCCCTTAAGATCCATTGATAATGAACTCATTCAGGTGCAAAAGGCCTACAGCAGTTTACACAGCCACTTGGGCATGACCCATATACTGTTTTAGTATATACCAGATAAGTGAATAGTGCTTTCCATATGTGCTGATTGGTTAACTCGGAGGTGATTAGCAAAGTACTATTACCTCTGAGCAGCCGAAGAGAAAAGAAGTGGTTTCTCGTGTTGTTTTGGGTACCAAAAGTGATGTTTTGGTCTACTAGTTATTCCGCTTGTGTGGTATAATTATACCAAAACAATTATTCACCTCAGTGTCGGTGAAAGTGGTGGATATTTACCTCTCCGCTCGGTAAATATCCACCACTATTCATCTCCACGTCGTTGAATAATTGTTAACTATTAGTGCTTAGTAGAAACTCAGCTGTGTTCTGTTGGAAATCCACAAATCTGATTGGTTCTCCCATTGTTGACTATTTCATGACAGAACACAATCGCGTGCACTGCACTTTCAAGAGAATTTTTTTTTTGATTTTTTGGCTAAAAGTACATAAAATTGTAGGTTTTGGACTGCAATGTGTAGTTCCAGAAAATATCCATACCCCCACCACGGAGGGAATTCCAGCTAAGACCCCCCACCTCTCCAGAATTTCCATTTTTGTGAAGGAAAATAAACCCCCCCCCCCCTCCCCTCCGGAATTTCCAAAAGTTTCTTTCATACCCCCCTGTCCCTCTGGAAAAAGCAATTTAAAAAGAAATTGTGCAAATGTTCTAAACATTAGGCCGCCTTCCATTGTAAACATCGCTATAGTGTTCAACCGATCGATCTAACCATCTTACTAGTAACGATACATACTGTTGAAGACAAAAAGTATGTCAGTAATTTCTTCAAAAGTAAGCAGAAAAAATTTCTGGTAGTCACTTGTAAGATTACCTTGATGTATAACAATCCATCCCCTTTCATTCCAATCCAAAAGAAAACCGCTAAATGTATTAGAACATGGATTGAGAACTGTTGACAACATTCACCGTAAACATGATCACAAAATTGCAAACACGCTCGCAGAGAAAGCCAAATTGACCCGGAAAATTGCAAACAAATAGCCAGAAATAACAAGAACAAGATATTCTTGGGTTTCTGAAATTGTTACACTATTTTCATCATCAATAAACAGAAAAATGTTCGCAAACAAGGACGACTTTCTGTCGATCGAATGCGAGAAACAAACAACTCTAGTCACCAGTGCATTTCGAAGAAGAAAACCTGTTTAAAATGTAATATGGTCATGTATCGAAAGCCTAGGCTGCTATTTTTTCTATTTAAAAGATTTTCAGAGTAGGTAAGAAACGATTTTGAAACAAATTTGCATGGCATCGAACTTGACCATCTGGAAACGTAAATTCACAAACAACCCCCCTCCTCTCCGGAATTTCCTGGGCCTTTGATCCCCCCCCCCCCACCCCTCTGGAATTTCCAATTCCCTCCGTGGTGGGGGTATGGATATTTTCTGGAACCACACAATCCTTTAAAGTTTCTACCAAAACAGTTGGACTACTTGCCCTCATTTTCTATGAGAGATAGTCAACTTGGCTGTGCCTCGTTGACTATTCGCTCATGGAAAATGAGGGCTCATAGTCTAATTGTTAATTAGGGCCTGCTTATAACCAATCAGATTTGAGTAGTTTATAGTTAAATTGATGCATTCTCTGTGTAGACAAAACATTACAGACAAGTACGTGTGTGGGAACTTTCAAAAAAGAAAAGGACTCCCAGTTACTAATAGGAGGGTTACAGAAAACCCCTGTTGTGACACAATCTAGACACAGAGAAATCCAAAGAACTTAGAACGCTAATTACTGCATGTAACACTTAAAGAATTAAAACCCATAAATATTTACAAATAAAACTATAACAAGCTAGGCAATGCAAAGTTTTGGCTATAAAATACAAGACATTTATTCAATTTCAGACCAATAACATATAAAGGAAAAACGGTTGGACTCTCAACGCTATCCGTTTTGCTTCCTCATATAAATGCGTATTAAATATAATACATATGTAAGACTTCAAATTAATGACTGATCTGGCGACGTTATGTGCGATATGTCAGTTGTAGTAAGCTTACTTCATGCACTGACTAGATAAGAAACGGATTCATTTAGTTTCTCGTCACATCCTATCTCCAAAATGACTGATGCTGAATAATACAAAGTGGAAACGTGTAAACTTTGAGTTTCTTAAAAAAATGCAACGTACCTTGAAGACTGACACCTTGTCACTTGTGCAATTACAGCATTCACATTCCTGAATCTTTCCTGCTTTGTACAAAAATATACTTATGACTCCTTTGCCGAATATCGGATTATACTGTTCAGTTACAGTTGCAAAATAAAGGGAAGAAAAGGACATCAAATATTACCAATCCGCCATGTTTACATCGTACGTGTCAGAGCGATGATGCGCATTCTCTCATGGTGCAACCGCAGGCCAATCATATCGCGGTGCCCTTAGCAAGATTGCGTGACAAGTAAATTTCTTTTTCTATTAAAATCAGACCTCACAATATGACAGGGAAGAATCCGATCAATAAAACCTCATCTTCGGTTATTCTGTTGCAACTGATTGCAATCAGCGTACTAACTTGTTTTTGGTATACACTTGTAAACCCACCATCCCCACCCCCAGAAAAGTGGCATTATATTCTGATTTATGATCTATATACCCTGGTAAGCTGACATTTAGCAGCTGAGTTTCTTTGATTTGTTAGCAATATAAATATCGTTTTTACTCCAATAAAGTTTCCCAGTTCGTTGTAGGTTTTAATATGTATAGTTTTGTCTCTAGGGATCAGGAAATAATTTTGACATAATTGTTTATTGCCTACTATCCAGTTGAGTATGGCATGAAGGGAGTTTGGGGGCAAAGTTTTGACCTTAAAACTACGTTGTTACCATGGGCAACTGACTCAGTTTCCAATAGTAACTTGTCGAACTCAGCCATTCCATGATTTGGCAGGCCTTTATTGCACGTGACGGGATGCATATGTTACCAAATGGATCAGTACTAAGCTGGTTACTAGTGGCAACGACGTAGTTTTAAAAATCACCAAACTTCCCGTGCCTTACTCAACTGAAAATCGTAGTAAGATTTTGGATAAAATTTATGATAAAAAATCTATTTCAGGGAAAAATAATAAACATCACTGAAGTCTGGAGCATCAAGATTGTGTTGTTTTAGAAAATCCATACCCCTCCGACAGAGGGTTTTTTTGGCTTAAATCCCCCCACCCCTCTGGAAATTCCAGTTAAACCCCATACTTTCCTCTGAAAAATTTAGCCGTTTTCCGAGTTACATTTTTCCTCTGTTTCAAAATGAGTCTGTGCATAATAATAATAAATAATAATAATAATATGGTGCAAAACCATTCATATGAAATTGAGTTCCACCTTCATGTCCATTTTCATGCAAATCGAAGTCATTTTCATCTGCATGGTTTCTAGCCTGTGTTGCAGATGAACTAAGCCCCGGGGTTTAGTTCATCTGCATGCAAGGCTGCATGCATGGTAAAAGACAACTCTTGAAGAGTTATGTTTACATGCATTTTATTAACTCGAATTTGATGCTATAAGCAATAGAACTTGATGTTTCAATTATTCCGGTAAATGGAGAAAGGCAGTGGATGTTTTGCACAAGAAATAATTATTATAAGAAGTGAGCTATCACTGTAGAGATAACAATCGTTACATTCACCAATCAATAAAAATTAAATATTGAATGACGATGTGTCAACTAACTCTGAATAGTGATATATAAAAAATCCACCCAAACTTTATATGTTGACGTGTAAAGAACTAAACAAATTGAGGTCACAGTAGCTTTATTTGGATTGAAAGGACAACACAAAAATACAAACAGACAAACAGAATTATTTATTTCTGACCAATGATTGTTCCTTAAACCCATTTCATTTAACTTGGCACACAGTACATGTGAAAGATATGCCTTTTCCATGTTGTCTGGTAAGAAAAGGCTGGTACAAGAGGAAACAAACAATTAAGATTTGTTTTACAAGGCCGTTTATTGGGGGGGGGGGGGGGGGGGGGCAAGCATAGGCAGGGGATTTAACTTAGCTGAGATTCATTGAACCACCCCCAGGGCATCTGTGCATGGCTGAAAGAGTCATAAATGTTGAGATGGAATCCACCAGGAAGTCGAGTAATATTTATTCCAGTTGGACAAAAAATCGAGTACCAGAATAATTTAAATCGTACTGCATTACTTTTCACCCCAAATATAAGGTAAAGAGGTAAGTAATTATCTGTGATAACACCAACAACTATTTCTTATCAGAGTCTGAGAAAATAAAATTCACAAGCTATAGGCAAAAGCAGTAACACAAAAGCTTGCAATAAGGTGTAAATAATTTTGGTACATAATTTTGTCCAATAACTTCTCAAAGTCCTGACAGATTCCGTCTTAATAACATTTTGTTAAAAAGTCTGCTAAAACCATTTAAAGCCTCACTACAGGCAGAAAAATTCTCTTGAATAATTTCCCTGCTTATGCCCAGTGTCCCCCCTGCCTTTTAGCTTGAAAACAATGCAGCACTGATGATGTACACTTGGAAGAGAAAACAAACTGGGGCTGTGGTCACCATAAGAAGCTGGCCAAGAAAGACAAATTGTATGGTAACGCCAGCTTCCCAATGCTGCTCCAAGCATCGCCCACAGTGTTGGTCCAATAATCATCCTGAATATCCACATCACACAAGATGCTCTTTGAATCTGAAGACAGCAATGTACCAATTTTTCACACTTTTCATTGTCCCAAATTTAGATAAGTCTTCAACGACAAGATGCGAATCACAAGCCTTTTTGTGCCACCTTGATAATACTCTTCTGTGAAAATCAAAGGAGATTCCTGGCCTGGGACGTCTGATCAATATTTGAACTTTCTGCCACGTGCATGTAGAGCTAGTTCGGAATAAAAGTGATACCCTGTTCTCTTTGCGCATTGAACAGAATTTCTTCACATCTGTCTGGTATGCATATCGCCGTTACTCTAGTCCATTATCATTCAATCAGAAATCTTGCCTTGTTTTTTCTTTTGATTACTTTACGGATCATTGGGAGGGAGTCCTTGTCTTCTTCGTTCAGCCTTCCTTTTATTCCATGCCTTCTTACACTCCCTGTACGCTTCAAAATAAAACCCACATTTGCTTTTATCATAGTTATTTTCGATTAGGCATTTCATAGACGCCTCTGATTCCTCAATACAAGGATTTGTCTTTCGATCTGTCCATCGTCGTCCCTCCGCCATTTTGTTGGGAATATTAGTGCCATTCCCTCTCGTTTTCTATTGCAACCACAGGCCTGCCAAGCTCGAAGTGTGAACGTAACCTTCGAAATATAAAGATTTGTATGGGAGAAATAACGATTCTTTCTGCTACCTATGAAAACCGAGCGATTTAGGAATCGACTTACTTTACTTTAGTTGAATGTTTTTTCTCTTCTCTGTGGTCCTCGAGCAGATTTATGGTCGTTCTATTAGTTTTAGTGGAACCGGTTTGCTCTTCAGTACAACTTTAAAGCAAGGGACCGCAAACGAAAATGCTGCTAATGTAGGATCCAGCAAGGGATCTGATCAGCGTGAAAATGATAAATGACAAACAATACTGCAAGGCTGATCGTACTACATAAAAAGTAAACTTTGTGAGACACCAACACGACTAGAACCGATATAGTGGGATTGCAACCGTGGACAGCTGTTTCGTTCTTTTTGGAACTCGTCAGCACGGTGTAGCAAATCTAAATAACGCCAGCGAAAGAGCCAACGCAAATAGATTGCCCAATGTACACTATATCAAGTTCCGTACTTTGAACTCACTTGTTCCCCGAATCCTGCACTACACCGTGCTGACGAGTTCCAAAAAGAACGAAACAGCTGTCCACGGTTGCAATCCCACTATATCGGTTCTAGTCGTGTTGGTGTCTCACAAAGTTTACTTTTTATGTAGTACGATCAGCCTTGCAGTATTGTTTGTCATTTGCTCTTCAGTCTCCATATCACTAAAACAAATAGAATGGCTACAAATCTGCTCGAGGCCCACACCGTCACGAGAGAAAAAAACACTGAATCAACACTCAACTAAAGTAAGAAAAGCCTATTTTTATTTAAATCGCTACATTTTCATAGGTTACAGGAACAATCGTTACTTCCCCCATACAAATCCTTATAATTCGAAGGTTACGCAACGGCGCCTACGCTCACATTTCGAGCTTGGGGAACCTGTGTTGTTACACGTGGACTCGGGCGAAATGTACGGTTACCCCTAGTAACTCGTTGGTCAAAGTCGCTTCGAATTCAAGTGAGATATCGCGCGGAAAGCCCAGCTCAGATGCTATTGGAAACCGAAAAGAGAGGCAGCAAAGAACACTCGTACCTGTTCTCACGCTGTGCAAAAGTTCAATAAAAGCGTCGTTGTTTCACGTGGTAGAGGTTTCACTCTTCTCTGAGGATTCTCCGCAAGCTCGTTTTTAGTAGGCGTTGAATTCGATTTGTTGCCGCCTTTCTTCTCGATTTCCAAAAGCAACTCGGCTCGATTTTAAGCCCGCTATGCCAAGTGACTCGTAGAATGACCATCAGTTAGCCTCGATTAATATATTTATTAATTAAATGTTCACAGTTTATAGTAGTCCTCTTGTAGACAGCTAGTAGTCCTGACAGGTAAATAAAGTTGTTGCATGTATGTGTTGGTGTAAGCCGTGGAGAAAACTATATAGGAGAGGCTTTGATTCTATTATGGCGGCACAAGCAGACAAACCGAGAGATTGTACGACTACCCTCCCATAATCATGGCTGTTTACGGGTTCAGCGTGAGTTTCGCCAGCTCCTCAATCACAACTTCG
This sequence comes from Meandrina meandrites, assembly GCA_963693305.1. NCBI lineage: Eukaryota > Metazoa > Cnidaria > Anthozoa > Scleractinia > Meandrinidae > Meandrina > Meandrina meandrites. The sequence continues at coordinate 38,961,745 of OY855909.1, read as the reverse complement.
GTGCCTGCACGAAACCCGAACAGAAGGGGGCTCGCAGACTACGACTACAGCCTGACCGCAGCTCAGCTCCAACCTCGTTAGAGTTCAGATGCCCCGTCTGTCTGTGAATTGGACTGCTGCCTACCAAGGAGGCATCTTACTCGATATCAAGAGACTACAGTCCGCGCGCGCGGTTTCGGTGCAGCTGCACAACGATCCGAGAGGGAGTGGGCACTAGCTGTCAAAACTTGCTCATTAACGTGATTGTTTGCTGATTGTTTGCGTATTTGTCGTCGATTTCACAGTATCAGGCATGCGCACAGCGCGTCACTACTGTAGGGTCCGACTGTAACACGTGACACGCGCCAGTGTTAAACCATTTCCGATCTTTCTTTCAATTCAGCAACTATTTGAGATAAGTTGCGATAAATTCTTCATGGTTCATGGTTTGATGTGTTTTGTTCTTCGGTAAAAGCGCTTTTCTTGAAATACGTGGTCGTCCAGTAAGTTCATCCTTTCCAAGGTATGCCACATCAACAGATCCTCCTATTTCAAATTCCTTCGAGGGATAATTAACCTGAAAACAATGACAAGAACGCTCTAATTGTTACTAAAAGACCTAAAACAGCATTCAGAAAACAAGTACGTTTTCGTTCCAGTGATTTGTGGCTAGCGGACATGACGTGACACTTTTGTGCTGTGACATAATTCTCGTTTATTATTTTGGCCGAGTGTTACCGTAAACTGAAAAGTACAACCAATGACAGTGCACGCTGGTAATGTTTATCTTCCTTACCTTGCCATGAGACATTTCTGACGTGTGTAGAAGCACGTTGGGCGCATCCGGCAGGATTTCCACCATCACGCCATAATCCCTGATACAAAATCAAACAAAGTTAGAAACGTAAAAAGACCATTACTATCGGAATCAACGATCGTCAGCGGCAGATCACCGGAAATCTCCCAATGCGGTCACCGCAGAGCAAGAAAGGGGCCTTTCTATACTAAGTAGATCACTTGCCTGACGTCAACAATTTTTGTGGTATATGTAGCTCCGACTTGAAGAGCATCTGTCCAGTCCTGGGTAGAGTGAAACACGAGATAAATATTTCTTTGTCCCATGACACAGACATACTAAATACACTAAACACAAGGAAGATCAACGCCCATAACCTCTGCACTCTCAGAAACTGAGCTATCAAGCCAACTAGCTAGGAGCTGACCACATTGTGAGAATGAATACAGCAGACGCGCGGAAACAACTTGAAAAGTTTAACCTCAATTTTTCAAGTTCTGATCCATTTCCATCCTAGCCATTCGCTGCCAAAGACGCTTGTTAACAGTTTTAGTGCTCTAATACATCAACTGCTAATAAAAATTGGCCATTATTTTTCGGCTTCCTTTACGCAAATCATTCTTTTTTTAATGGAAGAGTCTCATGCCCTCTACAGGAATTTATAGACCCCAAGTCTCTTTTTTCGCACAAGATATCTTTGAGCGACTACACGCTGCTCCTTCCCGCCTACGTTTTGCCTGTATTGCGATGTAAGTAGATATTAGTACTGCGCCAGATCATTGCAGTATGTGATGACACCGCATGTCTAGTGCCAGAATGAGAGGTATTTTTAACCAGAATTTTGCTAAAATTAGAATTGTTCGCTCTCCGTCCTAGAGATGCGTTAGTCTTACAGTGCTTTGACAGAGTTGAATATATTCCAACAGCTGGGCTTGTTCACTGAAGCTAACAAGTATCAAAGTCATCAGGTTTCTTTGCCTATGGCAATTTGTTCTCATTATGAATGCATTTACGATAAAAGACGTTTGGATGCAGAGGACCACGCAACGAGGAATAAAACTACTTGGCTTGTCTGTTGCAATCAATTTGGTTGTATTTACGATGTTGCATACGGCGCGACCTTGACCTTCTGCCTATATCACTCTGTAATTTCGTTCCACTGTACTATCAGTTATTATGAGCACTAAACCAATGTCCGGGAACTCTAGCTCTGGGTATGTGTTACAAACTTCACATATTATACCCTGCGATCAAGGGAATTATTCAGCGCACAGGCTTCTGTCTTCTTCTCTTGGTCTCCAACGATTTTTTTAAAACTTTCGCATCACATGCTTGATAATGCAAAGAATTTAATTCCAAAGTTTTATTAAGGTTGATTTTACTGGAACACGTCCAAATTTATCCTAAAGAAGGCGTTCCGGCCGACGAAAATGTTGCCTTACGAATTCAGCGTTCGCAATTCATGCTAAAATATTCAAATCAATGTTTTTTACATTCCATCGAGTGAGCAAAAGAGTGAGGGAAAAAACACAATATTGAAAACAATAGCAACGAGCTGTATTTATCGGTGCAAGCAGAAACAAAATGCTAATCAAATCGTGAAGGCACAGACTTGACTTGACTATACAATACAAAACTAAGTATGCAGCCAAAAGAAGAATGTTTCACGCCTTTTTCATACCACCAGGAAATCGAGAGAGCGAAGTGGTTCAAGAATGAATTGGATAAAGGTGATTGGAACGAAGTGCACAGAAGTTCAGATTCCATCTACTGGCAGAAAACCTTCCCTCACGACGAAGTCCCCATAAAGGTGCTGTTCATGTATAACATGCCATTTCCTGCGGAAAAGTTCTTGGATTTGCTTAACCCCATAAACCAGGATATACGAAAGAAATGGGATCGAGCTTGCTTTGATCACAAAATACTGGAAACATATCCAGACGGCCAGGGACATATTGTATCTCTTCGCTCCCCGACCTCGTGGCCTCTGTGGGATCGCGAGTTTGTCCTGTTTATAGCACCTTACAAAGAAATCGACTGGTTTGGTAAACAAGCGTTTTACTTGGTTCAAAAGAACGCCTGGCACCCGTCAAAACCCGAGGGACAGGGCGGTCTTGTCAGAACGACTAATGGCGGGAATTTTTTTGTGGTCATCCCTGACGGCAAACCCCGGGACGGCAAAGAACCAGACGCCACGTGTAAAGTGTTCGGTCTTTCAAACAACAATTTCAACGGATGGCTGCCTCGTAAATATATCGAATTCTTGGTTGCAAGGAGCGTTTCGGCTTCATTTGATCTACTTCGAGAAAGCATGATCGAGGGTTACAACAGTTATTTCAAAGATAATTAAAATTTCTTCACAAAAATAACACTGCATGCACTCTGCCTTGTCAGACTGTGGTTGGAAAGAAACCGTAAGGTTGTAACAACTGTTCAGTAGGTTATATCTTTAATTCACTTGAACGTCTTTTAGTCATAACGAAACGACGGACCTTGTCTAACTTGAAAAACGCGTCAAAATTATTATTGTTGTGTTTAACTAGTTGTAGAAAACGCATATTAAATAGCGCTTGGGTCCCGATGATGTCAGTATTACATCTGAACATGCTGCAGTACTTAATAGATGATTACTTCGGCTTACAGCGTATATCGCAGGCAGCGTCGGCCTGCGGCCTCAGCTGCCTGCAATATATCCAATAATGCTGTGAGCCGAAGTAATTATCTATTATAATTACTGACCCTCCTAAAGCCGTATTTTAGTCGCTTCTTTATTGATGTTTTGGTGCATGGCTGCAATATTCGCTATATTGCAGAAGGAGAACGATGGGATTTTAGGAGGGTCAGTAATTACACCTAGTTAGTTTGGTTTGCTCGTTAGTCTTCTATGTTAAACTACCGTGAAGTCTACATTAAGCCCCTCCTCCTCTCTTTTAAGCCCCATATCTAGTAAGCCCTCTTCTGGAAGTTATAATAAGCTCCTCTCTATTAACCCCCTCCCCTCTCTCCCTCCCTCCTCCCTACATGGCAGATCACCACAAAAGAAAACGAGGTAATTCAGGCTTCTTTTCTTATTCATCCACCATATTAACCTGTTGTTGCTACTTTTTGTAAAAAAAAAATGTGTTTCTTAACAGCACTAAAACATACACTTCATTTATTTTATGTTCCCAACTTATTTCAAACAATGATTGTTTAAAATAAGACCCCCTTTCTATTAAGCATATCCCCCACCCCCTTCCCACACACACACACACCACCACCCTCAAAAGGCAAAGTTCTAGAAAAGAAAAAGCCAAGAGCTTTTATTGTATTTGGTGTTCTGCTCGTGGCTCTCGAGGAAAAGAAAAAAAACAGTCAGCCATTTCTTATTTCAGGGCTAACATAAGAGCACAATCAGGCAGTTATTCTCTGTTAAATTCACAGTAAGCGTCTGAACATTTTTACTTATCACCAGTAATGCTTACCTTTTCTGTTGTAAGTTCATTGATCTTGTCCACTGCCTCTTGGAGAGCTTTAGCATTTGGAGCAAAAACTGAAAACTGATCTTCTTCAACTCGACTAATGGTTGTACCTAAAACAAAGTCCAAAACGTTATCAAACATAAATTGGTTGAAAATCCGCCAGATATCACTGCTCCAACTCTTTGAATACCTATTCCGTAAACTTGAAGATTTATCTTGGATTTATTTTCGTGGCTTGACTCACGCGTTTTCCCGCGTTTGTTGTTGTTGTTTTATTGCCACCACATGATCGTAGTTATTTGGTGTTGGAAAATTCTGTTTAGGTTCTAGCCTCATTTTGCAAATGTCTGGTTTAGTTTCCTGTATTTTAGTTCTTTTTTCTTGTTCCAGTCTTCCTCTAGCAACAGGTCACGTGCTCTAAAGTGTTCTATTATATCAATCTACAAATGAACACACGAGTCAGGTGCACGCGTTTGAATGTAAGGATGAAAGATTTTGAGTGTTACCTGTTTCCTCCTGTAAGTTCTTGATGGTCATTCCGCCAACACCAAGCAGTTTTTTAATTTGGAGTCGAGGAACAGACACGTTTGCTAAGTGGACATAGAAATAAGCTCAGTAACAAGAACATCGAGTAATCATTTATGAAATTTATAATCGCTTAAAATATAATAAGAACAAACAAGAAAACAAATGAACGAGCTAAAGTCAAGCGTCGCTACAAGAAGCTTACCCACAGCCGGTGCACTGTCTTTGGGTGTTTTTCTCGCCTCGCTTTGACATTCTTCAATAATATCCAAAACTTTCATCCGATCTTCTGTGGAATTTAACACACAAAGAATTTAAAGCTGCTTCTTTATCATGGGCTTCTGTTGGGGACTGGAGATAGAGGAGAAAGAACTTTCAGTGCATATAGACGAACAGTAGTGAGCTTGTACTTGGCGGATTTTACTGTCACCGTCAAATGATTGATTCAAACCTCTACCCTTGGTCTAATTTTATGATCGTGTATTTACAACATAGGCTTCCCCAGCCTCCCCTCCCTGTGTACCTGTCGCTTTTCTTACAGCTTCCTCCACTATGTATAGCGGGAGACCTGGTACCTTGAAATCAGCCTGAGATAGATAAACACGCACATGTTAGTTAAAGCAGGCATGTACCATGATCAGAGAAGCGTTAGGGGTGGGGTGGGGAGGACAGCGTGCAGCAGTCGGAAGACCGACTGTAGCCTGCCATGCAGCCGTATTTTAGCGAGAAAGCGCATTTTTCGGGCGATTGCCATCTTGGATTCGAACTCGGAAGGGGCTTGGGGAGAGAAGAAAAAAGCAGCGCTCGCCCATCAAAAACACATCCATTGCAAGCTAGAAGTGAAGTACCTGAAGAGCTGTTATTCCTTCTCTGCTTCCAGCAAGCTTGAAATCCATATCACCCATAAAGTCCTCAATGCCCTGTTTATTAAAACAATACTCATTACTTTACAACACAATCGGGAGGGAGAGGGAGGTTACAACGCTCAACTGAAACTACAGTTTAAGAACAAATACACTTTTCAAAACTACTTATATATCCAGAGAAAGGGGATTCTGATAGATCTATCTTGATTGAAAACCGTCTCGAAATAATTGTGTTACCAAGATGTCTGTCATCAGACGATATTGATTTATATCTGGTTTATCTGGATCCTCCGCATCACTACTTGTTATCAATCCACAGGCAGCCCCTCCAACTGGACGAGTGATAGGGATCCCTGCAGACAAATGTAACAAATTTAGAATTATTTAGTAATGCCACACTGTAGTTTTGCTGCAAACCGGTCCAAGCTTAAGATGTAACTTGATTTATTTGGTTCCAAGCCTATATCACCCATAACTCTCGAAACCTCTGTATTTGACTTTGTAGTAACATACAAAGGTGAAGTGGGTCAATGCTAAGGATGGCGTGAGGCGGTGGTGCAATTTTACAGTTATTTGCCGAACCGACGTTTACTTTGAAAACAAAACTCTTAACAAGTGCTTACCTGCATCCATCAGAGCTAAACTTCCTGCACAAACTGACGCTAATGACGAAGAACCTGCAAACAGAATTATTGTCTGAGTACAGTAGAAAATTGCCTTAATAAGCAAATGATGAATGGAATGCATACAAGAAGCACGTCTATAAACTGACAATAGGCAATGTGCATCGTGAACGTGTAACTTGTACCCACTACTAAGAAACAACTACAAGTTTTTCGAGAACACTTGGAGCGTTATCTCCCTCACATTTAGTTCGTTTTATATTCACAGTCCTGCAGTTCCAATTCCAAGAAGTTCGAAACAGTTGTCTGCAAATGTTCACGGGCCCTTTTGTCTTTCATTCTGGATGTAAAGAACTAATTCTCTCCTGGGAAGGGGAGGGAGAGGTGAACTCACCCATCCAAGCAGTGTAGTTAGTAGTATCACTAGAGAATCAGGGTTCCAGTTACGTTTTTGAGGCAAAATGTCAACAAGGAATTCCAACGGGTCAAACTCCCGCTGCATTCCATCAAATTGTTAGAAATTATCTCTTAATTTGTTGAACAATGTAGCTGCTTTACCAGAGACCCTCCTCTTATCTGGAACATTAAACAAGAAACGGCTTTCAATTATTTTTGTACTAAGTTTTTGTATTTCGTTGATGTCTTAGTGGGAAGTAAGAGATAAAATATTTCCTTCCTTACCATTTGATTCTAACACTTGTGTCGTAAGTCGGATGGCAAATGGAAAATCCTTGGGAACAACTGGCTCTAGCGCCATTTCTGCTAAGTTTCCTAAACAGAAAAAAAATTTCAACTTTAACATTCCGTATACTTAAACTTGAAATCGTTTAGGCTTAGTTCACATTCTGTTTACGCTTTCTTGTTGCAAAGATAGAATTCATAAAGTTAAAAAAGATTCTTGATATCTCCCACTGCAGATACCACGTAAATGTTATAACATGCAGTTCAAACAGATCCTTACCGTGACCAACTTCTCGCCGATTGTAGCCACCAACCCATCCTATTTCATTCACACAAAACGGTGGAAACTAATTAAATCAGAAAGCAAAACACAAGCTTACAGTCAACATCAAATATCACAGATTGAAATTAAAATCAGTTGTAGTTCACTATAAAGTTGATGAAACTGAGGAAAAGCATACCTCATAGTGAAGCATAAAAAGTTTCTCTCTCAGATCCCTGCGAAAGTTTGTAAAGAAGAAAGAAAAGAGAAAGCTTGGCATTATTACTACAATATAACCAAACAATGTTAACACGGAAATCTTCATAAGATTAGTGGTCTTTTACTGTTTAACTTGGGCTTCTGTAGCATTAAGCGACAAAGAGTAATTGTTAATCCCTGGATAGAATGCTCGGCATTTGTCTGGTAAACCTAACAGCATGCTGATAACAATTTGTACTTATTTGTGGAATTGAGCACTGTGAGTGCCTTTCACTACCCCTGCAAGTACATACTCCCCCGATCAGGGTTTCAACCCAGCCTGGTCACCAGTAAAGGCAGTAACCTTTACACCACCACGCTTCTCAATTATTACTTATTAAAAATGATTGTACTTTTTTGAAAATTTTAATTACTTTTCGTGTGCAAACCAGAATCTATAATCAGGTTTATTTATTTTTACTAGTAGGTGTAAAACATAACTCAGAAATATTAAAAAATGCTTGTCAATGAGCTACCTTAAATTAACGAATAGCAACCACTATTTCTTTGCATCATTTAGTTAAAGTTTGTCAAATATATTTGAAAACTTAACTGTTTTACTTTCAAAGCAAAAGTACAAAAAATTTTGTGGAAAAACATTCTTACCCAACACCCACTACTGCAGCATCAGGCTGCCTTGCAGATTGATGAGATCCAAGTGTTGCTGTACAGAATATCTAATGGAATTTTAAAGCAAAGAAAATTTAAGCTTATCCCAAAAACAGTGTTGCTCTTGTAAGTTTCATTGTAGCTGCATTATTATCATGATAATATTGCTGACATGACATCATCTTCAACCTTTTCATTACAATTCCTGATGAAAATTCTAAGATGGCCACTAGCTTATTTAACTAACACTGTTAATGTAAAGCCAAGGCCAAATGACCATGAGAGTTAATGAGAGTTCACTCACATGAGAGTTTTTGTCAACTCTTGTCTATTATCATCAACTTGGGCCAAACAACAACAAGAGTCGTCAAGATTCCATTAAGAGTGACACATTCTTCCATTGACTCTTACCTGTGTTTCTCCTCTTTGAAATAAAGAAGAACCATGGAGACTTTTGAACAAATCTACTTCACATTTAATGGGTCGGAGGGCATCAAAGTCACGTCCATCACATCTAAATGATATTGATAATAACACAATGTGGTTATGCACAGTTAATAGTCATCAGTCACATGATTAACCAAAACGTTACATTGTTTTTTTCTGGAATATATTTTTCAAAGGAACCTTCTTACAAAAAGTTTGAAAAAAATGTTAATAAGAATATTTGTTGTTTACATGTACGATCTAGGGATCAAGTGATTGACAAACTAACATGGACATGCCTTAAACTCTAAGAGCGGTCAGGTTCTGTTCTCTCCTTGTAACATCAACAAAACATCAAGAAGATGCATGATGAGAACATAGAAAACCACCAGCTGCAGGTGTTATAATTCATTGAAGGTTAAAATCGAAGGAGGGTTATAATTCATTCATTGTTATCATCCACTGGGTGTTATAATTCATTCATGGTTACCTTTGAGCTTTTTCAAGAACATTTCTTCTAAAAACTGATCTAGTTACGTCAAATACTGCATCATCTATCAGATGGGCAGAAACATCAGGAAACCGTTCTGTTTAACAAAATACAAGAAAACATTGATCATTTGAAGCACTTTTCTCTTTCTTTTTATTGGCCGTCACCCGGTTATTTAATAATTGCCTACAAATAATGGTCTCCTTGTGTGCATTACAGTCAGTGTCTCGCAGATCAATTACTTGCCTCAGGCTTCAACTTCAGCAAATGATTGATCAGCTTGTCGTTGACAAATCACAATATTTTGCTCAACCTCGCCCAATAATAGTGCCTTATTTAGTAATTTGGTATTACCAGTATTTTCCTTTTTTATAGAGTTTTTTTAAGGGTTGGTATAACAACTGTAAGAAAATGTACTTTGACAATTTTAATTAAAAGACAATTCAAACTAGCAGTTCAGGTTTGTACTCTAGCTTTAGTTAGTCATTTTACGACTTTGAAAAAATTGGTTGAAGTTAGGCTAACACACCTTGAATGGCTGCAGACACGGAATCCCTAACTGCAAACATTTCTCTGTCACGTTCCATCTGAGGATAAAATTAAAATTTTACATTAGATAGAGTTCTTTTTACAAATACATACGAGTTTCTACATAAAATCAATAAAATGGCTTGAATATGGCTTGACTGCCTTCCCTTTAATTCATTTATTGAGTACCATAAATTAAAGCCACATTACCTTTGAGTAACTGAAGTTTGAAAATATTTTATCAAGTGGCTCAACTGAAAGTCTGCAGAAAGGAAGCAAAGAAGTGTGTTTAGTTGTCATCATGTCAATGAGTCATACAAAATGGATATTTATGTTATGGTACAATTTGGTATTTTCCTTTGTTCTGGTGTATGGTAATACGTGATCAACAGATTTCATTTGAATGAAGTGTTTGATCACTGTACTACGGCAAATCCAAGGCTGTTCATAAGGGGTAGGGACAAGCAACTAAACACTGATCCTTTCTTTGGGCTGGAGTGACGGGCCATTTCTTGTTTCAATAATGGGGGTGGGGTGGGGGCAAGGCTTATTTCATTCAGCATATAAATAAGTAAGGAAGCCCAGTCTCGCTCCTCCTAAATTCCCTAATGTATGATTGACTCCATTAACTAGTATGCATGATAGCAAAGTTATCTGGGTATCTGCATTGTTACTAAGCTCTAACAACTGAAGATTACAAGTTTGTTCCCATTATTTACTAACCTCTTCACTTCATCGAGCAACTCTACAGGAGCATCAAGAACTGGACTTGTTCTCTTTACCTTTCCAGCTTGTGTTTGCAAATCACGTAAAGCTTTTATTATGGGTTGGCACTGTTGTGAAGTCACAAAACTCACAATTACACCTTAGGCCTGTTTACAAGAAGGTAGAGTACGCTAGTGCTAGGGTGGCCCTAGTGCTAGGGTAACCCTAGTGCTAGGGTGGCCCTGGCGCTAGGGTAACCCTAGTGCAAGGGTAACCCTAGTGCTAGGGTGGCCCTAGTGCTAGGATAACCCTAGTGCTAGGGTGGCCCTAGTGCTAGGGTGGCCCTAGTACTAGGGTGGCCCTAGTGCTAGGGTGGCCCTAGTGCTAGGGTGGCCCTAGTGCTAGGTAACCCTAGTGCTAGGGTGGCCCTGGCGCTAGGGTAACCCTAGTGCTAGGGTGGCCCTGGCGCTAGGGTAACCCTAGTGCTAGGGTAACCCTAGTGCTAGGGTAACCCTAGTGCTAGGGTGGCCCTAGTGCTAGGGTAACCCTAGTGCTAGGGTGGCCCTAGTGCTAGGGTGGCCCTAGTGCTAGGTAACCCTAGTGCTAGGGTGGCCCTGGCGCTAGGGTAACCCTAGTGCTAGGGTAACCCTAGTGCTAGGGTGGCCCTAGCGCTAGGGTAACCCTAGTGCTAGGGTAACCCTAGGTGCTAGGGTAACCCTAGTGCTAGGGTGGCCCTAGCGCTAGGGTAACCCTAGTGCTAGGGTGGCCCTAGCGCTAGGTAACCCTAGTGCTAGGGTTGTCCCTGGCAGTAGAGTAACCCTACCTGTGAAATTGTGCTTGTAAACCCAAACCCTTCCACTTGAAAACAGGGCCTTATATATCCTTATCCCCCATTCAAACATGATGAAACAGAAACAAGTGTCCGCTATTTAGGCTCTTTTAGCATTTGTGGGACGTGAGCTGGGTGGACAGAAAGTGCATCAGGGGTCTCTTGATCTCCAAAGGTAATGAAACTAGTATCAGGCGTGAAGCATCAAAAATTTTATATGAATTGCTAGTGGATTCTTGCTGAGAAAAATGAATCTAAGCATCAGCCTAATCTAGAGACTAAATGCACTAACCACTACATGCCGCCACACACCTATAATCTATGAACTAAAGTGCTACAAGATACATTCACACACATTACCAAATACTTACCTCTTTGAATCCAAATCTAAGAGCTTCACAAAACCTTTCAGAACTCACTTCTTGGGCAAAGGCTTCCATCATCACTGAAAAAGTTTAAAAAGTGTCCACTTGTAAATAATAGGATAAGTTTCCTCTTTTGGCAGGTTAAAACTGTAATGTTTGTATGGACCATATAGTGCTGCTTACAAGTTAAGTCTACCTACAGGAAGTGGCCTTTAGCCCATAAAAATAGCAAGTAATGGTGTGTGACTATAAGAGATGAAAACACAGTTTAACCTGAAAATCAATTTTTAGTAAATTTTCGATATTTTTATTTTTTTTGCCAATAAACTAATTTATAAAAGAACTTTATCCAAAAGTCATAATCCATTTAAAAAGAGCACAAGAATCTGATAGCTATGGGTCTTAGATTTTACAGCAAAACAGAAACGTTTTTACTATTTGATTAAAACTAACCAACTTTCCTTTCGCTGCATGCAACAACAAGATTCAGCTTGCTCGTGTTGAGTTCTGACCATGATGGATTGATGACAAACTCTCCCTCAACCTCTCCAACTCTCACCACACCTTAAACAATATTAATATAAACATTTGAAATAATCTTGCCATACTTGGTTTTGTACACTGGAGTTGCCTCTGATTCAAGCTGCTTTACAAATTATTCAAACAGTCCCTTGAACTCATGGGTTCCATTTCCTCATAAATTATCCTGGTCAATAGTCTTAATGGGAGACTTGACCTTTTTGCCTACAAATGGTCTTTGTTCTTGCCTGCCACTCCCCTACCCACCCTCGCACAATGATGATGTTAATCCACCCAAGACCAGGTCCAATATTTAAACATTTTTTTTTTTTTTTTTTTTTTTTGGGGGGGGGGGGCGGGGGTGGAGGAGTAGAATTGAATAATGTCTTCACAGGTTCTAGCTTTATCATAACTGGTACCAAATTAAAAAACACTTTTTAACTACTTACCAATAGGTCCAACCCAAGGAATATCAGAGACAGCAAGTGCTGCAGAAGCTAAAAACAAATAATTTTTAATCTTCTTACTGATTATCACATACCCCTTCATAGTTCAATGATACATCAAGATAATAATCCCCAAGTTAATGATTTTGTATATTATATATTCTCATCACCTATGTGCTTGACAGAATATTAATATCACAAGGAGAAATAACTTGTTTAATTATCATTTCAAAGTGTTTGGAGTTAACATGCATTAGACTCTGGGTCAAGAACTTTAAATTATCATGATGATACAAATTAGCGGATAAGTAGAGCTTGTGGGTATATTTTCAACACAAAAATAAGCGAAATTAACAAACAACGTTTCGACATCTTCAAGATGTCATTGTCAAGTTAAATAAATTAGTTAGTTCATGCGTTATATAAATATGCGATGTGCAAATTATGCTGAAAAGGTGTTACAAGTGAAAAGTCAAAGAAACGTGTTAATTGCAAAATAGTTTTGCTCGGATCGAGTCTGATTGGGTGTTAAGATTTGGTTTGAGATCTCTGATATACAGCATTTCATATATCAGGCAGTCAAGTTTCGTCTTGCATTTCCTCAGGATGGTAAACCTGTCCTCAAGATTCCTAGGCTCGATATTGTGTTCGGTCTTTAGATGATTCCCGATAGTTGAGCTCTGGTGTTCAGCCACACGTTGATATAAGTGTCGGCGTGTGAAGCCGACATAGCTTGCATCGCACAAGCCACATTTGAATCGATAAACAACGCTTTGTTGGTTGATTAATGGAGGCTTTTTCTCTTGGATCTTAACATCATTCTCAATTTTTCTACTAATGAAGACCGGTTGAAGGGTTTTTCCAATTTTAATGCTCAAGTCTCTTAGCTGTCTTCTGACGATGTCAGCTGATTTTTGATCTTTGAACGGTAGTACGATTCAGGTGAAAACACTTTCATCATGGCTAATGGTGTGGCTTGTTCTCTCAGTTGTAGTTTTCACTGACGTCAAAAACTTAGAAATGGTGTTATCTACAAGATGGGCAGGGTATTGTAGTTTGCTGAAGAGGTCTTTTAAGCGCACGCATTCTTTGGAGAAGTACTCCCAAGAGGATGATAGTTGATAGGCTCGGTTCAGCATTGTTTTTATAAGTGCTCTTTTGTACCGGAAGTCGACATGGCTTTGGTAATGCAGAAGAAGGCCTGAGTTCGTTGGTTTTACGTAAACTTTTGTTTCGATCTGAGAACCATTTTTCAATAATTCCACACCAAGAAAAGGCAGGGCGTTGTTTGTAGACATTTCCATGGTAAATTGAATGGACGGGTGTCTGGTGTTGAGGGTTTCCAAGAAGGTGTTGGCCGAGGTTTCATCCGGCGTGCTTGTTAGTGTGTCATCAACGTATCGTTTATAAAAGGGTGGCATTTGTCCTATACGTTGTATATTATCTTCGATAGAACACATAAAGACATTTGCCAATAGGGGTCCAAGGGGGGACCCAATGGTAACCCCGTCAATCTGCTCATAAAGAAGACCATTAAACTGAAATAATTGATTTTTCATGGCGACATTAAGCAGTTGGACCAGATCAGTTTTGCTGATGTTAAGATTGTGCATTCTATTAAACCAGTGATACAAATTAGTTTAATTTATTATTATTTTTTATTATTTTTCAGTTGACTGGCCATTAGATAACTGACCTCCATTCATAGCAGCAATATCAGGATCGTGGAGTCCATCTGCTGCCCATAAACTGCTCATCACCTAATATACAATCAATAGCTATGTCATCCATGCCAGTGAGAAAGAACAGTGAAATGAGGTTAAGGAGGTAGTGGACTGATCTCATCTGAGTGTTGACAATAAAAGAACTTTGAAAAAAGAATATTGTTTGTGACCTGTGCAGACAGCTTGCAATCCATTCATGATGACTTGTTATATCCTCACAAGCTTTGTGCAGATTACAACCCTCACATTTACACAAACCATATTATTTTTACATTATTTTGTAATTTTGTCAGGAAAAGTCTTGTTGTTGATTTTCCTTTCCATCATAAAGAAACCATTTGGGGATATTTCTACAATAAAACCAGCTTTTACAGAGATTGAATATTTTTGTGCATTACACAAAACACAAGTCTCACCTGAGTAGGAAAAAAGTATCCTTTGGGAAACAGTGACCTCAGTGATCTGTCTTAAATTTAAAAAAAATGTAAAAATAACCATGACGTTTAAAAATGTATTTACTAACAATTTATTAAAATATGTACATAATATTAATAATTCATTGTCAATTGATTTAAATTTAATTATTATTTTTGTGAGAATGGGTCAACAACAACAAAAAATCTTGGTTCCATGTCTTTCCTAAGGTCCTGTCAGCAATTATCTTGATAACTTTCAAAACAAAAAAATCAGAAAACACAAATGTACTATAAAGGAAACTTACCAATGCGTCTACTAATGAGTGTTTCTCGCTCAGATGTTCCTATGTCTTTCCTTAAGAATGTTCTGGGAATCTGCCCCCCAGCTGCTGCCTTTTCTTTATAATCAACCTATTCATGGATTTAATAAAAAGGGAATATGATCACAGCAATACTATTGATAACCTAGTTATTACTGTAAGTATTCATTCACACACTGTGCATGTGTTGTGACTCATTGACGCCTGTGCTACTACTATTACAGGGAGTGTTTGTGCAGCCACCATCATGAGAATTTGACAATGTGAAAAAAAAAAAAAAGTTACTAAGAGGTGAGTACTTTCGGAGCGTTGCTACCTTTAGGAGTTGCTAACTACCATGAAATCTTGGAGGAGTGATTTGACTATTAATAATGGTCTCAACCTTGACATTACGAGATTACAGTTTGCAAAATTGACAACTTTAAACTAAAAAGCCTTGCTTTGTCCAAGCCTACGTATTAGATATATCAGACTTAGTATTGTCACTGGGAGTGCTCATGCACAAACGCCCCTAATTATATTGAGATCCCACTTTCTCATTCCCGCAGTTCTGTATATCCTCAAGGGAATCTGCTATGCATATTGTTTACGCGAGTTAAGTATAAATAGTCCTGCTTTATCCTGTTTATTCCTCTCTTCGTTAAAACGGACGCCAGACATCACATTGTCGCTTGGTTTACCCTGCCACCATCGCTGCGCCCTTTCTCGCTCTATTATTTTTCGTCTATGCTTACGGCTCAAGTTCCCGTTAATGCCGAAAGTAGCATGACTCCTGGTTTTGGAGGTCTTTTGGCGGTTGTGCGGACAGAAGACGAACCGGCCGCTCAAACTGCATAGGAGACAGCTTTTTCTCGCTCCAGCTCCAGCTCCGCCGGGAAGGTGAATTATTTCTTTATTGTGCTTATCAGTTCCCGGTGTATTTTCCGTAGTTTCGCTTTCTAATCATTCCCTTTGTATTTCGCTGTGCATTACTCGGTTTTGCAGCTCATTGTGAGTTGTACTTGGTTTTCGTGCCCACGTGGTCACGACTTTTCGTATCCCTTTGGGTCTGTTTTTTAAGGTGTGGTAATTTAGTTTCGAGTCTGTGTTACAATTTAGTTTAGCGTCTGTGTGACAATTCAGTTTCGCGTCTGTGTGACAGTTTAGTTTCGCATCTGTGTGACAATTCAGTTTTGCGTCTGTGTGAAAATTTACTTTGGCGTCTGTGTGACAATTCAGTTTCGTGTTTGTGTGACAACGTAGTTTCGCGTCTGTGTGACAGTTTAGTTTCGCGTCTGTGTGACAATTCAGTTTCGCGTCTGTGTGACAGTTTAGTTTCGCGTCTGCGTGACAATTGAGTTTCGCGTCTGTGTGACAATTGAGTTTCGCGTCTGTGTGACGATTCAGTTTCGCGTCTGTGTGAATATTTAGTTTCGCGTCTGTGTGACAATTCAGTTTCGCATTTGTGTGACAACGTAGTTTCGCATCTGCGTGACAATTTAGTTTCGTGTCTGTGTGACCAAAAAGGCCTTCGGTATTACGGCTTAGTTTTGTGTCTGTATGACAATTAAGTTTTGCGTCTGCGTGACAATTTATTTTCGCGTCTGTGTGACTAACAGGCCTTTGGTATTACAGCTTAGTTTCGTGTCTGTACTGTGTGACAATAGCCTGTCTGTCTGACAATTTAGTTTCGTGTCTGTCTGACAATTTAGTTTCATGTCTGTGTGACAAATAGGCCTCAGCTTAGTTTCGTGTCTGTGTGTCAAATAGCCTGTCTGTGTGACTATTCTCATCGGGAGTCCTCATGCACAAACGCCCCTAATTACGTTGAGATCCCACTTTCTCATTCCCACACTTCTGTATATCCTCAAGGGAATCTGCTATGCATATTTTTACGCAAGTTAAGTATAAATAGTCCTGCTTTATCCTGTTTATTCCTCTCTTCGTTAAAACGGACGCCAGACATCACATTGTCGCCCCACCCTCCTCCCCGCAGCGATGGCTAGTCATTGTGCCTTAGCTCCCACTCCTTTCCGCCTCCGGGCTCGCCTCTTCCCATATCTTATCTCAACTTAGGGCGTTTGGGAGTGGGGGCTCCCAGTGAGAATTTATTACTATTAGTCTCAGTATCATTTCACATAATTTAAACATACTGTAACCTTACCATCAAAGGCAGGCCTTTGGCCTTGGTAGCTGTGGATGTCTTCTCACTAACAGCAGTAACTAAAGTGGAATTCTCTCCGTGCTATAAAAAACCAAAAGTTTACAACCTCTTTACTGCCCTGGCAGTAAAAGAGGGGACGGATGTAGTAGAAGATGGCTGTACATTAGACATAGTGATGACATAGTGGCAAGGAAAGAACAGTGATGGGGTTCAGAAGCTGCCAGTGCAGGTGTGTTGACTGCTGCAAGCCACTAGTAAGCTTGGTGAGACCCTGGTAAGAGAGAATTCATGACCCTACTCCCAAAAGGGGGCTCTCTTATGAAAGGGGTGGGGTGGGGATGCTCACCATTTCATTTTTGGGTGCGAATTGCAGATCTCACATAGGGTACTCATGACAGATGTGACCTCTCACGCGAAAACGTGCCTAACGGCTAGCCGTTTTGAAACGGATAGCCGTTTGTATGCCGTTCATCAGCCGTTCGAACGGAATGGGTTGCCGTTCGAATGGCTCGAGCTATCCGTTCGAAAAATTTTGCCATCCGTTCGAACGGCTTGAGCTATCCGTTCGAAAAAATTTGCCATCCGTTCGAACGGCTCGAGCTATCCATTCGAAAAAATTTGCCATCCGTTCGAACGGCTTGAGCTATCCGTTCGAAAAAATTTGCCATCCGTTCGAACGGCTTGAGCTATCCGTTCGAAAAAATTTGCCATCCGTTCGCACGGCTCAAGCAATCCGTTCAAAAGAAATAATAATAAGTCAGCCGTTCGAGCGTCTCAGGCTAACAGCCGTTTGGACGGCCCGAACTATCAAATACACAATTTAACGTCATTGACTGATCCATGCAAGAAAAAAAAAACAATCGTTCGAGCATTTATTATCAAGCTGTTCAAGAAGAACGACTTCACAGGCGGTCACGTTACGATCGACTTTCTAAATTTAATAAACAAACATCTCGTGTACACCTTTCTTTTTTCTGCTCCGCAACCATCTTTTCTACGTTCGCTTATCGATACACATTTTAAAATCTTATTCAAGACTACGGGTTTCCCGAAAATGTTTTTATCTTTGACAGTATGCAAATATCAAGCGCTTCTGATTTGAAGTGTGAAGACGATAATTATCTCCTGTGGAAATACACGGTCGGCTCGTTCCAATTCTAAGGGGACAGACCACGAACACAATAGTAGCTCCTGTAAATATCTAATTGTTGTAACCGTTCATCAGTAGGATACCTAAAATGCGTGCATTTCTACAATTGGTTTCGGCTCCATTAAATGCTATACCAATTGCAGAACATTTTAGGAGGAGCCACCCACGATGTGAGCACAGTTACTACAAAAATAATAATAACGAAAATAATGCAAAATAAACTAAACCGTTAAATTACGAACTAAGCGCACACGTCAAATGAATTAAGCAAAGCGCGCGGATATAACGAGACAAGCGCGCGTACCTTTATCCAAGTAAAAGGAAGCATGTGTGAACTGAGGAACTAGGATTATTTAGACGACACAAAGACAACAAACAAGCAAAGGATACGTCGGTGGTTTTCAACCATGAACCGCCGATCTTAACTCTCTTAAAGTAGCGTCGTATTTCCCAATTAATGCGCCGTGGCTTTTGAAGAATTTATTAAACGATTTAAAAAGCGACGTAAGTTTGAAGCCTTGCTGAAGAAGACGTGAAGATAGGCATCGTAGTCTGTGTATGAAGTCCAACTTTGATGTGCAAATCCTAGCATACCTCACCAATTGAGATATATAAACTCCATAAGCTGGATTGGCTGGAATGTTGCTGTCCATATGTGGAAAATTGACAATCCGAAATGTAAAGTCATCTCTCTTGTCGTAAACGCTGATATGGAAGGGTGTGTTGTTATCTCCGTGACTGATTTTCGTGTCGAGATAACACACTTCGGTTGATGCCAGTGTAGTTTCCTTTAGTTGAAAGCCTGTTGAACTTTCCCTCCTGCGAAAAAAGCGGAAAGGCTTTGCCCTCTGACCCCCTTTTAACCCTTATCCTCATTCATCGTTTTCCTTTTTACGGGAAAATATCCTTTGAATCACACGCTTGAAATCAAAAGCTCCTTGCGTCTTTCCGGCGGCTCAACAGAGTTTCGCTGTCACACTCGCAAGTTCAGGCGATGTTGATATTTGATTATGCACTGCAAATTTCTTTCAAAAACGATATATTCATGGGTTTTCTGAATTATTTTCAACATGGGCTTTTTAAAGAGATGAATAACATGCGAGTTACACGTTATTTATGAATTTATTACTTGTAGCTACTTATTGGTGAAATTGAAAACGCATACAAGCGAAATTTGATACTCGCTTTTTTGTTGTTGTTGTTGTTGACAGAGTCATACGTAACACAACTGTGTTAAAGAAAGCACGTTTTGGCATTAAAGTATAGAATCATATCATAATGACTTGAAAAAAGTCACGCTCATTTATTATGAATAGCTCGAAAAACACAAGGTAATTTCAAAGTCTCGCAAAAATGCTATGTAGTTGAATACTAAGTGGTACTTCAGTCTATTTTACGATTTTATATAAACCCAGCCTAGTTTGAACAATTGGAAATTTTATTCAATGCACTTGAAAAAGCAAAACAAAGAAAATACGTCATAGACACATTTTTTTTTACGGGTGGGAAAAGCTTTAGCAACTCCAAACGGAAGTGCTCTCACGAGCAATCTAGATGTTTGTAAATAAAGTCGCTGCGTTACGCATTGTCGAAATGGTTGCATGACAATTATTAATTTTCATAAAGCTAAAGCGAGCGCAGACAATTACGCAATTACGGCTGTTGTTATTCCCGGCGAAAACGAATTTGCCTTTTCTTGGAAGCTTAGATTTTCAATACAGTTTTAGTTTTATTCAAGGTTTTCGGTTAAATTAGGTTTCATATTAGAAATGAACCATTTAATGTTGCCGTTATTCATTGTAAACATTAAAATTTTCGTTAGGAAGTTTTCGATATAAAGCCGTTCGACCTCATCCGTTCGAAAATTTTCTTCATCCGTTCAGCTGTTCGACCTCATCCGTTCACAAATTTTCTACATCCGTTCAGCCGTTCGACTTCATCCGTTCGAAAATTTTCTGTAGCCATTCATCCGTTCGACCCTATCCGTTTGAAAATTTTCGTCAGCCGTTCAGCCGTTCGACCTCATCCATTCGAAAATTTTCTTCATCCGTTCAGCCGTTCGACCTCATCCGTTCGAGAATTTTCTTCATCCGTTCAGCCGTTCGACCTCATCCGTTCGAAAATTTTCTGCATCCGTTCAGCCGTTCGACCTCATCCGTTCGAAAATTTTCTGCATCCGTTCAGCCATTCGCTTTATCCATTTCGAACGGCTTGCCTACCCGTTTCACATCCGTTCGCTTGCCGTGCGTTCGGCCGTTCGAACGGATACCGTTAGGCACGTTTTCGCGTGAGAGGTCACAGATGTTCTCACCCATCAAGGTATCATTTAAGGGTTACATGTTATACTCATTACTATACTTCATTTGTAAGCCATTACACTGCACACTTTCAAAACCACCCTCTAGATCAGCACAACATACACAAAATGCAGTCTCTAGCCCCTGGCCTATTTCCAACAGGGGGGAGTATTAAGTTAAATGGCGTGTAACTGGCCCTTTGCAGAACATGGTCACGTGATCTTTTCAACCATAAAAATAGTTGGCACTGCAAATGGAAGGAGCATGATGAAATTAGTAAGATCGCCAATATTGAGACTTTATAGTGGTTTGAAAGATAAAAAAATAGAGGGTTTGTGTATCTCACGCCTAAAGATCAGCAGTCTCAATCTGACTTATTTCATTACACTCGCTCTTTCCAGTTCTGGTAACCGTTTTGAACTACTACCGGTACCTATTTTTATGACTGATCAAGTCATACCAAGGTCAACAATTTTTTTTGGCATTTAGTGGATACAAATATACACATTCATGTAGACACTAGTAAGGTTACCTCAGCAACAACTGCTCCATCAGCTAACTTGGCCATCTTTCCCGTTGAAAATTTCATCGTTCTATGGTACACAGATTTATAAGCCTTAAAACGTTATCTAATTTTAAATCGAATTAAAAGTTTTGAAGACGTTTATAGCCACGTGCAGACGTGTTTCATCAAGATTCCATCCACTGGTACTTACCTGTTTCCAATTTCAAGCTCAACTGCACATTCTGTATGTCTTCCCCTAGTCAGTATTTTATGTCTTTTTAATGCACTCCTCAGTGCCAAGAAATAACCCTTGCCTAACAACATACGAGAACTTACAAAAGCCGCCGCCATATTGGTTTTACTTCTCGCTCCCAGTCCCACACGACTTTAAATTTCCCTCCTTCCTCGCGCGTTCTGCAGACTAATCACGCTGTGAAAGCGCGCGAGAAACGCGAGCGCAAGTGGCAAGCACGCGTGAAGGGAGCGATTCTTTCCCTGCTTTCAACAGTCGAAGTAAGATACAAAAAAATAGAGTGCTGTGAAAAGTATAGCCCCACTTCACCTGGTTATTGAGTTATTTTTGTCTATATAGATATAGAATGTTGTTGTACATTTTAGCAAAAGCAAAAACTCAGAAATGGCAATACTGTATTTATTTTTAATGTACTCGTGCCTTACACCAAGGGGAGTAATTCTTAAATAGTGACTCATTTAAACTTCCTTCATAGTTCTCTGGCAAAAAGAGCACAGCATAGCCAAATGATCTGGATACTGGAAAGATAGTAGTCCCGGGCTAAAGTTCTCCACTGTTATTAGGAAATGGATTCAATTACCAGGAATACTCTGTTGAGCCCACCTCTGGATTGGGGCTATTCATTTTCCTGTGAAGTTAAGATCTTTTTAGCCACATGGACCACATGAGCATGCAAGTTTGCAGTGGAATATGACTTTTGAATGAAGTTGGACTAAACCTGATTTTTTTAGTGCCCTTGTAAATTCGCTCAGTAGTCGCGTTTTGAACAGATGCAAGACAAGTTTAGTCATGCATGAAAACAATCTTAAGAGATGACTTGCAACACTGCAATTTGGTTATCAAATTTCTGCTGTTTTACACCTTCAGAGCATAACACTCTAAACAGGGATTGCCTCAAATTTTGTGGTTATTTGTAGTCCATGAAAAGGCCAAAGAAAAGTTTAGGTGTTTTAATAAAAGGCCAAATATTTAATTTTGCAAAGGGGTATAGGTGACCCTTCTCTGACTGTCAGCCACAACTATAAAGACTGGTTTGTGCAAGCTCCTGAGCCATCGTCAGTTGATAGACTGATGGATAAACTACTGAAAATGACTTTTTAATGGTAACAGGTCATAACTAATAATTATACAACTGTATTTTAATTTTGTTGACATAAGGAATGAACAAATGAAAGACAACAGGTATAAATGTCCCCTCCAACATTAACCAGGCAGTTGCCATGGGACAAAAGAGATTTGATGTGTAATTTGGAACAAACTTAAACAAATGTGAATCAATCATACGGAACTAGCTAACTTCTGTATTTACAGGTCATCCCCAGTAGGCAAAGAATGAATCTGTGCAAAATACACAGATTCCGCTAATTCTACTCTCCTATGGAATCTAGCCACATATAGACTCTACTCGCATCTATATTCAACAGCATCTTATAATTATAAGTAAACTACATTTCTTGTTAGTTTGAACAAGTTCCCTGCTATCCCCACACATCACCACCTTATTCTTTAATGTTCTTTATTACAAGAGACTACATCAGTCCAATTTATCATGTCTAAAACTACACAACATGCCTCAAGTGCAGTCTTACTTAACACCAACTTAATTGATTGCAAAAATAGAACTATGCAGTCTATAGGGAAGTTTTCGCTTGAGTGTAGAAAGTTATTCGTATTTGCTTTAATTTTGGATTACTATGCTTAGTGATTGGCTTAAAAAACTTGCACCACACCACTTTCCCAACTAATCAGTAGTAATTCACCAAATCCCATTGCGACTTGCTTGCTCAAGTTTTCCTGCACTTCTTGCTGGCTACATGTATTTGCTTTGAGTTTGATTGGTTCACTGGATTGCCTGTCCTTTGTGATTGGCCAGAGTGATTACTTTGGTTTTACAACACTCATTTGAAAACTGCTCTAACAAACACAAACTTGTGTTTTTTATCAAACAATTTTATCACCAAGGGGTTGCTCGACCCCGGGGTTGGACTCCCCAGTAAAGATGACAAGGCTGCTCCTCGTTGGAAAAGAACCCCTAAAAAGTACCAGAATTTCGATAAGTGGGCGTGGTCCAAATTAATTTTCACGCACAACAGGTATAAATAAAAATCAGCAGAGTCGCACAAAGTTCCTGTAATTTTTTGGCTCATTACCCCCAGAAGGTACTGCAATAGCTTTAACGTCGGTCATCATCATCCAATTTTAACCCCTAGAAAGTGTGATAAACCCTCCCCTCTCCCCTGTCATTTTTATAGAGGAGTCCCCACAGGAGCTTGATATAAATACTATTGTCTTTCACTGTTAAAATAATTATTAAGATCTAAGTTCTATTTATGCAGCTTCTGGGTGATTTTCTTTCCATTCAGCTACATCTTTGTGGTATTTTTCACGTGCTTGACGGCTTAGCTCGATGTATACCTCTTTCTCTACGTCGGTCATCTCATTCCATCTCTGCCCCAGAATCTTGATGCGCTCAACAGGTGATTCGCTTTCCATCTCCTCGACGTGCTTTTGTACAAAAAGAATATATGCAGATAGCGGTCGTTTAGGGTATCCTAGGAGCTGTCGTTTTTCTTTAGCAATTTTTTGCATCTGTGGGCCTCGTTTTTCCTTAAGAAAGGCGAGCTCCTCGGAGGTTAATCCTTTCCCAAAGTTGCTGACTTGCTCTTTGTATTCCTCCATCATCTTCTCGTATTTTTGTTTCATTTGCTCCTTCTCTTCATCTGAGAGACTCTTCCACTCTTTAGATAACTCTGAAACAATGGCAGGGGCCCCAGTACCTGCACCTAGCACAGCTTCGACTCTGGAAAAGTTCTCCTTCAGAAACAAGCCAAACGGTGTTGGAGGTTTCTTCGGCAACTTCTTAAGAGGAGCATTGTAAATCTCCATTTTGAACGCGCGTGCATTCTTATAAGGACTCTTTTCCTCTTCTGACATTTCCTTCCACTTATCAGACAAAGCCCTGTTGACTTCTCGTGGTTTTTTCTCAGGATTTTCTGCAACAAAGTGAGCGCGGTTTTCACTTGCAAACAGCTGATAGGCAGTCGGCGGACGCTTAACCTTCGATTGTGTAGCAAATCCATGCGATACTATCGTCCGAATTAGGTACACATGTCGAAATGGAAGTGGTTCTCGTAGTACAACGGACAAAAAACGAGCAAAACTCATTTTCAGAAGCGAACGAAACGATCAACTAAAATATAACAGTCGTCCGCGCTGTTCTACCGCCAAAACAACCTTGCAAAGCGCTCTGGGAGCGCACACTCAAACAAAGGCATGCAGAGGGGTGGGGACGGGCTCACCTTGACTGCAATGTTATTATAGTGCAAACTTCCTCATGTCCCAGTTATAAATAAGTTTAACCCATTGACACCTGGAAATTAATTTGGGGCAAAAAGTTGCATTTTGGGGGCAGTTTTGACGTTTTGTGGTCAGTTATGAGCTAAATTAGCTCCAACCTACTCAAAACAGCAAACAGTCAAACTTTGGTTTTGGGGTCAGAAAGTTGTTTTCCTTTTCTTATTTTTTTGCTGCAGTTGTTGGCCTTCTACTAGGCTTGCTTTCGTTCAAGAATTCAGTCTTGAGAAAACATCATTTTTACCATGCAGTAACCACAGGTGATTGTGCATATTTTCAGCTATGTTAATACAATCACTCCGATCTTGGTATCATTGGAAAGATCTTTTCCTCCTGTGGATCATGAGTATAAGTGATTCCTTTTTTGGTCAAAGGTGATGACATCAGAAGCAGAATGCCAATGCTCATCAAGGTCAGTTACTCCAGCACACGCGCCAATGTACTTTAACAGTTGTTATTCTAGTCAAGTGAATGAGATGGTTCTGTGCAACTGGGAAAGAAAAGTTCTTCCTTATGAACACTACACAAATAATAAAGCAAACATACATAAAGAATTTCAAATAATTTTATTGTAACAATTTTTTATTGTTGACTTTATTTACAAGTGTAAAACTACTTAATACATCTTTTTAAAACACAAAATGTCTTGGGTTGAATCTCCCTCTGACAATGACTACCCTGATATTATAAACCTTGAATACTAAGTTTTTAATTATAATTTAATAAATTAAATAAAACTTTCTGAGTCACTTTAAGTAAGAGATAAATTAATACCGAGAACAGAGGTATTAATCCATATACATCCCCAAGGGCCATAGACCTGAGGGATGTATGTGGATTAATACCAACGTTTGAGGTATTTATCTGACTTATTTCATGATATTATTCATGGGGGATCATCATATAAGGCCCGTTTCCAAGAGGACAGAGCTCCAACTGTCAACAATGTAGTCTTTGTTTGTTTTATTTTGCCATTGTGCAGTTTTTTCAGAATGTCCTGATCCAACACTTTCCAAGGATTTTGCAATTTATTGTGTCAAGCTTATTTGAATAACACAAAGTTGTTTTGATGGTTTGTTTTGCTGTGTGATATGTTTGCAAGGAGCGGGCTAGTGTATTTTGTAGAGCGTGATAGCAGTACAGTAGGCTGAAAATGTACGAAGAAAAATCTCAAGAGAAAAGCCAAGAACATTTTATGAAGAGTTGAACCAACGACATGAACACGGTCACTGTAGCCAAAGCTGCTCAGCTGATCAAAATTCCAGATAAGTTGTTAGGAAACGTTTAGGAATACAAAAAAAGAGACATGCGTTGTCAAATTCAAACAGGATAATGAAGCAGAAGGACTTTTCAACTGAGGCAATATGCATGCAGCGACAAATTTGAGAACGGCATGACTGAAATCAACTGAACTTAGCAAGTCTTTTATGTTCTTGATTCTGTTTTATCTTGAATATTATATTTCCAAAATGAATTTAGAATCAGAAGAAGGCTCTGTTATTTCAAAAGACTTAAAATTTTAGGGAAAGTAAACCTAAGAAATGTTTGGGCTCCCACTACTATAATTATATCTTAAAATGTTTTGTATCAGGTTACAATAAAAACTTTGTTGGAAATGTAGAGTTTAATTTGTCCAGAGAGTTTAATTTTGTCAGCAATAGATTAATCAGAACGTAAAATGTTAGAATATTAGAGAGGTTTAATAAATTATGCAGATAAATCTCTGGGATTTATTTGTATAAATCCCTGAAACGAGGGATTTATACATATAAATCCCTGAAACAAGGGATTTATACCTGTAGATAAATCCCTCATTAATAGATCGTTTTCACTGTCACGCAACAAAAATATAAATCCAAAAACTATTGAGAGAATGAGGTCAAGAAAATAGGATATTATAGGAGAGAAGTAAAGAAGTAATTTCTCCAAGTTTTAGGTCTGTGCGCTGTCCCAAACTTTAGATATTCGTCGATCGGAAATGTTTTGCACAAATTTACAGAGCCCAGTATGGATTCGCCATATTGGTGTACCTCCGTGGTACACCAATATGGCGGCCGGAAAATACTGTAAACATCTCGAGCTTACTTTGATCATCTAGGCCACTGATTATCGGTATTTGACAAACAAACATTTGCATAAACATATTTCCTGCTACTTAAACTTCTCAAATGGCTAAAAATCACAAGATAAATGTATATTTTTTGACAAACACGATCGTAACTGCATGTCACACACTGCCATTACTCTGAAATTCAAAGTGCACTGATTTTCAAACAAAGGACGCTACTGAGCTGAAAAGTCGCAAATAGATATAATTTTAGTACCTCTTATGCCTGATGTGGATAAAAACTATGGTGTCTCTTTATTTTTGGATTTTGGTACCTGATGACGTCACGTGAAAACGATCTATAGTCATAAATTCAATTCATTAGCCCCTCTCTTCCTTGCTACATGGTCAAGCCCTCCCTGGACTTTCAGTTAGCTAATATTCAACAGGGTTGTAAGTTAAATAAAGGTTGTCGAATAACAAAAGAAAATGTGCCAATCATGAAATAACTATCTTAAGCTGTTGACTTCCCAAACAAACATGATAGTAAGTCAAACGAACAAAATACATACTAGTTATGCAACACTTTTGAGTGGTATACTATGGAATATCCCATGAGTCACTTGTATTTCTCGGTATACCCATGAGCCTTTAGGCAAGTGTGAATACCAAGAAAGTACAAGTGACAAGTGGGATATTCTATGGTATACCACAAGAAAGTGTTGCATGCCTTAGAAAATATGATTACTAAATTTTGATGGGAATAAGAACGCAGCACACAATGGGAAGGTTGAGTTAAGTACCGTTGAATACACATCAGCTTTCCTGTATTCTGATTGGCTGTATTTTCAATGACATGGTATAAAATGATATACAACATTCTAGCATAAAAATGCTAGTGTGTACAATTTTATGATATAAGTCTGCAGTCCCTTAATCATATTCATAGTCAAGTTGTGGTTCCTATATCTCTTAGACTGTCCACTCTTTTCTTCAGTTGACTGCATGTATGGCCTGACACATGAAGCCAACACTTGACTCAAGAATATGCAACCTATTGTGGTCAACAAACCATACATTTTATGCTTAAAACAGGTTTTGCACGCTTTCACTCAACAACATCCATCCCTTCAACAATTTCATCTTCTTCATCTTCAGACTCTTGTGACCACTCAATCCCTTCAATGTGTTCAAAATCCACAAGTTCCTGAACAGCAAGAACTACAAAATATAAAGAAATGATGCATCTGTC
Source organism: Meandrina meandrites (assembly GCA_963693305.1). NCBI lineage: Eukaryota > Metazoa > Cnidaria > Anthozoa > Scleractinia > Meandrinidae > Meandrina > Meandrina meandrites. The sequence continues at coordinate 38,933,916 of OY855909.1, read as the reverse complement.
ATGGTTTCCTTATCATAGCTGCAAAAAATTGAAAAAACTCAAAAGCAAAAAAATAAAAGGCAAGAAGGGTTTTTGGATGGGCAAAGCTGAAGCTTAAATGATTGCATTGCATAATCTTGAAAAGTCCCTTACTAAATTATTTAATATTAATTGGTAAACTTTATCTATGGGACTGCAGAAGGAAACATCTACTTCCGTGTATTGAAGGTTTTAAATTTAAAATTCAAGATCAAATACCAAACAGAAAAATACATTTATACTAAGAATAATAACTTATCCACATTTTATAAGTGGACGAAGAATTTTCCTTTTTAAGTTGGTTGTAGATGTGAAAAGTAACTTGTTATTGTTTGTGTTAGGTGTTTTAGAACGTATTGAATAGTAATCATATAGGCTTGTTAATACATAAAGAACTTTGTATAAAGTACTTATTATCAAACATGCCATCAGCAGTTAAACAGCTGTTAGGCTTTCTCTCTTACTAGTAAAAAATTATAACCACTGAAAATATAAGTACTGAAAGCAGTGTAAACGTAAGTATTTTGTAAATAGTGTAGTCAGTGTAATGTTATGTAGGACTGTAAGTAATGTAAGTATGTAATGTAAGCAATTAGTATGTTAATGATTAAAAGAAAAAAAAGAAATCTTGAAAAGTACCGTATTGTCCCAACATTTTTTTAATATATTGCAGTTTCTATGAAAATGTCATTTATGTACAGAAATCATCCTTGTTTGTTAAGTGGTCATGACGTTACCAATAAAACATATTTACCTGAAATATCATGACCAAGCCCCTATAATGGCAATCAATAGAGAATCAATATTTTGAACAGCATATTACCTTCTGCTTCTGAAATTCCACCAGCAATCTGCTTGTAAAGTCTGGTAACACTGCTGACAATGTTAATATACTGATGTTCCACTTCAACCCGATGCTCCACAAAAAGACGATCATTGAGACATAAGGTGGACAAGAGAAACACACCCTGTCGCAACAACATCAGACAGCAGCTGAAACATTTTTGATAAACAACACATAAGGTTAGATGGAGATTATGATGAGACAGTCAAAAATTTGCTAACGTGGAATAAACAATATCAAATTGATACTCTATTTTGAGAGAAATAAATTTACCTGTCCTTTGCATGCTTAATCAGTGACTCAGATGGAACTTGGCCAAGGGAGTTTAGTACTCGGTTCAACATCAACACAAGGCATTTGATGAGCTGAGGAATGATTTGATAATTCCATAAGTACGGAAATAAACGGCACGCAATGCATGCAGAAGTGATGACGTTTCACAAGGGGTCTTTAAGAATTTTCAGGAAATTTGACAGAAAATTTTAAGAAAGTTGATAAAAATAGCTGACAACTTCTGTGTCGAATGATTGTTCGACAAAAGTTGCGTTATGTTGCAGGGAGATATCTGATACTGACGACATATGATACAAGGTCAAACGCTGTCTTGAAATTGTTGAAAGATTTCTGTTTACTAAATCTTATAAAACACATCAAATATAATTAGTCTCTTTCACTTATACTTAGAATTAGTCCCTTCTAACTGCCCGGGAGTATTTTGCTTTAAGTTCTACGCAGTGCTTTCTTGTTGAGTTAAACTTGATTTCTTTTCTACTGACGTTTATTCCTGAACAACTTCTGTGTTGAATGACTGTTTGACAAAAGCTGTGTTATCTTGTAGCGTGACATCCGATACTGACGACATAAGATACAAGGTCAAACGCTGTCTTGAAAATGTTTAGCCTTTTTCTTTTAAAAAATGTAAAGATTTCTGTTTACTAAATCTAATAAAAACACATCAAATATAATTTGTGTCTTTCGTTTATACATAGAATCGGTCCTTTCTAACTGCCCGGGAGTATTTTGCTTTGAGTTCTACGCCGTGATTTCTTGTTGAGTTTTACTTGAATTCTTTTCTACTGACGTTTATCCCTGAAGTTAGTTCCAAATTCTATTCGGTTCTAGAAAGATCGGTCGATTGCAGCAGACAACAGATCCCGTCCACTCGCACGACGAATACAACAAGAACACAAACCATGCACCTAGTTCCCAATGCTCTTCGGTTCAATTCAGGGAGTAATCGTAACACCGTAACACCAAAAATTCCATAAATTCCATCGCTTTTCCGCTTTACAGCATTAACCGATGACGTCATAAAATGACGTCATCGCTTAAAAAAGGCAGAGTTTATCCCACATAAACTTAAATCTAAGGTCAAGTATGTCTGTGGAAGGTTAAATCTGGCATGATATGCAAATTATGTGACATTATATCCATGTGATAAGCATAACTACATGTATTATTAAATACAGTGCAATAAAACAAGTATTCACCTCAAGGCTACAATGGCACTCACTCTCCAGAGGAAATAACAAGACAGATAAGTCACTGTTTTTCAGGAGGTTATTAACAAAGCTAACAATCTAAAGATGAAAACACAAGCACAGTGATTAACAAGAGAAGATTGGATCAAGAATTCTTGTCAGTTGTTCCATTTTGTACCTTGGCTAATATTCTGTTTGGCTTTTAAAACATTCAACCAAAGCTGTTTACAACACTCAAAACACAAGACACTCTTCAATTCTGAGCAGCTTCTAGTTTTCAAAGTGTTTGAGTAGTACATCCATAATTCCTTTTTATCATGAAAATAATTATACCTGTAAATGAACTTGTTGATAATGAGTGGCAGGAACATCATCTGGTCTAAAAACCCATCCCTGATAAATCTTGAGTAAGAGACAATCATCTGTTTGATAAAAAAAAGTTACAATAAACTGTTCAAAAGCTTGGTGAAAAACTGTAAGTTGTAAAATAAGTGTTGGGTTAAACTTGATTATACACAGAATAGAATGTAACAACAGCTCTCATTTTTATACAGACTGGTAAAAGCACTCTTTGGCTTTGGTAGAACACAAAATTACCCATGTGAACCTCCGCTTGCTGAATCACAATTGACCCTTTTACCGATACAGCAGCTATAAATTTCTATTGTTTTGAAAGACATGGGATGGTTGGGAGAGGAGGGGGGGGGAGGTGGGATTAATATGTATTTGCCCCCTGGGCATCCCATAATAGCTATTTGAAATGACAAAATTCAAGATGGCCTTTGTAGTGGTAAAAAGGTCTATTATTTTTCCGTAATGCAAATAATTATGTTAAAGTGCACTTTAGCACTCCACGGTTTCATATGCTCTGTAAAAACTAACATTTTAATTTAAAATGCTTCATCTAACATCAGCACCAGAGCAAAAGCTGAAAGGTTACGTCACCTATTGTTCTGGTGCCAAGATACAACAAAACATCTTAAATTAAGATTTTAGTTTTTGAGGATCAGTTGCAGTAGCATCGTGTTGTTGCAAATTTTACCTGATTGAGAGCAGAGCCTTTTTAGGATACTGCTGTGTCTCGTTAAAGGTGTTAGGAGTGACGTGACCAAAGACAGTGTTCTGAGAGACCAGTCTCTGGAGAGGCACTGAGACAGCAGGCCATCACACAGCAATGGCAACATTCTGTGACAATAAAATAACAAGTTATTTCACACTAACAATTTAATTCATCCAGTGGCACATACATGTACATGTAGTATCAACCAACATGTCAAGCAGCAGTCCTGATATACAATCACCAGCCATGATAATCAGTCCAGACAACAAGTTCTAGCAGACCCATAAAGTTTCTGCTTTTTATCATCCAATCACAAAAATAGCACAGACACTCACACATCAGGGCTCGACACTAACTTTTCAACTTACTAGCCTAGTGGCTAGTGACAACTTAGCTGTTACTAGCCAAAAAAAATTTTTACTAGCCACGCGGTGATGTCTCCAGTTAAATATCTTCTTATATCCATTATGCCCAGGATTATAGAATTTTAAGAAAAAGCAACAATATTCACGTCTCAAACCGCTTGACACAGTCGGCACAGCTTGTGTCACGCTTGACTGGTTTAAACGCAGCGAACGAATTTATCATCTAAATGAATTGCGCTGGTTTTAATTTTGTTCAATGGGCTTGTGTTTTCCTTACATCAAATCTCTCAGGCCGACAGCTCACAAAGGAAAATCCAGAGATTTTCCCGTTAAGACTTTCAGGACTGTGAGACTTCTTTGGAAAAATATCGAGACACCGAGATGTCATTGTTAACACTGTCAGGTCTTCTTTACAAACAGGCGCCGGGGTCGAAACATTTCAAAAGCAAAACAACTATCTGAACAATACTGCAAACTGTTGTTGGCGAAATTCAAATGCTAAAAACGGCTGATTTAAATTTGGAAGGATATAAATCTTTCTCTAATTATTTTTGTAGTGGCAAGCTTTGTCAGTATGCATATGATGACAAATCACCGATGTGTTGTTACTCAAAATGAAATGTTATCCCTTTAAAGTTCCGCACGATTTTGCGCATGATTTAATCAGGTGAAGCTCGTGTTTTGTTCTACTAATTTCGAAACAAAAAAGGAACATCGATGTGTGCTTTCAGAAAATGCTGTCTTGTTTGTCAAATGCCACGCAACGAAAAGTAAACAGTCTTAAATTTGCATACGCGCTGAACAGCAATGCCCAGTAATATGGTATGTCAACAAGAAAGAAATTCCGAGAAAATTGTTTGCGTATGGCTTCCTTGTGAATGACAGAAACTAGTTCGGCCAATTTCATTTTGTTTACTAGCCAAAGTGGCTAGTGGAAATCGAAAACCCACTAGCCAAAACTGAATTTCTACTAGTCTGTGGCTAGTTGGCTACCGTTAGTGTCGAGCCCTGACACATGACCCAGAAGATGTCACACCATGAAAGTGCCATTAGTTGCTTAGCAACTTTGAGACAAAAGTTTATGCAGGCTTGGTTCATTCTCAGAGACCAGGAATGGTCTTTACTGGAAATTTATCTAATATTGTCTTGTGGTCTTGTTACATTTTTCAAAATAGATTTAAAAAGAAATGTACATGTATGTAGCCTTCATCAATCATGGCCCATCAAATCCCTAGGGTTTGATGAAATGTTCTGAAAAAGGCTTAATAAAAGCAACTTAATTTGTTCATTGCTATGTTGCTTAGTACTAAAAACCTTAAAAGGAAAATGCTTGTTTTTTACAAACCTCGGTGAGAATTTTGCTTCACAGTTTTTTGCCAAAGATATTAAGACTTGCAGAGTAGAGTAAACAACAGCCATGGATTCTTTCTAAAGAAAAGAAAAGTCACTGGATTTAAATTTAAGCTGAGGAAGTTTATATACAATGTGCAGGCCATGATATCCAAGTATGAATTATCTGAAGTAATTACAGAATTAAATAGAATTGTCAGATGATCTTGGATTTACATGAAGCTGCAGTTGAGATATGATTTACTACTCTTTGAGCAGAACATTTGAAATAAAAACATGTTCATCGTGATCACTCGGCTGCAGTGCAGGTAGCTGCAAGCCTTCTCCAGCCCTTCTTATCACTAACAAACAAGATGGACAATCTCAGTTGTTGCCAGAAACCCTCACTCCTCCCATAGCAGTGTTTATAATGTTACAGGTCAAATTGATTTTCTTTCCAACCTACATGTAGGTTAATCTGTTTCAACCTTAAAGTAACACTCAATAATAAACAATGACAAAAACAATTTAAAATTTAATAAAAAGAAATCTCAGCTAATTAATTCAAATAGTTTCGAGTGATTATAAGAGTGTTACCCCCAGATTGAAACAGATTTAACCTGAAAAACTACATGCAGGACAATTCTACACTGACTACTTGTTATTATTTAACAACTCACTTGATGAGGCACCAACAGTTTGAACATGTAACCTAGCAACTCTGTCTGTTGAACAGTGTCCATGCTGTCATTTCTCTCTGTCAAAAAAAATATGGCTTTGATGGATAAAAATAGAAGTTCAAGCCACCGCTTATTTGCTCCGTAGATTGTTAGAGCATTAATTTTTGCGCTTGGCATTGCAAAGGTCATGGGCTTATCCCTTTGAATCCTGAACTTTTTCAACATTCTTTCTAATTTCAATATATTTTCAATACCTCCTAAATAAACCAGATTGGCAAATAACATAACAATAACATTAAAATATGGAAATGAATTTTTCAGCCAGACCTTTTGCAGTGGGAACTATCTGTTTGCTGACATCCGAGCTGTGTGAACTTTCATCTGGACTCTTGTATAAACAAAACAAGAATATAAGAAGAAATGTGAATTAGATACTGTATTTCTTAATCAATAACATCCCTCATATAATGAGTAATGGACAAAAACATTGCAAATATTCAAATCTTGTCTCATTATTCTTTATGCAATTTAATTGTATTAAAATAAGTATAAAGCAAAAAATACTTAGCACAGAATAAAATAGCCTTGAACAAATATTACCTTTTTGATGGCAATTTTAAGACTTGAAAAGAGCGGGTGCTGAGAAAAACCTTCATCTTCAACTTCATTACTTGAAAACATCTAAATTGAAAAAGGTAAAACATAAATAATAAGAGATCAAGTTCAGTCTTGGACTTCATTTGCTGCCCCATAACCCATAACTTGCTTAACTTAAGCTGTCAGGTGGTGAAACCTTAAATGTTCCGACCTGAGGGTGCAGTTACACTAGCCCCGAGCTCTGTGCTTTGTGGAGTCTGTTCAGTTGTTTTATGTACAATGCAACCCAGCAAGTTACTGTACTGTAGCTATAATACAAATGTAAGAGCGATTTGTGATTGTAAACAATTCAACTTTTCCAGATATCCTTGCTGCCAAGGATTGTTAACTGTTAGGTTCAGTCCTTTAGGTCCCAAGATTGAAATATTCATTCTCCTTACTGATTTATATACATTATCTTCAAATTTAATTTTGAGAATTTGGTTGTATATCAAGTTGCTAAATTTCATTATTCAAATCACTTGTCTGTTGGAGATAGTAAAAAAATTTAAGTAATGAAGAAACAGCATGCAAAAAACGGTGCAGATTTTTACCTTTGTTGTTTTGCCTTTTTTTTCCACTACCCTGTCATTGACGTCTCCACTGCTATCACTACATGTATATGCTGTGGCTGACTTTAAAATGCACTCACAAACTTCACAGCTGTAAAGCACAAGAATGTTTAGAAGTCTCAGTGCAGTTAATGCATTCATCTGCAAGGCAGCAAGATTTTTTGCATGTTCAGTTTCGAACCCTGAGCTATCTTTTGGCTCGAGCAAATCTTGTGTTGGAGAAGAACCTCTTGGTATACAAGTGCTAAGGATGTTGTCATCATTATTTTCTGTTCTTTGTTCCACATAATGTGCAATGTGGTTCTCAAGTAAAGGAAGAAAATTAACGGCTGTTGGCACATTATTACGATCTTTCAAATTTGAAGTTGGTGTTAAGCCCTGTGAGTTATTGTCTACTTGACGGTGATTTAAAAGTCCAGACAAGGTTTGCATCACCACAGTGTTATTGCAGCCAGTTAAAGAACCTTTCTGCACAACAGTGCTTATAGACCTTTGCAGCTTTGAGGTAGCTTGAGTTTCAAACAGTCGCAGAGTATGTGAGACATCTGTTTCACTAAGCATTGTTTTCTGCATGACAGGATGAGAGTTTGCAGATCTATTAAGCATCAAAAGTGATATGATGCTGCCTTCATTTAATGTTCTGTTCTCTGGGTCAGGAAAAAGACTCGGCAATTCTTTTTCATATGGTGATAACAAGTTTTGAACAAGTTCAACTTCTGGAGAACTTTGAGCAAATAATTGCACAATTTCTCTTTCATTAACATCTGTTTCTCTTTGCTGCATTTTCATTCTCTCCAGAGTGGACAAGCCACTGGAAGTGCCACTTAAGGCTGAGTTTTCAGAGTTCTCTCCCTCAGAAAGTCTTTGTGAGTTCTGCTTGCTTTGAGTTTTTAAATCCTTTGAGCTCTGCTTTATACACCTGGGCAACTTTGTTTTGGCCTCAGGAGATGTTTTCTGGAAAAATGAACTTCCTGTTGGAAAAACTTCACTCAAATTAACAGTCTTCTTGTTTGGGCTGTGAACTCCTTCTGTCAAAGAAGCTGTCCTTTTCCTGTTTTGCTCAATCATTTGTGCAATTTCCCGTTCTTTGAACCGAATTTGAGTAGTTAAGTTTTCAACTTGTTTCTCTAATTCCTTCTCATGCTGACTTTGTTCTCTGGCTTGTTGCTCTTGTACAGCTTTTTCCTCGCTTTGCCTCTTCTTCTCATCAGCCTGATAATGCTCAAGGGAATCCCGCAAGATCTTGATCTCTCCATCTTTACAGAACTTCTCCTCTTCCAGTGTTTTCACCTTTGAGCTTGCAGTAGCAAACTCTGATTTTAATCGTTCAATCTCTTTACTCAAATTTTGTAGGCGTGCATCTTCAAGGTGCCTTGTCACAGGACAGTCATCATTACGGCTGTTAATGCCCACACTGGTTTTATTAGCACTGTTACCACGTACAGTGTGTATATGTACATGACTACTGGGTAAGGAAACTGATCCATTACACTGATCAACAAATGAATGCAATAGCGAGTCACTTTTCTTCAGTGGTTTGGGATACTCAATACTAGCAGTCTCTTGTGGATGTGTTATAATTGGCACTCGTGTATCTCTTGAATTACTTACAGGAAACCCCGCCGTGTCACTCAATCTGAAGTGGGTCCTGGAGGATGCACAAGCAGTCGGACCGACTACATAATCCTGAGTGTTCTTTGTATCATCATTTTCATCAGAAACACCTTCCTCTGGGCCCAGATGCGAAGACGAAAGGGCATTTTTACTGGAAGAACTGAAACTTTCCTTTCTCATAGGTAAATTGGAAGTAAAGTCGGGAGTTTCCAGCTTCATAGAAGCAATCCGATCACATTCATCAAGCTGTTCAGCTGTCAAAAGATCATCATCGTCGAAATCGTCCTCAATAGCGTCGAACTCTTCATCAAAAGCATCAAGAGGGATATCGCGACATTCTTCCTCTGCAGCAATCTCGTCTATCCTTTTATCGGGCAAGTCATGCGAACTTTTGAACTTTTTGTACGGAGACTCGTGATGTGTGTTCGCTCTTGGTTGAACACCACTTGTAGAACTCCTGGGTTGAGCTGTAAAGATACTGTTATCTCTTGAGCGTGGTACAACTGGATTGTAGATAAAATTACGCCTCTTTTGATTCCCCAGCAGGTTATTGTTACTGAAGTTTGCCATCGTTCAAGAAATCTAAAGTTTACATGCTCACAAACTCCTCTCAGGAAGAGAGTACTGTGGAAATCGAAGTTTACCGCGAAGACTGTGACCTCGTGGAGAGTTCTGGGAACGTATTTTTCTTTTTACCGAGAAACCGCTGACGTAGCCTGTGTACAGCCGTCCCGCTCCCCGATTTTTTTGCATGAGGGGAGCGGGACGGCTGTGCACAGGCTACCGCTGACGAAATATAATCGGTTCTTCCATTTTGACCATTTTCGTCGATTTTCATGGCATGCACATCGTTTCTTTGTTTCTCTTTATAAGTAAGTTTATATACAGTGGAATCCTGATATCCCTAGCCTCCACGGTTTCGGTTTCGGCACTTCACAATTAATAGAGAGGTTAAGCATGACGTTTACGGCAAACGGCAAACGGCAAAAATAATTCTGATTTTGCTCACTTTTTCTTTAGCACTTAAATAAAGCCAGTCGAAAAATAGGAAAAAAATCCCTTAATCACAGTAAATGCAAACAATTTCCCTAAATTGGACAAACAGCTAAAATCAGACACCAAAAGTCCGATTTTTGCCGTTTGCCGTTTGCCGTAAACGTCATGCTTAACCTCTTCAATAGCAGGGGGTCGTGGAGGAGGGGAGGAGGAGGCGGAATTGCAGTGATCCAATGTATACATAATTAACGACTTTCTGTTCAAGTTTATATCGGGAGCTTCGAGAAATCGTGATTATACACTGTAAAAGCACTCAATGATCTTATATATAAACATGATAAATGTCCATTACTGTAAAATTGCACCAAGTATTGTACAGTATTTTGCCGGGAAGTGTGTGTGAGTTTTCCAGTGTTTTGCTGGATCTTCTTTTCTGGATCTTTTTTTTTTTTTGGAGGTAGGGGGGGGGGGGGGGGGAGAGTAATTGACCAGTTTCTCGGGCAGGAAACTAATATTTGCGATTTTTATCAGGTCAAGTATAATTTAAATTGCATTGGAAAAGCCAAAAGGCTTCTTGGTCTGAGTGGTCTCGTCTTTGGGCCCTGAGGCGTTCGTTATTCCCACAACTGCCTGAATCGAAGCCATTACTTTTAATCTCTTTTAACTCAGTAGCCGTGAACAGCTTTTACAAATAGAGACGATTAAAAGGTTCAAAAGGTACGGTTTTCTGTTTAATTCAACTCATTATTTTACTAGGGTCATACTGAGTATTTTTGGTGTGATTCGAATCGTGAAAATTACATCAGTTGACTTTCCATTGTGTTCTCCACTCCGGCGGTAGATCGTAAAAGCGGCCTAACAGTTGAAGAAAAAGTTTCAACTGTGTTGCCATGTTTTACTGTTTGTGTCTCGACCGAACAAAGAAAAACGGGTGAGAGAAAGAGTAAGTGTACAGGAAAGGTTGCTGTCGTTGTCATTAAATGCTACTATATTATTTTAATTCTAGGTTGACCTCTATATGAACACAGAAAAATCAAAAGTGGCTTTTTGAAAGCATTTAATTATAAGTCAGGTCATAATTATTTAGATCAAAGTAACAAATAGCTTATATACATAAATTTTGATATCTCGAATTAAATATAAAACTGAAAAATTTTGAACAGAACCTCAACAGAAGAGCTTTCGAATTATTGACTCCAAAGCCATCTGATAACAGTTGATATCATTAATTCCAACATGACTACCTTAGAAGACCTTTTTGAATTCATGTATTTCTAAGCTAGTGATTTAACACGAAGGTACACGGGCAAACCGCTTTACAAAGACGTCCTCTTTGCGTGATTATATAGGAAGCTAGTTAATCAGCTAAAAAGGCCATTCCGAATATCTAACTGTTATTAGTCAATTATAAAATGGTGGTCTGATTTTGTGTGACATCGCCGCAGCAAATACCGTGTTTACAGCGGTCTTTGATTCACTCGGTGTATTTCTTTGCCGTTACGTTTTCTTAAATCTGATGTCTCATTGCTTAGCGTCACTAGACACCAGTCCTACAAGCTTTAACTTATCACCGCAAGCATACCTCTCATACTGGTTCAAAACCAATCAAAACCAAAGCCGATGGAAGCTTGGCTTACGCGCCGGGTTTCCCGCGATTTTCACGGGTTGCAGGTATTTCTTCGAGCTTTCTTTGATGGATTTATTGTTTATTAGAAAACCACTCTAAGGAAGGGTACTTGCAAATTAACACGTAAATTTCACGCTGTTATTGCATGTCGAGCTGTTACTGAAGCATATCAGCGACAATGCAGTGTGCTTTAAAGCTAAGGAAAAAGCATCAAACGTAGCTAGAGTAACATTCGCCAGTGGATTGGCTATGGACAGTATGCGAATTTTACCTACACTGTGAAAATCGCTGATAATGTCACTTTGAAAAATTCCAGAGCTTTCGTTATTTTAAATGACATTAGCTAGCTTATAAACCAGTTCATGGTCAACGCTTCAGTTTGGCAGTTTTAAAAAAACTGGCTCAACGGAAAAACTAGCTTGCAAAGCAGGCATTTTTTGCAGATAAAATGCTTTGAAAACAGCAATCACGTACGACCGGTCGCCATTTTGAACGCGAGAACAAGGGAGAAACTGGAAAGAGGAAAAAAAATAGAAGGAGGAGGGGAAGAGGGAGGCCGGGGGAGTTCGCACGTTCAAAATGGCGGCCGGTCGTCTAATACTGCTGTTTTCGAAGCATTTCATCCACAAAACCGCCTGCTTTATTTGCAGGCTACGTCAAAACACATCTAATCTATGATAATGACTTTGAACTTATGCCCTCCGTCAGCCCTAGTATAGTATACTTTATAATTTACATATTTACATATTTACATTTTATCTTACTGCACGTTAATACATCCATCGTATCGCATCTCTTCTTTCTACTCCTAAACGGACGAACAATAAATAACTTTTAGGTGCTGAATAAATAAACTGAACATTAAAATCTTTTTTCGTGGGGCAACATTCAGTTGATCGGTTATCATAAACTACTTAGTAGCCAGAAGATACTGAGGAGGTCCTTCAGGATTCTTGTCAATGTTTGTCACCATGATCACAAATTCTGAGGAGAAATAACAAAAGTAAGATTAGAGTGAATTGCACTCATTGAAGGTGCTTAATCCGGGTTCTAAGGTGTAGATCTTACTCTTACTTTAAAGACCATTAGTGGAGCAGCGGTAAGAGCACTCGCCTCCTTCAAGTATGTGGCCTGGGTTCCAATCCTGGACCTGATCTCATATCAACAGTCATATGTGGGTTGATATTGTTCTCGTCCTTGCTCCCAGGATTTTTCTCTTCTTCGGGTTCTCCAGTCCTCTCCCCCCCCCCCCCCCCCCCCCACCCCGCCCCCACTTTCCTCAAAAACCGATACTCTAAATTCTAATTTCATCGATGTGTGCCCCCGATTATAAAGCCTTAGAGCCATTCTAGAAGCTTCAGTGATAGGATGTTAGCTAGCCTGGTCCATCACAAAGGGTGACGCCCCCAGCATTTTTTCAGGTTCTCTATACATTTTTTTATACACCTGAGTGCAGAGAGGCACTTTGAGTGTTTATTACTTTAAACCAAGTACAGAACACAAGGATTCGGGTCTCTCTCGATCGAACACACCAGCAAAAGAAGCTATAAGTGCCTATTGATTCACGACCACATGTATATCAGTAAAAACAAACGGGTTGTTTGAAAATGAAAATTGAAGGCTCGAACCTTCCGTTTGATTTCCTTGTATTAAACACCAATACTTCACTCGCATGGTGAATTACCTTCAAAGTTAATGTATCCGTCTCCGTTAAGATCAGCTTCTCTCATCATTTCACTGACTTCGTCTTCGGTTAACTTCTCGCCCAGACTTGTCATAACCATACGAAGCTCTGAATGACTGCCGGAATGCACAAATAAGAAATGGCAACATTTATAAGAAACAGGCATTACAGCCGCTGTTCTAAATTTAAACAGCAAACCTTAAGAGCGTTAGCCCAGCCTCTTCTTTGTCAAGCAAATCAGAAGTGGGTTCAGAAAGTGCTTACGTTCACATAAGGCGATATGGCACTAGTCGGACGTTGTAAAATATTTGTTTCATGTTTTTGTAGTTTTCTGTATTGCTTTCTTCCTGTAAACTATCACATAAATACTTAAACTGTGCAACAGTCAGTAGTTTCTGGCAAGCTAAGAAAGAAGTCAACAAAAGAACTTAAAAAAGCGGCATGCAGCCAGGACCTCCTTCCGCTCGCTTCCCTCTTCAATTATATTTTGTGAGAAAGGAGGAAGTGCTATACCTGACTTGACTGATTATTTGTGATAACTGAATTCAAAACAAGAGCCACACCTTATTTGCCCGTCTCCATTTTTGTCAAAGACTCTGAATGCTTCACGCATTTCACTCTCAGTATCCCGAGCCTGCATCTGTTTCTTCATCATCAACAGAAATTCTTCAAAGTCCACTTCACCATTTCCTGAAGATGATAAAGAGCATTCTATATCATTAATGTGGAATACAGAATCTCTCAGAATTATTTATAATTTAAATGAAGGCAAGTACACTTATTCTAGCATCAACGGCAAATCTTTTCAAAAGCTACCCCGCTAAAAAGCGTCTCATCAGAATCGAAACAAAATCGATCGTACCCTTGGAAATTTAGAGCAGCCACAAAAAATATACGCACTTTAAAATGCTGAACGCCCTATATCGTAATCTTGGTTTCACACATTTCGAGAAAAGTTTCCTAAGGAAATTGCAGCGAAAAAATGGCCAGTTATCGCAAAACAAAAATTGGAACAATACATCAATATTAATGCAGTTCAAACATTCGATGTGTATATATAGCCTTGCGTTGCTGCCGATATTTTAACAAAAATAGCAGCATAGCAGCTATAAAAAAATAACAAAAAGTAGCACTGAACTAGCAGCATTTTATTGCTATCATGGCTGGACAACTTTCAGTCCACTTTACCATTTTTATTGTCATTTTCGAAGACTGAATGCTCAAAATTTACGCCCAGAATGTGTGCTTGAAGATGAAATATATGAAAGAAGTAGACCAAGTCCTGTATCATAAAAGACTTCAATTAAAGCACATCCGTTGAAAAGAAGCTTCAACCACTAACACGTGTTGTATGGGGTTTGGATCCTTTGCTGACGTTTTTAGGAACAATTGGGCTGTTAATAACATGTAACTCGGACAAAAGCTGGATTAAGAAGACAGACCGTGGGTCGTCAAAGAAAAAAAGAAAAAAATCCAGAAGACAAATAAACAAAGAAGACATTAAAAATTAAAACCCAATTTATACCTCAGTATTGTTCAACATAATTTGTTCACAATTCACTTGACAATTTTAATAAGCCGTTTTTTTAAGAAATTAATCCGATTATTAACACTTTGGCTTTATATTTTTAACCAGAAGCCTCTCGATATAAATTTTGCGGTGAAACAATTAACGCTTGAAATCCGATTTCTACAGCTTTGTTCCATGCAGCATTTATAAGTGCGAAATAAATAGCGACTAATTCCTTACAACTTGATCAATCGAGCAACAGTAAACATCGGATTACGATTTAAAAATCGATATAATCTGGAAATTAGAAATAAAGTACACACAGCAGCAACAAACATGGACTACGCATGATTAAAAAATCTTAGAATTTACTTGACGTTTCGCATGCTACAGCACACATCTTCACATCTTCATATTCAGGTTTTTTAACCATGCGTAGTCCACGTCTCATGTTTGTTGTCGCTGTGTGCATTTTATTTCTAATCAAATTGAAATGGCCAAAAAACAAAATTGTTGATAATCTGGAGATTGTTCAACAATGACTAGAAAAAATCTTACGGTAAAAAAAAAATAAAAAAAAAAAAAAACAGAAAGGAAGCAAAAATGGCCTTTAGAACCTTAGTACGCATTGTTGTATCTTGAGGTGGAAAGAAATTAACGAACACTTTGATAATGCTTGCAACGACATTCCTTTCAATTAGTTCTTGGTTGATAAGGCAACCCACCTTTTTGCGGCACGTGAATTCGTTGAAACCCATAAAATTATTTTATAAATAATCAAACAAATTTTTCCATGTTTTCCGGAGTATTTCTTTGTGCATCTATGTCTAATTACTGGTCATAAGTGATATCTAGTGAATTTTAAGATGAGATGGGGTTAATCTTACCACCTCTGAGCACGTACTGAAATAAAGCCTACAACACATTGAGCCACACTACGTGTTTGCATTCACGGTTTATCTCAACACACAAAAGATTTTTAAAATTTACCACAGACAAATGACATCCCACACGTAGACTGGTTTAACTATTAATATTTGATTTATACCGCAGACAAATGCACAAACTGCAAAAAAAACAACTTAAAATAGATATAGATTCAAAAATTAGCTTAGTTTGGTTGATTGTTAGCAGGTGTTTTGCTGCCTCACACCCTTTTGCGATTTCAGTTTAAGCCGGTTTTAAGGACAAAAAAGCTCTGAGGAGGTCTAATGAAGCTATGCATAAGAAAAATGCAAATATAATTATATGAAAAGTATTGTTGATCCTAATCCTAAACCAGCTGCAGATCAACTGATCGAGACATCGTAATGGCGTATGACGTCTACCTCCAAAGAATGGCTCCGGACTTCCTCAATAGCACAATTTACCCACTTGCGACGCTCTTTTCGATTAAATTGTTTTCTTAGCATTGTAAAAAGTGTTTTAAGAATATTCAGTTTCATGAAATGAGCAAATACAACTTGAAACCATAACAGTTTCTTCACATTCGACATGGCACACTTCAGTGCTGATTACGTCAAGTAGGAATTCAAAATGTGATGGTGAAACACATGCTTTTACCCTTTTATGATTTATACTTCATTTTCATCACGTTCCAAATAACTTTCGTTTTCCCGCGATTTATCACGTTTCATTCAGGCGAAAACGACGTTCTTATCAAAATGTCCTAACGGCGGTGTTAAAACAGATCCTTCAAATTTTATAAGCTTTAGTGAGCTAAAAAGCTCATCCATTGTGTATGTATTTTAGATGGAGTCACCATTTTGGCGTATTTCTGTATTCGGTTTTGCTTCGTGCTCTTGATTCTGCATCAGTTTTCGAAAAGCGAGTGAGAGTAAATCCTCAACATTAAGTCAAAATACAATAATATATTACTCTCGGCTTTTTTGCGGTAAAAATCATTTCTAAAAGGATCAGGAACCAATTACGTGTATGATGCGCTGAAGTTAAGTTTTTGATCAAATCAAAAATACACTGACCCATAAAATTAAAAGATTATCACTTCCATCTTGTTCATACCGTTCAAACTGTGTGATCATTGTTTGTTTATTTATTGTGCACGATGCTGTGAATTTTCAACAAAAGCCCAGGAGAAATGTGTGATGCGCATTCAAATATGTCTTTCTTTTTATTTGACCTCCCGATGAAATGAATATATGTCAAGGATAAAAGGCCTTCAATTTGAGTAATATTACAAAGCAAACACACTGGCAATTTCTTCCGATTGAAATTATGTAATGTTTTCATTTCAAAATTATGTTATTTACATGCGGTTTTTCGCTGTAAGCCCAGTTTCGTTTAGCAAAATATTATGTTAAGAAAAGTTGTAGATGTCACTTCAATAAAAAAACAAACTGTTTCAGTTTTGAACGGGTTCCTCTCGCGCGTTCAAATGCATGATAAAGAAAAAGTTCTTTTAGTATAAAGGTAGTCTTAAATCATTTTGAAATAACCAATGGTTATTCGTGCAGTTTAGGGGTGCCAGCGAAAAGAAAGGAAAAAGCTTACAAGAGGTTTAATTAATTTCGAGAGTCCCCCTGCAATTTAAAATTATAAGTGGCAGAAAAACATGTGTTTCTTGTGCTCATTGGAAAGCAAAATCAATTTCCATAAAAGGGATTAAAAAGTAGGAAGTTAATACAATAAATTTTCATAATTTTAATCAGAAAATCATCCATAGCGAACAGAATAACATGACACTGACAGAAATCAGTCTTGCATTAAGCATGAAATATTTCTCAGTTTACAATAAAAAAGTGATAAATCTGCAAATAGATGGCCAACAATAAAACGCGCAGCTCGAGATGTCAGAAAGTAACTCCAAAATATCTGGTTGATAGCTGCAATATTTGTTTTGCTAGCTCGGCCGGTTGGGTGATTAACTTCAGGATTTGTTTTCTTCTTTTTATGTGGCGCAGAACGGAATCCCACAGTGTCAAAAATATAAAAATCACAACTGAATATGTAATCCTGCATCACAGAACAGAGGTGTACAGAAATACAATTTTTGTTAATACATTTTGCACCAATGATTTGCAAATTTGCGCAAAACATATATATACCAACTCACCCTAAAACTAGTTCAACTTTTTATAATCCAAATTAAGCGGATTAAAATTACATGACTTTTTTTCCACTGATTTTCGAAAAAAAATAACATTTCTGTCGGCTGACAATTAAGTTAAGGAGCAAAACCTTCGAGTAACTTAGCATTTAAAACAAAAGCAATTTACCGTCTACATCGACCTCGCGGATCATTTCCTGAAGTTCGTCTTCAGTGGGGTTTTGTCCAAGAGACTTCATGACCACCTCGAGTTCTTCATTGGAAATAGTGCCGCTTCCATCTTTGTCGAACAGCGAAAACGCTTCGCGCAATTCTGTGCAGGGAAGAGTATGGAGCGGTGAAATTGATTAGCACGGGCTATTTCTGGACTGAGCAGCTTTGTAGTGTTACAATCAAAATACAAATTACATTTCCAGAGATACTTCTCATCTTACCGTTAATTTGTTCCTCTGTAAGTTGGCGTTCAACCTGAAAAAAAGCATGCGTACAGATCAGAGCGAGCAAAAGTGGTAAATGTGAAAAGGGAAATCGTAACACGTCTCCGGAATTCCGGGCCTAGCTGCCTTGCAGTTTATTTTGACGCTCTGAAGCGAGAAAACATTTGAAAGCGGCGCTTCGCTGAGTAGCAAGCCGCACACAACTATTGCATGCCCAGAAAGAAGCCATTGTTTGCTAGATGTACTTACTGCCATGATTTGCGCTCGTCGCCGAGAGAGAACGTTTAGCCGCGCGGTTCATACGCCTCAGTTTGCGGTGGACAAATGCGCCCGATAATAAACAGCTAGCAGTTCGTAGCAATCAATACATACGGTCAAATTCGCATAAATTTTCCATGTTTTGCTGCCTCTGACGTCATCTTGTTTTGTATGCTCGCCGAACACTTTGAGCTAATTTCCATTTTGATTGTAATGACGCCGCGGAGCACCTGTACAGAAATAAAATAGTTACGTTTGATTGGGTGCAAAGCAAGAGCTAGGTTTGTAACTTCATTAGAAAAAACACCAGCAGCCGCATTGACGAATTTTCCTCTCATTATTTTGTCTGGCTTCCCCCACCATCACCATCGACATAAATTTTTCAAACCAATACCGAGAGGTCTCCACCATCGTTTTTATCGAAAAACTTGCAAAATACTGGCTAATAAATTTATCTTGCTGTTACACCCTTTAAGACCGTCAAGGATAACAAAGCTTAGGTCGAAATGACATGATTTGAATAATGGTCTTGGTCATTTACGAGATGTCGGTAGCCCAAAATTGTCTTTACTTATTCCTTAATAGTCAAAAGAAAGTAACTAACCTCAGTTTCCAGCGAAGCCATCGATAAGCTGAGTAACTTCTCGTATACCGCATTTAGATTAAGAATAACGATATCTTCTAGATTGAATAATTGTAGCCTGTAAAGTAAATTATAGGATTGTACGATATTTTGTCAAAGACGTTAAATATGTGTCTAGAATAGCAACGGAAATCTCGGCATGGATTCTTACCTACAGCAAGAGCAATGGGTTGGTTCAGTTTTAATAAAAAAGGTTTTAAGTTAGAGTTTGATAAAAGAGAGAAAATAGAAAAAAAAACAGCAGCTTTTAAATAAACTGTAAACATTCGAAACCTTAGTTAATGTGAGAACAAGATTCAAATTAATTCGCGAAAATTTTGGCCTTTCGTCCTCTGATCAAGGCATACAAATTCCTTTTGTGTGTGTGTGTGTGTGGGGGGGGGGGGGGGGGGGCTTCTCTCTTGGCACTATATAATTATGCGATTCTGATTTCGTTCAAAAATTATCTGTATTCTTTAATTTCCTTTTCTTATTTTTCGAACTAATCTTTCGATCTGTCTTCGCGTAGTTCCCATGCAAATCACACTGTCGCTAATTAGACCAAGCTAAAAAGTTTTCAGTTCTTTTGAGTATTCACGAGACCCTAATGGGATTTTTCGCAAGGAAAACAAAATTGTAAGCCAAGCTTTAATGAGCTTGGACGTTTTCCAACAAATTTTTCTTCGATTATTTTGAATAATTCTAGTTGCGTGTTGTATGAAATCCCCTGAAGGCAGGAATTGGGAGAAAAGTTCCGTGTTGAAGACATTTTGGCGGGCTTTTCTTTCATGTGTCATAATATTTGCATTACTTGTATCAACAGTCATTGTTCACTATCGTGTAGCGATTAAAAGCGTGCAGACCTTAAAAGGTGTTTACCTTTCTTATTGCGCCGCGAGCTAAACTGCGAGCACTAAAGTCACTAAAGGATTAAGTCAGCCACGCACAGATCGGAGCTGTTCACTATGAATAGTTAATTAACAGGCGGCGCTTAATCGCAGTTTTGTTTGAGTCGGTAAACCAATGTTTTCACGCCGTGAAAACCATTAACTGACCGTAATCCAGTCAAGGCCAGCAAATTTATACGTGGCCCGTAGCCTGCGAGCAGGCTCTCCGCGCGAAAACACAATGAAGAGAAGACGCCTTCTCTTCTTGTTTTTTAGCCCGGAGAGCCTGCTCGCAGGCTACGTTGCCCGAGGCTCACTGCACACAAATAAATTTATTTACTTGATCATTTAAAATAACTAGAAAAGAAAACCAATGCGACATTTCCTCACAATTTTAGCTACAAAGACGGCAGCATAGGGAAAATGACGAGCCAGTCTTTGGTCTTTTGTACGGAAGTGAGTTTCGATTCTCCAGATGATTATCTGATACGCGTGCGCAAATCGAGGGAGATGATGGACACCTCGTGTAATATACCATGCAGTATCTGCTGTATTGTTGCAAGCAACCTACCCTGAGGGTGTGCATGGGGTTAACTGATAGCAGAGGATTGGCCAAAATTTTTACTGTCAGCTGAAAAATGGCATTTTTTAACTGATAGCTGAGGAAATGTACAGATAACTCTCAGCAAAGATGGTGGACCTTTTTTGCCTGGATAGAGGTGGAAACAGCGTAGTTTTAACCTAAAAAAATAATTTAAGCCCATTTTGCGATAAGTCCAGAAAAAAGGAAAAATGTTATGGGATAGACAGCGTTAATCGCACGACTATCCGTTACCTATAGCTAACGCTAGCGTTACTAAAGTTGCGTGACCACGCAGACTACGCTCCCGAGAGGCCTCACGGTCGCTTTTAATACGATGGATTAAAATGGCGCGAAAAGTCGCGCAATTTGGCGAGTCTCATGGTTTTATTCAAAGTAATTGTGTTTCCGCCCTTTTGAAGAAGGAACAGTTGAAGTCGTCGAACAGTAAACTTTGACGAACAACGAAATATTTTCAAGGTTGCCTTTCATCTTGACAACGCGACGAGGCATTTTGTGGTCGTAAGTAACTTCCTTTAGCTACGAGAGGTGCAACTATTCACAAGGAAAAGTATGACCAAGTATGAGATACCTCGAAGTAGCCAGTCACTGTGAAAAGGGTTGTAAGGTAGATAAATGGCTTAGAGCCCTTCATGGTTGATAAACAGTATGCGTTAAATCTCCAAAACGATCCAGAGTCACTGGAAAGTGAACGGAAGTAATTGGGATGCTACTCGACATTGTTCGGCTAATGAAATGGACAACGTTGCTAGGATACAATACAGCAAAAGCGTATGCGAAGTGAAAGTTAACTGAAATCTGTCAAAATTAACTGATAGCTGAGAAATAGCTCACATTTTAACTCATAACTGAGAATGAAGCACCCCCATGCACACCCTCTACCCTTGCGCACAGAGAAACATTTCTGAAGGAAATGCGTTTATTTGCAGAGTGGACTACATATAGCTAATATGTGTAATCGAACAAGAAATAACAGAAATAAGACACATGAGCGCGTTAATTCAAAGATTCATTTTATTCAAATCACGAACATACACCCATCACTGTTAAAACTACTATTTTTTCAAATTTAAAAAAAATGATTTTCGAGGCTTGTTATGAATTTGCATTGTAATAAAAGGTTAATAAAAGGTTGTTACTTATCAGCATATTCGCATCATGTCATTTGCAAACCTCATGAAGCTAACAGATCGGTATAACAAAAGATTACAAAATCAGAAATTTGAACGGAATAAAATATACAACTATGACTGAATTTTTGGATGAAAGGAGATCGCTTTTAACCCCTTTGGAAAACTTTATCCTTTTAAATATCTAATTATTTAAAACATTATGTCAATACCATGAGGGTAGATTTCAACCAAAGGGTTTATTGTTAAACTTAAAAATCCAACGACCCTGCTGTAGCGAGTCATTAATCAGTTTTCAAGGAGGAATAATTCAATCATCTATTTGGATATGTTGACTTTTTTAATGCTAATCTAACCAAGTTGAAAAGAACAGCGACAAAATTTTTAAAACAAGTCACTCTGCTTTAGAATAATTTTGAATCAATGGGAAGGTTCGGTCCCCGCCTCCAGGGTCTCCTCCAGCGTTTCAATCTTCAGTTGAACTAAACATGTTTAACTGGCGTGAATGGGGTATAAGATCCTTTTCGGTCGGAGTAGCCACCATCTTGAATTTGAACGCCTATTCTATATTGTTTAGTTTCAGTTCTCAGTTCTCAACAACGCTCTTCAAACTACTGCAAATGACGAGCCATTTGATCACGATATCTTCTCATTTTTGTCTGCGTGATTCAGTGTCTTATAGCGGCGTTAGGCCTACGCGGCAAGACCCCAAAAGGTGGAATGAGTAGAATAAACGATAATAAGACAGAGAAGCGATGCAAGTTTTAAATGCTGATGAGATTAACACCGCGAAGAACTAGATTCCTTACGGTTCCTTTTTATTGTAAGCACGCCACCTTCAGGAAAATTTTAGAAAGATTTCGCAAACCCCAAACTTTGCAAAAGCTAAAAAGATAGCAAAACCTAAAGATCTCTTGAGGATTGAAATATCAACTTATCGATTTCTTTTCCATTGCAGGACATGCAAAATTCTTAAGAATACCCAGACTACCATTCGGTCTCGTCGCGTAAGCCTATCAACGTTTTTTTTCTTTACATGTTTCATTAGCTATGTACGCCGCCATTTAAATTTGCTTCATATAAATATTCAGTAAACTGGAACACATGGCGCTCACAAATAATGGGCTGAATATACGTGAAAACTATTAAAATACAATACATGTAAGATAACCGACTTAAAATTTAATATTTAAAACTATGTGAAATGACCGGCCTTAACTAGCTGTCACTCAAAATAAAACTTAGCAAAATATATGAATTACTAACCCGTCAACTCATTCAGCATACAAAATGTTTCACAATTCATCATGCAATAAAAATGATTCCATTTTCATCGAAACTGATTCATTTCAAAAACCTAAAACCTTGTGCAAACAAAACTCACCAAGCAAAAATACACAACATATACTTCATTTTGAAGTAAAAATACTGCTTAATTAATATATAAGCTACTGTAACACAGTGACCATGCAGGATAGAACAGTAACTCTTACTGCCGATTAATTATTAACTCTCCATGCTGCAAGACAGTGTCAGCCCGGTACAAGCGTCTGCCTCACTCTTTTATCATACGGCTGATAAATACTGTGCCGGTATTTTGACCTTCATGTTACGAGGCGGTGCATACTGCAGGGCTAAGGGAGCGTCCAAAAGGTTAGTACCTTTAAGCAAGGTTTGTTTTTAAATCTCAAAAGTTGCTTTACTTCGTCATTAGAAATCGGAATTCTGTGTGTGAAGAAGAACAGAAAGAATCAGTTAGCACATGTAATCAACTAAACGATTCTGCACCGGTCAGAATAATGAGAACATGTGATTTATTCTATTTAATTACAGTTGTTAAAGTTTAACATCTGACGCTCAGTTTAATAGAAGCTGTAAGCGTTTTTTCCTGCCCAATTCATGAATCTCTATTTCCTATTTAAAACGTACAAACGTTCGCAGCAGTTTTGTGTGCAGATGAAACACACGCATGTGATGTTACCGCGCTGAAAAGTTGCAGGTCAGCAGCTATTATCATTCCCAGAGTTCATTTCGAGGGCTCTGGTGTCCAGAATGAGAGTAATACTTGGATATCGTAATGAAAATATGAAAGGAACTAGATTAGAACCTACACGTATCAAGGCTTCATAGCTCAGTTGGTAGAGCAACGCACCGGTATCGCAGAGGCCATGGGTTCAAATTCCGTTGCAGGCTAAAAAACGCAATTGCTTAAATTGCTTACGCTTTGCGAGGATCATTTCATTCATTTCATAAAGTTTCTCTATCTTAACTTTAGTCAGTAGCTGTGATGTGACCACGGCCAATCAGTGGGATTCACCGTATGTTAAACAGAACGGTGAATAGAAAACACATTGCTTTCGAACTGATTTATTTTACCTTCATAGTCAATTTGCCCATCTCCATTAAGGTCGGCCTCTCTCATCATTTCGTCCAGCTCCTCGTCTGTGAGTTTCTCGCCAAGGTTCATCATAATTTGTCTTAATTCATGCGCACTAATCAGTCCATTTCCATCTTTGTCAAAAATCCTGAAAGCATCCTTAATTTCTTCCTCTGTATCGTTCGTAGTAATTTTCTTGGACATCATTTGAAGAAACTCTTCAAAGTCTATCTCGCCATTCCCTGTCAGAAGAAAAGTTACTAAAAGTAAACCAGAAAGCTGATTGTAGGGAAAAATTTACTTTCGAAAGATCCCAAAGATATTCTGATTTAGTCCCACTGTCCAAACAGAATTGATACGTGTATTCCGAAAATGACGCCATATTTCTCACCGGCATCTCTGCCAAAACCCGACGGCTCAGCCATATTCCAACCGAAAGAAACCTCATTCGGTCGGACTAACCCGAAGAATTTCCCGACTCTTTTTAGCCAATCGGAAATAGCAGCTTTCATCAGTCGGGTCGAATTTCGGCGCAATGAGCTGACGACGCTTAGTTCCCGCCAAGAAGTTGATATTTCCCACTGTCGGTTAATCATTAACGAAAAATTCTTCAAATGATAACTTAGTGCCTCAAATCTTATTATCAATAAACAAGCACGCTTGATTAAACATACCGTCCTCATCTACATCAGCTATCATTTCCTTGAGTTCATCTTCTGTTGGATTTTGGCCCAAAGATCTCATTACAGCGGCAAGCTCAGATGACGAGATCGATCCACCGCCATCTTTGTCGAACAAGGAGAATGCTTCTCGGAGCTCTAAACAGAGTGGAAAATAAAGTCGTAATTCATTCACGTTAATCTGTTTGTTTAATGATTAACGGTAAACTTATCATACTTATTTAGTTTATTAGTTCCTATGTTATTAATTTTCCCTGCTGTCAATCACTAAACCTTTTTTTCGACTATTTTGCTTGGTTACCAAGGAAAATGGTAAGAATTGGGATCATTGGTGGCACTCTCTGACACACATTTTTGTATACTCTCAAGGGACTGTTTTAATTTGTCAAGGGAATACTTTTCGCTGTGGGCGATAAAAGCGTCACTGGATAGGAATGCGTCCGCAGTTTTCGATCCCGAAATGTTATTTTCACGCGTCGCTCGTCATTTAGCCTGTCTAGCCTTTTGCAAACTACAGGTAGGTATTTTTTAAAGATCTGTGCTATTCATCGATTGAATTGCTTAGTTTTACATGCTTAAAAGCTGCTGCGAATCTTCATTGTCAGAGGATATTGGCCAATGCTATTTTCTATTGTTACAAGTCTATTGTTTGTAGTCTTCATTGAAAGAAGTATTTTTAGCTCGTCACGCAATCTTTTGTTTTGACCACAATAGCGTTGCGCACAAATGACGTCACAAATTTTGATCCCCCGGTGTGACTCAGACAAACAAATAGCTCTCCGTAAGATCAATGTATGGGAAAGCGGAGTTAACGAGCAATTCAGAGCCATATTAAGCAATTGTTTTCATAATATTATGACCAGTCTGGCTCAGAATTTCAGAGAATACCCTAATTATTCCGCTAAGAAGAGCTAAAAGTCCTAAAACGTTGATTTAAATCTCAAGGTTTGTCGGACAGAGCGGATGTCTACACATTTCGGCATTTAAATTGCATGTAGGCCCTGCCAAATTATACTCATAGGAAAAAAAATTGTACGAGAAATTCAGAACATTCACGCAGTCCTAACAGGACCATTTGTGCAACACAACAGAGCTGAGCAAGGTTATGAACTATAAGCTGCACTAAGCTAAAATTAAACAAAGAAGCGCTCGTGCTGCCTTGACCCGAGAGGTCAATTTTCACAAGTTGCCGCGGCAAGTATAAGAAACATCGAACCCGGGCATCAATAGCTGCAGTCTATTACAATTATGGGAATGAAAACAGCTTTATTAAAATCAAAGTCTTTCAAACTGCAACGATTTAACTGATTTTATCATTATGAAGGCGTCTGAGTAGCGTAATATTTTCGCCCTCAATCTCTATCATACGCCGCAACAGATGGCCCCTCGCGCTTGTGCCGTCAAATTCGGGAATTTCAGGCAATCGTTGTTCATTCTAGGGCCTGAATGAAGCAAACAGACATGCAGTATTATTCGCAATCCCTTTTTCTGTATTCTTCTAGTAAGTCGCTATCCTCCGCTAAAATTTTACGGCATCCTGAGTAACTTTGTAGTGGGACGTCGTTGCCGGATCACTTACTAAAGCTGCAACATTGTCTGTTATCTACCATTATTCAAGTCTATCAAACGAAAGTCTAAGCCACGAATATGTCCTTTCTCGACTCTTTTTCTTGTCTAGAGTACGTGACCGGCCTCGGGAATGGTATGAATACTTTCTGCCCCGAATTCTCCAACTCTTTTAGCGATTCCGGCCATTTTTCTGGATATCTTGAGCCTGTCTTGCACTCACCCCAACAGCATGGTTTAGTGCCCACCATTTCTCTTATTTCTAGAACGATAAACCGAAGAATTGACTAAAATTTTCGCTTCTAGGTTCACAACCGCTGCACCCGCTCATACATTTGCTTTGTTTTGATCGCAGTGTTTGTCTGACTCTGTGCGGGGGGTGTCATGGGATCTCACGCTGACAAATCTATTTTTAGTAATTGTGCGCGTCGCTATTCACGGACGTGATCACGACAGCAGCTTCTCAAGACTTCAGACAGGAAAATGGTAATGTACAATATTGCCTCGAACTTAAATGGAATTTTTAGAAGGATCGGTAAAGCCACTTAGTGAAAAATTGACTGCAAAAAGCCGTCGGGCTAAAATTAAACTTACGCTTTAGCGTGGATAATGCAGGATCTCACGGCTTCAGAAATACGCAGAATTTTGAAGCTTTGATACATTAGTAGCTACATCTTGAAATGAGAATTAATCTAAAACAAAACTTCCTTCAAGTTTCTTTCATTTGCCCAGTTTACGTTTGGAATTTTAGGCTTCTGAAGCGTATTGATTTGAAAAGCGCATGGTGACATCTGATATGCAGCGTGCGGCCGACTTACTGTACCATCGCATTGTTGTTTATTTAATAATTGTGTTCAGTTTACGACCTTTTACATGCAAAGATTTACTACAGTACTTCGGAAAATGCAAACAAGTATTTTTTTGTTATTAGTTATAGTGATGGATAGCATAAAAAGCAATCTGAGTGTTAATTTTGTGGAAGGAATTCAGTAGTTTTCCGCTATCTCACGGCAATCTCACGGCTTATCTCCAATTACCACTTTTCTGTACCAAGATAATACCACTGGTGGTTAAATAAATGTCAGTGACAGTTATACAGAATGAAAACCTACCTTTCATAAAAAGCAATGTGAGTGTTAATTTTGTGGAAGGAATTCAGTAGTTGTCCGCTATCTCACGGCACCAAGATTCGCAAATTATTATCCCCAGTTACCGCTGGTGGTGGTTAAATAAATGTCAGTGACAGTTGTACAGAATGAAAGCCTACCTTTCACCAGAGTGTTTCGAACTAGTGTTATATTTTGTAGAAAGAGTTCGTGTTTTTGCGAGTTGTTAAAATGACGCGCGGAGGTGAAGAAATTTTTTTCACCGTCTTCAAGTTTGGTTTGGGATCAATTTATCAAGGTTGATAATTATCATTTCAAACCATGAATTGGTCTTTCAGCGTGTCTAGTTGTAATAAACGTTTACTTCAGAAAAGAATTGTTTGTCTGAATTTAGTACGCATATGGTATATTTTTTCCCACTCGCACGTTTGTGTTAAAAGCCGTAAAAGAGCCAGGAATTTTTTTTTTTGGGGGGGGGGGGGGGGGGGGTGAGCGCTAATAAAAGCCTTCTGGACTGTGAGTCAATGGGTTAGTGCATCACAAATCGCTTTCAATACTAACATTTCCCCAACGCATACTCCATGCGAAATAGTCGAATCTCGAAGAGATCTTTGATTAGCGATTATATCGTCGGCTCCATCGACGATTATATTGACAGTTAATACAGCCTAGAAAAAAGTCAGTAGACGTTTCCAGCGAAATATATCTCTTGGTACCAGAAGTTAGTAACAAGGTTCCGTTGGTGCTCAGTAGCGAGCTACTTTCCCCCATGTTTAAATAGTGTTCCCGGCTGCAGTTCCAAAGTCACCGTTCATCCGTGAATTGTGTTCCAAGTGCATGGAAAAACTCAGTCGTCACACTATGACAGCATTTGTACCCAGACCCCAGAATTTAAGCCAGGACACGTCACAATTGCAATGGGCGTGGCTGAAATGAATCTGTAATACCTGCCGCTGCTCAAATATCTGATAGTCTCGATAAATAAAACTAGTGAGCTCTGCCTGTTTTTATAAAATTACGAACTATAAAGCTGATTTTGTGTTTTTAAACGTTGTCACGATAAGAATAACAACATCTTGAAGTAAAAAAACTAACAGCTAAATTAAATGAGTGCTTACTCGAAAAAAGACGACTCTAGCTACTTCAATTGGCGTA